>JAGVSL010000148.1:0-1245645 GCA_022494535.1 Himalopsyche phryganea | reverse complement strand
TTTTCATTATTATAGAGGCAGAGGAAATACTTATCGTGATCTTAGAACAACAATGACAGGTATCTTCTGACATTTATAATACCAGCCCGAGATATTTGGCTCCTAAGTTTTGAATATAAATAAAAACTTAATATACATAACAATGCAATATAAATTTGTAGATATATTTGTAGAATATTATTATAATTGCATCCTGTTTGTATTTTCAAATCATTATTGGTCAATATTTGTTAATTAAAAACTTAACTTATCATTAAATTAAAAACAAAACTTATTGGCACTGAAAAAATAATCAATGTTTGTAGTATTATTCTTAACTATTGAAATTGTAGAAAATTCTGTTTCAATAAAATTAATGCTTTTATTGGAAAAATATTAATTTAACAGGTTATAAAATCACAGGCAGTATAAAAAAGAGCTCTATAATAATATTATGCTTGATCGTCAGCAGGCATTTGTTTCAGCATTTCCAGCAAAGATTGTATTTTTTCTCCGTACAGTTTGATTTAGATGGAAAAATCTTTGGAGCCAGACAAAGTGTATAGATAAGACTGCTTTGTGCAGATTTTCGCCTCAATGGTTTGTTCAAAGGTGTTTTCTCACTAGCACCCAAGTTCAAACGATGATGTCGTTGTATTTGAATAAACAGAATCTATTCAGATTATGTTTATTTTCACCTTTTAAAGTCTTAAGGAAACCTAAAGAATAAGTGATAATTTAGTTAAAGCAACTTTTCTTATTGATATTTTTGGGAGAAATATATTTCCCTCTTCCGTTGACGTAGCCTTTGTCTTGTATATCTTTACTAACCCTAAAATTTTACGTAAGCGTTTTAACCTATCTTTTTTCTTCATTATCATTAGTGTCGACATTTGGAATGACATGAAAATCTTCGTGAAGGTTTGCATTGTAAAATTACAGGCAGTATAAAAAAGAGCTTAAAACATAGCATGTTTCTTTTTATAGTAGTTATACATTTAAAAGAGCTATATGATAATATTATCCTAGATCGTTAGCAGGCATTTGTTTCATCATCTCCAGCAAAGATTGTATTTACCTCCATACAGCTTGATTTAGATGGAAAAATGAATGACAGGTATAGTATATTATCTATGTAGGTGACAGATCATTGTGCACGGAATTGCGCATGCGTAAGGTTGTAATAAATATAGTCGTTTATATTATGTATATCGTTCGTGATGCCATCTAATGTCAATGGTATTATGTTGTAATTTTGTAAAAACTCAACAGCGGTTTCATTACCTTCACCAGACTTCACGTAATAGTGTTTTGAAATTCATGGTGTCAATCAGTCGAAGCCAAAAACTATCGTAATGCGAAACAATAGAGGTCTAAGGGCCTTGCGTCAAATTATTTGAAATTAGCGGCAAAGCTCCATATATACAGCGCAGGCGCGCCAAGACGATTCGTGCTTTGTCATAATTAGTACCATAGCATGATAATATACTATTACCATAGATACTGAGCATTTATTTACCTTTACACATAGCTTCACACATATATATATTTTTAAACCATATCCGCTCCCTATTCGGAGCATATGGCCATCACGCGGTTCCTCAAAGCTTCTCTGTCCCCCGCCAGACTCCTCGCCTCCTCCTAGGTCATCCCAGTCGCTTTTTTATTTTGGACGTAACAAGAGGCTGGTCCGTTCGCTCTCTTACCTCCAAGTTCCTGACAAAATAAAACCACCGTCCTCCTAGTATTCGCTGGGGTACGGTGTACGGTGATATACGGTGATATATATCAATATATCTACACATAAACATTTTTCGTCTTCCTCTTTTATCTTCTTTGACAGTTTGACCAGCTTTTATATTCTGTTTGCGGGTTTCTTTCTTCTTGGGTGACTTCAACTTGATGCCAAATATTTCTTGAACGTGTTTTTACATACCGTTGAATAATTTCTTCTACCATCAGAAACTGTGAAGACCACCGTAGTTTGCCTACACGCTTCGGATAAAAGTTCACATGCATCATTTAAAACATTATTTTTGTAATTGGTGTGTGCATATGCACACAAAAGTACCTAATGTCTAACAATAACTTACGAGAAATTCTAGATTTTTAAGAAGTTCAGTGTGATCAACTTATGACAAAGTTATAAGCAAATACCTTGTCTATCAGAGTGTCAAAATAAGTTGAGGCCATATAAACAAAATATTTTTTATAAGGTGGCATTAAAACGGTAGGCGACATAACTCTAATTGACAGAACCTATATAATGAATTGGCGAATAAAAAGAAATGTGGAGATAAAACGTATATGCATTGCAATGGTCATAGATTGAGATTTAAATAAAGTCAATTGAGACGGGACATTTAGATATTTAATTAAAATGATTTTACAATTTTGTATACCTACCTACCTAATAGTTTAGTTTTCAAGATTGAATAAAGCATTTTGAAAGACGTCTTGTGGTATTTTCTCTTGTGGCAATGTTTTTCAGCTGCGCAATGCGCGGGATTTGATGATACATATACAAATGGCGTCTGTCATACGCTACTCAAAGTGATGGATGGAGTAGTGTTTGTCGAAGCTGCAATACAAAGGGCTTAGTTGCTATTTAACGGAATAATAGAGATCTTAAATCAGATTACATTTACGCATTTGTCATTCTATGAACAATGAGCAATATCTTAGACGACATTCTCAGCAGAATGGATACGCCGCCGACTCCGTCTGCAGACCAGAGACGCCGAACAAAGCGTAAGAAAACGAACGTTACCATTTTAATTTATTGCTTTCATATTTAAGATCTTAATATTATTCTTCTGTGAATCTTTAAAACTTCTGTAAATGCACACTTAATTGGGAAACGCATACATTCCTTTCAACATGTCTTGTTTGTATATGTATAATGCGTGCAGAATTTGGTTTTTTCTGAATATTTCTTTTATAATACACCCTAAAATAAGTTTGAAAAGTTATATACACCAAACCTTACCCTTTCTATATTAGATGAATCTCATCCCGGCGTCTGTCAAAATTATCTAACCTCTAATGACGTAATATTTACAAGCTTCCAGTTGAGATATTAGTCATTATTTTCCCAACTAATTTGCATAAAATATGAAAATTATTTTCTCAGCCGTGCCGCCATGATGCATATTTTCTGCCGTTTCGAATTATATACGATATCGTTCTTTTTTCAAATTCCGTAAAAATTTCTTCTCATTGCTTATGTTTTATAAACGAAATTTTTAATGAGTTCCAATCAACATTATTTATACAACTTATTATAAGGCTCTTGAGTTGATGAAACATTGTTATAAAATATAAATACTCTAAAGCTTTGTATTCCAAGGTAATATTGCTTGGTAGTTGTTCATATGCTATGGATGCCTCCAGAAAGCCTTAAACCTACTTTAAGGTGCGGCACGATGGCTATAATGTTCCTCATAGTGTTGATATGGACTATCCTTTATTGAATTTAATACACTCTTTTTCAGCGTTGCATGAAAATCATATGAGATACCAGTACACTTAAAACATTATAAATCATTGATAGCTGAAAATAATTTCAGTTTTTGAAATTGCAATGCATGTCATTTGCGTCATTTGCAGATAATTTAAAGTAATTATGTCGACTGTGTTTTGGCCAATTGATGTAATCCTCAAAAAATACGAAAATGAGTTAATGATTGGATCTCAGTTTAAAGACGACAGCGCATGTCTCTGCCAAATGGTGTAAATTAGAAAAATACTTTGACCACTTTTTGGAAGGGAAACATCATTTCACGTTGGTTTTAGGTTTAAAAATTCTGATCCGGCCACTTGATGTAAGCCACTCTTATATTGACACTTCCTACGTATAATCCCGTATCTGCAAACATGAGAATTTACAGGAGTTTATTTCAAAGATTCATATCGTGACTCATCATATCAACAGTCTTTTGGCCAATTGATTTAACCCTTAATATTGAAATTGTTCAGGAGAAAGTAAAAACTGTTTTTATCGAAAACATATGGTGCGTTGCGCTATGAATCTTTGAAATGCACTCTTGTAAATTCTCACATTTGTAGATACGGGATTATACAAAGGGAGTGTCGATATAATAGTGGCTTAGATCAAATGGCCAGGTCATAGTTTTTAAACTTAAAACCAATGTAAAATGATATTTTCCTTCCAAAAAGTGGTCAATTTATTTATCTAATTTACATCATTTGGCCGAGACCTGCTCTGTCAACATTAAAATGAAATCCAATCATTAACTCAATTTCGTATTTTTTGAGGGTTACAGCAATTGGCCAAAACACCGTTGATGTAGTGAGTATTGTTAATCTTGGCTATTTGCATCTTAAAATGGTAGAATAATTTTGTTCAAATTCATGACTATTGCTTTTTGTTACGTTAACATGTATATTGCGCATGCGTTGATCTGTAACATTGGCATGCTGTAATAGCTAAAGTCGGCGGAAGAAAATAATATTCAACATAATTTGTGCGATCGCATTTGATTTAACTGTTGTTTTTGCAGTTTCTCTTGGCTAAATACTTTTCCTTTAACCGTTGCTAATTGGTGTTGATATTATTAGCTGTTATTTTTTCCCTTCCTATCCTGAATCATATACAGATTGTCATCTGCAATCCAGACCTGCTATCGTTGTATAACAATTTAAACATTCTCACCTCAAGGTATTTATAGTAACTGCAAGTAAGTAATTTGCATATTACTTAATGATTCATAATAATTTAAGGTAATATTTCTATTCTGATGGTTTTCAAAGTGAAACCTTCACTAGGATATTGAATATTTATTAAATCCGTACGTTTATCTAGTAATGTATAAAAACTTGAACAATCAAGTTAAAATTTATATCCTTATTTCCGTATCACGCATCTTGCGCCTTTCTGGGATAAAAGTGGTATAAATGCACACTAAGAACCATAAAACATCTTAAATTTCTCACATCCAACTCGTCATATTATTTGTAAATATTGTCATGAAAGTGTAGGTTTAATGAAGGTTATTTATTGAAACATGTGTGGTAAAACAAACCTCATATTCTTATACAGTGGAACCCTAATGTATCGTTCTTCATTTATCATTTTTCCGTATTGGTACATCGTTAATTTTTTATAGTTCTCGTGAAACACCCATAAGTACAATGTTAAATAATCTCGCATTCATTGTTTTCGTTCTTAATTTGTGAAATATATTACCCTGATTGATTTTCTTTCTTAAACATTTGTCATCTCTCAGAAGTGCGTTAGAAATTTAATCGTGATCTATTATTTTTCTCGAGGATTAGTCATCTCACTAATAAGCACTTGCATCTGAAATGCCCTCATTGGAGAGAGTTATGACTAGCTGAGAGGCGCCCAAATTGTTGTGAAAAGATGGGACTGAGATATGCCATTTATCGCAGCAGTCAAAATTACCGTTCACTAACCATGTTGAAACTCAGAGATTAGGGCATGTACCATTAGCGCTCAGTGGGTTTGTCTCTATCACACATCTTCAGATGTATATACGTAAGTAGGATACAAGAGCATGCGCCCTCATTCGCTTGTATCTCGCTCGCACCCTTCACTTTAAATGTGAGTTAGCAAGAAGGAGAGATATCCACAGCATGCGCCTGGAATGTACCCTGTTTCGTTAGTAGTCATGCAGAGACCTTGTAACTGGTTGTATCACATGCTGCAGCGAATATGGTTATAGAATCAAAGAACACAAATGGGTTGAATAACCTTTGTAGTTATAAATAGATTTGTCATTTTCATTTAAAACTGTATTTGTCTTGCATCTGGTTCTCCTTTATCTCAAGAACGGTTGAACAACATACCGTGTTATTTATTAAGATTTTATTGCATACCATGTTAATTATTGGAAATATTTATGTGTATTTCAGAAGCTGCTGAAAAAATAAAGCATTTAAAGCAGAGGGAGAAAGAGGCTCTACACTCTTTCAAAAAACGTGTCCAAGAGCTAATTCGTGAGTTTATCTCGGATACGGAAGTCGAGCACTTTGAATTTGAGCCCCTAGACCGGCCATTTCGCAACATAATGTGAGTATATTTTTGTATGAAATTCTGATAATATGTTCCATTGTTTAAAATATGCCTTCACTTGTCTTTCATTCATTTGTTGGTTGTATTGAACAGTTAAAAAATTATTTCAAATTAATTAAAAGTAAATCGAATTCATTTTGATCCATCAGCACCAGTGCAACGGCTAATAATAATTATATCACGTTTTAGTTATGATGTAGCCGAAGTTGCTGGAGTCATGGCGTGCTCATATGGTCAAGATGAGATCGATCGATATACTGTAATCTACCGCAAAGATGCAGGCCCTACTGAGGATGAACGTATTGTGCGAAACAATGGAGGAAAATGGAACGCATTCATATGTGAGGAGATGAAGAAAAAGGTTTGTATTGTTCACCTATCCTGAGATGAGGAGTTTATTCTAATTAATTATAATATTTACATTTAATGCAGTAGATTTGAATCTTTCAAATTTTGTACACTTTCGTAAGTTTTGTCGCTATATAATAACCTGGGTTTTACCTTTTGCTATTTTCATTAAATTCGTGTGCGTTGATGAAATCAAACAGTGTGTATCTTTAATATATAAAAAAGAATTATAGAATTAGAGGAGAATTAAAGGTTGATCTGGACTTATTTCAATATATTTATCATCTGTGAGTAATGATATCGGTACCCTTGAATGCCTGATGAAGATTTCAATGATACAAATTTTATACTGACGTTCCATCGAGCACCCTCGATATCTCAAATTATATAATGTAGAACTTACCAATCTATATCTTATTTTTATTAATGTTTTCCAAATTGTTCTTATATCATTAAAAATCATCAAAAAGATGACAAATTTTAATTGAATTATGTCAAAATTCTGTTGAAGTAAAACCCCCATATAACAAACTAACGCATGCGAGGGTAGGGGGTGTCTGGTAAACATTAAAGTGTTGTACATTTATATATAAAGCTAGTGAATTCTCAACACATTAATAATGTTATTTAAATAATGATTAGGGATATAAATATAATGTTTGAATAATCTTGGTGTGGCTTGAAGCACATCAAAGTATTTGCTGACACATGTGAACACTCTTATCTATCATTTGTACTTGTCATATTATGCAGAGTATTGCTTAAAAGAGGTGAGTCTTGGATCCAAACATGTATTACCTTGATGGAATGTTCATCAATTTTTGCAATTTTGCCTTTCAAAGAGTTCATTACATCAAGGTTTTACTGTACTTAGTTATAATTCAGAGCAACTGTTTTATTATAATAAAATAATTACTATATTTTAATTCATATATTTTGTGATTTTTATAGAGGCAGAATATAATCGAGCAGTCAGTTGAACAGGAGGAGACTGTTTGCGGTAAGAAAGAAAAAGCTGTCCCATTGACGGGGCCCGATTACAGAGTTAAATATTCACACATATCTATTACTCCTGAGAAGACTTCGACCAACTGTAACTACGGAGAAGGTACTCTAATTATTATTTTCAAAATTACATCTTATGAACCTTCTGCAAAGTATTTCTTAAATTATCAAAACACATGGGTTTTTTTGGGCTGGGAAAAATAAATCTGGGTGGCCGCGTTCGGGTAACAAGTGTGATATTGAGACTCAGGTTCGGGCCGGACCTGAAGATGATGGGCTCGGACCCGGTAATTTTATGAAATTTTAGCCCGTGCAGACCTATCCAAAAGCACTCCAATAAACAGTATTGAAACACAAACACTTTCTTTCTTTGAAAGGCATTGCAACGCATGCCGTGTAATATGTTAACAATAAAATTAAATCTTGCTGCAAGGATTTTAGAATTACTTATTGATTAAATTTTTATGATTTCTATTGATCATCAATATTGAAATTTGTTTCCGCATTAATAATAATTTTTTTTGTTTCTGTAATGTTTTGATGAGATGTAAGAAAGCAAACTTCATTCATCAGCATTGTTCAGAAGCTTTCATTCAATTACTGTTTTTACATTAAAAGCTCGTATAATTTTGCTCGACCTGTAGCCGAGTTGTCAATGTTGGCTATGATCACGGTGTTCATGGGTTCGAGTTCCAGTACATGTATTTTCATGAATATCAATCAATTTATGGAATTGTGCTTGGAGGTATGGATGTCTATGATCTCTAAATTCCCTTCTGCTCATCCTTGCGAGCGCTATTAGCTTAACCACAAGATCTGTTCTAGCAATATCCTTCTATCATTACTCTCTGAAAAAGTGAAGTTGAGTGACAAACAGTCCTCTCGTTCTGTTGAGGTAAGCTCCACATTAGGAGCAGATATAGTTACAAAAAAAAACAGTATAACATACAAGTGCCGTGTGGTGTTTCATTCCATTATTTATAACTATGTATAAAAATTTACCGAGTGGGTGTCCACCTGACCACTTTTCAGCATTCTCTCAATGCGCATGGTGCGTAAACAAAGAGAGACAGTTTGTGTGATGTGTCGTACTGCGTGTTGCAGAAAGAAACAATTAAATCAAGAAAAAAATATTACAATGATATCTTTGACAGTTTTATATTCCTGTGACATTTCAGTATTTTTAAGAATAGAATATGATTAAAATTAGTAAACACAAAATGCGATAGTATATTTTTATCTGAGTTGGGAAATTCAGAGAAAACTTATGTGACTCGAAAAGAAACTTTCTTCGCACAGAAGTGCTTCGTGATATACATAGTTATAGTTGAAGAAAAAATGTTCAGAAAAGTAAATTTTTCTATAATTTTCAGTTCCAAGCAGCCTAAAACGCGACGTCCGCTCAATCGAGCAAACTTTGTCAGACCTGAAAGCTAAGCGTTCGAAGACCAACACACCTGAGTCGTCGCAGGATTTTGATCTTTCCACACCCGAGATGAGCGCATCGGATAATTCACCCCAACCAAAAGCATCCACATCTACTGAGTCGAGCGTACAAAGAGAGATGGTAGCTGCACCAAATATTGACGTGGCAGTACCGGGACCAAGTGGGCTACAGCAAATCGACTATGACGCCGCCGTTAACGATGAAGAAGGTAAATTTACATTCTAGCTCATTCAGTAAATTAAAAGTCAACATTGGCAATCTCTGCTGTGTTGTCAATTCATTAATTCTTCATAAGAATATAAAAAATAGGCCGTATTGAGGAAGACCCACCGTAAAATGTATTGCAAAAGTTAATGGTTTAAAATTTTGTAAATTTAAACCCATTTTTAACGAATTGATCATCGTTTTTGTCAATCGAAATATATTGTTTTTATTTTACTAACCATACCCTACTAATGGAGTGAAATTATCAATAACTGCCGAATGTAATTATCTCTAGGGATATTTAATCAATTGGTGGTGCGAAATGCCGCATTCGTCGTTTAAAATTGTTAGTAATTTTTTTGTTTAAGTGCTAAATTACCATATATATAATAACCCAGACCGCTCTTTAGACATTTTATTATTATCACATATCGCATGTAGGTATGAAATTTTCTCACGATTAAAAAATTTGCGGTGTATATATATATAATAAAATGTTATGCAGTGCACATGCAGTTCTGACGTATTAGCTACTTTAGACAATCAGTATTTCAATTTCAATACCGTCATCTATGACGGGTATGGTTATACTAGTAAAAAAATATGCATACTTTAAATCCACAGTAGGAATATAAACATCCCAATTTTCACAACCGAAACTAACTGAAAGAAATTTGAGCTCAGCGACTAATAAAGCACTTCTGATCAATTTGCTGATTTCTTCAGATAATTATGCTTGATATGAATAATTCATCTCCATTAGGATTATAAATATGAAACTATGTGAAGTACTATAAGTTCCGTTTATGTCAAATATTCTGTGTATAATATATTTAAGTATGTAAAATATTTTGGTAACAATCTTGTTGTTAATGAGAATATTGTGTAATGAAAAACAGTAGTTTCCGATTAATTAGACTGTTGGACGATTGTTGGCAAACATGAAGAGTGATTGCCGTATGTATAATTTTTCACTGCTGCATAATCTGCACATAAACATTGTTCGCAAACATATAGCAAACAAACAGCTTAGAAGTCAAGTCAATTATGTGATATTTGATATATTCAAAGGTGTGATATCGCCAATTTTTTATGAAAACAACAATATTCAGAAACGGTGAGATCCACACGGCAATTTACCACACAGTACGTACAAAAGCATTTGAAATGTTATGGAATCTTCAATAATTTTCGCTTAGAATTAAAAACTCTTGTGACCTGATTACGCCACACCTGCAATTACGTTTTATTCAGAATCGGTAAAGGTACTTCCACCATATGTAAAATGCTCCGCAGTTATGTTGTCTGTGTCTTGTTTGCGTCTTATTTTTTTTATAATTTTTGGCACAATACATATTATATATACCCATACCTTAATATATACAGAATTTTTTAAAAATCCAACGTGAGTTTACTAAGTACATAAAACAATTTAAAAAATGTTTTTCTACAATTTTTATTTGATTAATAATGTACTATCAACGTTTTGACCACTAGTCCACCTATCCCGCCAAGTTTATTTGAGTCCAACAAACAATTATTACTTTTACCTCTCTAATAGTCTCCCTTCTCTAAATCGAATTAGAGATATATGTTTAAAAAATAATCAAACATAGTTTTATAATGAATGTTTATGAAGATATTTTGTGCACATCGATTTCATTCGTTACTTCGTTATTAAAACATTTTTGATATAAAATTAAATTAAAAATTGATAACTTAGTTATTCCACTTGGTTTATCACTAACGTGACGCGTTTCGCCTCTTTAAGAAGCATCTTAGTTAGTCTGAAGATGCTTCTTAAAGAGGCGAAACGCGTCACGTTAGTGATAAACCAAGTGGAATGACTAAGTTATCAATTTTTAATTTAATTTTATATTAAAAATGAACTTCCACAAAGTTACCGCCGAATCCATAGAAAAAAAAAAATATTTTTGTTTGTATGTATAGTCATATAAATAAAAAAATTTTTTTTGGAACATAACCACACATTCTGTGTGGAACTCGGCAACTGTGTCAATTGAGGATATAGTGTACTCAAATGTTCAATAAATTGTAATTTTATAGCTATATCTCTTGTGATGTGTAACATCACTCGACATGACACTAAAACCGCCAGGTGACCACTGGAAAAAGAATAAGCTTTACATATTTTTTGTTGTACTCATATTGGTTGTTTTATTATTATTGAATCTATATTAATCTTATAATTTAGTTGACTCTATTTTTAGTGTATAATACGAGTAAAATTCTATTAGTCTATTATCATTAAATGATAGTACTTTTAAATAAATTTTATCTGAATTGGCCAAATGAATATTTTGACATGGAACCATACAAAATCTTTTAGGGCATATGTCTTTTTCCACTGCAGTTTAACTATTTAACTTTACTCCATCTTTCCGCTCCAATATGTCTTAATTAGCTGAAATCTACTGTATTCATTCCATTAAGAATGTTGTTAGTATTATGAATAGTTGTGGTTGCGAGAGTAATGATTTCGTGTTGTAATTGAAAGGTTAATGCTGTCCAATGACTCTCGGACTTGTAAGATTTACCTCATTAGTAATAATTATTATTCAAATGGTAACGATCTCCTTATTAATGTACATACTCATTTATAAGACAAGTTAAAATATATTTTAGCGACCTTTGGCTGATCCTTATTAGCAATATAAATTGGGATTAATTCCTTATTCTACACTGCAATATATTGTCCGACCTGAGTGTAGAGCCCGTAAATCTTTCAACTCCACATTACACTTCATTGTTAGATTTAGACCCTTGCACTCTAATAACGAGTGACACTGTATTTACCAGGTGCTTCTTCAAAAACGGAATTGTTGAAGTAGTTTTTTTTATCAATTACAATAAAATTGGATTATTACTAAAGAATTTATTCACAGTGCCAGAGGTCAATTGAGAGATTCTAAATACTTTCTTATGACATACCATTTTTTTTTATTGGTAATTAATAAGTGTTTTTTTTATTTTTAATGCGTGATACATTCATAAAAATGAAAAGTCAACCCAAGTCTTATAGCTTGAGCAATTTCAGCTTTGCTGAACTTATTTGGAAACATTACTGATTCAAAAGATTTACATTGTTCACATAATTACAATGAATGGAACCCAGCAATGGTGTTGTACTTTAAGGGCACTTTTTTAAATATAACATTGCATTCAAATCATATTTATTTTCGGTATTTTGGGAGTTTACAGCCTTGTCCTAATATGATGATTCAGGAAGTAAACTTTGTCTTATATTTTGTATTGCATTATAATTTTTCATAGATACTTGTAAGAGGTATGAGTGAGCTTTTATAATTTTATTTTTAACTTTTAAGAATTTTGGGTTCATGTTTCACAATGGCTATTTCCATTTTTTAAGTAAAACTACATTAAATATGAATGGTAATGATAGAATTAATAAGTGTTTATTGATTCGTATCAAATTATTTTCACTAATTAGGGTTTCAATTACTTGACTGCCTCACAACAACACATATTTTAACAAATGGTTTATGTTATTTGGGATTATAATTATTATATCGTCACGGTACTAACAGAACTTGGTAGGTAACAATTTGACAGTTCTTAGTAAACAGTCAAGATAAAACCTCTAGCCTCAATATTTAATGTTACATAGATAATTATAATATCAAAATATAGATGGCTTCATGTCGGTCTGGCACAAATAAAGTTTGGAATTAATAGACGGAAATTTGCTTGCCTATAAATCTGCATTAATGTACTTACCGATAAAATAAGTTTACTGTTTGCTGATCACCATTGCAAACATTTAAATCAGAATATGAGCTTTTTGGCTTTTAACTCATTCATCAATATATTCTGGCACCAGCATATTCATGTGTTCACAAAATATTGTAATTAATCAAATTTTAATTACATATTGTGAGTGTACGTATTTAAATTACCTTGACAGCTTCTAATTTCAACAATTATTCATTGCGATATCTATGTTAACAAATTTTGTGGCAGAGGTATACCACACTTGTAGATATACCAAATCTCGTTTTTCTTTTTCACCTTAGGTCAAATCTCGCTTCTAGTTTAACAGTTTGCAAAGCATAGAATTTTAGTTAGTAAAATGATCTAAGTATGTTTCCAGGTAATCTCACAGGCATAAGGTGTGACACAAAAAAGAACTGTCAAAGATAATGCTAGCATATTTATATCCTTTGGAATGGAATAGATTTTTTAAGTATATTACCTTAGATGAGTTGTATTCATTTACTTTATAAGGAATACAATTTTATATGAAAAGTGTATAAATATTGGTAAAAATACACCAAAAACATTCAATTGTGAAAATAAAGAAACGTACATGCTTAACTGTAGTCACTTTTGGAAATAGTCAACTGTGGAAAGAAGAACCTCACAATTTATTTAGTTTGTATCCCTGTATCAGTGGTTTTTATTTTCAATTAGGTTTATTTATTTTTCATGAAAATGTCATGACAGTATCACTCCCCAATTGCTATACTATTATTTTTGGCTTTATAACCCTTGACAGGTCATGGCCATCTCCAAAACACCTCAGTTGGTCTTTGATGCCTTTTCCCAATTTTCCTGACGAGCGACCACAAATCCTCACATCCCACTTAATAATATCCCTTATCATATTGTAACTTTTTTCATTCTTTATCAAGCGTATGAAACTTATAGTGTTATTTAAGACGTATATTACGGTTTGCTCACTCTTACCAGTTTAATAATAAGGTTCATGAATACAATAATAAAGTAAATTGACAAGAAATGTTTTCTTTCCTTTCTCTTTTTCTGCCATCTTTGATTGTTATAACAGTGTGTGGTGACCATTCATGCCTGTGCGTCAAACTATACTGATGATTTGATAGTATATAATTGTCAGATAGTCATCGCAGACAGTTTTGCATATTTGACATACAGGCTTTTAGCCCGAGTAAATTCTGTAAACCGAAGAAGAAAAAACCTTGTGTGATTTGTGATTCATCATGTTATTGATTTTTCAATAATATCCAGACGATGACAATTTGACGCTCAGACATTAAGCAATCCTGATTCCTAAATATCCTGATTTCCTAATGTCCTGAATATCCTAAAATTCTGAATACAGTTGGTAGTTTAGAACGAAAAATTCCATCTAAAAGTGGTATATAACCTATTGCATTGAAAAATGACTGAATGAAGTGTTTTTGAATAATTGTAGAGTACGCCTGATTTTCTTTGTATAGGGATATATTTCAGGAACCACTGTGTAACAAAGATGCAGAGAATATAGAAAAATTAGAAACATGCTTTAAGTTACTTTCATCAAACAATGATTTCTATAAATAAACATATCTTAGTTTTTTTTACACAATAATCATTTTGGGTTATATATATATATTAGAGGTCTGCACGGGCCCTCGGGCAGGTGAAGATTATTCGCATTCAGGCTCGAGCCGGGCCCGTGTAAAGAATTTAATTTTCAGAAGAACATTTCGAAGCATGTTCGAGTTATGAGTCAACTATGAGGCAATACTATTCAAAACTTAAGTAATTTGTTTCACATATGCTATGAATATCGTTAGCAATATGAAAACAATGACGGCTTGTTTGAAGTATATTGAAAAAATATCGGTCTGAGAAAAATAAATCTGGACTTCGGGTCAGGTTCGGTTAACAAGCGTGATATTGAGACTCCGGTTCAGGCCGGGTCGCGCCTAAAGATTTCGGAATGATGGACGAATGCGGGAAAGTCTCCCCATAAAGATATTTTTTAAGATTTTTTTTGCGGTTATCTTGCAGATATTATTCTTAGCAACAATTGAGGTAAGAGTTGGTGTGGTAATACCAATTATGTTGAAATAGTGTTTTTCAATACAGTTCCCAACCTGGTGCATAAAATTTTTTAATATTTAAATACAGCTGATTTTAAATAGGTGGCTACATTTGCTAAGTATAGACTTTCCTTAACTAGCTTAATTTTTAAACGCGCTACACGCATTGGATTGCCAAAAATGAAACGTTATTTATTTTGTATGCATCCACAAGCAGTTGTAGCCCCGTGAAAAACCACAGCAGATATATTTAATTAACTGTAAACTTCTTTTAATATGGGTACATTATTTTTAAATTTCAAAACTTCGTGATCTTAATTCATAAAATAACTCGTTTTACCTGTGGTAATATTTATTGAATCAAATTTATCCTATTTGACAATGCTGACTAAAGAAAGAAAAATAGTCGTAATATGGCGATATTTATAGCATTACTTATAGATATCGTTTTGTATTAAACAAATATGTCCAGAAACATTCATTTTCTTAGAGTGCAACTTTTTTCCTTATATTTACAATATATCTTCGCTATTTTCCTAATGCCGAGAATTCTTTAAATACAATACTAAAAATATGTATATCCCACCCCGATCAAAAAAATAGATAGTGATTTCGTGCCGATTTGTATTTAAATGACATCTTTACAGAAAATCTGTGTCTATAAGTATAATGTTGTTATACTGCTGTCATGTTTTATCATTATAATACAAATCTATGGGCGCATGGCTGAAAACAGGCGACCATTGAAAGATTTTGTTTCTAAACAATTTATTGTCTTTGGGAACATTGCCCATGTGTGAAATAGTATATCACACCTGAGCTCAACGTATAGTTGACATGTCGCGTGAAAATGCAGAACTGGGATTTGATGAGTTAAAAATGGTCGTGTCCAGCAGATGGCATACAATCCAGAAAAAATAAAATTTCTTCTTTTTTCTTGTGTGATGCACCGATAATATCCTTCTAAGAGCCACACTGGAATTCTTTTTAGGGCGTAATTTAGATATGGCTTTCCACTACATGCTCTAAAAGTTTCTGGCTCATACTGGAAGCACCAAGTTTAATTACGTGTAATTACTTTAGGAAACAGGTGGGTATTTGATGAAAGAATAGTTGCAACTTCGGGCTGACGCTGCTTCTTATCCGTCAAAATCAGAGGATCCCTTGGTCATAGATGAATTTGGGTGCTGTGCGTCCCTTAAAATCTCCACCATTGGATGGAATAAGTATTAAATGATAACTTATGTTACGTTATACACAATTAACACAGCTGCTTGCTTTACACATGCAGTCATTTACATTGCTTTCTTATGCACAGATTTGCGCACATGTGCTTTGGCAACATGTATTAATTTAGTATATCACCCATCGATAGTAATGGACTAAACACAATAAGTATTATACCTATTGGATGCTTTTCACGAAAATGCTTCTCTATGATATTTTAAATGCTTTTTCTACAAACATTATTGATAGCGTGTTTAACATTTCAACGATTTCAGTCAAAATTTCTGTCCGGTAATTTATTAATAATAATATTTTTCTAAAAACAAAAACAATTTGTTTTTACTAAATCCACAATTTTATGTAACGATCGGGGTCAGTTACACTCATTTTGAGCGTCTTCAACTGTGATCATTATACACATTTGTAAAAATAGTGCAAAAAATTGTGATATATAATTAAACTAAAAATGAACCTCCACAAAGTTACCGCTGAATCCATAGAAAATACAAAAAAACGTATTTTATTTTTATAAGTATGCTACCTTACCACCTAGAATTCACCGTTAACACCTTAAAATTGAATAAAATTACAGTTAGTATTTAATATTAAAGCATTATTTTCGATTTATGGAATTGAATCTGGTTTCTAAGTTTCTTTAATATTTACGATTTTTTCCAATTATAATAGAAAATTAATCTTTAAACAAAAATAATGCTTAATTCTTTTTACTCTTTAGTTAATATATTTTCTCATTGTCCTTACCAACTAATTATTTCGAATGTCGCACTTGGACAAAATTCATGTTTTATGAAGGCTTCATTGATTTTAAATTCATTAAATTATTGAATTCAAATTAAGCTGGACTCGGTGTTTTATAGGTTAAATGTTAATAACTTTCGATGCCTTCCCTGTCAAGTCTATTGAATTTTGAAACGGAAACATGATGAAACATTACAAACCGGATATAATTAATTCACTTTTGAAAGCATCGCCTGTTTCAAAAGTCATACTCCACTGCTGAAGAGATTCTGTTGAAAAAGCCTGACTATTGGAACATATTCCAAGTCACCAATTAGATCATTCCGCCTATTTGTCTGTCTTACCTCCATGCTAGTTACTGAGTTACTGATATCTAACAGATTGATATACAAGCATTCTAATCAAAATACTATAGTACAAATATAAATAAATGAGTTGTAGGCCAGTCAGTGTACAGTTTCATATATCACTTTAAAAGTGCAGTCACGAATTTAAATATCACTTCATAAAGTAAAGGATGTAGTCTAGCTTTAAAATGACTTGAAAATATTAGATTCCTGTCTATTATCTATAGTTGATATATGTACATGTACTGTGTGATAAATTGCTGATAGGTGTAGAAGAATCCATCAAATGATATTGAGCAATGAAGCTACTTTTGTTTTCTAGAATAAACCAAATACACTTTCATAGACAAATGCTCGATTCACTCAGTTCATTTTGTGTTCTTATCAAGCAATACAAAAATGCTGTGTCTGCCAACACAATAAACTCTCAGAAGGTACATATACCTTCTAGGATTAAAGAAAAATATACTTGCGTGCATGCTATTTCAATGCAATAAACCTGTATAGTTGTTGCCTATACACACGGTATTCATAGTATGGAGAAATCCTGAAATGAATCTGAGGAATCATTTGCAACACTTCAGTGAGCAGTGAATCCTATTAGTTCTACAAAATCTAGTGTTGCTCAGTTTACACAAAACCTAATATGTCACATGAGATTTACATATAACCTACATGAAACACTGCAATATTCTGTAATCCCTAGAGAAAAATGTCAGGTGGATCATCAGGTGTGGAGTAGATCTCCAAATTCTGGATGCCAGCAATTAGAGAATTGACACTTAATAGAGAAGTGTGCAGAAGAATTCTTGAGACAGACCTATTTTGCTGTAATTGAGGTTGACTTTTATTCAATTATGTATTATATTAGGGTTCAGGAAACTTTTTTGAGTACTACCCTGAAATATATCATTAGCTGACTGCAGAACTTGTTAAACTAACTGAAAACGCTTCTTTTTGCGTATTTTCATGACAAGTTTGTAAATAATTATTGTCAAAAAGGCTTGATTATAACTTACATATATTAATTGATTTCCGCTATTGATATGAAATATTCAAAGTTTTTAGAGCAAAGTAATAATTAATTGAAATATTTTTTTTTGATTGTAATTTCTGTCTTTCTTAACCTTCATTCAAATTCAAAATTTTAGATAAAATCTTTGTTATTTCAAAAGATATTGAATTTTTTTAACGCCTCCTGTATCATTTATAGAATGTGACTTAACCTAGTTTACAATGATATTATTCCCTGTGTTAGAATAGTTGACTTTTATATTTACATGTGCAAAAAGAAAATAATTTCAAATGTTATTAACAGAGTCAATTGTACACAATGCTGCCCATGGAGGATTTAAGTTATGCAGGTATAAAGAAATTACACCTTTGGTTATGGTCCACTGCCTTATAATTTATGTTGCTGATATTAATTGGTAATTCTAATTCTTTCATTGCATTACTGGATTCTTGGTGTCTTTTGTTTAAAACCTCTGTTAATTGATGTGAAATGCGTCTCTGTGTGCTGGTACAATGATTTCCAATCAGAACAGTATTTTTTAGCTTCTATAACAACCAAATAAATGTTTCAAAATAATGTTCGGTAATCATTGATATCAAAAGTGTATTTTTGCAATGCATCCTTTTTACTATGCTTGTCTACATAAAATGCTTTCAAATAATTGTTTTATGGTGATGTGATGTGATTTTAATTTTATATTAATTTTCACCTTAGCATTTATTTATTCATTGTCTACTGATGGCCTTCTTAATTTAATCATACTCATTGATGAAATTTCAATATTTTGTATATTATCTACTTCTAAAATATTAAATTCAATCAACTGCATCACTGCCGTGACACCTGCCATAAGAAATTTAACAGCAAACAGAACATTGTCTTGTATTTTTTTTACTGTACTAATCTGTTTTTATAAAGTTTTGTCGATAAGTTACCTCTGTTATAATATGTCACAGAAACCACCTCAGCAAATGAGTGTTAAACAACAAGAACTTTGTGCAATAGTGCTTTGTATGAAGTATCATTTTTTTTAAATCTCTTGCATCTTGAAAAATCTTAAAAATCTGCGTGAAATAGCCGTCCTAGTGTTTTACCAATGTTTTTGAGTTATATATGCAAATATCGTCATGTAAATTTATAAACCTTGTTGCTTTTAATCATTTCATCTATTCATAAGTTATAGACTTATACATAAAACAATGTGGAAAAATCTAATGTTCAAAAATAATCCTTCATCATATTTTGTAAATAACCAGGACCTGGTTCATACATCTTAATAAGAAATAATATTATGCAAAAATTGATGGTCACACCACTTTAGGTCAATGAAATGATCCAATTTACTGTCAAATTTGAATCAGTCGTGGTACTGTAAATTAATTTAGCAATAATGAAAGGTTTGACGGATACAAAAATGTTTCAATAATGTATCTTACTAAAAACAACTTTCATTTTAACGATTGCTTACTGGTAAAGTCTATGTTTGGTCTTCATTTTTTTCATCCCAATCTTCCAACATTTACACGACGATATTATTGTTTTCCTTTTGATTGTTAGCATTGCACGCATTTCTTAATATCTCAACGGATCGCACACAATGATTGTTTTACGACATACTGTTTGCTCATAAACAATTCATCTACATCGGCATGTGTAATTACTGCATGTTCCAGATGATGGTGTTGTCATCCGACAGTCACTGACTAAAGACATTCCTTTTGATATAAAGTGTTTTTATAATTATATTTATTTGGCAAAAAACTTTATTGTTTAACAGTCTCTGTGAGCAATTTGTATCATACGGTTAGAAAGAAGGTATCTTAAGGTAAGGAAAAATACATATCGTATTCTTTTGTTGCACTTAATGTCCGTCCTGCATACAATATTGTTTTTAAGGATATCATTGCATCAATCTAAGCACTCTTCTGACCACGTTATTCAACAAATTTTATGGGGTAATACTATTTTGTTAGAAATTACATACATTACCATTGAAACCCATTTAGAGTCAAATTTAGTTGAATTGATGAGGATGCTAAATGCTGCATTCCATATTGATAGACTTACACATTTCTTTTTAGTATAAAAATACATTATTATTATATAAAGATTACTTAAATCTCGATATAACAGACTAATGCGAGGGAGGGGTTATCTGTTAAAACTGAATGTCCATTAAATAGTAAAGTAGATTTTCTTGATCCGCCTTTTCATTTGTTAAGAAAATAAATGACATTACCATTGTGTCCACCTCACAAAGCACCTCTTGCAAGGCACCATGTTACCGGGTCATGCAGCAGATTGACACGCCCTACCTAATGTAATATGAATGTGGTTTTGGAAGAGAGCATTGAAAATCAGCTTTAATTTATAATGGAAATTCAGAGATTACTTTAAAATAGTTGTAAAGTGTATTCATTAATCTGTAGTAATGTATGGTGGGCTGATATTTTTGACCTGTGGGAGTATAGGGTTAATGCGATAAGGATTAATATCAAATCAAAAGATGGGGAATATTCTAAGTTTCACAGTGAACTTTTTCATACATTGTGATTAAAAATATTTTTAGTTGTCAGACCTTTCCATATAGCATTTTTTTTTTAAATTTTGTGTTGATTTAGTATAGTTTGTAGCAATAGATAAAAAAAAATTCATGAATACAGTGGTATCTTGATATATACTATCAGTAGGTTAATAAACCATTATATATCAAAGGATTTAAAACATTGTAGACTTGTCAGTTTATCCATAAGTCAATGCTTAAAAGCTGTTGATTATAATTCTATTTTTGGCAAGATGCTATAGGCATCTGTGTAATTTCTCAGATTGTTTTATATAAATAAGTGTAAAATTTTGTATAAATGAAAATCTCTAAATTAAAATTGAATTTATGCTGATGCCATCGAAAATATTAAAGTATTCTTTATAATACTATTGCACTAACTGTCGATCGTATAGTGAGAATAGGGCGCCAGCCGCATGCTTAAATAGTGACCTGTTTTATTATTAGTTCATTTCAACTAAAACGCCACATTTAATTTCAAAAACTAAATTAGACATTGATAAAGGGAAGTAGTGTAATACCACTGATTTTTTCTCAAACAAAACCCCATTTAAGGTGATGTTATGAATGTCTAACGAAAGCATTAATCTTCAACATAAAATAGAGCATTTTAGTTGAAACGAAATAAATAATAGGTTGGTAATACATTAGATTAAAAATAAGCTTGCCAACCTTTGTGGTAGATTGTGAGTACATTCTATCCATGGTATTATTTAATTTTTATAAACTTTGGTGACTTTTGTTTGTGCTTATTTAACTCTTTGTACTCCTTAATTAATTTATTATGCTTACTATACTGACAATCCATCTTACGCACAAGACATATTGACAGTATTTCAAAAAAGCTTGAATAATTTAAAAATATGAATTTAAAAAAATACCTGTTAGGGAGCCACAACAAAGGAGTTATAAAGGTTAAGTTTGCTATCAATTGTTGCTGAAATTGAATAAGGGTCTTTCATAATTTTTGTCTGTAAAATTCAAGCATTAGATGTTTTCACCGCCAAAGTGACTAGAATCCTAAACCGTTTCGTTGAGGAGACAGGCGCTAAGCGTTCGACGTATCAGGAGTTTCCAGAGCTATTACCCAAAAGGAATGATATAATGTAAGTTTAAATTTTATTATTTTTTTCTCTTGAAAATAAGAAAGATATAGCCACAGAACGTCAGAAGTAAAAAGTTATTTTACTAACGTTTATTTCAAAAAAATTTATATCCTCGTGAGCCAATGTTTTAAAATTTTCAGTGTTAATCAACTGAAAATATGAAATGGATATTCTTACTTGTAGGTTAGGATTGCAGAGGCCTCACTGCAAAAATGCATGTTTTGAGTTAGACCTGATTTCGGTAATGTCATTATATTTATTAATGACAAAAAAGACTCTTGTGGATAGAACTGTTTATAGGATATGGTGGAACATATCGACGGTGTTTTGGCCAATTGATGTAACCATCAAAAAACAAGAAAATGAGTTAATGATTGGATCTCATTTTAAAGACTACAGAGCAGGTCTCGGCCGAACGATGTAAATTAGAAAAATAAATTGACCACTTTTCAGAAGGGAAACATCATTTTACATTGGTTTTAGGTTTAAAAATACTGTCCTGGCCTCTTGATGTAAGCCATTATTATATCGACACTCCCTACGTATACTCCCATATCTGCGAACATGAGAATTTACATTACTGCATATCAAAGATTTATAACGCAGCTCACCATATATTTTTTTGAATAAAAATAGTTTTTACACTTGAACAATTTCTCGATTTTGAGGGTTACATCAATTGGCCAAAATACTGTCGGTATTATCTACAAATGAAAATATTAAGTTCGAAAAGGCATATTATCTGTTTTTCCTTTTGATTACTATTTATAAACTATACTTTTTTTTTTTTTTACTTATATCAAGTCACAACAAATTACCGAACATGCATGTGTTAATAGTATTCCAATAACAAATGTTAGTGGAATAAAATGTGCTTTATTTGCCGAAGTCCATGGCACAAAAGTCTTTATTTGTGTTTATCTGAAAATTATATTTTTGTTGAAAGCCACTAACTTTACTTGTTCTAATTTTCATTTTTATATTTTGTCAAGATATTTCACACACTTTATTACCTATTTTTTAGAATCAATCTGGCGTATGATAGAGAGCTGTTGCCACATATTTACGGCGTTGCATACGTGTGCCAATATATCGTGGCTTATAGGAAACATATTTCCCCGACCTGGCTTGAAAGAGAAGTTAGATGGAATGGTGGCAAATGGAATTCATCTATAATGAGGCAGGAAAGAGCGAAGGTAATATATGTACTTAATAACTACCAAAATTCAAATTTATGCGTTAAACTACTGCTTGTGCTAGTCCCTTGCCAAAATCAATATATCGTATTTTGCTACACTAGCGAGAATTTCGAGTTCAGTTATATATAATTAATATTACTTACATTATTTTTATTATTGTTTCACTATGATAAAGTTTTTTTTTAAACTCCTTTTTTATGCTCCTGAAAAATGTTGATTTGGCAGATATACAATTTTGCGATAGAAATGACTATATTTTTTTTTAGTTAGTCAATATGTTGATATGAAGAATTGAAGGATCATTTATAACTTAAAATTAGTTCAGTGGGGAAAATTTTCAGATTATTGTTGTGATAAAATATTTTTTGCTCAATTTTATTACAAAAATAAAGTAAATAAATTGATCAAAATAAATAATTCTTAAGTAAAACACAATTATATGTTATTGTTGGTTTGTTGGGTGGGGGTGCATTTTTAGGTCTGAGTTTCTGCAAATGAAAACGTTTGGTGGCCAGTATCCAATGTCCAAAAATTCCTCTTCGGAATCACATAGTGTGCTATTAAAATATAACTATCACTAGGGGGATTTGTAGTTCTCCGATGAGATGGTATCGCATCTCTTTCATCTCAACCATATTCACTTATAGAATTAATTTTTGATTCACTATTGTGTTTCACTGTGAAGTATCAAAAATTTAAATTGGTTACAACAGTTTTGCTAAATAACAGACGATATTATAAACCTCTCGCTATAATGAATAAGCGAAGACTGCAGGACTGTGCTAAAAAGTGAAAATTTTGCACATGGGAGGGATAAAAATACTATTTACACACTCCGCGCATCAGCATTATGACACAATCTTATTGTAATAAAAAATATAAATGAGCTTGATTTCTTCTTGGAGTTAATAATCAAAATATAATTTATTTTTGGGTACTAAGGTGAGCTGTACTTACTACAGAATGTAATAATTATTTGTGTTATCTCTGGGGTGCAAATTGATAGACGTTGGACTATACAAAGTACTATTAATGCTCATGAATTATTATCTTTGATTTGAAGTCAAATTTATAAAATATTGTTCTCCTAAAATAATGCCACATCACAAGCTTAAATAATTAATATTTGCTCTAATAATGTAAAAAATTGTTTCTAACGTATTTAAATTTATTTATAGCGTGCGAAGATGGGAATTTCAGCCAACGATGATAGAACCTCCGATTATATGGGAAAATTTCTTTTGTCTTATTACCAGTAATTCCAATCATCAAGGTATAAGGCTGAAGTCATCAACTTAAGAAAGTCTCCAAGATACTGGATGTGATGAAATTACTAAAATTCATTGCGCAAAAGGTATGTTTAATTTCAAGAAATGTATTGCGCAGGAGGAACTGATAACATTACATATCTAAATGGCTTCTGTTAAGTTTTTGCTTCAATCAATTTCTCTATGTAAAGGCGTCACATGCGAGAAAATATTTTTACAATTCTATTCTGACCATAATGATCTTTCAACTCATGTTATTCTGTTTAAATTGATGCACTTGTTTGTTTATTGTTTATTGCCGTTTGTTTTGATTTACTATTACATTTGTTTCTTCTTAAAAAGAACTTCTTTTGCGTTGGTGGGTTTTAAATCAAACTTTTTCTTAAAATGTGAAAGATGATTTGAATTCTTTATTGTTTTCACTTACTATTTTTGTATTTTATTAAAATAAGGTAAATTTTGTCATATTAATAGTAAGTAAGTTGCTTATGTCATTTTTTCAATAGGGATTATGGGTATAACTTATCTTGTACACTGATCACTAATAAATGCCAATGATTTCTTCATTTAATGTAAAAAAACAATAAATTGCTGGACATGTTTGCTTATTGCTGTTTGCTTTAATTTCTTATTACATTTAGTTCCTCTCAAAAAGAACTTCTTTTGCGTCAGCGGGATTTAAATCATATTTTTTTTAAAATGTTGCTTATGATTCGAATTCAACTTATTATTTTTGTATTATATTAACGTGTTTGTAGCGCTCTAAAGTAATATTTAATAATTATTTTCTTTGCCAGTAGGGATTATAAGTATAATTCGTATTTTGTGGATCGTTGCGAATAGAGCTTAATGGTCTTTACAGTTTCAATTATTGACGTTGAAATGAGTAAAATATGCTCGTGTCCATTGATTCAGCTGGCCCTATTAGTATAACAGTTGACATAAGAAACTATATTATATAACGATAGTTCTAAGTTGTTCTCTTTGCTGTTCATATGATAATGAAAATACGCGATTTGCTACTTAAGAATTGTGTCAAACTCAAATATTTAGTCCATATGTTTATGATAATTATTGCATAGCAATTTTCACGACAAATGTGAAATTACTATTATTACCTTTGAACGTATAATGGACATATATTGTCTTTTTAATGTTTTTGTGATACTGCAACTCACAAGACTGATCGATAACCGACATAAATATAAATTTGTCACAATTTAAAGTTTTATTATTGCAATTCTCACTACAAAAAAGGAATGTATATCATTCTCTCACGACAATTGTGAATAATAATAATTTTCCGCAAATGAAAGTTTGATCTTGAAAGTTGGAATTAAATGGCTTGCGACAGATAATAATTAATACATAACACAACAGTCATAAAGACACGAGATTCAATTAATGTGCTGTACATTGTGATATATAAAATTTATTGTGTAGTTTAGTTTAGCTATCTGGACTTAGCTATCATACTCGTTATTGTAAGGATTTGAGGATGAAAGGTATAGGTTAAAAAACCACAACAAATAAATTACGACTCACCTTATTTAGAAATTTTACAGATAATATGTACTTAAAATTTTGTTAACCAACCATTTCATTAAATCATACCTTTCACTTCTCATTAAACCCGAGAAACTGAAATTCCTTCAGCCATCAGCTCCTACCACGAAAGAATTGCATTTTCGTATTTTTTTTAACACTAATTGAATTTCTTGTATCCGTTTTATCTGTATTATTCTTCGACTGAGAAAAAAGTATAAAATGCAGGATTTACAAATTTATATTTTGAGTAATTTCAGATCTTGATTTAAAATTAATTTTAACTTCATATTAGATTTTGTATTAGTTCAGTCAAATTTAAAATGCAAAATACAATATCCTCATCATCTGTGAATATAAATATCTTCGTAAGCTTTTGTACATTATGCATTCTAAATGTAGTTGTTAACAGGCAGTTAGTTAATAGGCAATTTTACCATTGCAATAGTTTTTAGGTATATGTCGATTTCTTTTTTATTGAAAGAGATTATGATAACGACAATCCTTAATATTTTATATGATAAATAAAATAATGTTGTGATATATAGCAGCTATTTTAAATGCGGTAATAGTAATTTGGGGCCAAATTTATCTCTAATTATCCATCCTATATTTATGTGGTCTTTTCAAGGCACAATTGATCACTTTATATTCCATTGGTTAAGACCAATTGTGATATTGCCATAATAAATGTACAAATATACTAATGTTTAATATCCAAATTAAAAATAACATTCAGGTTAGCTTATTGGGGTAAAATTAACATAATCGTTTTCTGATAAATAACGTAAAATTAAACTCAACTCAGTAAACCTTTTTTCCTTACAAGTTTGCAAATATGTTCATTTAATATTATTTCTTGATTACTTTTTAGAATTAAGTTTATTTGAAGCTGCTGGTTGATAACTGACATAACTAAAATAACAAATTACAAATGCCTACAAGCGCCTCTATGTCAAACAAATTGAAAAAATGCAACTTTGTCTCGGAAAATTCAGGTCTCAAAAAAGAATATTACATAATTGTCATATTTAACTTACATACTTAGTTCTGTACTTCTTGTTCTTTGTATTTTTCAAGGCATTCCAATCATTTAGGTTAGGTACTAGGTGGTTATGTCAATTCTTTGATGATGAAAAGTGTTGACTAAATTTTCTTCCATGGTGTAGACGTTCCAAACGTCAAATAGATTTATGTTTACTCACATATGTTTTAATTACGTTTTGCATTCTTTGTCTTCCATTGTTAATAATCTTAAGTTTTGTTCAAAGATATGTATTTAAAATATTTAATTTTATTATAGTATAGATAAAGAGTACCGAAAATATAGTCTAAAAGTATTCCAAATACAGTTGAATTAGATCCTATTCCATAATAAATTACTTTATATTGTATACTCTAAAACAGGGATGGCGAACCTTTTCTTGTCAGTAAGCCGCATTCATTTATCGTAAGTCAAATAAGGCGCACATTCATAAAAATGTACTTTATTTTGTAAATGAAGAAAAACAATGAAATTTATTCACAAATTTTTAAATTGAGACTAGAAGCATTTGAGACCCTAAAAGGCCGTAGGTTCGTCACCCCTGCTCTAAAATAATAGCCTAGAGGATATGAAAATTTGATTAGACTCAGCCAGATTATCTATCATTTCTATTAAAAGCTAAAAAATTTCGTATAGTTAGTTCTTCATTGATATTTACCCAACACAGCTGTGATGCTGTTGCCTTCACTCTTGAAATAATTAAATTTGTTAATAAATTAAATCCTTGTCTTTATGATCTCACTAAATTTCAAATTCCGTACTCAGTTTAGTTTTCCTTATAACAAAAAAGATTTTCACACTAATAATCTTTCAATCAATTCCTATGAAAATACTTAAAACCAGCTATGTCCAACCGAAATTGTTTGACAGATTGAACAACTATAATATAAAAATAGACAAAAAATAATCATAATGTTATATTTATTACAATAAAGTTCCACAGAGATATGAGGTGTCTAAAAGAAAAAACCGGTAAGTCCACATTCTGTTTTCACAAAAAAGACGTACATATGCTTAAGTCATTTCACACAATATGTATTGGTTGCAAAATTTAGGTAAAACAAAATTCGACGTAATCAGCATTGTATTTATCGGTTTCTGTATGTGATTTCCGTGACCTGTGAGAATTAATATGTATTTTTCCGTTTGCTTTTGTTGCATTTTGAAAGTTGTATATCATTACATAATATATAAAATGATTTATAGAGTATGTTTTTGATAGATTTTGACAAAATATGAACTAACCGGTTTTTGCTTTAAGACACCTCATGTAGTTCTGATTGCAGCAGTGATGCATATTGCTTGTTGTTTCAGGTTGTTAGGAAATTTATTGTTAAGAATATAGTTTCAATAAAATTCAAATTTATCATTGGGCCACGTGTTGAACATTGCTGCTTTAATCCTCCAGAGACGAGCGTGACTGTACGGTCACATTAACACCATCGCCCATCTATCCTAATATTCGCCCCATCTCTTGCTAAATATCGTTGCCTTCACTCAATTCCTGTTAAAAAGGATATTTACACCAGTTTTACACCGCCTGTTTTTGCGCCGATATATACTAAGGTCACGCGCGATTTTTTAAATTTACTTTTAAACATTTCAACGAAAACTTTAAAAAGTCATGTATGCTTTTAGTAGATATCGATGCGAAAACAGGTAGTGTAAAACTGACGTAATTGAGTGAAGGCAACGATATTCAGCAAGAGATGAGGCGAATATTGGAATAGATGGGTAATGGTGTTTACTGTGACCATATGATCACGCTCGCCTCTGGATGGTTAAACCCAGTTTTAATAGCCCCAGGTGACTCTTTTTTGTCTTTATGAATTATTGTTCCATAGTCAAGTATTATGTTAGTCTTCACTATATATCTTCCAGTATTATATTTTCCAGTATTGTATCTTCCAGTATTATATTTTTCAGTATTGTATCTTCCAGTATTATATCTACTTAATATATTGTTGTGATATCTATACCTATGTATATATTATTATATTTGATAATACTGTCTCAAAATTCACTTCTTATCTTTCTGGCGAGTCTAATATGTACTGTTTTTTTTTGTTAATCATGGTATTTAAAATGCCACGCTAAAATGACAAATAAAAAAGAAATGTGATTATAACATTAATTATTTGCTTAATTTATTTAATTTGACAATATTATTTATAAAAAAATACTTAAATCATGCAGATCACCCACCAAGTCAAACTGCCCCACCTATGCGTGATCTGCATTAGTCTAAAAACATAATATTTATTACTTAATCCAGGAGTAAAAAAAAAAATATAATCTATTGTTTATCATTTATGTATTGTACTTAAAATATTATGAAAAGTATGTTGACTTTTTTTCATTATACCTCATGTAAACTAAGAATGAGTACAGAGTAATTTCTTTGATGTTTTCAAAACTGTTCCAGCAATGTTTAGTATTAATTTCAATTCTTCAGTAATGATTAAATATTTTGTTTGTAACAGTGAGTTATCACAACTGACTGCTAATTTCTTCTAAAAGTTGTATTACACATTTCAAATAAATAATTTTTGATATAAAAACAAATCGTTTTTACTATGTGTATGTACTAGTGGTCTGTATGGGTCAAAGTTTTATAAAATTCCCTGGCTCCTTCAGGCCGAGCTCGGGCTGGGTCCGAGTCTCAATATGACACTTGTTACACAAACCCGGCCCGAAACCCAGATTTATTTTTTTCAGCCTGAAAAAAGCCTGGTTTTAAAAAAAAATACAATTCCATTTACATTTGTATGCTCTAGTAAAGCAGTTCTCAGACTTCTTAGAATTTCTTGTGTGGTGGTCCCTTTAAAAATTGTTTGATGACCGATGGACCCTTGTATTAAAAATCTATATTTAAAGAAAATCGGGGGCACTAAATACTTAACACAAGGGTGCCACATACCCACGGTGCAGCGCTACATATAAGCTGCTGTGAATAAAACATTTTTTGACAAACAATTATTTATTCAGAGAATATTAGATACCTTCATCGTTGTCACTAAATTCAAGATGAAATTTTAGTAGGATGGATGCAACTGCTAGCCTGAACCAGTTCTTCCATGTTTGGCTTTGTTTTGGCCATTGCAACTCACATGCTCGTGATATTTTTCAAATTCTCGTAGGTCAAGCAAATAGTGAGAAAGTTCTTCGCTTAGAATTGATAGATGTTCTTTCATCACCTCAAGTCATTTTAAAGTAATCGACATCTCTGATTGTCGAGATGCAATGTTTCATTTCAATGTGTGTTTTTAATTTTCTGGGCTTAAGAGAAGTTTAGAAGCAAGCACCTCACCTCACAAAACACACTGGTTTCTCTTGCCCTTCGACTTTATTACACTAAAACCAAATTTCAGTTATGAAACGCCATATTTCATTATATCTTTTAGACCAGTGATCGCCTAACGGACGCTCGTGACCTACCGGTAGTTCCCGGTGGCATTTTCGGTAGCTCGCGTAAGATATTTTATCATATTTATAAATTTGCCTCATAAATTTTATTATTGGTCTCCTAAATGAAATATTTCTCGAATTAAATTTCAATGAAATTCTTAACAAGTTGCCGTTGTAATATCATATTCAAGAAGTTGGCCCTTTGTCAGAAATATAATTGATAGAATTTCAATGTGATTTATCGCTTTAGAGTGTTGCCTCAATGATAGAATCTGTATGACCTTTCGTCCTAACAGAAATTATCTAATTTTAGGTCGAATTGCGCTTAAAATGAATACATTGTTTTGTTCTACCTACTTATGTGAATCAACGTTTTGCATTATGAAAGTGGTTAAAATTAAATATAGAAACAGACTCACAGATATACATTTTGATGAGTGACAAGGTACTCACTGAAAATTGAAAAAAATGTGGAGGAAAGTGAATGCAGTTCTTTTCACTAATTATTTTTACTTTTTCTCACACTTATTTCAAAATATTTTTCAGTTTTTACTTTGTTTATAAATACATAATTAAATTATGCATTGTATATTTTATTGGAAGTCCAATGTCATAATTTATTTTAAATAATATAATGATAATTAAATATACATGTGCGCAGTGCTGGATATGGAATTATTTTCAGTAAATTTACTGTGGTAAAATATCTATTAAATAAGATAACAATTGGTACTTTGATAGCTTGACACTTGTTGTTTATTACTCTTTCTCTTAATGTACCTTCTACGGAAACATCATGTTCTTTACCAGAATTAATTTCGAGTAAAGATTTTTATTCATTTGACTAAATAATACAGAGGTATAAAAATACATTTGGAATAAATCGACACACCTGTTACATCATCTGGGCGTTGAGACTGGGAAGGTTTTTGGTTAAAAATAAAAGTAATGTTACGCTTGAATGATGGTAATTTAGTTGAGGCAGAAATTCTTCAGCTTGACGACTCGTAGGAGTTCTAGGGAGGAACGGCAGATGAGTATAAGTTGTTTGTATATGAGATCAGCTGCTCAGAGGCATGTCGTCGACCAATAGGGCTGGTTCGGCCGAGCGATAACGGTTGGGAAACAATGCAGTGGCAGCGAATAACGGAACAGCGGATTAGTGGTTGGGTTTTGGTGTGATGGTGGTAACGTTGGTACTCAGTCACTTAATTCCCCTTGGATGGTAAAGGTCAAAAGAAAGAAAGGAAAGGAGTCACAAAACATCGGTTTTTAGAATTATGGCAATGCCATGCATGGTCCCTATACGTATAGGAGGAGAAATGGGCCACACATCACACAGCATATAATACAGTTGGGATTACATATCCCAAGAAATATTAAATGCTATAATTATAAAAATTTAAATATGCGTTTATTTCTCAAGGTCTTAGTTTGAGAACCAATGTTCTAGTACATACACAGCTTAACACATATCTGACAATGAAGAATCGAAACATTTTGCCTATAAATATATTCATGATTTCATGATCTTAAAAATGTCATTCGCAACCAAATTCTTTCACAAAAAATCTTAAAAAAATTGTATTCAGTAATTTGGGGCCTATGAAAATAGGAAAAATTAGTTGGTATTTCAGATATTCATTTTAAGTAATGACAAGAAATAAAATAGTGAACCGGTAATTTATTTATTTTCGACAAAATTGAAGTATTGAATACACTATAAAAAAGTATTTGGTATTAGGGATCAGACCAGGCAGCTTCCGGTTACATCAGCGGTTTTAGAGAGACATAGGAACTGGCTTAGTTCTTCCAACTAGTGGAACTGAAGGCTGCTGGTATGTCATGAGGGAAGCAAAGCGATTGACGAGTGACAGGGAATCTTGTAGGTGCTGCATAGTGGCCATATGCACCACATAGAACGTCAATTTATATTTAAACAAATCCTTGTTTTGTCTGCAGTGTCAAAAGAAAGTCTTATTCTTTATAATTGAAATAGCGTATGTAACATTTCATTTTGAAAAGAAATGTTTACAATGCTAAACCATGTATTTTCGGCACGTATTTCATGTATTTTCAAGAATGTGCCTCCAAAATAAACATATTGCTTTCATTTTTATCTTAAAAATGCTCATCAAAGTATCATAAAAAAAAATTACATTTGACTGGCGAAGTTGCCTCTGGGACCTTAGATGGAAATCTATTGTACATTATTTCATTTATTCCATTGGCTTCTCAGAAGAAAAGATGCATTTTTTCTCCTCTTATGTTAGATAAGAGTCTAATATCACTGTCAAAAATGTAGTAGTTGTGACAATCCTGAGAAGTAAAAATTGGCAGGAATGGGTATCGGCTTCTCAGAAGAAAAATCTATGTATATTTTTATAGTTTATCCGCAATTGATAGTTAACAGGATAAAATTTCAAAGTACTCAGTTCCACAAAATTTTATTACTTGATTGATACATAAGAACGATGATGACGATGGCATGAAGCCGATATAACTGTCAACTAACTAAAATTTTGTAGAACTGAATACTTTGATATCTTATCTTATTATAATGGAGTTTTTAACAGTTTTGGAAGCCCACAAAGGGTATGTATGCGTTTTAGACAACTAATTATACCGTCATAATTTTTGTAAGCTGGGCCTATAGTTGAATGTTCTCCGCTTTGGGCGTATGTTCCCTTTGGTTACGGTGTCCACGGGTTCGAATCCCAAATAAACCTATATTCATATATAGATTTTTCAATAAATATGTGCTGTAAGCCATCATGGATGGATGTCTGACATTTAAATTTCCTTCCGACACATCCAATCCTGAAAACATGGTATATGGATATTAGTTAACTACTAGTCTCTAATAAATGAATAACGACTAGTTCCATTGAATGCTCTATATTGGGAGAGGACAAATTTAGAAAAAAAACTTTTGTTTGGATGAAAATCACTTACCTAAACATTTCTAATGAATTTGTCAGAATTTTTTTCAGAGTTTTCGACTAAACTTTTACAGTTATTTAATATTGCCTTCTTTTTCATTGTTTCATTTCCTCATTATATAGTTACTTTTTTAAATAATTCTAATAACTATGCCCATCTTCATGTGATAACTCTCTTATGAGGAAGTTTATTGACAGAAAGGTGAGTTAAGGAGAAGATTGGCTGATAGCTTCATATTCAATTTTCTAGAGCATATGGAAATAAGGTCTTTGATTAAAATTCTTAAATAATTTTAAGTCACAATAATCCAATGAACAGATTATATAATTCTACAATTCTTCATAAGAAAGTGTCAGAATAATGTTGTTTGATGTCAGAAGGATATCGACTGTGGAAAGGAAAAAGGACTTATTCTTTCGTCTTTTCAAATATTTTTTTTCGATAAACACAATGTATACAATTTTAAATTTGGATTATTGAGATTTTGTACACAAAAGTCGAGTCCATTCGTGTGCTCGAATGCCTGAAGATGCCGAAAGGCGAAACCCGGGTCGTTAGTGACAAAATACATGAAAGTGTACAAAATCTCAATAATCCAAATTTAATATTGAAATTCCATCAAGCACCCTCAGTCGATGTCTTAAATTGTATACAATTTTATTCACGTTTTGTTTGGGCTATACACAATATTTGTTGTGTGTGGGTTACGTCCTTTTTCCTTTCCACAGTCGATATGATAGAGCTATTGTCTCTTGTGTTTGCTTTAATGGTGTAAAATGGAATATAGATAGTTCTGACGATGGTGTAAAGCCGAAATAACTCAACTACCTGATAAAAAAAATTTGTAGAACTAAATACTTTGTTATTTTACCCTATTGGAATATAGAAGGTTATCGACAATTTGGATTACTTCCGTTAACAAAGAAGGGCAATGTAAGAGAGACTGATTATTTTCTCCCTTCTTTGCTTTCAGTTCAAGTTGCGGATAAAGTTGGAAAGGTTGAAATTAGTAACACAATGAACTGGTGAGCTATGAAAATTTCAACAGTATCGCTGTTTTGTTTGATAATGTTTTTACATGCTAATATAATACTGTAACTGTTGTGGACCATGGCGATGCGAGCCTCTGCGATAATTCTTTAATGGTTAACCAAGGATCTGATTCAACCAGAGATTTCAATACATTATTATTGAAAATTAAGGGTTTTCCTGATGTAGGTGCACCCCTGAAATTTCTATTGCCCGATTTAAATCTTTGAAACAAGAACACTAAATTACCATAAATTTCGGTAATGGTTTTATTGATGTTGCTGATAATAAAGCTTTAATAAAAAAAACAGCATACAATGTCTAATGTGGCCTTCGTCAGTTTCGGGGTTAGACATGTTACCCTTCACAATAAAATAGAAGTTATTGCTCAAAAACTTAGTTAAACAATGAGGCTACAAAAAAAAAATACCAAAAATGTTTCCTCTACCTTGTCTGAACAGAAACATGAATTCATAAAATGCACGATTTCTTTTAAGTTCCCATATAATGTATTAACTAAAATAACTCAAAAACTTAGTATTAGATGCACAATTCTTAGACATTTTAGCTCCTAAAATATGGATTCCTATATTGAAGATAAAATAAAGATTGCACATTATAGTTGACATTGTTACATTATACATGCTGCACAATTGTGGTTTGTAAGAGTAATATTTGACAGTATCGTTTCTATTTATTGAAAGTTTTGATAACGTGCAATTTATGTTGAAACAGTAAAGGGTTTCTATAACATGCAATTTGACATTATAGGAAAGTTAGGATTCATAGAGGATAAACGAATTTATTCAATAACTTTCGCGCCAAATCAAACATGTACATCATAGGTACCCAAACTTATTTCCCCCGTGGACACTTTGCCCGGTCTTTTTATTTTCCGTGGACCCCCCCCCCCTCAGGATGCCTAATATTGAAGTTTTCTATACTTTTTAAATACAAATGTGAACATAATGCTGCTCACTGTCATAGGTTTTTTTTTGTATAGTGGAATTGTAAAAAAAAACATGTATCACTTTTATTCTTATCTTTATTGAAAAAATAATTTATTTAATGAAAATAAAACACAAGTAAACATTTGGATTTGGAACAAAACAAATCAAAACCTAGTTTAATTCTTACATTAGAACATGAATAATTGTTGTTAATGAGAGGGACGAACCTGATGCTGCGATATCAATTGGTCAATATTTGACTTCAAATTAGTGAGTTATATTCGTAAATCTCCACATTCAGTGATTTGCAACCGATTTCTTTTTTTCGAAAGAAGATGGGTAACTGCACTAAAACCTCTTTCCGCGAGGTATGAAGAAGGAAATGCTATCAAAACTTTCTTGCGATAGTCTATAATGCAGGATATGCAACAGGAATATCTTTCTGAAGCCATGCGATTCGATATTTGTTGGAGTAGGCCAAAGCAACATTAAGTTACAAGCAATGCTATAAGAAAATTTGCAATTTACGAGTAGTCATAGGAGAATCTCTACGAACAAATTGTATGGCGGTTGTACGAAGATGAAATTTAAATTGATAACTTAGTTATTCCACTGGCTGTGTAACTAGATGTAACGCGTATCGCTTCTTTAAGAAGCATCTTCAGACTAACTATATCGAAACATAACTAATTATATCACCTCCAAACACTGGTAGTTAATTTTATAATTATTACCATCATTGTTTGGGTCTTACTCCCTCCCCACGTCCAGTAGAAGGAAACAAACCCACTGTACTCTTCATTTTTAATTAAGATGCTTCTTAAAGAAACGAAACGCGTTACATTTAGTAACACAGCCAGTGGAATAACTAAGTTTTCAACCTTAATTTAATATTAGAACACCAAAGTTTCCGTCGAATCCATCCAAATTATCTTTATTCTTATTAACATTAAAGACACTACATTTAATTACCCACTATTTCGCATTATTAAAATACGCTAAAATTCATCGTAATCAGTTCAAAATATCGATTTCATGACTCAGCAGTAAATGTAACAGACCACTCGTCCGCATAAATACCGGCTGACGGGCCGTACAGTATGGTTTGTAATTATAGGGGACTTTGAGTAGTCTCGTCGAGTAAAATTTACTGCACTGCGTTACTATGCATGCATTCTTAATGGACTCCGATCCGTGGATCCCCATTTACATCTCGTGGACCCCGTTTTTTTTTTCTTCCCTCCGTGGACCCTCTGCCAGTCAGTATGAACCACTTTGGGAACCTATGATGTACATTATTATTCAAGACTTTACGCCCATTAAATTATGATATACAATAGAAAGTATTCATGAAATAGGTACAGATGTAATCATTTACAGATGTACAATGATTCAATATACATAAGTCATTATGCCAGGTTCAAGTATTTAGAAAGAAAAATTACAAAAATCACTTATGAAAAATCCACTCTTTAATACAAATCAATATATTAATTGATAAGTGTAAATTATTTATTGTAGATCCTAAAATAAAGTGTTTAAGTGTCATAGTTTTTATATTAATATTACCTATGACTTTTCGTATTTTTTTGCATATCACATTCAATCTGAATAATTATGTTCATTGAGATTTTCTTTTTTGATAAAATCCCTAATAGTTTTTTTATAAACTTAATTTACTGCGTAATCATTAGAATTTATTTGTAATTTGAATTTATCCAATAATATAACCAAAAAGTTTCAATATCTTTTTTAGGCATGGTAACATATCAGCCCATCTCTAATTTGCAAACGCGACCGTTGCTACCTTCACGATCATTGGTCAATCTGACGTCTTTGTGCTGTCATATGATTATTTTATACTGCTTTCGCATTTAGATCCCGTTATTCGGAGTGTTTGTGATGGACGAAATTCCATAAAGCATAGTTATCGTGTTCGTTGTTCGATTGAATTTCAATCTTTTCGTTCATAAGGACCACTTAACATATTATTTCATCGTGGAGCGGTGGTGTAGGAAAAGCATCGGAGATTTTTGTTTGATAACATCTTAGTTTCGTTGACTTACAAAAATTAAGATATCGTTTTCACCTGTAATAACATTGAATCTCTGTAAATCCTGTAATTGCCGTATTCTACAACCCTTTAGTTCATAGCTGGTCTTCTTTTAGGTAAGTAATACATTCTTTTTATGTTTTTCAACGATAAATAGTAAGTATATCTACCTTATAGTTACATTTAAACTTTACTAAATTATTTATCGTTTCGTCATTTTGCTAATAAGGTTAAGTAGGCGTAAAGTTTTCTTTCACGATTCAAGGTTCTAAACATCCCTGATTTAGGGAAGATATCTTTTCGACATTCCATGACTAATTTTTATATTACGTGCACATGTACGTACGTGCCTACCAGTTTTTTTGTATCGTAAAATTGAAATCTAGTTTTTTTAGAATCGGTAAATATTAAATCTCGTCCATTTTTTAATGAAATTGAAAAGGTATTTTTGACATTCATCTGAAATTTTATTATGGTGCAAGAATGAAAATTTCCAGGATAAAATAATTATTATTAAATGCTTAGTCTACGTTTTGTTTTTAATGGATTGCAGTCAATAATAAGAAAATTATCCTAATTTAAAGTACAGTTTTGAATAAAAAACGGAATTCTGAACGTTTATGTGCTTAATACTTCAATGTTGGTTATTTAATGTCTGAAAAAAAGTATTTTACTTTTTTTCTTGGTTGTGAATGAAGTGTGGCAAAAAATATCAAGCAGGTCTTCAAAATCACAGAAATATCAATTTAATATCTGACCATCTCAATAGTGATTCAATATATATATATATTGATCAAATAATTTTTGAACTTCTTGTTTGTTATTGTCTAAAAAATAGGCTACCCTATATTTAAATCCAATGATTTATCACTTTGTTTTTAAAAGTACCTTGTTTTTTCATATTCTATTAGATGTAGATTATATTTTGATGAGTGATATTATCTAGTCTACAATTAATAATGATTACCTAGACTACATGGTTACAGAGGGAAAATAAAAAAATGTTTAATGAATTGTTCATAAATTGAAAAGAAAATTACATGTAATAAATCAAAACTAAACAACCCAAATTTCAATGAATGGAAATTGCCAGCGCTTGTGAATATTACGACCATTTTTTTAACAACATACAGTATATAAAATTGGGTAGTATTGGATGATAGAACGATTTGGTCTGATTAACCCTTTGAGCATTATTGCCACGCAGTTGTGGCAAAATATTGCATTGTCTATTATCTCTTAATATTCTCATATTTTTTATACTACACTTATCAGTAATCTTTAGGCAGCAAAAGAATTTTTATTATTCACTTCAAATTAACAATTTTTTTGGAAAAAGATCTGGAAACAAATCTGTAACCATTTAATATTGAGTGTAAAACTCAATTTCTATTCTATTCCCTACATGTAATCAATGTCAATAGAGAACCATATGTCCACAGATATAGGCTCAATAAAGATCTAACCCTGAATTGGAAGCAAAAGCTTCTAGACAAGTCGCCGAAAATAATAATTAATTATTTAATTTACATTTTTCTCTATGTAATTTAAAATAGATCATTACGCTAAGAGTTATGTGAGACTAGTAAAAACATACAAAACCTCTAGTTTCTAGTAAACATCACATGGGGCTTAAACATTTAGTATATTTACTGACATTTTAGTTAGCCAGTTAGTTTACTGCAAGATACAAGATTGTTGGTACCAACTGACTGAAACTATGTTTTCTATTTCACTCTCTACACGTGGCTGTAGATACAGACACACTCCCAATGAAACGGCTTATTTGTCAATTAAATTCGTATTTTTTTTTAATAATTCTTGTCAGCTTGCATTTATTACAATGATATGAAAATTTGTTTTAGATTAATTAAATATGACTCGATAGTTATATAGATTTTTTAAAATTACAGAAAAAGCCGTGTCTTGGGGAAAGAGCTCCCCGGGTGCTACGGTGGCCCCCGAAACGCTTATACCAGCGGCCACAGGCAAGTTTCTCATAAGTAGTTATCCTCATTATTGGCTGATATTTTAAGTAAAAGGTATAGCATACAGGAGTTATATGTTGATTAATAAAATGCATGTTTCTTATATAGTTTGATTTAGTAGCTTTTCCTAAATATATTGAATATAGTTTATTGATCTTAGAAAGATTAGCGACAGTAAGTAATGAGAGGCCTTTAAACCTTTTTCCATATTTACAATACGTTATCTATCCGTTACATTCAATGAATGGATACAAGTTAAGGCATTGATTGAGATTATTTTTTTATGGGTTGAAAATACTTGCAGGGCTGCTGGAAATGAACGCGACGGAGACACCAATGCGCTTCAGCGGCCACACCTTGGATAAGGCCACTAAAGCCAAGGTCACTTTAGAAAATTACTACAGCAATCTCATAGACCAGCATATTGAAAGGAAACAAAGGTTTGTTGTATTACCTTATTTACTTATAGAATATAATATAACAATTGGCTCTTTCGGTTCCAGTTATAATTAATAAATTGAATGACGCTAACAGTCAAATTTAATGTGACTATTTAAATGGATATTCTACCCACATTCACTTAATGCTGAATTTGACAAATAAGCAACAAACTAAATAATGGTTCCTGACCTATTTACAACTGCAGCATATGTTTCAAATAGTTTGTACAGGTTGAACTTTATTAATTCGCCCACGCTTGTTTCCATCTTCCTATGGATTTGTTGGATTGGTGAAATGGAGTATATAAATTTATGAAATATTTTACAATTATTTCAGGTTGGCTAAGCTTGAAGAATCATTGAAGGATGAAGGTTTATCAGAATCCCAGAAGCAAGAAAAAAGACAGCAACATGCCCAGAAAGAAACGGAGTTTCTTCGTTTGAAACGCTCACGTCTAGGTGTGGAAGATTTTGAACCCCTAAAAGTATGTACATTATATTATATCAAACTGCTACTCATATACTATATAATATCTGACACACTAAACTTAAAATATCTATTCCATATCATATTAATAACATGATATCTAAATTATTAGACCCTTTAGTACCATAGGCAATTTATATACACTAAGATGAACTGCAAAAAATGACAGTCTTCATTATCGATAATTAAATGAGGGCTTTGAATATTAGAAAATGTTTTTTTTTAACATCATAACTTACTAAATATGCTTAGTATATTTTAATTTAAGACATCGACTGAGGGTGCTTGATGGAATTTCAATATCAAATTTGGATTATTGAGATTTTGTACACTTCCATGTGTTTTGTTCGAGTCTCGTGTGCTCGAATGCTTGAAGATGCCGAAAGGCGAAACCCGGGTCGTTAGTGACAAAACACATGGAAGTGTACAAAATCTCAATAATCCAAATTTGCTTAGTATATTGCCAATTTTATTTACCTTTTGAAATCATAACCAACTGAGGTATAGTTTCTTCACTATTATGGAAAATAAAATCATCGTCAAGTGTCAAGGTATTACATGTAATGTTGGTTATATTCTGCAGATTTTAGTTTCATCACTTTTTTTAATTAATTTAATGTTTTCCTTATCGTTATTTGCTTCCTGTTTGTGGAAAAAGGATTGTGTTGATAAGATGGCTATTTATGTAAGCAGTATTAATCCATCATCTGGTTATATCATTAATTTAAATTTATAGAAGTATAGATTCTTTCTTCTTTTCTACGTTCAGTGCGAATTCTGTTTCAATAATTATACATATCTTTAATTCAATATATTAATACTGGATTCTGGTATAATTTTAGGTCATTGGACGTGGTGCATTCGGAGAAGTAAGACTTGTACAGAAGAAGGATACAGGACATGTCTATGCCATGAAAATTCTGCGTAAAGCTGATATGCTTGAAAAAGAACAAGTATGTATTATAAGATAAAATGTTTACTCCCATATTAAATCCCAACTTTGAATTAGACACAACCACTTCGTTATGGTTCACACTTCGGAAACCCAATGTTAAACAATATAAGACGGTTCTGACAACAGCATGATTCTATTAACTATATTTAATTTTTGTGGAACTAATTACTTTGCTATTTATACATTGTAATAAAAATGTGTAAATTAAAAAGTGTTAAGATGCCTACTTTCCATACTTCTGGTTTTACTACTACCGTATTAATTTAACAAATAACAACTGTAATTGTGGAATCAAAATATATCATAATACTATCAGTTAGTTGTTTCAATTAATTAAAAGAACTTATAACATTCCACTGTACTGAAATTCATTCGCTTTTAGGTTGCTCATGTACGTGCTGAACGCGACATCCTTGTTGAAGCTGATCACCAATGGGTTGTTAAGATGTATTACAGCTTTCAAGACCCTATGAACTTATACCTTATTATGGAATTCCTGCCCGGCGGAGATATGATGACCCTTCTTATGAAAAAAGATACTTTAAGCGAAGAATGCACACAATTTTATGTGGCTGAAACAGCATTAGCTATCGACAGCATTCACAAACTTGGCTTCATACATAGGTAAATTAAAAATATCTATTTTATGATCACAATATCGATGGGCTAGTAACACAGAAACATATCTACAAATATATCTATAAGTATTCACTATAGTCGGTTCTATACATAACACAAATATGTTTCTCTGCAAGAACTATTGGAAGTGAAATAATCCCAAATGTATATCATGTTTTAAAGGAAACATGAACTCTGTTGATACATTTTTGTTTTTCTAGAATTCTTTTGCTACAGGCTAGAAACACACATACACTTACATTAAAATATTTGAATTCATTATCTATTCTAGCTTTGCCTAGGTCTAATTATTCTCGAACTAACAAAGATTAGTTTTTTTCTCTCCTGAAAACTTCAATTTAGAAAAATATATGTTCTTTTAAAATATTTACTTTACCAAAAATATACCTACTGCAATCAATGTAATTTACTTATTACAGAGACATAAAGCCAGATAACTTGCTGCTGGATGCTCGAGGCCACATAAAACTGAGTGATTTCGGCCTTTGTACTGGACTGAAAAAAAGCCATCGCACCGACTTCTACAGAGATTTATCTAGGGCTACTCCATCCGATTTCAGTAAGATTTTATCTTTGTCAACATTCAGTTTTATAGCGAATGAAAATGGCTTTTTACTGATTCAAAGTTAGATAATTTAACTTTATCAATTTTTTGTTCTTGCTAAATCAACATTCACAGTCAATCACAATGTTAGTTTTGTAGATTTTCTATTGAATGTGAATTCTAAATCTGTATTACTTACTTAGCTACAGTATTCTATTTTCTATTAAAATATATCACTATTAAAATATACAGAACAAGCTATGAATTAGTATCCTGATTTGAAACTCACTAAATTAAATAACTAAACCGCTATGGTACATTTCAACAATCACAAGTAAAAATGTTTCTGGAATACAATCGATTTGTAATTCAAAACACTACAAGATGTCATATTTTGTTATTTCAGAAGCGAAAACGTTACTAGACTGTTGTAATTTCATAGAGTTCTCATTCAAATCAGATGTAGCAAACTTTTTTAGCTTATTTAATTTGTAGTTAAAAATGATTGCTGTACGTTTAGATAATTAATATCATTATTTGATACACAGTATTTCCTCGATTATAAGATGCATACTTGTTTTTAAATACCCATAATAAAAACATGCAACTTTATTATAACAAAAAAGATAGACAATGACCAGTACAAAGCATGTTCAATTACGTATGTACTTTCTAATATAGTATCAACCATCGAATTCTGAAACATCTTGAGACCCGGTGTTTGAATATTCTGAATCATATATTGAGTCAGAGTCATTATTGTCTGATACAGCATATCTTAAAAAAGTATTATATTTTCTATGGGATTTTAAACTGACACTATATCTTTTTCTATTTGCGGGCTTCTTTACGATTGCTGAATTTTTAAAATCACTAATTACAAGATTCAACCTGAATTTAGAGATTATAAGAAAGCAAGAAACATGTGTCTTATAATCGAGGAAATACGGTAATTAATCAATTCAATATTGGCAATAAGTCATAATAAAATTTAATGATGAATGAATGGAAGTTAGGGATAATATTAAGGCAACAAAATGGAACGTATACCAATCATTTAATATGTAGGGTTTAATATTTTGTGCTCCGCAGTCGTAACAAGCAGCAGTCCATTGGATTCAAAACGCCGTGCAGAGTCGTGGAAAAAGAACCGTCGAGCGTTAGCCTATAGTACAGTCGGCACACCTGATTATATTGCTCCCGAAGTTTTCCTGCAGACCGGCTACGGTCCCCAGGCTGATTGGTGGAGTCTCGGAGTAATAATGTATGGTTCAAGTTGTGATCTTTCTGCACTAGTTGTTAGATTGCAGCGCTGTTCATTTTACTTATGATTTTATTCATACATCTATTCTATTATTCAATAATTTACTCCATCCATCTTTGCAATATCTGTCTAATTTGTATTATCTATTCTACCGGTGAGAAATGCATGTTAAATTACTTTATAATTAGTTACCTGTGTGAGACAGTGAAATGTGCAGAAAGTAGACAGTTCACACTTTGGGGAAAAATGAGTTATTATATAAGATTGTATTAATAACTTTAACAAGTCTGCATAATTTAGTCAGTCTGCTTTTATACAAAAATGTTCTGTAAATGCATTATGAAAATTTCATATATCGCCAAATACGTTACCTTTGATTTTCAGAAAGCACTACTACACTACTAAAGAATCATTAATGTTAAATTAATCTTGTATTCATCATTGAATCAGAAGTAATATATAATATTTATTATTCAATAACTAAAAACAGTATTTACAAATTGTTTAGACCGAGTAAATAATCAAACCTAACGCAAAAGTGCATATATCTGTTAGTGGTTTGTGTGAACTGTCTGCTCTCTGCATAACTATACTCAATTGCAAGCCTTTGTAATCATTTCAATTTTATTTTTTAAAGTTTGTTGCAATCATTTTTGAATAGAAGTCGACAAAAAAATCGTTATTTTGCATTAAATTTCCAAAACCTTGCCGATTTTGATAACATTATTCTACCTATTCTACGCTGTTAAATAAAAACTCAGTACTTTGATGTTAAACGATTCGTCAGAATCAGACTTTCTATTTCAATTTACCCCTTTTTTTGTTGTATCTGGATGTTATGTATACAATTAAAAGTAGAAACACAGTGTTTTCACAAAAAGGACTGTGTTTTTACTTACAAACATAATGAAGCTGTGTTTTATTTATAGAGTCATGTTCATTTTCAATAAGTATAGAAACATTTTGACCTTTTTTTAGCACAAAATAAAATTTTACTGTGGTTTTTCTTACGTAAAATATTCCAAATTCTTCACTTTACCAATACTTACTTTAATTTCGGCATTTTCTTTAAATACTGTGTTTTTACTTGGCAGGTCAGTATTGCATTTGTTGGTAACTTCAAAATTTACTTAGTGGCACAATCACTGGTCCAATCTCCTTGCTCGTGTCGTAGCCTCCTTCAAGATACTCTTCCACCTCCGTATATCTTGCATTGTTATCCAAGTGTCCAACCCCCAGCATTTCTGTCTATTCCACCCTACCATGAAATCCTGTACCATGAAAAGCATAGTTAAACTATTTGTTTCTATTCACTTAATTTTAGAGTTCATATATTTGCAGTTATCTACATTTTTACAAATGTTGAAAATAATTTGGCGCTTGAACGTTTTTTTTTATCTTTGTCATTGTGTATTGGTTATTTTTATTTTAATAAAGTCGATAAATGATTATTTATGTATGTATGACACTTGGCACAATTTAAATATGGCGATGTATAGTATAAAATGTCTTTGCTGGCTCTTCTTAACATAATATTAGATTGTTATGTTTTGCAATAAAAGCGTTGAAGTATATTGGTAAAACATTGCTCAATATATAAGTGATTCTTAATTAGTATGAAGTATAAGAAAATATTTTTGATAATAATTCACATAATTAAGCATTCATTCATGTGAGTTTCTTTCTTCTTGTTAGTGATTAAAATCTTCAGAAGTTAAATATTAAATTTTATTCGGAATACAATCAAGTGATACAATGATTAATTATTAATCACAAAATAAATTGCGCACGCGTTATCTTCAATTAGGTTTGTATTGTTTGTCTAAAATTTGGATTTTGACAGGTATGAAATGCTGATTGGATTCCCACCGTTCTGCTCAGAAAACCCACAAGAGACATACAGAAAAGTAATGTCATGGCGTGACACACTGAGTTTCCCACCAGAAGTTCCAATATCTGAAGAAGCCAAAGAAACAATCCTCCGCTTCTGTTCAGAGCCTGACCGCAGGTATTTATTAATTTTCTATCTACTGCTATTCCATAAAATCTATAAACAAGTTTTGAGATTTTACAGTCATGTAGTGTCTACTAGATTTGAAGCCGAGTGCTCAATGTTCTTGTGTGTTCATTCACTTTAGTTACAGTAAATTTTTCTAAAAATGTGTTACTGAAAAGTATAGCATATAATTACATATTGGATGGCTTAAAACACGTTTTAATGTCTGAATAAGGCAACAAATTCTTCCATAATACTACTATTCTGAACATTCAATTTTTGTTTCTTATCAGGTTGGGTGCTGGTAGAGGAATAGAGGAAGTGAAATCAGCTGCATTTTTCCGTGGAGTAGACTGGGGCCATGTGCGTGAAAGACCATCAGCTATACCTGTTCAAGTGAAAAGTATTGATGACACATCCAACTTCGACGATTTCCCAGATGTTAAATTAGAAATTCGTAAGTATCATATTTTCCAGTTACTATTTTTAGCCGAACCTGTAGCCCACGTTGGTTGCAATGTTCACAGGTTTGAATCCCAGTATGAACAGTTTCATAAATTTAATTTTCATTTGACTTATGGATTTGTGTATCAAAGGGGATTCTAGCTAACCACTAGTCCTGTCCGAGCGGTATTCTTCTATTGTTATTCTCTTTTAAAAAGAGAGTTTGAGAGAGAGTGAGTAACAAGCTGTTTTCGTTGATTAACTTCAATTGAGATAAGTTACATTAGGAGTCCATATATTGACGGTGTTTTGGCCAATTGATGTAACCCTCAAAATTAAAATTGTTCAGGAGAGAGTAAAAACTGTTTTTATCGAAAACATTATATGGTGAGTTGCGTTGTGAATCTTTGAAATGCAGTCCTGTAAATTCTTATGTTTGCAGAGACGGAATTATACGTAGGGATTGTCGATATAATAGTGGCTTACATCAAGTGGCTTACATCAAGTGGCTTACATCAAGTGGGGGGGTCAGAATCTTTAAACCTAAAACCAATGTATAATGATGTTTCCCTTCCAAAAAGTGGTCAATTTATTTTTCTATATTGTATCGTCGTCTTTAAAATGAGATCCAAACATTAACACACTTTCTTATTTTTTGACGGTTACATCAATTGGCCAAAACACTATCTTTATGCTCCACAAATATATATAATGCTGAACACCCTAGACTAGTGTTAGCATTCTGTGCTTCCGGTTGTAAAGATGATGGTTTGAATAATTAGTTAATAATTTACATGATTTAAAGATAAAATTCTATGTGAGACGCATTCGCTTCTTGAATATGTCTCACATCATATATTTATTGTATTGTTTTTACTTTGCAGCTGCTGCTCCTATTCCCCAAGACGGAGAAGTTATGTACAAGGATTGGGTGTTTATCAATTATACATTCAAGCGTTTTGAAGGCTTAACTCAACGGGGCACACCGACGAAGAAATAATTGAACTAAGAGTATTTCAGTTATTGAGCTTAAATCTAAATATCTATTAAGTGTATTGCTGTGTTAATAATCTAATAGGATGTCTAGATATTAATGAAATTTACTTAGATTGTGTAGTTGTCGCATATCAATAATTAGCACTGCTAGCAATGAACACACGACCCAGGCTTTCTTGATGTCACTCTCAACTCCATTTTTCATTTCGTGAATTTCACACATTTACTTTCATTAAATTTATTGTTATCATCACAATTTGGATAAGTTTTGTTTGCTAAATTATTTATTACTATCTTTTTTTTCTAAAACTCCTTTATACCACTCTAAATCAAATTTATGATTTGCTTTATTGTATATATTATTGATATATTAAAAATATTTCAAATATTCCAATTATTGAGTTTTATTTATGTGACCTGTATTTTGACACACCTACCTATAGCCGAGTAGTTAGTACGAGAGAGCTTCCATCCTAGTTGGTTGTGCTGTCAAAGGTTTGAATTGTCGCATAGACTTCTATTCCCGTATTCATCTCATATTAAAACTTTCATACATTGATTTATTATTAAACAAAAACAAACTAATTTAGATATTCGATATTTTAATTTTGAATGGCATTCTTTTGTTTTCATTGTGCAATAACAGTATTTTATTCTTCAGCAAGTGATACTTTGTCAATGGTGGCACAAAGGTAAGCAAATGCATAAATTATAAATTAACAGTATCTCTGGGAAGAGTGCAATATTTTTCAATGAGGTAATTGATCAGAAACTGTTTTTCGAGCATGTAGAATCTGTCAATTAAGCAGCCATTTGTACAATTGCATAGATTACATATTAGAACCTGGGTGTGCACATTACTGGATATGGCAATCCGTGTAAAGAGCTTGCTATTCTACTAAGGATAGCTGAACCAACCTTCAATTAAAAGTGGAAAGTCTAGGACAGTATAGTTATAGTCGGTCAGAGTGAAGTGACACCGTGTATTCTGATGGTGCTGCTTTACGGTTGTGAGTTATGGCACTCACGAAAGTTTCAGGTAATTGTATATTTAGCCTCAAAAACAGATGCTTGCAGCAAATTCTACTTGTATGGTGGTTTGACTTAGGAATTCAAAGACAAGAGTGTGAACTACCCTCTTATAATATCCAAAATTAAAAAACTATGGATCTTGCTTCGACATGTCCTGCAGATGCCCAATTGGAGCCTGAATCCCACCTGCCTCGTTTGTGCTTCTAAAGCTTGAATCCCCTAATTGGATATGTGGAACATTCAATTTATTGATTTGCATTTCATTATTCATGATATGCAATGATCACTTAGCCTCCATTTACACTATCTAAAAGATGATGCATAAATTTTGTTGATAATGATAATTATGTTTGCTTATTTTAGTAACTTACATCTGGTTGTAATATAATATATATGATAAATTCATAAATACAAAGAATTTGTGAAATAAATGAAAACATTTTTTCTTCAATAAATTTATTTTAAAATCGTTACTATACTTAATTTCAAAAAATTACAATTAAAAATATGTCATATTGAATCATAATGTACAATGGTAACTAATTTCTATTCGAAAAACATACAGAATAATAAATCGTAATTATGTTGATTAAAATGTATTTTGTGAGGTTATTTAAATAAGAGCTTTTAGAATCTATGTAAAGCATAGTCTTCCAACTGACATAAAAACAAAAGCATTTCAGTGACAAATACATACATGATATCTATATAATCAAAGTAAGAATGAACACGGTAGGTACTATTAATTTTTTCAGAGCTGTAATCTCTGTGTTTCTATTAAAATCATTTCACTGTCAAAATATTTTAGTAACTCGAATATCAGCCAGAAAAAGTGGATTGCTTCCAATCCATCTAATAAATTATTTATCTGTTTCGCAACAGTTTAATTTTCAGCATTGAAATAATAATATATGAATAAGGGGCCATCCATACAATATGATTTCACACACTAAGGGTGGGATAGGGCTTCAATTTAATATGATGATTACTATCATAGAGGATAGGGAAGTTATGAAAAGTAACAAAATCATAAAAGCATTGTTTTGATAATGTAATACAATATTTACTGAGAACCATCATGCTACTTAATTAGTTTTTAGTCCCTTTAGACCTAAGATTGCAAAATTGACAGGTATGTAAGCCAAGTTTCATTTTATTATAAAAATGATGAAAATGATTTTATTACAAAAAATGAAATGCTCTGAATAGGGAGCGGATATGGATTTAAAAAATGCATTTTTACACTACACAGAGTTTCATTGTTTTAATATCAAAAAAATAGTTTTTACAAAAACACATTCCAGTGGAAATATTTTCAAGGCTCAACAGATTATGTAGAGGGTTTGAAAATTGAATGTTATTTAGACAGGGGAATACAAGATTTTATGACAAAATGGTAAGGACGGAGGAGAGTTTAAATATACCCTTAATAATATAAAATCATTTATGGACAACCCCTTTCTTAGAAATAATACAGTTATAAAGCAATCAACACAAATTCCAGAGATTCAAAGAATTAAATAAAAAAAAAAATGTTTAAAAAAATCAAGTATTACTATTATGCAAAAAAAATAATTTAATGAGACAAAAATGGTAATAAATGTATGGCACAGTATTTTTGAACGATTTTTTGTTGCGTAATAATTTGTAATTACTTTTTTTATGAATGTTTTTTATGTGTTGCCTATTATTATAATAGAAATTTGGAATACTTATACTTGAGTAATTTTTAAATGTGAATTTTAATAGTCACTGACTTGAAAGTTTATATAATATATAGTATTATGAGAACTTTAATACGTAATTTATGTGAAAATGTATTTTATGTGTGAGAAATGATTCATTTATTTAATGATTAAGAAAAGTGTTAAAAGTTGTAATGCAAAACTATTTAAATTTCTTGATAGACACATACTCTTATCATATGCAAAATACTATTTTTTTATAATACGTAAACTTCAATAAAGGTTTAAACATTAAAGCAATATTGCCAGGGAAGAAACAGTTACAATGATCAGAAAAAAACCAGGGAATGCTGTTTCTCTTTTTTCATTTTTTATATAGGTTTTTAATTTTTATCATTCTATTTCAAAAGTATCTCTCAAAACTTTAATAAACATTACGCTCTTAAGTCAGTGGACAGCAACCTAGGTCTCCCGATCACCTTTTATATATATTTATATGTGTTCGCCAATAACATAAGTGACATTTATTACATCAATATAAATACTGATGTATTGCGATAAATCTCTCCAGTGAATGGCTATGTGATGTTGTTTTTCTCATTCTTGCCAGTCGTTATATTGCTGTCCTGCTGTAGTAAAGTGATTTATGACAGTACTTGGGTGCACTTTGAATGGGTAGGAATCGACCCCCTTCACCTTAACTTTACCGGTAGCAGTTAGCTCCCTCATGCAGCAAAATTAAGATAAAGTGCCAATTGTTATAAACAAGCCATTCGGAGTTCACTTCTAAATAAAATGGTTGCCGACCACTCGCATTTTTTATACATGTATGGTTTTCATTTATTTTCCAATTGTTTGTGCTTTTAAGAGAAACTAATGGATGTGATATAATAAGGTATGTAGTACAAATCACTGGATTCATTTTCAATACACTGGATTTTAATCAGCGATGAATCTATTTTTTTTAAATATAAATACAATGGCAGTTGGTATAAAATAAAACTTAAAAATAACATCATACACTTTAAACTAATGGCACATTATAACACCACTCACATTTGGTTTTTGTACGACAATAAAAAAAAGTTTTACATGTAAATATTATGTTTTATAAGCAATGCTATACAAATAGCAATATTGTTATAATAAATCACTTAAGCTTCTTATCCCTAGTTGCATACTAATATGATATTTTATCATAATATACTTTGAATTAAATAAACTTCAATATAAAAAATAACAATAAACAAATATTTATATTAAGTACTTTTGAAAATGTGGTCAAATGGATTTCAACAATATATTAAAAAAATATTTTATCAATTAAAAACATTTTTCGTACAATACTAATATTCTTAAAATATTTTTAAATATTCGTGGCAATGTTTTTGATGATTACTTTGTGAAAAAACAAAGCAATTAATAACTTAAAACACCATGAAATTACAAGTTTATCAATTTTGATTTAATATTTTTTTATGTCAAAGAAAAAATCTGAATATTTATTATAAATACATTATTTTACAATTTTAATTAGCAATACTTGTAGACCATTCTTGTCTAACATAATTGGTATTGAGGGGTCAAATTAATAATGAAAGAAATCATTTGATGCAATTCGCTCCGTTATAAGTCATAGAAGTGAGGTTAATCGTGTTCTAAACGTCAATAAAGGTATGGGTGCATAAAAAGTTACTGGGTACTCATACTGCACCATTCCAAACATGCTCACAAATTAATTGTTGTTAAAAAATACTCAAAATCTTATCAAAGCCTTTATATATTAACATTAGCAAACGAGGCACTAAAATGTAGGACTAACTTGATGTTATTTCCATCATTAACTATACAAACTTACATTAATTTATATTACTAAAATAATTACAAGTCTTAAGTTTACAATTCAAATGATTATAAGTAGAATAAAAATAAATAATATTTGATGACCTACTCTGAAAGATCATGCAATTTAAAAAAAATGTATTTATGTTATCAATTGTTGGATTAATTACCTTTGGAGAAACGCTTCGTCTTGTTCTTGTCGAAAATGATTCACATTAGTAGTTTTTAACGATCTAAAATTAAACTGGTTTAAAATAAAGCAACAAAATATTTTAATTCTAATATAATCAGGTGCTCTAAATATAGTTAGGCAACGTGTAAACATCTTTTATAATCATGGCATTAATTTGAGACTAGTAATAAATAATATTCAATATAAAAATGCAATATTAAGTAGTGTTTCTTAGAGAAAACAAAAACAAAAAGAAAAATCAAAAACAGTCTGCATTTAGTCTAAGAATTGTATGGAAGAAGATCAATGAGTAAAGATTTTCGTATTAAAATGAGGCTATTTTTATAGACTGAAAACAAGACATTATCGGTGACTGTAGGTTTTTTGAGTTGAAACGGTTGTTTATTTGGAGTAATACGTTCAACTATTGAAATTGAATTGCAAATCATAAATCATTTTCTAATATATGTTTGCTATAAACATTATGACAATTTTGTGTGTTGAAGATGTATATCATGAATTAATAATATAGATGCTTGAGAGAAAATTTAAAAATCACGTGAACTTAAATAAGAAACATTTTTGCACACTAATTGTGCGTTTAAAAAGAATCCTTATAGTATTATAGATATGTGCATTTTTGTCTCACCTTCCTATTCAATTATTTAATCTAAAATTTTTGTTATAAAGTAATTATTCAAAAATTTATATTTTATATTCAAAAAAATAATAATATTATTTGAGAAACGGTTATATGTACCTATTCCATAAAAAAGCTGTTAAAATTTATTTATTTACATACTAATCTTTAGCAAGATTAAAACTTTTAAACTGTATCACCAGTTTAAGTAAGGGAAAGTAAGGTGAATATTATTCATTTTGGGTGTCCATTTGGATATTAATGATTATCTAACGGAATCTTGTTTAACTTTTAGTAACTGACAAAATTTTCAGATCTACTGAATTAATCTATGTACAGTGGAAGTTTGATCTTTAATCCCTCGATACATTGTTTTCTTACACGGATCATTTAATTCCCCATGACTCTTCATACAAAATATGATCGGATTGATAGAACCCCATTATATTATTTTCCAATATTGACTATGTAGAGAGATTACTACAAAATCAGAATACACCAACTTTACTGCGCCAAATATATTAACTGTATTAATAACAATTTTTCAATTTCTGTGAAATATTCGGCTTTTAAAGTATTTAGGTGTGTTTCAAGAGAGAAACTGCCTTTTATCATAGTTCCACATATATCTTTATTTCCTGGTACCTTTAAAAATCATACACCTAGAAACCACTGTATCGACATTTTAACAAAGCATTATTTTAGAAGAGAATGAATTATTTTAAGAAAATTGAGAGAAATGTGTAACATAATTAGGTATCATTGCAGATTCATCACAAATATTAATATTACAATTTTAAGACTGTCAACTCTTGGTGGAAAGAAATTATATTTTAAAAATAAAACACAACTCATTTGTACTAAATATGTGGACGTAGTACAAATTAATTGTGATTTATTTTTTAAAAAATTACAATTATAATTTGAAATGTTTATTGAAAATGCGAAGATTTGGTGTAATATAAATAGAAATATTTATAGAATATTCAGAACCTAAGCATCCAATGTTGTACATAATAAGACATAAAGACAATTAAAAGAAAGCAAGAAGTATAATATCAAACAATTAAAGGCATTAAATTATGTAATGTCATTTCTAATGTGTACTTTCAATTCATTTACCACTTTTTTATGATTATACGATGCATGTATTTTTATATTTTGGTGTTTTTAATTTGGGGTGGGCTTTACAACCACTTCTTCAAAACTGTAGCAGCTGTGAAGATCTCCGGAAGTAAAAAATAGCTGAATAGATATCAAGTTCTTTTAAGAAAATGCTGTAGAAAACATTGGAATATTTTTTTGGGAAATCACTTGTGTCCTCGATGGCACAAAAGATATTTTATATCAAGAATAATTATAATTAGACTCTGAAGATGTTTAATACTCAGATAGTGATACTACAGAAGAAAATACATACATAATATATACTTGTAAATCCTTTTTATTGTCATTGTATGACTTTTTTAAAATAGGGGTGCGCCTTGTAGTCATTGATGTTTTATAGTCGGGGATATAGGATAATTACTTTTACAATAAATCATTTTTTGCAATGTAATATTATAATCGCTCTGTCACAAAATGTCGGGAATACTCATTTTGAGTAAATTGATGTCCAATATTTTCATCTCAATCACAAACAATAAAACCATGTATTGTCAAAATATGATGAATGTAACAAATGTATAGCATTCAATGTGTGTGAATCTAAAGATTCCAATTTAAAAACCTTTTTTTAATACACTAATTTACATAAGTAATGTTAGTCGTTTCTGGATTTATTTATATTAATTTATATGAACTTATGTGTTACCAGACGAACAGATTCGAAAAAAGGAAATTTTAGTAAATAGCTCAAAGCAGAAAATTACATTTTTTTCCAGAACGGATAACACATTATACAGCATTTTCAAGGAAGTGGTGTTGTAAGAATATAAAGAAAAACAATGTTAAAAAATAAGAATGAATATATTTCTTGTGGTGGCCATATAGCTGAGATAAAAAAAAGTTGAGGCTATGCAAGCATTCTAAAGATAATTTATTTAGAGTAGAATTTGTACGAGCACCCCTCAAAAAATTTTTAAGTGAAACAAATTCTCAATTATAATAACGAACTGAGATCTGATAAATTATTCTGTTCGTACTTTCTTTCAAAGTAACAGACATCAGGATATTTTATTTCAATGTCATACGCTTTAGAATATCAACGTCACCAACCATAATGTGCTTGAGTGATGTGATATCCATTTTATTCTCCCAGAGATATGAATCCTTTAGCACCTAATTGAACGGCAAAGTATTCTTTATACTATCTGATTTTGTTGGACTATTGTATTAAGAGCATTAGATTGCTAAAACTTTCACTAGATACATTGTTATAAAGATTGAATATGAATAATTTTGGTCCTTCACCATTTTTCGTTTACTTCAGAGTCAGATTTCTATTTTCATTTAATTTAAATTCTACCTCTACATATTTTAATAACTTTCTTTATTTGTTTCTTTGTGCCTTGACTTTATTTCTTTGTTTTGACTGTGAATTTTAAGGTACTATTTTTGGAAAGTCCCAATTGCAGAATGCCATTATTTGTTTCATGATGAATTTAGGTAAAATTTGATATCCATTTAACAAGTCTGTTGTTTGAATTGAAATGCTGAAGTACTAATGATGAGAAGTGACATATTACATTAATATGAATAATTAGTTAGAGAAAATTATTTAAAATTCGCACATGGTCAAAATTTATCTTCAATAAATAAAGAAGACTTAAAGCAGGTGTCAAAAAAGATTGATACTTCATTCAATAGGTATAAATCTAAGATCAATTTGATTTTCAAAATTGTAATGGAGTAAAATTAAATGCCAGTTAATTAACAAAATCAAAAAAGCTGGCGAAAACAGTAACCCTACAAAATCAGAATGTAGCTTATACTATACAGCTACCAGCAGCTGGGCGCACTTGGAAAAATGACGCTCCCATCAGAGAGAGGGCGCCGCGGCCGCCCGTCGCACGGGTCATTTCCCCGCCTTGGGCAAGTGTCTTTTCATGTGCAATGCCAGATGATCACTTCTTGCGAACGACCGTTCGCAGACCGCACATTTGAATGGCTTGGCTCCTGTATGCTTTCGGTAATGCCGCGTCAACTCGTCTGATCTTGCAAATCTCCACTCGCACTCCGGCCACTGGCAAGTATATGGTTTTTCTCCTGTAATCAATTCAAATAATGTTTTCTTCTTTTTTTGTGGTTTGATTCATATCACTACAAAAAAATCTTACCATATCAATTATTATTTATGATGGATATGAGCAAGAATTTTTTACAGCACCAATGATAGTCATTAAAGATTGTTAGCTTTGTTTACGATCCTTACTCAATACGAAACATATATATTATAATTTTACAATGTCATTCATAACTAACGATTTACATAACACAATTTGAAGTTTATACGTACTAAAGTATTCGGTGAATAATACATCATTTTAACCATATAGCTGCCAGCAATTGCTTTATATACAGTAGACTCCCCTATAACACGGTAGATAAAAAGCGAGCTATCTGGAGGCGGGCTATCGAAGCTTCCATACTGATACAAAATCTGAGGATACGTGGCGCAGGAGTATTTTAGCGTGTAATCAAGAAGCAGTCGCAAATTGAATGAAAATCGAGTTGTTGGCAACCGTGTTATGGGGGGGTCTACTGTACTTGATAAAATAATATAAAATTGTAGAAGGTTGACGCCTGTAAAGAATTATGTAGACTTTTTCCAGCTCTCCTCGTTTGGAAATGAGTTCTAAACAGGAAACAATTGAACCTTTTCTGCATCAGGATAGTTATTTTTAAAAATCACCCAAAACAATTCGCCTTTCGCTTTTCGCCGTTGGGCAAGTGTTAAATAAAAAATCATTTTCAACATCGCACATTTTTTGCAAACATTGGATGAAAAATATATTAATTATTTTGGCTATATTTAAAACATTTCAAAGTAATATTTTAACGTTTTTGTAAATAATTATATTATTGGCTGTGTAGGATTAACATATAAAAAAATATTTCTTATTCTACGCATATGCAAATCGCTTAGCCCTAATTATATCGAAACCTTGTTGAATATTTTTTAGTGTCAAATGATCACAACAGTATTAATAATGTAGTTTTACAATTGCCAATAATCTAAATTGAAACAACCACTAATCAAGGTCCCAATTTCACTATTACTGTATATTTTATGACATGAAAACATTAGTTGTTCTGTTAATTGAATCGAAATATATGAATATCAATCAGTAAGACTTTAATTATTTAATTATTCAGTTTTGTTAATTGAATTACAATTTTATAATGATTGGTTCACATAGAATAGTGAATATTTTAATATTTCGCTTCAACAGCAACAACTTTACTGTAACCAATTAATTTAAAAGATGAACAGAATATAATTATACATACTATATGTTATTTTTTTCTCACCTGTATGAATTCTTTGATGGGCTTTGAGATGTGAGCTTTTTGTGTAGACTTTGCTGCACCCTATGGTAAAAAGAAAAAAAATAAAACTATAATTTCTCGAAATGTGTAAATATAAGTAGTCAATATAATTATGGAAGACTATTTTACCATATTATGGTTCTATAGATTAGGTTCTTAGGCTTTTGTGGTTATTATAATTATGAGTATCAAAGTGTTGTGGTTGGTTTTGACCACATGACGTTTTTAAACTGGTACTCATTTCATCTTCAAGGGTCTGAATAGTTGAATTATGAACAATCAATGATGATATCAAACGCTGCTCTTAGAAATGATAATAGTTATAGTATGTATATGGGCACCTTAGGTATTAATAGGGCTGGAATCTGTCACTTTTTATTGGATCTTTGTACAAATAAAGGCTCTCTCGGCATTAATGGTTGTTAATTATTTATAATGTAATTTATTTTAATACTGAAATACCGGTATCTTAAATTTTCTAAATCTTGTTTAACTGCAATACATGCCCTAGGTTTTATCAATTGTTGGTCGTAAAACGACTGAGGTTTGTGCAAGTCAATTGTTAGACAGCAACTATTCGAACAATAGGCTTTGGGACATGCTGGGTTTGAAAGGTTCGGAATGCAACACGGTGTCTTCCTGATAAAATATTCATACTTATGGTTATTCTCTATATTTTCATTTTTAATCGATAATTTTTAAAACTCGTGAGCTCCGGTAAATTACTAAAAGTGAGTAGCTGCTTTGTTGGTTGGGGGTGCTGAAATGCTTATAAAAAGCAATAAATTTTAATTCCCCTACAGTACAATTTCAAATGAAAACAGTCACAGCTGTTAAAAAAGTCTTATAAACATATGCGAGGCTAGTTGCAAGAGCTGTTTAGCTGGTTAATGAATGAATTGCCTGGAGAGTTGGATATTTTCAGCGATGATCTTTGTACATTGTTTAATAAAATTGTTTTTCATATTTTAATTTTTGTTAGTGTGAATACTTATTATTTTGAGAATTTTAGTGGGTGAGTAGGAAAAATTGAATTACCTATGAAATCACAATGGTGAACTCTGCGTTTTTCGAGTTCTGGGTTGTTTCGTCTATTGAACTTGACAAGGTGCTGCGGGCCGGGCGGCCGAAGAAGTGGAGGTGGGGGTGCAGCAGGTGGTCCTAGTCCGCCCCTGGGTGCAGGATATGGAGGTGGAGGTGTTCGGCGAGGTCCACCCTAAGTCATATACACAAAACCATACATACAATCTACAGTTGTAATACATATTGAGCACAGAAATTTCATACATACATACATATAAACTATCGATAAAAAACATTAAAATTACAAACAGGTTTCCGTAATTTACCTTTCGATGAATTGGTGTTTTCATGCATGCTCACGTTTCATAGTCTCAACGCCTGAAGAGAAATGTACCTGGCCACATATTTCTTTTGGCTTAAACGAGGTCAAAATGAGAATTCTTGAGAATGAACTTTAGGATTCCTGATCATTTTTTGAGGAATTGTGGCCATGAATTGTTGTCCAAAGTGTAGAAACAACCTTCCAATGGATATGCTACTGGGAAGAGGTTTGACAATGTTCAACGGTATTGCTTCGAATATCGACATATTCCGCATTGGCATGACTATGTTCAAGCAAGTAATATTTTTTGTGTCTTAAAGTAGAATTTGTTGAAATTTACTCGGTAGACTTCTTTGTCAATTTCCAATATTTCCTATATTTTTTTTGTATGTTTTTATCTCTTTTCACATTGCAGAAGCAACAAACTTATCATTTTTTAAATGTTTGTGCTAAATAAATCTGTGCTGAAATCTATGAACTAAGACATATTTAATCTTCACTACATCTAGGCCTTAAGCGTTACGGATTGTTGTGGTTAGAAATAATATCCGGAGAGAACCGAATTAAAATTATTGACATATTAAATATTCATTCTATCAAGTGCAAACATAACAGGAGGGAGCATACGCCTGCATTATGTGGGAGAGAGAGGATTTTATTTTAAATAAAAAAAAATATATATTTGGTATTACAGCCAATGCAAATTTTAAATTACAAGATATTAACTAACTGAGATTTTTTGTTAGAGTCACTCGAGATCAACTCTGGGAGAAAAGTCATCATGAACATGCATTTCCAAAATTTAAATTTGATTTTGATCTTGCCGGGACTTGAACACAGAACCAAATATGATATTTTCGCTTTTTTCCATCAAAGGAAAAAAAATCATTACATTGTGAGTATATTTAAGATTTTACAATGAATAGCGTTATTGAAATTTTAAAATATTCATGAAAAAAATTTTAGTTAGCAAGCAGTCTTATTAGAATTAAGTAATGCTGTAATACTTATACAATATAACATTCATTATAAGACGCATGTTTTTTTACGTTTTTGGTTGTCTTTAGGATGCTGACAAAAATGCAGTAACTACATATTTTGCATTGACGACCCATGGAGGTAGTCGGTAGTGCATTTTTGATTAGTGCGTGCGAGTGCATCACCAATGCTCTTGATAGTTCAGAAGACGATATTCTGTTGGAAAATGCAGATATCAAACTATTCAGAAAGATCTGAAACTTATTCTGATGGTGATTCAACTGAAAGTGTCTAAATGGACAACTATATATATAGGTACTGTTTGTATATTTATATAAGTTTCTTTCAATTCCATACTAAAGTTTTTATGCAATTTTTATGTTTTGTATTCAAAAATATGGGTGCTTCTTATAATCGATGTAATTTGGTAATAAATGCAATACGTATTAATGTAATCTCCACAGCGTTCGTCAACAAGTGCCAAGCGTATTTAAGGTATCCACAACTAATTGGCTAATGATCTGCAGCCCCATGTGTCAAATTATTTTCTTATGTGATAAAGTTTGAAAAAGACTTATAATGTGTTCGCTTTCTCATTTAGCAAAATTAAGGTAAATGTTCCCCAGGCTTAGTAAAAAGGTTACCGAATGTAAATTTTTTACACTGTTGTAGTCAAATTTGAATCGAATTGTTGTCGCTATCGACAGCACTCTTACGCTTTTGAGATCACGGATGAGCTCTAAATATAATATAGATAAATAGAAGCCCACAAAATGTAATTGATTTAGATTGTATAGATGTCAATATTGAGTAATTTCTTTTCACAAGTACCGTATGTTAAGTCATCTCAAATTTATTACTTAACCACTTTTAAGGTGTTAACTGTCAATTCTTGGTGGAAAGACATTATATTTAAAAAAATAAAACACAATTCATCTGTACTACTTCAATATGTGGAAGTAGTACAAATGAATTGTGTTTTATTTTTTAAAATTATTACTAGACAAATTTGGATTATTGAGATTTTGTACACTTCCATGTATTTTGTCACTAACGACCCGGGTTTCGCCTTTCGGCATCTTCAGGCATTCGAGCACACGGATGGACTCGAACTGACAGACAGTAAACAGTGTCTAACGTTTATATAGAAGATACAAATACTACAAATATTATTTACGAGGTAAAATATTATACGTCTGAGAGCCACACTGATACCTGAGTTAACATTTCGAGAATCGCCTTAATCCTTATTTTGTAAACAACACATTAAAAGAGTGGCGAATTGCCGCTTTCCAACTTTTTTTAGAATTACCAGTGATTATACAATTATAATAGCATTGTGGGTTTCGACGGGATGCAATTCGACGAAAGAGTAAATATATACAATCTTTCCACATTTAGTGACATCTGTTAGGTGTTTAACTCAGGTACATGGAAGTATACAAAATCTCAATAATCGAAATTTGATATTGAAATTCCATCAAGCACCCTCAGTCGATGTCTTAAATTATTACTTGACACTTTTTTGTCATTATAATTAAGTTTAATTGTACAGAATAATAAATAAAGTAAACAGCGAAAAAGCAATTAAGTAGCTGCAAGTCCTCCCTAAGCCTCATTTTTGTATACTTACTCTGGTTGAAAATAGACACGACTTAAAAAAAAATGTAGAAAAGAAAATAAACATGTTTTAGAAATGTTGCCAGGCCTAGAATAATGTATCAAATGTAATTATGCATGTTTTATTGCCATGTGTATCGGGAAAATGTATGTTTCATTTGCTGAACAATGAAATAAGTAAACACGCTGTTTCACTATCGACATTGATGCGGAATTTCTATGCAATGTTTCTGTCTCCGCTGAAGCAATATATCGTGTCACTTACTATATTTATACATAGTACGTCAGTCAACGTAGAGACGCCCACTCTTTAATAAGAATAAGGCACACGGTAAAATAATATGTTTGCTAAAATACGTATCCGAGATTGGGTAATACACTGACCTAAGGTAATCACTGATCTTTCTATATAATAGGCAATAGGGCTGTCACTGAAGGAAGCGTTTATAGTTAAACTTTTTGATTCACCTTCGTCCAGTCACTTCTGGTTGGCAACCGCTATTTAAAGAGTAAACATTTAAAAGGAATGGATGAATTATCCATTTGAAATTTATTAATCTTTTCAAAATATAAATATAATTTATTTTATTGATATCGTTTTAAATTATACAAACGCATTGTAATTAGGGCTTTAATTGGATCGGAGCAAATCGAAACTTCCGTTCCGGTTCGTAAACTAAAAAAAAAATACTTAAAATTGTTACATTTGCTACAATTTTTTTTCGTTTTCTTTAAAAATATTGAGAGCCCTGGCTAGGGATTCATGATATTCATTGTGAGATATCCTGAAAAAAATTTCACTTTAAAATCAATAAAAAAAAATCACATTGAAGTAAGAATTGTATCATTTTGATAAAAAAAGAATGCAGGCATGGTTCATGTAGTGTTTTAACAATAAAGTAGTTTTTCATTTTATTACGGCCGCGATCGACAACAAATGACTCCAAAACCGACTGACTTGTGCTGTCAGGGCTCAAAATAATAAAAAAAAAATAAACATCAACAACGCTTTTTCCGGCAGTAAAATTATTGAATATAATTTTGATAATATATAAACCGGAACTTGAATAATGATGTTTTATGAGACGGCGCGCTATTCTTGGAGGTTTTTGTTGTTGTTAGGATTGTCTCAGGAGCAACCGTTCAAGACTTAGTAGCTCGCATTTAAATATATAGCAATATAATGGCTGTAAATAGTGGTAGAGCTTATATGAGTAGTTTATTCGCTTTTATTATGATTCTTGCAATTTTTCGTAGGCTTGATAATTGACATACGTCAGCGTGCCTGATTAGTATGATCAACTTGCGCAATTATTCCCTTTCAAGGTTGTATCATAATATTGCATTATGCAAATCTTGCGCCACACGTTTACTAAACTGCCAAGTTTAGAAGATTTGTCAACGAAAAAAATATGTCGAATTATATTAATTATATACGAACAACAAAGGTTGGTTATGTGGCGTGAAAAAGTGACGCAATACAACAATTTTCAAACAATGTCCAACGATGCAGCAAAATCGTAAAGATTTTATAAATCTGTTTTCCCAATATAAGACAACGTTCAATTTAAATGTCATACATACATAATTCATCATAAATTTCAAATGATCAAAATGTTACAATCAGTTGACAGTGACCCAGATAAGCGATAAATAAGATTAGTAATATAAAATTTATCATATTAATTGAAGCTTTAATTCGTAATTGGAGCACCATCAAAAATAACATTGGCATCAAATTGATTACGATTTGCAGACTTCAAAACATTAACAACGTCAATGAGTTTATTATAGCCTTTGAAGACGGTTCATTAAATTATACTTACGCCACCTTTAGAAGCATTCGTATACCATGAAAATAAAGTAATTTGTCAGAATAGTAAAGCTTGTAGCTCCTAAAATATCGAAAATGAGATTTAAAAATGCCATGCTACTTTTTGTTACATTATATTATATATGGAAATAAGTTTTTCTATGACTAGTAACTTCAAAACTTATTTTAAATACAATAATTAAAAATTATATCAAAATCACGAGAAGCAAAAAATAAAACATAACAGGCTTATTTATATAAAATTGAGTGTAAAAATGAAGGTATATAAAACTGATGGTTCATTTACTTTAAATACAATAATTAAAAATTATATCAAAATACAGAAGCAAAATGCAAGCAAAGAGCTTTGTACATTATGACGATATATTTTGTCAACCCTAAGAATTACGTTTCGCAATAGAATAGAATTGAATTCAGCTACCAAACGTCACATAACGTATTGTTATGTTGTTGCTGTGATCAAAGCAATAGATATTTACAAGGAATAAATTCAAACGACTTTCCGGACATAAGATACCTAATGCTAAGAATTTTTATTTACTTGTAGAAAGTAGATAGGTTTACAATAGCACTATATAAAACGTATTTATAAATAATCGAAGATACAAATATGACTTTCGAGTTACGTGTAAATTGCATTCAATCTTACCTATAATTCCTTATTTATAAATATGTTAAAAGATAAAATTAGTCATTTGAAAACAATATTGTTTTTCTCATTCGAGTGTGACCAAAGCAATTCTACACACCGATTGTGATATCGTCCTCATTTTTTTAATACAATATATTGCTTGTTTACCTTAAATACAGTCATATTATCTAAAAAATGAAAAACGTTTTTGATCTCAGTAAAAATTATGGAGAACTACAAAGCCTTCAAAAGTACCCCCTCCCCCGTAACTTAAAAATATTTCGATTTTTTAATCACTTTAATGTTTATGCTTTTCAATATCATTAACAAATATACATTTCTATACATCAAAAGACACAGTTTGTTCAGCAACTAGCTAATCAATTCGATCAATTTTATGTCAATTATTCTTGGTGGAAAGGCATTACTTTTTAAAAATAAAACACAATTTGTTTTCTGCTACGTCCACATGTTTATAATGATTATGACCGGTTTCGCTCATTGCGAACATTACCAACATATAAACATGTGGAAATATCACAAAACAAATCGTGTTTTATTTAAAAAAAAATAATCAATTTGAATTAATTACAATGGCTAGAAACAATTTATTCAATCTTGATGTCGCCAAATCCTCCAGCGCATAGCAAGGTTCGCACACTTTAGTTACATCTCTGCAGTGTCATGATGTTGGGTATGGGAGCTCAATAATTGAGCCCAAGAATTCTTTATTCTTGAAATCAGAAATTCAAGTCGAATGGCAGATTCGATATCGTCCCAGTTCGTGGAGTGCTATATTAAATATTATAATTGTGAGCACAATTTAATAGTTGTGTAATATCAGTTGGGCGCTGTAAATGCATATATTTTTTAAAAACAAATCTATGACTGAGTTCCACTGAACGACATGTATAAATAAGAGTTTTGCGTTATATTACCCATTATGTTTAAACTTCCGAGTATCTAGTTCCGTTTCCGTTTCAAAACTAGAAATTAGTCAGTATATCTTTGACTAAAAAGATGATACCATTAGTTATCATTTGTCACAACTTTGACATGCCATTTTGTAAAACGTAAATTCCTAGCTGTAGTTTCATGGAACTTAGTCATAGAAATGTGTGACCTATCCAATATCAGTGATTGCCAATGTCACTACGAAACTCTAAATAACCAATATTCCTGTCTTCAATCTAAAATTTTCTTCTTCCAGAACGCAAAACCTATTTACGATATCTCAAATGTGCAGCAATAAAAGATCTGTTTATTATATTAATGCATCGCTTTGCAATAAATAGCAACGTTATGTGTTCATTTGTAAAAGTATCCCTTCAGAAGAAATGATTTCATCCGCGCCAACATAAACTCTTGAATAAAAATATTTACAAATATTTGCGCTAAAAATACAGTAACTGCATAACTTATAAAAGAATCACATTATGTTTTACACAACATTATAACATAATTAGTTAATACTAAATTGATGTACAATTAGGCTTAAAATATATAAATATAAATGGACAGCGGTAAACTGAAGTGTAATTTAAAAATAAATGAACCTCAACGATTTTTTGTGATGCTGTAAAAGTTATGAGTATTACCTCGGAACTGCATATACATATATGGTGAAGTTATTACTAGATACCAACAGTATCGTTAGATCGTTTAGCAGTCATTTTCCGTTTTTACGGCACCTTCATATATTTTTTTACTTTTCAAGTATCGGAATGTTACCTGGCCTATTTAATAACTAAAATAAAGGATATTATAATCAAATACTTATGCCGTATTATGTTATTCTTTTCGATGTAGAATAACAAAACTATAGTTATTACATAAAAGAACATAAATAAGTTTTTCATTATTGTTACATCTGGAATATTGTCGTTCAGCTATAAATTATTATTTCATCATTATAGAATTGGTTATTTGTAGTATTATAAGTTTTCAGATTCAAAACAATACAATAAAGTTTAACACAACATAACCAAAACGAAATTAACTATATTTAATGTGTTTTTTACTAAGCAAATTGTGTATATAATTCCCATTATTATAAGACCAATTGACTCTTTTTCCTTTTAGAAACTAATGTTTTATAAGAACTGAATAAATAGTATTGATGATTTCGAATGATGAATCATTCCAGTTTGCGGCATGTACTGCGAGACCACTTGTCTATTAGTGTGTGCCTGAAAATGTAATTTTTAGGGATGCAATGTAAAAGTCACCTGTAGGGAGTTCCCCGGAGAGCCTGGGTCGGAGGTGGGCGGTGTCAGCGGGGACATGTAGAGCAAGCGGGGGCCCTTCACCGAGGGCGGCGGATACCCGTGTGGCGGCGGGGCGAACTGCGCCATCGCCAGCGAACACGGTGACGCTGCAAAATGCGGTTTCTCGCATCCGTCGTTCACGTCCATCTGCAGCGAGGGCGCCGCGATTGGGTCCTCCGCCTCCAGTTTGACGTGCGAGCCCAGAGGTGCCAACATGGACGCATTCTCCGGATCGATATTTCGGATCGAAGAGGCGATGTCCTCCCACAGGGCCGGACGGAGGTATGCATCGTCGCACCGGCCGCCTCCTGATTCGAAGAAGTCTACATCCATGGAAGGATGACCACCGCTTTCCTGCTTGCATAGCAGGCTGTCCAAATCGCTCGTCTGAAACACAATAGGAATACTGTCATATTTTTGCATAGGGCTAAAATAGCATTCTATGGTTTTTTTATACAATGTGGATTCTATATTTTCACACCACGGAACAGCCCACGCGGTCTTTGTTGTTTCGAATATTATTCATAAAAACAGGTCTTCAAATGTCCAAAATGAAATTGGATATTCTTTATCAAAATACACGTTAGCTGTATTTGAACAAAATAACCGATTTTCGTTTTATTAAAAAATCTCGATTGCATTAAAAAGATATTTATGCATATAGTGTAAGTTTTTAATTAAAATGAGCGAAATAGTGTTGCATGTTGTTTCGGAAAAACTCAAAGCCAAATAATTTTACAGTAAAAATTTTCGTTCGTCAAATATAACATTTAGAGCCTTGCGTTTATATGATTGAATAAATAAAAACATGCAGTACGACATGATCACAGCATGGCTTCTAAAAACATACAACAATGTTTTTTTTATAAAACATCATATATATATCGAACATCAAAGCTAATTTTAATAGCTAGTGTAAATCTGAAAATATTCCTCAAAATTCTCTCGAGTTTTTTAGCTTGATAAACAAGATAAATAAGATTTACATTCGACGATTGGAAGTAGTCTGGCAAGTGATGTTTGATGACTGATAATATTATAATACATATGTTTTCCATAATTATTCTAAATCAAGGTTGACCATCAATGTTTTGGACGTGATTGATAGTCATCTTTGACCAATGGGAGTCGTTGTGATACATTTTTAATTTGGAAGAAATATTGCCAATACGTTAAACAATTGTAAAATTTCAAATTTCTCGAGGGAAGAACTTTAGAGACTTTAGATGCGGTCACTCGATATAAAATCGATGAGATAAAACATACCAAATTGAAAATGAAATTTTACAATATCAGTGGATCAATAATAATGAATTTCTAATATTAAACTAGAATTTAGAATTCCAAATTTAAAATGTAACCGACAAATTCAAAATGAAGAGATTTCTAATTTCCAACAGACAAATAATATTCGAAATTTGAATACCGAACTATGAGTCTATATAAATATATTCCAATTTTAGACAGAAAGCGCTATACATCGTATTATAAATATGTACTATTTGTATATATTCTTGAGGTAAAGGGTAGGTAGGTGTAATAGGGGGTGATAATCAGGAATCATTGGGTTCTGAATGAGTGTGACTTAACATGACAGTTGATTCAAATTATAACAACATGGGGCTTCGAACGCTGATCAGGCGCTTATGCTCTATTGTTCGATTTATGAAGTTAATAGAACCAAACGCTGCAATGTCCCATTTTATTTTATTAGTCTTCCATGATTTTTATTCTAATACTCTGATATTACAACTGTCAGTGGAGTACTATCATAAAAAATACTGGGTAAATAAAATGTTACGACGAATCGGAAAAATACATGAAAATAGCAAGTACGCATTTGATAGAAAAAATCTACCAGGAAAACTTTGTAACCACATTAAATATTTTTCTTCCCTAAATTAAAACTATTGATGCATGAAAAATTATTTTCATTCCATCGATATATTAAATTATTTTTTTAGTTTTGAATAATACGCTTTTAATTTTAAGAATAAGTTGATATGTTTTTATTGTGGAGGTAAACTGTAAATATTAATTTATCTATAGTATTAACACAATACTTAAACTATAATAGACAGAAGTTGTTCTACCTCGTTTTTTTGAGAGATTAATGATAAAAGGATGGGTCGAGGACAGGACTAGTCGTTAGCTAATCGTGAGAATTATTGCAGACGTCACATACATCCATGCCGTCGAGCACAAATACATAAATCGATTGAAAAATTGAAGTTTTTCGTTCTAGAATCTTGGAATGAATAAATACTTGATTTTATATATTTTTTTCGACATTGAAATGTTTTTTTTAATTTATAGATAATAGTTGAAATTGTTTTTTTTTGTGAAATGTGTAGATATTATAAAAAGTATGCACATAAATAAACTGAGGTACGCGTTTTAGTTAATCAGGAAGTATTTGATTTGAAATATGAATTATTTTTATTGACATTTAACGTGAATATCGAAATCCCGGGATTACGTGAGCTACTAATTGACCGGAATCCCGGGATTGGTAGCCCTAATCTTTATATCATAGTTGATTTAATTTCACTAAACATATTAAACGAGAACTATGGACATCTATAATATAAAGCTTCCAGTGGAGAGCGAATTATACATTGAAAAAACTAATTTTATTATAGTTTTCGGAACAACATTTTATGTTATGAATAAATCTATATAAAGAATAACATCTCTTTATTAATAATCTTATTTAGTCACGTAGCTTCCCTGAAATTATTGTTGTCAAAAGTTGCAGTCCCGTCCGAGAAAATATAATGTTCTGATAATTTTCTCAGTAATACACATTGTCCTCAAACAGTGAGTGATTTGAATTAATATATAAATAGAAGAAATCCATTATAATAAGTATTTAGTTCTACAAGAATTATAAATACAGTTGGAAGTTATTGCGGCATCACGTTATCGCCAGAAACATAAGCTTTACTATTTTACTTTATTATTTTACAATTAATTTGCAGTTGACTTTTTATCCACTGTTCAATATTTTAAATTTCATTTGCGAGATAGATATACGTACTTATTTTGTAAAAGTATAAGTTTCATGAGAAGTATTAAATACATCAGTAACCTTTGAATGAAAAGAAATGTTTTATTTGAGGCATGACTAATTTATGAAAGAGTTCTAATTATAGTTATTATGTGACGTAACGAACTGTTATTTTTTTTACATAAAGGCGATGGACAAGATTTAGTTTCAGTAACGGTGATATGTATTAATGTAAAAAAAATAATATATAACTTTTTAACAAACACTTGCGTAATTGATAAAATATAGCCTACTTATATTTAAAAAAACGTTTCAGATGATTACGGTATTTCTTTAATACTATTCGCCTAATCCATTGGAAAGGGCGTCAGAGGCGTTCTGAAAAATTGGTCCATTATTATTGTTCAATAAATTACTTCACCTTATTAAAGAAAAGAAAAATCTTGCATACACCATCTCCTTTTTTTCTCAATATAACAAAGCTCTATCTTAATGAAAGCATACGAATTTTAAGATAAATGTGATGGCGGATAATTGCGTTATTCTTTAATTTTTGAAATCGTTTTCAAAATAAATTATGTCGCTTTAGTAGAGATTTAATTTATTGAAGAAAAAACAATATTTAATTCACTTGAGGATGCTAGGAATAATAATATATATATATCGTATTTAGCATTGTATCATTTTTTGTCAAAGTAATATTTTTTGATATATAGTTTTATCTTAGCCATTATTTGGTTCACAAACCTATTTTTTGTGGTGTCATCTCCATGGTGTGTAAAATAATAAGTAATATTTATATATAGATACGTTAAAACATTATTAAAAAAAAAAACTGTTTATCAACTGTGACGTTTACAATATTCTGACTACATATAGAGTCATTGCCCATTTTTTTCTCATTAATAAATGTTACCGTCACAGAACCTGAAGATTTTTCGTCACCCTTAAGGTGAAGGGTAAAATAAAATTTGACAAGCTTGCGCATAGCCCAGTCAGTCGGGCAGGCACCTTTCGTCGGGCTCGCATTTGCATACAATGAGACGAGGAACGTGTGGGCGGATCACAATTGATTGTCATTCTGCGTCGTGTGCGCACACAGACCTCTTCTATTGATTATTTATTTATATTTATTTATTTTATTATCCCGAGGAGAGCGTCTCCTTTGGGCTAATGCTTTAAACACCCAGGCACAAGTGGTCCTCTACACCGCAGAAAACAAAATAATGATCGTTTACACAATTCACTGAGCGGCCATTCGTTATCGTGTTATCAAAGTATTTTTTAAAACTATATTGAACATACGGACTCCTAATGGAGCAATTTAAGAGTTACTTTAACAATAACTTGTATTTTAGTCGCAAGTATACAACGAGTAGTTAGCTAATCACTCTGCTTAATCGGATAGAACAGGAGTGCCCACCGGTGGAGAATTTTAGAGTTCCAAAGTGGGAATTTCCATTGTATATTAAATATTTTCAATAATATCGACTGTGTTTTAGCCAATTGATGTAACCCTCAAAAAATACGAAAATGAGTTAATGATTGTATCTCATTTTAAAGACGACACAGCGGGTCTCAAACAAATGATGAAAAATTAGAAAAGTAAATTCACCACTTTTTAGAAGGGAAATATCATTATACATTGGTTTTAGGTTTAAAAATTCTGACCCCCCCACTTGATGTAAGCCGCTATTATATCGACACTCCCTACGTGTAATCCTGTATCTGCAAACATGAGATTTTATAGGAGAGCATTTTAAAGATTTATAACTCAACTCAACTCTTTTCGACAAAAACAGTTCTTACTCTCTCCTGAACAATTTCAATTTTGAGCGTTACACCAATTGACCAAAACACCATCGATATTATTTAGAATCCACATTTTAAGTTAGACATGTTGTTAGAAAATGTTGAACGTGGGAGTGGGTCATAAAATTTTGGGAACCTCTGGGATAGGAGATGAATGGAAAGGAGTCACGGAAACCCATTCGGGAAACGCTGCTGTACATAATTGTTTCGTTATAAAACTATACAGTCTCACATATAGTGTATAATTTAATAAAAAAAATGGCGCGTGACTTATCGGTGATTACAAAAATATAATGGAATTTTATTTGTACTACGCACGACCAATGTTGGCTGACAATTGAATCGGGCATGCTCTCGCTTTCACGTAAGTGAACTGACATTAGGACCTGTTATTATGAAATGCGGATCCATTGTTTATAAATTTCCATTCAGTGAATATCGACAAAACATATTTTAATTTTACTATGGTATTTATTGCTCAAGGTTGATCTTGAAATGACCCACCATTCGCATGTAAGAAAAATGAATGAATGAATGAATATTTTCATTCCAGGATTCGAGCCTGTGAACTCGAAGCCATCAACTCCAAACGTATTAATAAGTTTCCGTAAAAAAAAATATTTTTTCAAACCATGTCTCCTGCCAATTTTTAAAATATTATATGCTCTGTATCGGATCAACAACAAGCAGCTTTGATACAGCAGCTACATACACAACGGATGGTGGTGGGACAGCTTAATTGTTACCACTATTTTATAAAAGTGTGAATTATTATTTGTTATTTTTGTGCGATTTTTGAATTTAAATTGAAAAATAATGTTTATATCAATGAGGAATATAGTTTATTCAAGATAGGTATATACAGGTTCATTATTGGCTACATACAATCTTACACTTCTAGGAAAGAGTCTAAATAAGACTTTAGACTGGAGCTAACCAGATAGAAAAATCCACGGAGATTATCTCGCAAACTTGTAAAAAATGAAAATTTGATTCAATTTCGTAAATTATCAACAAATATGCTGAATATTTATGAACGTTTTGCTTCGTGAAATTTCTCATTTCGAGCACTGTTCTGTATGTGAGAGTGCAAAAAGTATAGTTTCGTACGAATTATAGAAAAGTTAATAATACCCAATTGTTTGGTATTTACAACAACAACAAAAATCACTGGGCCACTCAAATCCTCGAGATAATAAAATAAAGATTTAAAAATGCTTTATAACATTGTATCATGGAGTGAGTCATTTTGAATAAAATTATATGACAAATGAATACATTCATTTTTTTGCATAAATTATGTCATTATTAATTAAATATTATAATTTTTCTGAGAGTTGTAATAACATTTTGATTGAGTGACTTTTAGTGAGTCATACTATGGCATAATAGTTTTTTTATGAACAAATATACATATACTTTATATTTATTTGAAAAAACTTTAAAATATTATTTGAATAGTGGTAAAAGAAATTAATAAAAAAACGATGAACACGCTCCAAATGTATAAATAAAAATCATGGTGGCGACAATATCACTTGTGATAGAAAATTTTATATATCCACTCAGTCAACAATATAACCATGGGTTTAAGACTATGAACAGTGGTCGTCAGCCTGGAGCTATTATTTTTAAGTATATTTAAGGTGACGGATCCGCATAAGGTCTGTAAAAAAATATACAAACACTACAGTGCAATGACAAATATTTAGCGATCAGTTTTATATAGACCGAGGTAGACGGTGTTATTTTCTTGTTATTTGATAAGCTCGTGTAGGGACCAAATAATGAAATGGTCACTCATGACTCATGTCAGTGTATGGTTGAACTCCCTACTGATTTTACATTTATTTCACAGTTCCATTGTATAGGATAATAACGATGCCTTTGTAGTTGACAGTAGTTTTACTAATGACGGAAGAATAATTAAACCGGAAAGTCGGGTCCTTGGTACAATGGTCAACGTCGTTGGCTTCGGCTACGGGCATATTGGATTCATGTCCAGGTACGGACAGTTTTGCAAATTATTTTTCAGTCGATTCGTGAATTTCTGTCCATGGGCATGGATGTTTGTGGTGTCTAATAGTACCTCACACCCATCCAATCCTAAAAACGGGACTCATCGAGAGCGATTAGCTAACAACTAGTCCTGTCCTAGTCTTATTTTTCTATTCCTACTCTTTTCGAAAAAGAGGGGTTGAGAAAATGAGTACCTCGTCTGTTGAGATACCTCCATTAGGAGTCCATTCGATCCACATTGGGGGCGGACATGGCACAGAGACGCATACAAAAATTGACAAAACGGTGGAAACACGTTATATCTAACGAATGAAACAATATTTTGAACTAAAACTGAAAATAAATAACTAATATTTAAAATACTAGATTATTTCATTTCCAGTTTATCTAATAGAGAATTTAGTCGCCAAACTTCGACAGAACACGGCAACTAACCAAGATAGCTATGTAATACTGGTTAAGAATTTGCTGCAGATTGTTAAATTAATATATATTTAGGCTGTCATTACGAGCACCGAGAAGATTTGTTGTGTTTTGTTATACTTGACATTTATTTATCGCAGTGCGCAAGTATGATTTAATAGACAATTTGTGAGTCAGATTTGACCGATCGACTACGATTCTATTGAAGTTTCCATCGGTATCCGTAACTATCCATTATGACGGAATAAAGACAACGATGATCTATTCAATTCGATCACCATGTAATTTAACCCGTCACACATCAATATTACTAACTTACACGCTGATCATAGACAATTGAGACGCCTGTGGTAATAAAATATTGAAGGTATTATATTGCTTTCTAATTTGCCTGTTTGTTCCCTGAAATTGAAATGTTTTCTAAAACAAAACACAATCATAATATCGATTAATGTAACTCTCAAAATTGAAATTGTTCAGGAGAGAGTCAAAACTGTTTTTATCAAAAATATTATATGGCGAGTTGCGTTATGAATCTTTGAAATACACTCCTGTAAGTTATCATGTTTTCAGATACGGGATTGTATGTAGGAAGTGTTGATATAATACATCAAGTGGCCATTTTTGTATTTTAAAAATGGCTCAAATGCTCTTAAATTCTAAGTAAATCAATATTTCTATAATCCTAATAACATTGTGACTGTATACACGAAGAAACAAAAGAGTGGGTTTTTTCGAGTTCATCCATTTTTGATATGGCTGCTTTTGAAAAGTAGCGACACAATTGATGAATCTCTTAAAATTTAAATTGCTCAGGAGATAATAAAAATATAATATGGTGAGTTGCGTTATGAATCTTTGAAATAAACTCCTGTAAGTTATCATGTTTTCAGATCCTGGATTGTATGTAGGGAGTGTCTATATAATACATCAAGTGGCCGGGTCAGAATTTTTAAACCTAAAACCAATGTGAAATAATGTTTTCCTTCCAAAGTGGTCAATTTATTTTTCTAATTTACACCATTTTGGACGAGACCTGCTCTGTCTTCTCCAGATCCAATCATTGACTCGTTTTCGTATTTTTTGAGGGTTACATCAATTGGCCAAAATACAGTCGATATAATCTTTTCACAACCTAACTTAACTCCATATTGAGGTCGCAAATATCTATTGGCTCTAAACAGGAAACCAACTAAATTAACACTATTAATTTGTTCGGTATTTCTGATTGAAATCACCTGATGCAAAATATAAATAAACAAACCGTTTAATCTGATCTTTCCAGTTAAGAACAACAAATAATCAAAGGTGATGACGAAGCTTTATTGATGGGGATACTTTATTTCTTTTATGCAGTTGGAAATCAGTCGAATTTGGTGATGTTTTCTCATGATATGATAACCGTGTGTTAAATCTAAATTTGCCAATCGTTAAAAATTAAATTAAACGTTTATAACATTTATTCTGAATTTTATTCTTCATTGACAGTAATTTAGACAGAATAAAAACAATCATTATGATTGCCATCTAAAGGGTAAGTCGATATTGCTATCATTAGTGATGAGCCCAGGGCATTTCTGTTCAGCTATCGATAATTTGACACTGAATCATTTTAATGAATATTAGCACACTTCGAGGAGAAAAAAAAAACAGTTAATTTTTCAATTCCAGCACATCCCGATGCCAAACACTAATATTAATAAATTTATTTTAGTACAACATTTTTATGCTAAACTGACCACTAATTCATAGTGATTTTATCGAGGCATACGACAAGTAGATACAAATTAATTTAGTTAAAAATACCACATGATATCTGGAGTCACGATATAAAAAAACAGCTAAATTCATCAGGATTATTAAGGTATCAAAATGCCTTTTGCCGGTTTGCTATCTTTTATACAGCTCTGACGTTAAATAAAGAGATGGTCACATAATGCAACTAGTTTAATTTTATTTTTAAACCGTTATTAGAGATATATAGATATGGCGTGATGCACGTTTGCATCCGTGTGACACTTTGTTACTACCTCTGTTGCGAATCATGGGAGCTAACATCGAAGCTGCCAAAGTGACAGGGATTCAAATTCGCATGTATATTTATTTTTAATGATTTCGTTTAGGTGTATGGTGCTATAAATGCATTATCAATTAATGATTAGCACACAGCTATGAAAAATACAGCCAGGTGAGGTTACACAGGACGTATCAACGTTCAAGTATCTTCAGTTTAAAAAATAAATAAATGCTGATCGATCGATTGAAGCTGTAATGCAATTGGCGGAAGAGGGTATTTATACAGAGATAAATTCTTGACAGTAAGTCTCATATAATTACAGCGTTTCTATTTTTTAAAACGCTTTTGTGTGCATGCATGTTGTGTACACTGATGGGACATGCTAATGCGCGCGCATTTTCGAACGAATCATATCAAATCGCTTTGCCAATGGTAGTTAGATATCAATCTGACACGCAGCCCGCGGAACGAGACACGGAATGCCGTCGGACGATAGGAGGAATAGCGACGGCACACGCGTCGGGGCGGTGCGGCGTCCAAAGGCGCCATCTTGAAACACGTCTGTCCAATGGCAAAGCGCTCGCGGACGATTTCTACATAATGGTATAATAATTTGGAATCAGATTTTCTTGAGCTCGAGTCTGTCAAATTTATGTCACTATATTATAAAAGTATAATAGATAAAACTATCAATTCAGCTAGTCTGTAGCTTATTGCAAGGAGAAATATATGCACGGTATCACTTATAATTATATTTAAAGCTGTTTTTTATTATTAAACATTGAATTGTCGGTAATGAATAGAGTATGTTTTATCGGATTACATGCATATTTCGAGAGAATATCTAAACTGAATTTTTTTTCCACTAATTCTATTGCATTCATTTTAATAAACATTTAAAGAATAAGTAAGCTCATACCGGCTATGAATATAATATATGAACTTCCAATGGAACAATCCGACGGAAAGTATTTACCAGATACCGGTTGTTATACAGTTGCTAAGTTTATAAAAGCGAGAGGCAATGAGAAGACTAAATCTCTGTAAATGAGCCCTTTTTAAAGAGATGTACAAGGAAGAAAGGAAGTATATAATTCACACATCGATTGAATGTTCAAAAATATTTGTTCATATGAAAACGTACGATTTTAGTGAAACTGATGTTATCATTTTGTATTTCGAATACCAATATTCCATTGAATCTACGGATATAACAACACATTTTAAATTTTATTTTCATATTTGGAACAGTCCTATTTCGTAAGTTAAAATTGAATGTTAAATATTGTAAATAAATTTAAAACTTGTATCTTTCGCTTTTATAACTGTCGTTGTATATAAAATTTTATTTTCAAACTCGTGGAAAATGGAAACTTACCGCGATTGTTAAGTTGTCTAAACGTTTGTGTCACATACTCCAGCTATCATTATTTATCGATCGTAAATATTAAACAAACATTTTTTTGCTAAATAACAAAATCGAAGTTTTACCTATATTTATTCTACTATAAATTGAAAACATCTATTGTTACAGTATGCTATATTTTTATTATGTAAAATTATGGAATAGGTACCAATACCATATGTGTATTTTTTAATTTCAGGGGAAAAAAACCAGGGCCGTTTTTACTGATTTTAACGTTTTAGGAGGTTTTAGGGGATGGTATATTTACAATATATATCAGAATTTCATTATTACTCAACTGTGCACATAGTGTAACTTCGGATATTTAAAATGTTTTTTTTGGTTTATATATTATATTTTACCAACACAATATTTTTTTATGAAGACATAATTCTGGAAAAATAACTCAATTTCGTATATTATACGACTTATGATATGAAGCGTAGAATTTTTGGTATGTTAATTAAGGTATATTATGATTGTATAAATTAAATGATACCGCTGTGCAAACAAAGCTGTGTTAAAATTATTTTGTGACCATAGAAAAGTGAGTGCTATTTTTTCATTACTGTAAAATACTTAATTAAAAAATTAGCTTTCATAATTATATTTTCAAAAGTTAAATAACAATTTAAGACTTTGCGATTTAAGCCTGGTAATGTTAATTACAATAAACTCTGTATCCTTAAACTGAAATGATTTCTCGGTATATTTCAAAGACATACATACAACAAGCTCTGTATGTCATAGGAACTAAGTAAAAAAATATTTTGTGGATGTCGTGCCAGCCAGCGTCTAAGCAATGGCCAAAATATTGATTATATGCTGTTAAAATTTGATTACAAAAAACTTTGTTACAATAAATTTGAGCAATTTTCCCAATTATGCTATATAGCAAGTGAGTGAATTGACATCGTTGCTGGTATAACATCACTGTTGTATCGTTTAAATGCGATATGACCGACGTTGTCGAAAAATGTCGATGGAGGAAATGGAGGGTCACAAATTATTTTGTCGACCATTGTTTCAGATTGGCCAAGTGTAACGGAGCATGCGCACAAAATAACGATTTGTCCGGAGCGGAAATAATCTCTATACATCGATAAAGAATACGTATATTCACTAAGCCTTTGTAATGTGCAGCTTAACCTGTGTATTAAAAAATATTTATAGACATTGACAGTATCATATTTAAGCGACTTATTTAATTTTATATAATACTGTTCCTGTAGCCGAGTTCGCCTTATTCGGTTGCGGTGTCCACGGGTTCGAATACCAACTGTTACATTCTCTCATCACAACCTTCCAGTCGATAATAAAAATTGGGCATAGCAAGAGCAGTCATCTATCTAAAACAGTTCTTGCCAATCTTCTGTATTTACCCTCTACGGAAAAAAATGAGTGATTGAAAAATGATTCGTTCTTGTAAATCAACTTCTGGTGATATACTAAGGTGAGTCCATATTCATTATCTGGAGTGGATATGGTTTAAAAAATATAAGTTTAATCGCGACATTATACATGCACATTATTTTGTACTCTATAGTTGACTCGAACTGTTGACTGAATCAATAAAAATATAACTCAATTTGTGAAATGATCCAAATGTGAAATAATTTTTCAATTTGCGTTTCTGCAACAATCGGTGTACTACTCTCCTCTGTTTTTTCGAAAATTGAAGCCCAGGCGATACGCGTTAATCCACACGTATAAATTATGTTTTAGTATTTAAACGAAACCTTTCCACTGTGTTAGAGATGTGGACTATAGACAAAACTATAAAATTGAATGAGAATGATCAAGTGCTAGAATAACAATGGTTATTCATATCAAACGTTTATTTACCAATTATTATTGTAAACTTTGTTTAAATTACCCTTCATTTTAAATGTTGCATAGCAACACTTCCCAACCTTTTTATAAATCATACGAGCTATTTTTAAATTTATCGTTCACGAAAAATGCTCACGTAATCACGAAAAAGATTAATTGTTATTATTTTATAACATGGTTTCATGAACATATCAAAAGATTTGTGTTATTTGTTAAAAATCTACCATTTAAACATAGCCGAAAACTAGATTGAATTTTTTAAATGTGTTTTTGAAAGTATTTTGAATATAGATAAAAATAAATTCGTTGACGAGAGAGCATCTAAAGTGATTCGTTGCCAAAGACACGAGCTTATAGCGTATAACAATAGTAATATGTACATATTTATATTTTTACAAAACTCTCCCTTCAAAAAAAAACATCGCACTTGCGCTAAGTTAGAGCCGGGCGAGCGGTAAAGAAATTTTGCAATTAAGTGCGCAGTAGGTATTCCAATGACTGATTAATAGGTCGTTCATAAAATACGTCTCATTCGCTGTCGAATTTTGCCATACAATCTTTTCTCCCCCCTATTTGTAATATAACAACTAATTTTTTTTGTCTAAGTTTATGTTTTCTACAATACTTCCCAGGGGGGATTGTTTCAAATTCGTCACATCAGTGACGGGTTGAGGAGTCCTGTTGTATAGTTGTGTTTAATATTAATAATAAAAACCACTGCTAGAAGTGGGTTATTATGCGTAATTATGTTTCGTGTCCTCGATTCGAAGAAGCGTTTAAATACATAATTTAGTCTCTTCATTGAGTACAGTTTTCACGGAGTATAATTTCACAATTTAGTGCTTGAAGGGGTGTTTGACAGTGCATGAAAATTTTGCTCATTATCGTCGAAAATATCCACGAGTACTTACATACCTGTGCATAACTATGCACACGCTATTAAAGCGACTTCAGAGCATAGATTATCGGTTCCTCAATAAAAAGGCATAAGTACTATTTAAAAAAAAAAAAAAACGAATGGTATCGAGGTTTGAATTAGGAATAAATATGAAGCTTCAGCTGATGTTTCAGTTTAGTCATTCGTTTAATTATAAGAATTTAAAATGGCGAGATGATTACAACAATTTATATGCATACGTGTGTGAGCCTGTTGCTACTTCAAGGGAATCATCGGAACAAACATCCAAGATTATAAACTAGCAGCGATTCAAAAGCATATGGATGTAATATATTAATCATAATACATGTTCAAAGTACATCAACAATAAACGTTTCTAAAAATGTTTTGAACAATTTCTCGCATTTACCTAAAAAGCACATATGACAACTATGCCTAAACGGTAAACTTAGATGAAGGTCAAATTTGGATTATTGAGATTTTGTACACTTCCATGTATTTTGTCACTAACGACCCGGGTTTCGCCTTTCGGCATCTTCAGGCATTCGAGCACACGAATGGACTAGAACTGAGAAACAGTAAACAGTGTCTAACGTTTATATAGAAGCGAATGCCTGAAGATGCCGAAAAGCGAAACCCGGGTCGTTAGTGACAAAATACATGGAAGTGTACAAAATCTCAATAATCCAAATTTGATATTGAAATTCCATCAAGCACCCTCAGTCGATGTCTTAAATTATACTTAAATTAGATGAAGGTATTTTTTATATTTGTAACAATGACTTTTTGTAAATTTTTAATTCAAATTATAATTACAATTAACTTTATAAATTGTAAATAAACTTTATTGATAAGTTGTACTGATTACTTGTTTTATTTCAAATACCTGCAATCATAATAGATGTATCACACAGAAAATAAACATATTTTTTTTAGTTGCATTGCCTCCCTGTGTGTCCCCACACTTTTCAATAATATTTACGTTATATGCCAAACTGTAAAACTCAATGCCTAATGAAGTGTTTCCTGCAACATGAAGACGCGATGTTGGAGATCCGTTTAATATTAAGTTTTAGCATATTTTGAAGTGCATTGAAGCAGTATACTTACTCCTTAAAATGGACCAAGAGTAGCTGATGATGTTGATATTTTTATGATCGCTAATGTGATACATTCGGTCCCAGGTCACAGCAGTGGTACGTTCGCCCACGACAGTTTCCAAGATAGCTGAAAGAAACCGAGCTGCTATGACAAAGAACCTCGAACAATGGGGGATGCGCCCCCGCCTCAACAGTGCCTACTCCGCCCCATAATAAAGGGCTGCCCCAAAACGCACTGTCAATAAGCAACTCAAAAATGTATTTAGTTTTCTGTTTTGTATCCGACTCTCATCGGTGGAATAAATATATATATAGCATATTGGAGGTATTAAAATGTCTGTAATTATTTTATGCGCAGTTGGAAACGAGTTATATCGATTCATATAATATGCTCAACACGTCACACAAGTCTAAAATGTAAATACGGTAAATGTGCTTTGTATATAAAAGTCATCGTTAGTATTGCGATGATAAAATAAGATTTATACAAAAGGAAATTTTTAGAATCTGATAATAATTCAATTTTTAAGATTTTTAAGATAAAAAAGAATATAGAGAGATTGTCGTCAGTAATTTATAATGTATTTTAAAGTGACACCTGGAAGAAGATATTTAATTTACCGTGGTAATAAATATTAGCTTTAAAATATTGTTCGCTGTATTAATTAAGCTAAAATACTTTGTTTGTCGTGGTATTATATACACGCATTACAACGGAAAATACTGTTAATATTTTATTAAGTCTGCTGGATGGAGCTTTAAAATGAAACAAAACAAGTGTTAATTTATTAAATATTTGACGGCGCAATACGTAAAAATAAATTTGTGACGCCAATATATCGGTGTGAAATGTAAAATTTCTTAAATTTCAATGTGGCTTTTAAGCACAGCAAAATACAGATACGATTCACGCGAAGAAACTGTCAGATCATAGATATAATATTTGTTTACATAAGTAGTAAACATTTTAATAGCGGGAACTATTCAAAACTGTGACCATCAATCAGATTGTTGGAAACTATACTATTGAATTTTGTATACTATGTGCTTTTAGTTTTACATTATTATTATTTAAGTATGCATTCAAATAACTAAATTTATAGTTGTTATTGTATCTCCGTAGTTTAAGCAATTAAATTGAAAAAAAGATTGAACATAAAGTGTCAATATGGTAAAGATCACTTTCAATAGCCAACTAACAATTCACATTCACTCTTTCCACGCAGAAAGGTCCACCACGAAAGACAAAATGGCAGTGGCCAAACTCTCAATGCATCAAAGAATGTTGCCACTATACTTATAGATAATTATTATATTTTTTATATTGACATTTATCAGTAATGACAGAAATTTGAAACACTAGTAACAGCGAGGTTTCTAATTCATTACGTCACACTACATATCGTAAAGGGAAATAAATCAAGTAATGGTTTGCTAATCAATTTCTTATTATTAACATTGATAACAACATTGAAAACAAAGCTTAAAATAGGTATATGCGTATAGAATACTTTGAAATAGGACAATATCGATGGCAAAGATCACTTAACAAAAATATAACATTCACAACGTTTCAGGATGAAGGTAGAAGGTATAACCCAAGCGACTTTTTTTCTTCATAATCCTGTTGTAACAGAGTATCTCTACAGCTTAAATTATACATAGTTTCATATTGAAAGCACGAAACAAAACAAATGGCCAAATTTTACTTCAAAGGTTTGTGATCCTAAGCGTATAGATTGGTTTTAGATATTGCTTTTTCTGACGACCATGAAAGCGATGCAATTCTTTACAGTGTTGATTATTATAATAATATCACCAGTAGAAAATTTGAATTGTCAAATTAACTGATCATTGTGAGTCACATCATACTCATTTTAATACAAAATTGTTCATATGTGTAATAATTCTTAATATCAAAAACTATTGAATTGAAAATATATGAATACGCATGGCATCTACAATTTTGTGCATTGAATACATGTTATATGTTAAATGAATAAATTTTATTAATTGAAAGACTTGGGAAGACAAACAACCAAGTAAAATACAAATTCAGCACAAAAAATAACTGGTCTTGAACAATAGTTTTATATTTCCTAAGATTTTAATGATTTGAAGAGTAAGCTCTGTAGACGAGATTCTTAAAACCTGTATATTTATGTATATTAATGATGTTAGGTCGAAAGGAGTTTTCACTGAAAATGATTAGTTATGGCATTCCAGATATGCGAAGGTATTTGTAGAATTGCAGAGTCCTTCACGATGGTCTGATTTACTTCAATGCAAAGTAAAATGCATTACTTTAATCTCAAGTATATGTCACTAGACATACACAAATACCTTGCGCACTGCAGTTTAACCGAAACGATCTTGGGTTATTACACATCAAAAATGCTTTTAAGCTGTAATTACTCACAGCGTAACGATACGAAATTAAATATTCTATATATGAGATGATATATTCTGAAAGTTTGGGAAGAGTTTTTCTTTCTCTGCGGTTAAAATAGATAGTATATTCTGAACAAGGTGAAGAACAAATTTACTGAACAATATTTGCATTGTTTTAACATTAACTCAAAATACAAAATTCAATTAAAACTTTTCCATTTTATGTACACGCTTCATAAAAGTGTACGTTTATAATTTAAAATATTTTTATACAGTTCTAATATAAATACTGAATAAATAATTAAAAGTCGGTTTAATTAACAGCCTGGGCTAATGGTTAATCATATTACGGTTATCTATTTGCACCTCCCTGGGGTACAAATAAAAATTATCAAATTTTACAATTTGCATATTGAATTAAAGTTAGTGAGCGAAGCAAGTTGACAACCCTTACTAGGTGACATGTCACGCGTTTATCTCTGTCATTTACCGTAGTAAATTTATAAATGAATTTCTACATACTCCACCCCTTCCCTGCATGTTGGCAGAGTCGCACTTTTATAGCTTTTGCTATCTAAAAAAACAGCAAGTGAAAGTTTTATTATTTTTTTAACAGATGAGTCGGATTTTTCACTTTTGTCGAATGACTTTTAGTTGCATGTTTTCCTTTTATTTATGGATTGAATGTAAAAGTCATCTGCAATTTGGTATATGTTATAAAATTATTTTATAGTACCCGGCATGCGTTGCAATGCCACTCAAAGAAAGAAAGGGTTTGTGTTTTAATTTTGTTTATTGAAGTGCTTTTGGATTAGAGGTCTGCACGGAACCAACGATATTCATACCGCATGTGAAATAAATTATACAAGTTATGAATACTATTGCCTTATGGCTGACTCACGACCCATTTTTCTTAAATTTTAATTCCTTACCTGGCCCAGGCCCGAGCCCAAATCTGAATTGTCTTTACCCGCCCGAGCTCAGTCCACGGGTCCGCGGGCCAAGCCAAGGCCCGTGCAGATCTCAATACTGGATATACAATATTTTTTGTTCAGAGTTGTACGTATTTGATTCTTTTTTTTGTAGATTTTTTCTTCAGAAACCTTCACGGGTATGCGCACAGCAAATCAAAGTTTGATCGAAATCGGATGAATTGTAAAGGAATGCATAGAAGACAAATAAGCAAACAATCAAATCTTCATTTTTATATATATAGATTTACACGCTTACAGATTGTAGTGGCTCACAAACATTTTTTACAGCCAGCCTATTGCTATCTATCAAAAGTTTAACGACCTCACATATTTTTCATTACTTGCAAAATATGCACATATAGATGGATAAAATTGTACTATAGTACTGATTAATGTTACGGATGAATTGTTATTTTAGATTGAACTTTGAAGTTTGAGAGTTCAAACACATCAATGAAAGCTTCTATACGCATATAACTAGGACAATTATATGACACCCTGGTTTTTTTGTTAAGTTTAAGTTTCATTAGTGTCCAGAACTGAAATCCCCTAGCGGTAACGACAATAATTCGGAGAATCGGCCGACTCTTGTTGCCAAGCCGTTAAATAGCAGGGCACGTCCGCTGGACGAGTCCATTTTTGACGAAAAGGGGTAGTTCTGAGGAAGTTTTTTTAATTGTATGTGTGCACAGTCGATTACGATCTGTCGAGTCGAGGTGAGCTGCCGACCTCGTGGTCAGCACAGATGACGATGTGAATTGTTTGTGTTTGGTTTGCATTGGACTTAATTTAAAATCGTTTGTCGTGTCATTTGTATTATAACTTAAAGTAAATTCAGTTGTTAAGTAAATGTAAATGTAGAATCAATTTTAGGAGTTAAGATTATTTTTTGGGATTTGAAATGGTGTTTGTCTGAGATCCCAGCCCTTCCAGGACGTTCGATAACCAGCCAATCGCCTCTCTTCGATTCGGGTCTTCTCATATAATACCCGTTGTTTTTAAAAGGTCTGATCTTTAATTCTTGAAATATTTCCATAACTAAATAAATAATACTTCCTTCCTTAGTAGACATAGGTTTAGACATTTTAGATTACGACTCGTATTTTTTTTCATTTATCAATATATACTTAATACGCTCCTGCAAGAAAGAGTGAGAGGGAGAGTTTTTTAGTGAAATTATTGTTCTTGTATGAGGAGAATAGAGAAGAGGAGTGAGTGAGTGAGCAAGCGTGGGACGACGCATGCGCAAACCCGTCCGTTTATTTGTCGAATGAATTTAGCCGCGAATGATGGTGACAATGGTAACTCATCATCTTTTAAAAGCTTGCACAATCGTTATTGTCTTCGGTTAGATGTTCCAATTTAACTTGGCCGCTAGTGAGAGTACAACTCTTACGTTAGGAATGTTGCCATACTCAACCAGAACTGAAATTTCAATAAATTCCAAAACTGATATTTTAACGACGGTTATTAAAAGTAGAAAAGATATTTATTTTGCATAACATGGCAATTGGAGAAATTTATTCTAGACTGACAATTCTAGTTCCAAATTCGGCGGCGGCCAAGTAACGTTGGTAATACTATACACGCATTATTGCCTTTGTCAATTTCAAAAACTATTCTCGACCTAAGACAAATTTCTTCTTAACAACTTGATACAAACAAAAGATGTAATATAATAAATATTACAAGGAAAATAAAAGATTTTTTAACTGAAAGATCGTAGCAACACATTTTACTCAGTCAAAATTTTTTTCGAGATAATTGCATTTGGATTCTTTATATCGATGGTGTTTTGATGTAACCCACAAAAGAATACGAAAATTAGTGAATGATTGGATATTCTTGTCAAGACGACAGAGCAGGTCTCGGCTGAATGATGTAAATTAGAAAAATAAATTGACCACTATTTGGAATGGAAACATCATTTTACATTGGTTTTAGGTTTAAAAATACTTACTCTACTTATATCGACACTCCCAACGGATAGTCCGTATCTGCAAACGCAGCTCACCATATAATATTATATTTTCACATACATAGTACGAAATGTTTTTCTTAAATTTAAATTCCTTAACCGCGCCCGGCCCGAGCCCGAATCTGAATTGTCCTTACCTGCCCGAGCCCGGGCTGGTCGCTGGTTGTATTTGATTGTTTTTTTTAGATATTTTTTTAGAAACCTTCACGGGTGTGCGCACAACAACTCACCAAAGTTTGATCGAAATCGGATGATTTGTAAAGGAATGCATAGAGGATAAACAAACAAATCTTCATTTTTATATATATAGATTAGGTATTAAATAAAATTATATGCAAAATAAGTTACTCGCTATTAGTGTTGCCAAACCCCGGGAGTTTTGAAATGGCTGCGGAAAAACCCAAATTGTCAAGTTTCATATGGTGATTTTGTCATTTGGTAAAATATGTGTGTTTCATGATGATTTTGTTCCAAGTTTAGCATTTCAACAGTAGTCATTTCTTTTTTAATCCTTATGTTTCGGGATTTTGAAGGTTTACTTTTAAGATTTATTAAGTGTCTTTTATGGATGGTTTTGTTCCTATTTCAGCATTTCAACAGTGGATAATTATTTGATACTTGCCTTATATTTGCCTTATATTTGAAGATTTTGATGATGTTTTTTTGGATTTGTATAGTGTCTTTAATGGTGATTTTAGTTACACAATTGGGAATAAACTGTTAAATATGATATTTTTCATTGTTTTTTCAATATATTGAATCCACATGCACATACAAATATACATTTCTGACCAAGTTTAGCTTCATACATAAAAACAGGAACGTTTCCGTAAATATTTTGTGTTGGCTTCAAGTATACATATATGTCATACGCGATCCGATATTGAATAAAGTTCCTCGCTTCCATCTATATCATCGAACTAATTATTCACCGTAACCTGAAATTTGTGGAGACAATGTTGGCATACGTCATGAACTCTACGCTTTTAGAATAAGTGTTACCGAATACTAAAAATGATTTACAATTATGATTAGTATTATAATTATTTTTTCCCGTTTTTGTCCAATTTTCAAATGCGACTTTATTCCCGGCCTCGCATCATAACCATAAATCAAAAACTTTCAAATTTCGTGAGTAATACTAATCGATTATGTTGAAGTGCTAATTGCAATAAACTGCTCTCCGACTTGAGTTTTTTTCTAGTCACGGGTCGAATTTGCATTTATGCTACTTCTTAGAAAATTGCACATTTTCTTGCAGCACTGCAGATTTTAAATCAAATTTAATGTATCTATTGTGAATGCAGCGAGCACTAAGGTCATAATAAACATTGATTTGAATAATATTTTATTTTGTCTTTATGAAACTTGGCGGATGTTTAGAGATAATAATAAATACAGTAAAGTTGCTTTCCTATTCTATTATTTAAGAACATAAAATTATTGTATTACTTTCGACAAATTGTTGTTTTTTGCTTTCCATAAAATAATGCAACAATGTGTTAAATTTTCAACGCCACATCAAACATTAAATGGCGAATGCTCGTTTTAAAATTCATTCAATTATTTATTATAAAACACTATTTTATTATTTTTACAACACAAGCGTGTTGTATAATGCCTTATTTGCTAAACGAATAAGCATTTTAATCAAATGAAAATCAATATAAATTGCAATGTACTCTTGGCAATCCTGGAAGAGATTTTGGGCGTTTACTGTTCTACGAGTTTTAAATATTTATCGCACAGTTTACAAACAACATTCGATTTAAAATTGTTAATATTTTCCTGTTTGGTTTGTCGACAAAAGGTTCTTAAACTTTCATAATAATGCGTATTTAATGAGGTCATATGCTACTTCACATTGAATCGTAAAATACAACAGGAATGCATTGGTAAAATTATGAATATATATATTTTAAAGCATGGAGCATCTTTACAGATTTTATAAACGAATTTTAATAGTCATCATGTCACCCAACTTCTCTTCGACGAGAGTAAGGAAAGTAGGTTGGAGCTAGAAAAGGAGCTACTAGAGCTAGTAAGTCGCTCTTTCTGTGCCCTGTTTTGGAGATTGATTTGATTGGAACTAATGAAAATATCACAGACATTTAGATGAAAATTAATTAAGAAAGTTTCCATTTCTTGGCTCAAACGTGTGAGCCAGTAACAGAATGGTCTAAAGCCCAACAGCGTTTACCATTCAGCTAATGAAGCGACATAAAAATCTCCATTTAATAGTTAGTGGAATAGTATTATAAGCAGGTCTTTTTTCAAAAAAAAAGTGCAGGAACTCAATTCTTGTCAAGTTTTTACTAAAGAAAATTATATTCAAATAAGGCAGTTTTCCTATGCCACGAAGTATATAAAAAAATTTAATTTATTTTTTAGAAATGTAAAGTTAATTTTGACGTTCCACAGCGTTACATGGCAAAAAATCTTGATTATAAGGAATATCTTAATCAGTTAAGACGTTTTCAAAATTATAGCTTGCTGTATTTTATGGATTACACGAATCAAACTTGGATTATTGAGATCCTGTACACTTCCATGTATTTTGTCACTAACGACCCGGGTTTCGCCTTTCGGCTGATTACACGAATGTTTTCGAAATTGTTTTTTTTCAATAATATATGTCATTGTCTGTGAATCTGAAGCCCTTCAATCAACACTTAACAAGGTAGAGTAATGCTCCAATGCAAATTAATAATAGTCATAAAAGAAAGAAACTAGTGTTTAGTTTCGAACCATCCTAGGATTAATTCTCACCAAACGTGTATCACCTAAATGAGTTCACTTTAAACTTTTAATAGTTAACCAGATATTTCCATTTTACAAAAGTATATCTTATCTAAGAAAAGGCATAGGAACTAAATACCTAAATGCAACTGTTGCCTGAGGTAATATAGATCAAAATCTTAGTGTAACAAAACTATTAAGATATGTATAATATAAGCACATACAATGTGTTTTCTACTATCACTTATTTTGTATCATCCTAAAGAATAACATACAAAATATTGTCGCTGTAATAAACATTATTCTCAAATGATTAAATAACGAGTACTAAAATTTCACTCATCACATACTCTACTGAAAGAAGTCTTGGTAATTAGCCTGACATAATTACCGAGCTATAAGTCTGTCGAATTTAACTTTTAATAGATATCAAAACATTCAGCTATCATATCCTGTTTTGAAGAACTCCAATCTACCATCATTCGTCGAGGTACATAGCAATACGAATAATGATGAGGATTCTCACTGTAAGAAGATTTTTTATAACATTTAATATGTATTGGATAGGGGAATTACTTAATTACTAATCATATTTAAACCTATTGCAGCTCTGTCTTGAAAGAAGAAATCTTCATTAGAAACCGAAATAAGTAGTGTTTAAGTATAAATATGTAGGTTTACTGTAGAAAAGCTTACATTTGTGCTCATTTTGGAAAAAAGAAAGGCTACAACAATAGTACTAATATTGACGCGTTCGATTTCAAATTCGCTTTGTTTTAAACAAAAGTTTCTTAACAATTGATTGAATATTTACAACAACTGTGGGGAACTTGCGACGTTAATAATTGTTTTTTGCATGCTGCCACAATTGGTTAGGTTTTATAAAAAAAAATGAATGCTGCCTTGCATATTGAAAAGATCCCTATTGAATTTTATTATGTTTAAGTTGTTTTATGTGAAATAGTTCCTACGTTTGGTTCTATAATTTAAGAATAATTAAACTACAGTTAGGAATATCAATGAAGTCAGGAGGACCACTTTTTAATATTTTTGAAAGCTTGTTTTTAAAGTTTAATAAAGTCAGCGATTTATTACAGTTATTAAAATTCTTATAGATGTATTAGAATAAGAGACATTCATTTCATTAAAAAAAATACATCGACGGTATTTTGGCCAATTGATGTAACCCTAAAAATTGAAATTGTTCAGGAAAGAGTAAATACTGTTTTTATCGAAAACATTATATGGTGAGTTGCGTTATGAACCTTCGAAATGCAATCCTGTAAATTCTCATTTTTGCAGGTACGGGGTAATACGTTGGGAGTGTCGATATAAAAGTGGCTTACATCAAGTGGCCAGTTAAGAATTTTTAAACATAAAACCAATGTAAAATTATGTTTCCCTTCCCAAAAGTGGTCATTTTATTTTTATAATTTACATCATTTGGCCAAGACCTGCTCTGTCGCCTTTAAAATGAGATCCAATCATCAACTCATTTCCGTATTTCTTGAGGGTTACGTCAATTGGCCACAACACAGTCGATATTAATTATGTACAGGAATATTCTGAAATAAATACTACCTAATTCCTACTCTTCTTGTATATTATTTTACTTTCATTTACTGAAATTATTGTGCCATTGGGGAATTCTCCTTTTGCATCTCATTCTCTTGATTTAAACGTTTTTGAAATAACATGGTATAAGAACATGAGCACAATTATTTTTTTACCCTGACATTTTAACGCGGTTATAATATTAATAAATTTCATATCATTCTATTTTGAGATAGTAACACTCAATAAATATATTTCTTTAATTTTGATTTAATTGAAATGGAAAACGAAGCAATTTAACTATTTTATGAACTTACCTGTTAGTATCTTTTGAAAACAATTATTGTGTACATTTATATTTACATTGAGAGATTACAATTAATTTGTTTAAAATACCATCATTTTGGGTAAGATTGGCCCACTACATGGAAAATGGTGCTGTTATAATACCATGATAATACTAATGCAACACGATTATTTTTTAGTTAAGCAAAGGTATTGAGTCGTCCCTGGTGGCAAAACTATGAATTAATGTGCAAAATAATTTCTTTTCTTATTGAATTTGTAAGCTGCCAGCTTGGAATGATAAAACACAATTTAAAAATCTGTCTTGAAATAGATTGGGTTAACCATATTTTCAATTTGTATAACTAATCTGTAAACCAAATGATGTATATTTTTTTCCATTTCAATTATCTACAAAATATATGAAAGCATCAAGAAAAGTTGCCAAGACTTAAAGACCATTGAATTTATTGAAATTACAGTGATTATTTGTATCGTTGGTCAAAGTTACAAAGTTTAATTTGGATTGAACCTTTGGCCCACCTTGTTTTGTATATATTTATATATCAACTACAACAATAAATATAGTTATTTTAATTAAATTTCCCATTAAGACATTTCCATGTAGAACAATATCACACACAAATGCAACGGCGAACCGTAAATATACAAAAATCTTCAGAACTGGGCCAAAGTTACCCAGATTGACCGTAATAGAATCTTTCATTTTTTTATGATCATAATATTTACAGTCGCATGTTGTTCCATAGGACGTAGCCCAGGTGCATAAATCGACCCGCTACTTTAAAAATCAACAAAGTATTTAATTTCGTTTCTTTGAAAGTATTTTGAATTCACTTTTAAGGTGTTCACTGTCAATACTTGGTGGAAAGACATTATACTTTAAAATATAAAACACAATTCATTTGTACTACTTCCACATATTTATAATGATCAGGACCGGTTTCGCTCAACACGAGCATTATCAACAGTTGATAATGCTCGTGATGAGCGAAACCAGTCCTGATCATTATAAATATTTGGAAGTAGTACAAATGAATTGTGTTTTATTTTTTAAAATGTATTTTGAATTCATAGGTTATCAAAAATCAGAAGAAATCGTAACACCTACAATAAGTAGACATCTGGCATTATTTTTCATACACAGGACAGTATTTATCGGCTCGCTTGAGACTAAACTTTGTTAAAAAACAAAAAAAAGCAAATAAGCAAAACATTTAGCACGAATGTTCTTTTATTTTCAAAATTGTTATCCGTTTCACAAACATTATTTCTACATCGATAGCAATAAGAAGTGGAGATTTTTCCAGGGTTACCACAATATAAATTTGAACATTAGTAACGTACATCTCGTGTCTCGTGCCTAAAGAAGTCAGATGTATTTCAAGTAAATATTCAGATGGATGTATGTACCGCCACCGAGTCTTTTAAGCAATAGTTGTGTGAATGATTTAAACAAGAGCGTTATTAAAAAATATCATGGTTTTTTTGTATAATGAACCCTTTCATCATATAAGTACTATAATAATAAGCATTCTTCATTTCTACGCTACGTATTTGAGAAATGCCACTCTACGACTCTTAATTTCTAATAGTATGTGAGGCAATTAAAGAATTATAATCAATACCTACGTTATAGTTAAAAAGAAAACAAATGAAGAATTGACAGCTGAATTGACCTCCAAAAGAATTGAATTGACCACCAAAAATTGACAGTTTAATCATTTAAACTGACAGCTCTTTCTGAAGATATTTCTGGTTTGAGATTTATTTTTGATTTTAGTATTACTGTAATGAAAAATACTCTCTTATATTTTAAAGTGTTATATAATAATCGTCGCAAACAAACAAAATATGTAGTTTTTAGTTTAACATAATTTTATTTGACAGTCTTGAAATGATTACAATTTTTTTTGAGAATTTTATGATTTTTTTATATACAGTTAAGAAAAACAGACACCAAATAAACAATCTAAGTTATTTCTTACGTGAAAACTAAATTGATAAAAACAAATTTGAGATATTTGACACCAAAGTGTCAATCTGGCAACCCTAGTTTTATTTCGTAATTGGTACTAGTCAAATCTCTCCGTGAGCGTTCAACACAACGCGGACAAAAATGTAATTTGATACTAGCAGTAATAAAATTTGAGCTGTCTAGCTTTATTTCGACAGGTTAAAATATAGCAATTGAGAGATGAAATTGCCCCGACTGGTGTATTCATTTTTTTTTGTTTCGACGCCTCCCAGAACAATGGGCCGACTATATGCATTATTGTTCGATTTTTTCATATCTATTTGAGATTGAAAAAGCTTTTGTGGAGCAGCCACACGATATGTTGCGATAAGGAGTTATTATGCTTGCAACACACAGATTGACACAATTATATAGAATAACAAATTTATATTGGGTTCTAAAGTGTCATCTTAAAATTAAGAGTTTTGAGTTAGGCGTGCATTAGACGCACTAAATTTGATGATAAGCCCGGGCATCTCAAAATTTTATGAAATATGAACATGGAATACCTCGGGACGTTTTTTAAATATACGAAGAATGTATTCAATTTTCATTTAATTTCATTAAATTCCTCTAAAAAAGCTGTTAGACGACGGAAGTTGTTTTGTCACTTGATTTCCTGACGTGTGCTACAATGTGTTGGTCCCAATTTTAAACATATCGGGGTTACGAGAATTCTGTTATTTACGCACATTGTATGATACATAGGCATACGACGAATTTACCAAACAACGTCGCAGAAAATATGGGATAATCATAACCCCAAAATCACAAAAACGTGGGTTCCAAGGTAATGCATGTTCACCGTCGATATATTGAAATAGTAATTATCAATGTCGTTTTACTTCTGAATAAAGGTTAAATCTCACTTATGGATCAAGAAATACTCCAACGACTGTATTGTATCCTTAATTAAAAAAAAAAATCATATATTTGTGTAAGAGGGCACGGATGCCTGTAGTTTTTTCATACCTGCCAACCGTTCTTTCTTAAAACTCTTTGAAGTGAGAAATTGAGTAACTGACTTATAACCAGCAATCGTAAAGCATTAGGTCATGGTAATATAACATATATCGATGGCCTAGTTCCATAGAGGTATAACTAAAAATTGCTAGTTTTGAGATATGGCTGATCAAGGTTTTGACTCATATAAACTAACTCGTAAAGAGTGATAGTTTATTATTTGTATTACTTTTTTATTGAAATAGGTAGTCAATAGTTTATAGTTGTATGATAAAAGGTTGTTTCTTTATGGAACGCCACGACTCACAAAAATATATTTCTACAATACTATATTTTGATATGTATTTGCAGGTAGTCCTCGAATTACGACCGAGATACGTTCCTGAGCTTTGGTCGTAAATCGAATCGGTCGTAAGTCGAATTCCGTACAAAATATTAAAATGAAATATTCTTTGGTTAGGCGTCACTTTCGTTTGTGGAAATAAAGCAGTTTCAACAAAAAATGGTACGAATACATTTCAACCCATAAAAGTGTGCTCTTTTTCATGAAAATGTATCCACGTACTTACATTTATAAAGAAGCAAAAAGTATGCCAGGATGCAAGGCATTCAAGGATCATATTACACTTTTATTGAGAGGAAACATTGCTGGGTATAAATTAAAACCATAAATGATTCATCACTCGAAACAACCAAGAGCCTACAAAGGAATCAATACTGATATGTTATTATTAAATTACCGCCCAAACAAAAAAGGATGGATGTCACAATTTATTTTCTAAGACTGGTTTTAAATTTATTTCTGAAGTAAAATAATATTGTAATCAGAAAGAAATTTCAACGCATTTCTTGCAGACATAACTTTATCCCAACCACTTGTTTTATAAGGCAAGTAATAAAATTGTATTCACGACGTTTTATTCTCTGTTCTATTTATTAAAAACAATGGCTGGTCAATTTGCGATAATATTTTGATTGTCGTTTGACAGCTACAATAGGTAAAAAAATTAAGTACGCCAGGCGCGTGCCGTAAAAAATATTGTGAATTGCCCAAACAAAGCGTGTATTAAGTTGTATACATTGTGATTACTGAAAAAAAAACATTTTGGAAAGACGGAGGGATAATCCTTTGGCCTTTCTAAAGTCGATATATTATATATTTATGTATAAATACAGTGTATTAGCACGTTTTGTGTGAGTTATACACAATCTTTTTTTGTGTGGGCTACTTCCTTTTCCCTTTCCAATTACTGATATTTCTTCCCGTATGCATCGACCGTTGGCAATGATGCGATGCTCCTTGATGCCATAAAAACAGTTTTTTTTTAATTTATGGTTATTATTATTTAAGTGCGAACCCTCGTAAGTCAAGGACTGCCTGTATACAATATTTGTGTATAATAAGGGAGTAAACGTTATAACAAATTTTTGTCAAGTTCATCGACTACTAACTGTACATACACGTATATAAAGCCTCAGATAATTATTTAAAATAGAAAGAATATTTCATAACGACATTGTCGATGTCGTATTCGTATAAGCCGGGAAAAACGGGTGGCAGTGGGTACCGTTTACCGAGGCGTTCACAACAACCATTACTTTCATATTATGAGATTTGATTTGTCAGATGGTCCAAAGACTCGAAATATTATTATAAATACTAGCTCAAATTAGGAACACCCACAGAGTTACGGGCCATTGTATGGCGTATCAGTATTTGTCAATGCATCGATGATAATTTATCAGAAGTCATAGATTATTTAAATCACGTATGGCTAAGTAAGCGCTAAGCGGCATTATATCCATGTAATAATGTTTATTATTTGAATAAAATTAAACGTAAGGAATTATTATTTTACAATCATTATTTATTACGTGTCATGTGGAGTTAAATCATTAGGCGAAGTTGGCTTGTTTATACACCTGTTAGATGTTTTGTTACTAAATCTAAAAATACAATGACCATACATCCTTCATTTAAAAGAACAGTCGTATATTCAACTGATCTGTCCTTTGATTTATATATGTAGGAGAACCTCGCTATCGTAGTCCCCGCCGTAAAGTTGTAAAAAATTATAAAGTCATGCGCAATATCGCAGTCATCAACTATCACTTTTAATCCTACACGTCAACGTTCATATCGCATTATATTCTTGTCTCATTCTTCCTCCCTCTTCTTCATTATCACCTCTTACTGTTTGCTCCATTTTTGGTTCACGTTTTAAACGTATTTTTACGATACCACTTATTGCCATTGGATAACAAGAACTTCTTGTATTTTCTAAAATAGCTATTATGAATTGAAATAGTAAAATAATCACTAAAGCAAAGTACACGGCCAGCAGAAATTTAAAACTGTCGTTTCACCAGCATCCGCTGTGAATAAGCATTAATCTCTTCGATGTTAACATCATCCAACACCCACCATACCCTTAAAACGGGGCGAAGCAGGAGCGATTATCTAGCTCAAGGTTTCCTAAACTAGAATAGTTTTAAATGCTGCCACAGTTTTAAAACATCAGCACTCCTGATGTTTTAAATTTGTATTATCGGCCATATTGTGACATCACTTAAGGTAACTCTGTGATTGATCGAAAGTATAATTTACCAAACAGTTCACTTCTGTTTCCAAAGCTGTTAATCGTTCTGATTTTGGTAGCAAGCATCATTTTCTTTTACGTTTTTATACAACATGTACATGATTTTGATACCAAAATTTTATTTCTAGCCATACACTATGACCGGTAGATAGTGTGGCCGCATTAGTTTAATTTCAACAAATATGGGATAGTTCTACTTTTGATACTATACAACTCATTTTACGAAGTGTTCCATCGCGGCAAATGTTTGGGAAACCCTGAATTATAACTAATAGTTCTATCGCAGCTTTTAAATTTAAAACATCTATATTTGGTATTAACCTTGTCGGGAACTCAGACCCATCTGAAGTTGAGACTTACCACTAGATCAGAAAGACTGTAATATATTATAAAGAATTGGTAGGCTTAAAAAATGTAACATAAATTCACTATTACTGTTGATATCGCGACGAAGAAATTCTCTAGACTTTTGAGCAAGTAAGTAAACAACATAAAAGTAAGGTTCTTGACTAGGAAGTTGTTAGCGACCTAGTATTCAGGACGCGTCCCAGCGTCTCATCAACCGAGTTCAGCCCATAATGGATTGCGGGCATCAATTTACACACACACAGGCACGTGTATGCGTACTTACGTACACATTGCAGGGCGCCAATTAAAAATATGTCTCGTGTGGCAGAATTTTCTTAAAACGAATGATTGAAACTATTGAACATATCGCAAATATATTAATCAATTGAAAAGTCAAAATATAACGAATTTAATGTACAAAATTTCCAGTCAAATATGAAAATTGTTAAAAGTATCCATTTATTTTTATAGATTTATTTGAAAATAAAGCACATTTTCTTTATCAAAACTTTAAAATTTTATATAGTGATTGAAACCGGTTTCGTCTATTCACTCTCGCGAACTCAGTTGAAAATGTTTGCGTTGAGCGAAACCGATCCTAATCATCATGTAAAATTGTTGAATTAGCGTATAAAATTGTGTTCATTTTCATTTTCATTAATTTTCGTACATAAATATAATGCCTTTCCACCAAAAATTGACGGTTAAACACATTAGAATGTCATTCATGTCACTGTCTATAAACATGATTAACGAGTTTACCGATCAAACATTTGCAGTAGTTTTAATGCGTGCATGCCAATGATTTGTCGTTAATTTAGCCTAATTCCGTCCAAACATTCTATATAATTTTAATTCGTTTATAAAAAATCATTGAACTTTTACGTGTTTATGATAATGTAATATTTACATGTAATATATTTTTTCAACAAAAAAGCATAAGAAAAACCTAGTTTATCATATTATGGTCTTTCGGCTTAAAAAAAACCCTCCTTATCCGCACTAGTCCGTTATAACGAGGTTTTACTGTATGGATATTTATCTAATTTATACCTTCAACAAGGAAGTATTTTGAGTGACATCACTGTGAATTTTGGTTAGCAATGATTATATTTGAACATGTTTCTCATAAATGTCAAATAGTTTTAACGATGGCGTGATGACGAAATAACTAATAATAATATTTGTAAATTTTTGTAGAACCAAATATATTGCTATTCTGCCACGGAAATGCTTATTCGATCAACGAATCTACATACAAAATAAGATATAAATTTGTATTGCTTTCGGCTAGTTTTATTGTCGGATTGTGCAAAACGATACAATCACTAGATCGACATTCCGCTGGACATACGACCGATAATATTTTTTTAATTGAGTTGTTTTTGGCACAACCCTATTTTGTGCACAACTATGTAAGTACACAGTGACATCGTATGTGTAAAATAGTTTCAACAGGTTCTCATAATAGTACTAAAATACTTACTTCTACGGAGTATCTAGATCTAAACAAACAGCTACTCGTATTGATTGATTAATAACAATGAATACATAACGGAAAGATTGACAATCTTAGTCGCATTCCGGTGTCATTGATTTATGGAGTTAAACTCACGATTAAATGATACTTTTTTAATGAAAATAAATTGCAACATTAAAATTTGTTAATCGATTAGGATTGTCAAATATTTATATTGACGGCTAACGAATCTTTTAGAGATCAAACGATTTACACACTATAGCGCGATAAAACAAGTGTTAAGAAATTTAAAATGATTTCCAGGAGAAGTTAACAAGAACTTTTTGCTGATTACGGTCAATCTGGGTAACTTTGGCCCAGTTATGAGGGTTTTTTTGTATTTGTATGGTACGACATTGCATTTATGTGTGGTATTGTTCTACATAGAAATGTCTTAAGATAAAATTAAACTAACATTAATAGATGTATTGTTATAATTGATATATTAATATACTTAAAACAAGGTGGGCCAAAGTTTGAATACAAATCGGGTAACATTGGCCCACGATACAAATAATCACTATAATTCAGTGATTTTAAAGTCTTTATGCTTTCTTATATTCTGTATATAATTGAGATGGGAAAAAATATACAGCATTTGGTTTTTAAATTAGTTTTTTTCAATTTATTTCAAGGTTAGTTTTTAAATTGTTTTTTATCATTAAAAGCTGACAGCTTACAAATTCAACAATAAAACAAATTATGTTGCACATTAATTTATATTTTTACCACCAGGGGACGGGCTATTCTACTCAATACCTTTGCTTAGCTAAAAAATATTCATATGACATTAGTATTATCATGGCATTATAACAGCACCTTTTTCCATGTAGTGGGCCAATCTTAGACTGATGGGCAAACTTACTAAAATTGATGGTATTACACTGAAAGTAGAAATAAATACACGTTGTGCCAAATTAATGTAAGCTGCAAATGTATAAATATTATCGAAAACAAGTTTTGTGAAATTTGCTATCAAGGAAAAGGACTTATAGCACATTATTAATATTATTATTAATAGTCGTTCAGGTAACATTTTGCGACAGGGAAAAAAAGGTAAGCATCAAAGGTTGCAAATGTAAGAGAATCATTTCAGTTTACAAAACATTAAATAAAAACTCTCTGTGTATCATTGTGAAAATTGTGAGTTACGTCCAATTGTCTTTCTAAAGTTGATAAACAAGACAATCTTCTTATAATAAATGTTTGCGTAGTCTAGAAATGGATTTATAATATAATAAGAAAAGGACAGCTTAAACAAGTCGACGGTGAACATGTAATATATCAGAACCAACGGTTCCTGATTCTATATTTTCTACCACATTGTTTGGTAAATTATTCGAATGCCCATGTACCATAAAACGTGCAGAAATAACTAAAGACATATCTCTCGTAACCCCGATAAGTTTAAAATTGGGAGCAATGTATCGTTTCCCACGTCAGCCAATCAATTGTCAAAACAACTTCCATCACCTGACAATGTTTTTAGAAGAATTAAAACAAATTAAATGAAAAGTGAATACATTTTTCGTAAATAAAGACTAAAGGTACATTTAAATTTTGTGTTTCCTGAACAAACTAGTTTTTGGGGTTCCGAGGTACTGCATGTTCATCGTCGAAATAATGTTTTAATCTCTTTTGGATAAGTGCCGTGAAAACCCACTGATCTGAATCAACAGAGGGCAAAGAAAATAATAATTAGTAAAGGAACAAAGAGAAGACGGCTACAAAATAAGTAAGACGTAAAGTGAAAATTTTAGTACCTCTCATGATGCAATATAAACCGGAAAATTAATATTCCAGATACTTAAAAAAAACCAATGGCAAACAGATTCAAATCCATAATCAAATAAATAAATCCGGGTTATTTAAAAATCTCGTAAAATAGTTTTCCTTAATTTATATGGTGATTATTAAAATGACGTGATTATTGATGCGGTAATTTACATGAGTGCAATATTTTTATTACGACACAAGAATCGTCATTTTTTTTTTAAAATAATTTAATTAAAAAATATTTGACAAATAAGCGTCATCAATTAATTATATCTTAGATTTTGGAATCGAACAGTATTTAAGATCACTGCAATAGATAGTAATAAGATGAGACTGCCAATCTACGTATCTATATTTATGTAAACCTTAGCTTGCAGGATAACTGTATTTATTATCTTCTAGATACGACTCTGTAATGTGCGTTGTGTGACATGGAGAAAAAGCGGTCAATTAATATTACCAATTTTGATACATTAAGTATTAAAATAATTATTAAGGAAAAGCTCAAGTTTTATCAAATTTGGATTATTGAGATTTTGTACACTTCCATGCATTTTGTCACCAACGACCCGCGTTTCGCCTTTCGGGCATCTTCAGGCATTCGAGCACACGAACTGACAGTTCGTCAATTCTTGTCAGTTCGAGTCCATTCGTGTGCTTGAATGCCCGAAGATGCCGAAAGGCGAAACCCGGGTCGTTAGTGACAAAATGCATGGAATTGTACAAAATCTCAATAATCCAAATTTGATATTGAAATTCCATCAAGCACCCTCAGTCGATGTTTTAAATTAGGTTTTATCTTTTTTTTTGAATAAGACACACTTTGATTTTTACTTTGACATTTTATGCATTATTGTTTTAAAAAATGTGGAAGTAATACGAATCAAATTCTTTAGACATTTTCCTGGCTTATAAGCTATTTGTCAAAATAGCAACTGTAATTTGCAGCTTACGCTTTACGTTATGTCTTTTCTTTAGTGTTGAATGCAGTTTTCAAAATAAAATATGAGGGTATATATTTATATATATACTAGTGACTACCCGGCATGCGTTGCAATGCCACTCAAAGAAAGAAAGGGTTTGTGTTTTAATTCTGTTTATTGAACTGCTTTTGGATTAGAGGTCTGCACAGGTCGAAATTTCATAGGCTTACCCGGTTCGAGCCCATCATCTTCAGGTCTGGCCCGACCCGAACCCGAGTTTCAATATCACACTTGTTATAACACAATATTTTTGTTTTTCGTCTGGTGCGTACAAGAATAAATCAGAAGGTTTTTCCTAGATGTCACTGTATGTACGTATTTGATTCTTTTTTTCAATTTTTTTTCTTCAGAATCCTTCACGGGTGTGTGCACAACAACTCACCGAAGTTTCATCGAAATCGTATGAATGGTAAAGGAACGCGTAAAGGATAAAAAAACGTTTATTTTATATAATATTTCCCAGCATGATCACAATAAGTCCTTCCTGAAAGTTTCGTCGCGATCGGTTGAGTAGTTTAGGAGCCTATAAGATTCGGACAAACCAACAAACAAACATTCATTTTTATATATATAGATATAATAGTTAGTATACAGTAGACGGTCAGTAGAATAGTGAAAAGTAACTAATTATAAACAAAAGTAAATCAACTGACACATTTTTAATATTCTATATCCATAGATTTGATCAGTTATTGGCTGGCATGACGTCTTTTCCTTGCAACTTAATTTATACGCGTGTAGTAATAATTTTCTGTAGTATATTAAAGATTATACAAACAATTTTTCTTCACGTTTAAAACTTATAACATCAAATCTCGGTTCATATATTTGATTAATGACAGTCAGAAAACGAAGTGGTATGATAGTGTTGCCACTTGTAGAAATCATCCTCCATTGTAACACGTTTTCCTGTGACCATATCAAGGCGAATACTATTTTTAAATCTGAGGACATCGGTGCGGTCTGATGACAAGTGAGAACCGCTATGTTACCTACAGCTTCGAGACACTGCCGAGCTGATTAAATGCAGAGGATAAGAATGACACATGCTACTACAATGCGTGTAATAAGTGGGTGCAAAAACCGATTACACACTTGCAGGAAGACAAAATCATGTACACGTCAAACAAGAGCGGTTTCAAAACAATATCTTACTTACTGTTTAAGGTTTGTTATTAGCACATTTATTATTTATTTGTAATCATTTGGAGCATATTACGGAATTATAATACAGCTTATCTCATCAAAATGCAACAATTGCTTGTTACCCAGTCACTCGACCTCTCTGTTTCAGAAAGAGTAACGATAGAAAGATGAGTCTAGGTTCTAAGGTCTAGACCAAGAATAGTAGTTTGCTGATTATTTTCCCTACTCTCCTTAATTAACGATTGAGCAGAAAAACACACGATGAAGCATCTTAACAGTAACGATGTTATTTAGTCGCTCAACTTTTTATTTTAAGTTTAAGGGAATTTAAAACCATTTTTGTCCTAATATTATTTTTCATAACCTACTGTTGTCTACTATATCAGTAAGACATATTTACAATTATTCTGTCATCATAAATTCTTTGTTTTTATGTTGGTTATATATATGTATATATATTAAAAGATCATTCAAATTAATACATAAAACAATGATTATGATAATTTCTGAAATTTTTGGTGAATTGTTTTGATATTCATCAAGTATTTAATATAATATTTAATTGACAATTAACGTAAAATTTGCATATTCATGGTTCAAAATATAAAACCCGATCATCCACTTTTTATGTTTATGCATCCACTGAATCACAGCCGCCTTAATGCAATAACGATCAAGAAAAGAAACGAATTTAATCCTCATGTTTTTGGCTTGACACAGAGCTGCACGGGAGTCACGGGACAGATCTTTCATCCATGCACTATTGTGACAAAAAAAATAGAAAAAAAAAACGTAACGTAGTTTCTATACTATATATTAATTGTGACAATTGAATGTAGTTCTACAGAATGTATCCAAATCGACAATAATGTCAAGCTAAGATAATGGCACTTTTTCCGATCACAAGAACTTAAAAATGTAAGAATGTCGCACCTCTGAGTTATTGTTTATATGATAGATATAGCGATAATCAAACCTTATTTTTATTATATGTAGAATATGACCAACTGACAGACTGTTTTATATAGAATATAAGGTCATTCAGTTTATTTTAATTGTCAATCGATTGCCTGGCTTTTATGATGAGCACAATATTTCCATAGTGATTAATTCAAAGAATATGTTTTCTTCGGTCAAGCTATTTTCAGCAGAATCTAGAACCTTTAACCCGTAAACCTTTACGCACTTGATCTATTTCATTTTTATTTTTGTAGATTAGCTACTTTCTGCATCGTTACGTTCAATTAGGATTGTCTTCTATAATGCAATTTTATAGTAGTTCGGTAAAACAGATCGCGAAATATCTTTGCATCAAGATGGCTGCTACAGGGAACAGGTTTTTGTAATTTTAAATACGTCGACAATGTATAACGTAATTTTGAAAACCTGTATTGACATCATCTATGTTATATCTCAAATATTTATTGGCGTGAAAAAAGATCTATGACTGCGCATTGTTGTAAAATGTAAAACTTATTGTCTGCCTTGCTTAATCTGAAGAAAAGCAGAAAACAAAAAATGGCGTGGCGGATGACAGTTCGGAATAATAAACTGGCATTAATTTATTACCTGCAAAATAGTTTAGATTGATTGTTTAATTGACTTTATCTCCTTGTGGCATGCGGATTTGTTTAGATTAGAGTTACAAGATTTACGTTTCAGTTTATAAATACATACACAGAAGTAAAGAGATTTTCTCAAGCATAAAATTAACTAATATGATTTTGAAGCCATTACTACTTCCATGATAAAACTTAAAAATAACATACAATATGTAAATAAAGTGCCGTCTATTAGTTTATGATGTTCGAAAATTACGCCTTAAATAATAAAAATAATGTAAAATACACAATTTAGTACAGCTCAGTGATTGTTTTGGCTTCAATTAGTTGAATTTAATTATTTATTCGAAAAAAAGTATCCCAAATAAGCAACTTGATATTATGGTGACCATTGGAACTACGCAGGTTGTTCCAAAAATATTTACTTTATTTGTGCAAAAACTCATTTCATTTTCTGAAGAAATGAGTAAAATCTGAACACTAGGTTAGACTATTAGTATTGAGTAAATCTTATAAGAGTGCAAAGTGTTAAAAGGATAATCTAAGTCATTTACTTAATGTCGGAAAAATTACATTCGGGGTGGGGGTTCAAAAATATGACGTCACTTAGACAGGGAGGGCAAAGATTTTGTTACGAAATGTGGTGGGGGTTAAAAATGGCAAAAGTCGTGTGATGTGATTAATGAGAGGAAAGAGAGTAAGAATTCAATCAAAACACTTAAAAACAAACCTAATCGGGACTGGAAAAATATGATCGTTGTTAAATATACGACATTTTCTGCCTCCGTGAAGTGTTTTCACAATGTCAATATAAATAACCTAAAGACTAACCTTCAGTTCTGTCAATGCCGTGATGCCGAAATTGATATCAACTATGTTTTATGAATTTTCTACTTATTATAATGGGAATCGGCCAAGTAAATCCTAATTCAATCAGTCGATTTAGCATGTTTACAATCGTGCCAATGTGCCGTCGTCTTGTTTCCCGGTCCAGCAATGAATGTTGTTATAGAATTTTTCATTATATACCATAATATCGAGATCATCTCGTTGTTCGTATAATGGTGATATCCGATGTTATAATAGTCGCATCTCCGCCGTCCGTAAATCTGTTTTGATTGATTTAAGCGCGACACTTATGGGGTAGACAATCGTAAAGATGGCAGTTAAATATTTTAACAGCCATCTTGTCAAAACACGTTTTCATCTAATACCATTTACAGGCATTTATTTAGTGACAAGACACAAAAAACTGACTTTAATGTCGATGTCGTTGTCGCTGAGAGTGTGCCTGGAATATCTACCTATTGAGCATCCTAGGGCAGGCAGGGGTGGGGGACCGTTTCATGTTGTATTTATAATAAGATTTTTGAAAATTTACTCAAATGCATGCATGTTTGTGATGTTTACACATCACCGTATCCACATTGTATCCGATACTGAAAATTAGGTGTAGACAGAGATACTAGTTATCAATTTTCAAGAGCATCATATGAAAATTCATTTAGACTTATTCGCATGTATGCAGAAAGTAATGTAGGATATGAATAATTTAAGAGTTTTTATGAGTAGAGGTCCCCTCACTCTCCATAGGATATCCATAAATGGATTACAATTATTATGGAATTTGAAAAAAAGAAGAGGTATGAATGATTGGTGAATGAGATGTGGCACACGGCAAGATGTCGTCAACCCGCACGCTTTAAAACTGCACCTCCGTGATCGCCAATAAAATCGAGTTATACTGCATTCATAGAAATATTATATAATGATTACTATGAAAATAAATATTTTATTGTTATTGAAAATTATAGCATAGTTATTATTGCTAATTGCCTTTGTAAGAAGTAAGGTAAACGAGAATTTCTCTCGAATATTGATTTTGTTCACGTTCTCACGCCTACCTGGTTTACTTGCTTATTGTATGACAAACTTATGACACGATAAGTAGCTCTCAAATATTTTAATAACAACTACCAGTTAACTTACATTATGTGACGTTTAAATTTCGAACGTAGGCAGAGACCGCTTTTGAAACGTGGGACCAGTCTAATGAAATTAATCGCGTATCACGAAACGATCGTTCAAATCCGTAAATAACAACAGTTTTTGAATTTGGAACATTCTGTTCTTCAGAACGATTAAATTGAAACAGTGGAATCTAAATTCTAACTTTGGATACTAAACTTACTGAAATTCAATTTACGAATATCTCATTTTCTAATTTGTTTAGGAGGCAAGCAAAATTTAACAGCGATATAATAATAATATACATTATATAAAATAACATTTATTCGAGTATATTCTGCAAAATTTAGTCTGGTGATATTGACGGTGTTTTTACCAATTGATGTAACCCTCAAAATTGAAATTGTTCAGGTGAGAGTAAAAAGCGTTTTAATCGAAAACATTATATGGTGAGTTGCGTTGTGAATCTTTGAAATCCACTTCTGTAAAATCTCATGTTTGCAGATACGGTATTATATGTAAGGAGTGTCAATATAATGGTGGCAAGTGGCCGAGTCAGAATTTTTAAACCTAAACCCAACGTAAAGTGATGTTTCCCTTCCAAAAAGTGGTCAATTTATTTTTCTAATTTACATCATTTGTCCGAGACCTGCTCTGTTGTCTTAAAAATGAGATCCAATCATTAACTCATATCGTATTTTTTGAGAGTTACATCAATTGGCCAAACCGCCGTTGATATAATAACTTAACAACTAAATGATGTTTGAATATTTAGAATAAGAAGTTTATTGACATTTAAAGCTAGTAATGTAAAATAAAATAAATAATAATTGAAAAAAAATAGGAGATGTTCTTACCCAGTTATTCTCATCTCCTTTTCCTATTTCCATATGAAAGTGTCCGATTACCTGAAAAAATAAATAATGCATCAGCAATAATAAACAAAGAAGTAATAACATTAATTTTTAACGCAAGACATTTTAAGTAGCCACGAAATTCATCACCCGTTAATAAAATGTATTTTTAAAACTATGCTTTCTTTCAAGAACATCAATTGTTTTTACGAAGACTATTTGTAAGTCAGTCGTGCAACTTGTCTCTAACCACCTTTTCCAGGGTTGGATAAGGGATCGATGGGGAGGTATGAAAAAATCACACACATCCATACCTCTAGATACAAATCTATAAACCAATTGAAAATACAATGAATATCAGGGAACCGAACCGAAAACGGGAAAAATCTGTTATTTTAAATAAAAACAGAAACCGAACCGATATTTATTTCGCTATTGTTTCGATTTACGGGACAATTTGTCGCTCTGATAAAAGTTATATTTAATTGATAAATTATATCCAGAAATTTAAATTTAATTAATATTATTAGTTGATAATGTTCGCGATGAGCGAAACCGGTCCTGATCATTATAAACTTATTTTATTATATAAATTTATTTTTAAAATATATTGCCTATCCACCAAGAATTGACAGTTAACACCTTAAAAGTGATTTAAATACAAGATGAACCGATTTTTTTTTTTGATCGAACCGGAACGAAAAACATAACTGTTTGGGTTCCTGATGAATACAACCCCGCAGCTGATAGGACAAAAGCTCAACAGCGTTGACCAATTGTCTATAAGACCGACGATTTGAATTAAAGCAATAATTAGAGTCAGCAATAATAATTTATGGAACGATGACCAATAATTTTCACGTTTTAAAAATAAATTTGATATTCATCAGAGTATTTTTCAAATCATTTTATATTCTGTCAAGGAATGTTGCGATGTAATTGAAAGTATATTTTTGTTTAGCATTTTGAATTCGGTAAAAAAACTTAATGGGTGTTTATTTTGACAACCGTTACAAGCCTTTTTGGAAAGATGGGCATATTTAGAAAGATCTGACAATTCTTCAAGATTGTAATGTGTCTAATGATAATAAATTATCGAATTCTAAACAAAATGATTCATTACAATAAACGTTTTTTAACAAGACGGTGCGTGATAGTGGGTAATTATTTGTATTAAATAAATTTGAAGAAATAATTCTAATGAAACATTAATCAGTGGATGAGTCGTTGCAGATAAAGCATGGCTAATGTGGCAAGTCGTTACTTTACTTTGAAAAGGTTCCAACTGACATTTTAGTCTAAAATTACCTTTTGATTGGAAAATGTTGTATTAGCCACATTCTACCACATACGTTGATTTTAGAGTCATATATTGTTCGGTTCTATGAATCGATATAACTAATTATTATCATCTAACAGAAAAAACATTCACATCCCAGATTTTTGTAAAAGGTTTTAACGTCATGCCGAACATTCGCTCGATGGTTGGTGTGTGTTTTACCCTTTACTTCTATTGTTCTATCGATGAGGTCATTGACGAAAGTTAGCTGAGTTCATTCAAATATTCAAAGTATATATGTATTATTATTCTGTTGTATTATAATATTATTGTTATCTTATATTTTTCGGCAAGTTTAGATTATATATAATATGAATAAATATCTCAAAAATCAGAACATTTTGTTTGATAAGATTGAAATATCCGATAAAACATTTTCAAATAAACTATTGTTGTCAGTTCTAATTAAAGCTTTAGGTACTCATTATTTTCTAATACAAAGGCTTTAGTTAAAATAAATTATGTAAAAAATAAATAAAATATTTACTCACCAATTAAAAATACATTTTTTCCTTTAAAATACAAAATATGATCAGTCAAAACTTCAAACGCTCGTATCTCAAAACATTGTCAAGTGCAATTAGAACCTTTTCAAAGAAGGCTAACGAAGTAATATTATGTTAATTAATTTAAATTTTTCATTTGAAGTATGTAGATTATTTTAAAAGCACGATGAAACATGTACAAAATTGATTATAGGTAAGAGTAAAAAATATTTATTATTTCGCAATCATGTGGAACATGGTACAAAAAGAGAATATGGTGTACTTGTTCCAATTTACACATTCGATTATATACAAAAAAATATATTAAGAACTTCTCTTCTATATAATGGTATTTTAATTTAAATTTGTGATTACTCAATAACGTGTTGTGGAATTGTTGAAATTTTGTACATCTCCAAGTATTTCGTCACTTACGACTAAGGCTTCACCTCTCGGCATCTTCAGGCATTTGAGTACACGAATGAGCTCGAACTGAGAGTTAGTAAATAGTTTAATCGTTTATATATAAGATAAATTAAGCTGATATTAACCCTAATAAAACCCAACAATTTAAAATCAGTAGGTATCTCTATGTTGTATTTTTAAAAACAGCTTTTTAATGATAATTGTTTCTTGGTCGCCTGCAATTGCTTGTACTCGTGTTCTCAAATTACTGAAGATGCCCAAAGGCAAAATTTACACAATTCCAACAGTTCAGATTTGATATTGAAATTCCATGAAGCTCCCTTAGTCGATATCTTAAATTAAACCATAACGTGTTTTTAACCAATACAGATTCTCATTGTGACCATAGATGATTATTACGTACCACCGCTGAGCATTGAAATCAAATTGTTTTTGTGTGTACTTGTACAATATATTGTTTTCTCTAAATTTGTGGGTCTGAGTCACCCGCGCAGGCTTTACGGAAGACGTTTTATTTTTAAAACTAGCCTGCGGCTTTGAAATTAAAATACTCTCGACAACAATCGACCGGCATAAATTTTCATCACACAGATGTGAAAATTAGCACATTCGTTATTAGACATATTTTAATGGATGTGATTTTAGCTGTAATGCATCACTATTAAGCATCGACATACAAGCTAAGAATACCGAAACAGACGCATAAATAATCGCCATCAGTGATTATTTCAGTAATTTCCGTGAAGAATAATGCTCACTAAAACCATTCGTATACAAAAATTACCATCATACAGCACTTCTACATAAAAAATTAACAAACTTTATGTTTTCTTTATTCAAATTTCTGTTGTTTTTTTTATGTAGAATATTTATTAGACTTGACTGTGCGTTGGTTATTCGAAAATAATCATTTTGTTTGAGGCACTTTTGTAGTCGGACATGCTGCAATGAAAGATATTTATTTGATATTGTGATATTATTATATATTTTAAGCTTATACTGAGCACTGATTTAATGAGTGAAATTAAAACCCCAGTTTGTTTATAGTTATTAGTAAAAACATTTCAATATTAAATTTAAATTTGCTTAACCCTAACAGCGAGCCGTTTTCACATACATACGAATGTATTTTTAGTTAATTGATCTGTTAAAATGCTCACTATGGCCAAAAATACATCAATAAGTAAACTAAACTCGTCGCATTCTCGCTAAAATAAATCGAAGAATATGAAGAAGTTGAAAATATTTAATCTACGACTTTGCAAGCAAAATGGTTGGGTCCAGTCTTTATATACACCGTCAACACAAGCTAGTCGTAGCCGCAAGTCGGAAGTTCAAAGCTGAAATTCGAAAGACTGAATATCGAGAGATCTTTTCAAAAATAAATTTCCTTGTGTTCTACTTGACATCTTCATGAGCTGTTGCTTAATTTTTCTACGTAAAGGTTCGAACTATTTTTGAAAGAAGAGAGAGAACGAGAAAAAGTCTTGGACATGTGAACATGTCCAGCGCGTTCATCGGGTTAATCTACATGATTGTTTTTAAATTTCTAGTAACTTTAAACGCTTTTTATTTTTAGTAGCTTTGGAAGTAAAATTCAATGTTTGTGTAGTAAGATGAGATGGACTCAAAATTAAATAGGAACATTTTTTTAAACTGAACAAAAGTTACATTTGTGTGTAAGCGAAAGGTTCTCTTATACCTGTATACTATTCATATTACATTACTGAATCCAAAAAAGGAAATAGTGATATATCGTCGTTGTTCTGGAAGAGAACACTATATCGAAACAATGGCATTTTGAGTTAGCTATACCAAAATTTTCCTTATTTCCAACTCTACCGTATGGAAGAACATAGTTATTTTTATAAATTATACTTTTACTTAAAAATAGTTTTGTACCAACAAATAAAATGAAAAAGGCATTTCAAACATTTGACAAACTTCAAAGTCCAATTACTCAAAACTAGTATTTTCTGGTTAGTGTCTTCAAAACAACGACGATATAATGTTTTTAATTATTACAAGCTACTGTAATATAATATGATTAAGAGTGTCGATAATGTATTATTATTATGTAATTTATTTTAATAATTCTCGTATAAATTGTCTTTTTCAAATGTAATAAACTGGACACACCGAAAATTCGCCGAATTCTTGGTTTGTCTTTACTTACAGCCCCTTATTGTAGCTTATGGAAAATTTATGTTTAATCAAAAAACGGAAGTAAAATTTAGTATTAATAATATAATAAGGATTGAAATAAACGTAGCACAACGAAAAAAATACAAGCGTGTTGTTTAAACAAACAACCAAAGTACACATAATAAAGAAGAATCCGAAGATTTTCAATGTATTCAAGACGGTAGGAAAACCGTATATGGCAAAGTCTGCTGCATACGCTTGTTTGGTTTTAAATATTTACTGTCAACAAAGCTATTAAAAGAAAATTGATTAATGGCTAGAGCGCAATCGCTTACTATGTGGTAAATATAGCCTACACTTTCATTTCAAATTTGAAATTGAAACGTAATTTGTATGTAGATTAAGATAAATTCAGGAAATTTATCTAGGATAAAACTAGCGTTATTACTTGAGATTTTATACAGGCAAAGTATTGATTATTTGATCATATATATAACAGGTGGGAAACGCAGCTAAAACATCTTTTAGCAATTACTTCCTATGTGAGAAAGAAAACTAATAGCAGATCTGTAAAATATGTTTCAATTTGCTGCAACATATTTTACAGATCTGCTATTTTGAATTTGGTTTGCCATTTCTATCTACCCTTGATCGCGATAGTGTGTAGGTATTGTTCAGTTTTTACTCACATTAAAAGATGTTTGTAAGAATACGGAAATACATCTGGTTCAGGTAATTCGATTGAAATTGATAATAATCGAAGAAAGGATTTTAAGAAAACGTCTGTCGAGCAATGTTAAGTAACCACAATTCAATTCATTATCTCTAGGAAGGAATCTCATTCTGTGACATGGATTCTTCTCTATTACAATATTTGCTTTAGTTATCTGTGATAGCTGCCGTTTCTCTTTTCTTCAAAGTGTATTAAACAATAGAGTGGGCAATCTTTATGTCCTCGGTCGTATGGGAAAAGGCTAGGAAATTCTACGGAGCAATAAAACTGTAGTTTCTTGGTAATATAATAAAAGTACATTACCATGAGTATGTAAGAAACGATTAACGCAGAACGGTGCATATGCAGAACGTGGCTGTAGGGTTAATTGTTCGAACATCCGTTTTTTTCGAAATCTATATCTATCGTACACGAAATTTCTTTGTGAAAAAATTTGTTTACTGAAAAAGTCTAAAACACTTTACAGACGTCTAGCGGTAGGTTATGTTCTTCGTATATTTTTTAATAATACATCAACAACTCATTTGCTAAGAAAATGGTTGAAAACAGCTTATTCTGAGTCAAAAACTGTAATTACAAGTATACCCAATCGTGGCATAAAAATTGCACGGTCCAACGCGATGGAACCTATCTTTCATATATCTGTGTTCACTCTTTTTTTACACGACTGTTTTGCATGGAACGTATCCACCGTGTTAAGAGGATTGAGTCGAAATGCTTGTTACATGTCCTTGGCAACGTTAAATGTAGTATTACGTAACTCTGAACTTCCGGCACATCATTTCTTTATAGTCTATAAGTACCCAAAACTTACAGAAAACTTAATAATTGATATATAATTTTTTTTTCCTACCTCTATTTTCCTACTGAAACTATTATGTGGAGTCCGCGAAGCGGGCTCCTAGTTTTCTGGCTAAAGTCAGTGCTAGGGTGGGTACAGACTAAGTCTTTATATCCCTTTCCCGCATGTAAGCTAGCTACGTACAGCTGTCTAAAAGATTCTGTCAGCTGAAGGCTTTGTGTGGGGAAAACATTTAAGAAAAAACCCCATACGAGAATGATTGTCTTTGAATCATTAGCAAAAGTTCAATTCTAATTTGATGGAGCGTTAAGTCCTAGGGCGCGTTAGTCATGGTCATGGTTCTTTGAGTCTTCTTCATCTCTTCAGATAGAAGGGCGTGATTGCTGCAGAGCTAAGCAATCCACAGTGAACCCAATTCACTTGGGCACCAATTGCATTTATATAAATATACCTCCCCGCATACCGCAACCACACACATATATATATACAAACGCATTCACACATACATATATTCACATGCAATACGTAAAGAAGCATCCAGAGGAAAGTCATTTTCTATTACTAGGGGTAGTGTTTATTCAATTTAAACAAAGAAAATCCCTGTTTACATCTATGGGGGGTCGTCCAGCAAAACTGCCCTCGGTCATCACTGTGCAACTTTTGAGACATTTCGTGAACGAACTCTCGAATTGAAGGTACTTTTAAGTGTGTACTAGCGAGCTACGTACGTACCACGGGGCGTTACATATTTGTCGCAATGATTTATTTTGAATAATCTGAAGAGTCTTCAGATGCTTGTGGTGAGCATAAACCCATACCGGAGTAGCGTACACCATAATCGGGCGAGTTAATACATGTTAACCATTTTTTAATTAATAATAAACCGATTTTGGAAGGTCTTATTTTAAAACAATCGGACAAATTGTTGGCAAACAGTTATCTTGAATTTAACAAAAATGGTGGCACAGTTTTTGACAACTTTCCGAAACGATTCGTCGAATTAATAACACGTTCATATAGCAGCATTGCAGTTAACAATATATGTATGGCTACAAGAATGGAGTTAAATACATATTTTCTTAACCGCAGTAATGCGGATGGCACAGGTAACGGAGTGTTCATAAAAAATAATGTTTTGTTTGCATTTTTTGTTTCGTTTTATTTGTATCCACCATACAAGGATAAGTTATCGACGGCCGTTTTCTTCATGCAGGTCACGTGGCCTCGCAGAACTTATATGTAGGTAAGTACACACACTTCTCGGGCGATGGCATTGAACTCGAGAAGAGAAAAATAATTCCATAGCGATTGTACCTATATAATATAGTATACTATAAGAGGTTGAACAGGTCACAATTTTTGTATTTTTTTCTGAAGTACATAATAAAAATATGATATAATGATCAGTCATGTGCAGTTGTGCATCGTACATGAAGAATCCATTGAAGAAAATGAAGCCTACATTAATTAATGACAGTCGTATTTATTAATGGTGACGCTAACCTTGTGTCAAAAATTATACATAATTCAAATTTTCGATACAGTTAATTTCATTATGTCACACCCGGTTCGTATGTAGAGTATATCGTCGTTGTTCTGAAAGAAGATACTAACTGAAAAATACTGCTTGTGAGTAATTGGACTTAAAAGTTTTTCAAATGTTTGAAATGCTTGACCTTTTTCATTTTGGGTACAAAACTGTTTTTAAGTAAATGTATAATTTATAAAAATAAGAGTGTTCTTCCATACGGTAGAGTGTGAAATAAGGAACATTTTGGTATAACTAACTCAATATGTCATTTTTTCTACTTAGTGTTTTCTTCCAGAACAGCGACGATATGGTCATCACACGGTGTCCCTAGGTGTAACTGGTGGCTATATATATATATGTATACATATATAATATATGAACAACTTCACCATGTCCGCACCCAATGTGGAGCACTGCAATACTGCAAAAATCACACTTGAGTGCATGCCAAATCACACAACTGACAAAAAATATGGTTAAGTATACATCGTCGCGTCGGCATCCGTGGCGCAGTTGGTAGCGTCGTGGGCTACGGCTACGGATGTTTCAGCTTCAATTCCCGGTGCGGAAAGTTTTCATAAATTGATATTTCAATCGATTTATGGATTTGTGTTAGTAGTCTGAGTGTTTATATTGTCTAAAACTCCCTCCTCACCCACCCATCCCATCCTCACGAGGCGTAGCGAGAAGATTAGCTAACCGCTTGCCCTGTCCTAGCCCTATCCTTCTGTCCCTACTACCTTCGATAAAGAGAGGTTGAGCAACTAAACAGTTCTCAAAGAAAAAAAAATCTGTTGATATACGTCCATTAGGATACCATATGCTCCACATTGGGAGCGGACATGGAAAAAATACATATATTATTCAATACTAATGACTTGTTTTTTATTTTTGTTTTAATTCGATAAATATTTTTTAAACTGTTTTTATGGTCCTCTTAAATTTTTTTGGTAATTTTGTTGATATAGTATGTTTCAATGGAAACGACGATATACTGTTAATGGCGCGTCTCAATAGAATTTCTTTTCACGATAACTGATTGTTATCCAGTTTCAATCTTTCTTGTTTGTAGACGGTAAGGTGGTGGATAATGGTGGTCGAAAAGTACGATAAGTAAATTAATTGCTCTCGCTACGCCCTGTTTTTAGAATCAGATTGTAAACATAAGTAGCACGTATTTATTCAGCATTTGAATAATAAATTTACGATATTGGCCGTACGGGGGTTCGAGGTCGTGGATACTGCAATAGAATATGAATAGTGACCGCCGTGGTGGATGATTTGAATGTTGGACCCAAACAGGAATCCAGGATATCTGCGAACTCTTTGAATTATCTATCGAGTGTCGCTGCTTCTGGTGTTGAGCAGCGTGGTGTTCGCACGTTTTGCCCTGATTGAATAATAACACGGCGAAATAAGTTAAACATGATGCTTGACGCGCGTGTGTTGATTGGTCAAGCGGCAATTGGGACGTGCCGCGGTTAATCAAATAGCAAATACCACGAGGTTCGATGTAGAAGATTGTATTTGATAATAAATGAAACGACAATCATTAATAATATTATTTCGAATAAACACCAAAATCTATTTTTGAATATGGGACGTACGTTCCAGAAACTAACATGCAAAAATAAATCGCATAAAAAATTAAATAGTCAAGATAGAAAGATATAATAAAAGCTCCATTATTTAAAATAACTTAATTCAAATTTCTTTTTATAATACTTTACTTCAATTTCAATTGGAATATCTAAAAAAATACATTTATTCAGTTCAGTGTTCAGCTTTTTGAAAATAAAAAAGTATGATAATTATTTGTGTATTATCTTTTTAAAGCAAATTAAGCAGACAATAAATACTATTTTGCCGAATTCATTGGAAAAATAAGACTTCATAATTTTTGTAGTGTTCTTTCATTCATCAACTGTACTAAAACGTTTTTTTAAATAATAATGTCTTTTTATCTGCGAATTTTAATATCTACCTGGTTTCAGTATAGAAAAACGTGGCGTTAAAATTGAGCTACGTTGGTGGTGACTGTATAACATAAAAATGAATATTATTCAAATATGTACATCACTATTTATTTAACATTTATAAAAATATGTTCGATCATTCAGCAATAAATTGTTTCGGCAAAAATTACAAATAATTTATGCATTTAAGAATAGCGTATAAAGTTGTTTGATAGTATTCTTTCGTCAAAATATATAAACTGTACAATTACTATTATATTTATTGAATTCGAAGTTCAGCGCCACGCGTGTAAATTAATCGATCGTGGAACGACGTCTTTTGGGTCGTCGCACGAGAACGATGCTACACGCCGACGTCAAATTTTGCGCCTGCAAATATACCCATTCCAATACCAATCAATACGTTAGGCCAGTGTTACCCAAATGGGAGGTAAAACCAGGAGTTATTAATACAGACATTTAAAATAAAAGTATTTTTAGTAGAGTATACGCTTCATAACATTGCACTTTTAACTACACTGTGACACACCCTGGTTTTTGTTAAGTATAAGTGTCATTAGTGTCCAGAACTGAAATCACCCAGCGGCAACAGCAATAATTCGCAGAATCAGACCTTTCTTGTTACCATGCGTTCAATAGCCGCTGGGTACGCCCGTTGGACGAGTCCATTTTGACGGAAAGGGGTAACTCCGACGATGCGGGGAGTTTTTTTTAAATTATTTGAAAAGAGTCGATTACGATCTGTCGAGCCGGACGAGTGAGGTCTCGTCGCGGCGGAGGTAACGTGACGATGTGAATTGTTTGTTTTTTTTTGATTGGACTTCGATGCGGGGTCTTCTCAACTGATAGGCTTTGTTTATAATATACACAGAGCGTATGCATCCTAAAGTCACGCATGAGTACCGTGATTCTTTGAGCAGGACCCAAGAGCCGAAGTTGAAAGTTATAAAGTGGCAATTCTACGTCTATATCTAGAGGTTAATATCGACGGTTCTTTGACCAATTGATGTAACTCTCAAAAATACGAAAAAGATGACAGAGCAGGTATCGGCCAAATGATGTAATTTAGAAAACAAAATTGACCACTTTTTGGAAGGGAAACATCATTTTACATTGGTTTTGGTTTAAAAATTCTAATCCGGCCAGTTGATGTAAGCCAGTATTATATCGATACTCCCTCTACAAACATGAGAATTTACAGGAGTGTATTTGAAAGATTCATAACGCAACTCACAAAATAATGTTTTTACTATTTCCTGAGCAATTAAAATTTTAAGAGATTCATCAATTGTGTCGCTACTTTTCAAAAGCAGCCATATCAAAAATGGATGAACTCGAGAAAACCCACTCTTTTGTTTCTTCGTGTACACAGTCACAATGTTATTAGGATTATAGAAATACTGATTTAATTAGAATTTAAGAGCATTTGGGCCATTTTTTAAATACAGAAATGATAAAATTAAGTAGGTTGATAGCAATTGATAAAAATACCGTCGATTATGAATTCGTTTTGACAAGGGAATTGAAGAAGATTTGCTACTAATATGAATTTTACCGACTGGATTTATTTATCGGACAAGATATGTAAAATATGATAAAGTCTGCAGATAAATTCCGTTATATATGCATGCGGTCCTATTGTTAGATTTATTAATGACTAGACACTAACAGTGACAGCTTTATGTCGAACATAATAAAAATATTCCGCCGAAAAATATATCTGAGATACACTTAATAAACACGTAATAATGTTTCTTGCAATGAAATACACGATGTTTTATGGATTACAATACTCGTTTTATATTAATATCAGGAATCGAGGATACCATTCTTCATATCGTCAATGTGTGCATGGATTATAAGACATGGTGCACAATTAATGCTGTGGTCGTGAATAGCGAATGATGACACAATGCACGAGGCAGTTGACGTGATGGAACGCGGATTGATTTGCACATATTAAAATCTGCGATCGTAATAATAATGTGAATAACTCTCACAGTTGAAAACTTTACACGATTCATTTCAACGAGGGTAGTCTTTACTACTGGTTGTGAATATTAGATACGATTAAATAATGGCGATACTTTCAAATTAGGGCTTTCAATACCGGTATTGCAACTATCAAAACCGGTATTACAAAAATAAATAAAATGAACAAAAAAAATCAATACTATTATTTCACATCAGATATCGGTACTAAAAAATATCACAACCATATAAAGCTGATTTTGATTAAAACGCTAAATTTATTATTACTTGCATTAAAATATGACTAGTCCATCAACGATAAAATCTGTCAATCTTGGTCAGATCTACAGAGTCCGACTATACCAAAAGCCCTTTCGAGTAAAAAGGTTGCTAGACGAACAGTCATTCAATAATTATATAGATTACGGTTTTTTTTTTTTTTTTTTTTATTTATTGTAAATTTAAAAAATTGAAATGCTTGGATGGCATTACAGCTGACGCCAATGCGCCATGCATTCCACAAACATAATAACAGTAACAACAATAATAATAATTATTAAAAACAGTACTATTAATAAAAACAATAATGAAAATAAAAACATTTTTTTTTTAAATTACTAAATAATAAAAAAAAACGTTATTAATTTAAAAGGAAAAAATATTTAGTGAACAATACCCAAAGTTTAGTGTTGAAAATATCCAGCTCTCTAGGCAGTGCATTAATCATCCGAACGGCTCTGGCAACTGGTGACTCGAATGACCGACGCGAAGAACAAGTTTTAAGAATAAAAATTGTCTGGATATGGTTTCGGCCACGTAGATAACAATTAGGAGCATTAGGTATTGAAATTTAAATACTGAATGTCTAAAGTAGCTAGTACGTCAGAACTGTGGGTACATTGCATAACATTTTATTTTATATACACCTCGGATGCTTAAGTTATGAGAAAATTCGGTCTGGGTTATTATACCGAAAATACCGAAATACCATAATACCGGGTTCGATAGTACCGGTGTTGTAAACCCTAGTTCAAATATTGTAATTTTTTTTTTAAAACTACTATTTAGTATAATTTAAGACATCGACTGAGGGTGCTTGATGGAATTTCAATATCAAATTTGGATTACCTCGTAAATCATATTTGTCGAATTTGTATCTTCTATATAAACGTTAGACACTGTTTACTGTCTGTCAGTTCGAGTCCATTCGTGTGCTCGAATGCCTGAAGATGCCGAAAGGCGAAACCCGGGTCGTTAGTGACAAAATACATGGAAGTGTACAAAATCTCAATAATCCAAATTTACTATTTAGTAATTGTGCTACTTCGAAAATGAATATTATTAAGCTCATTATAAATTTACTTTGAGAGTGTTTATTGAGTGGATTGTATGGCATAGTAAATAATACTTATTTGTTGAATAGCTTTTAACAGTCACAGGATACGACGCCCTTAAATATCTCATATATTTATGATGACTAGTATTTTTTCTATATGCTGTCTCATTGAATAACGCATTAACTCAAAAACGTATTTTTTCAGGAGAGCTTTAAAAAATATGAAACGGAATATATGCTCTTCAGTCGCTGAAACTTTTTTTTCAGAGATGAAAAAATTTTTGCTACACTAATTTAGTAGTACAAATCCCACGTTTCTCATATACTAGCACCAAGTTTTATTGTTACAATGTAGGTCGCCGATATATATAAGATTCGTTTTAATTTTAATACAACGTTTTTTTACGTAAAAACGATCTACGCATCAAGGAAATTTATTAGAAATTTAAAATACCCCACCTTTAACCACAGTAGCGGGCGCTGAGTTTGAAAATATGTTAGATATGTATTTAATAATTAAAGAGCAAATCTGAATCGTATAAACATTACATATCCTCGATTTATTCAATTTTCTGTGGCCATATATTGGGGTTCCTGTGAAGTTTTTGAAAGTTACTCACTTTTATAATTTAAGACATCGACTGAGGGTGCTTGATGGAATTTCAATATCAAATTTGAATTATTGAGATTTTGTACACTTCCACGTATTTTGTCACTAACGACCCGGGTTTCGCCTGTCGGCATCTTCATCTTAATATTTTTCGTATTTGTATCTTTTATATAAACGTTAGACACTGTTTACTATCTGTCAGTTCGAGTCCATTCGTGCGCTCGAATGCCTGAAGATGCCGAAAGGCGAAACCGGGGTCGTTAGTGACAAAATACATGGAAGTGTACAAAATCTCAATAATTCATATTTTACTCACTTATATGTTGAAAGCAAGATTTTTATTCAGGTTTCCAGGCTGCATCTCTTAGCATGAGAGTAGAAAGTTCTGGGTTGTGTAAATTCATTTGTGTAAATGAGTTTATTTTTATACAGTCTATATATTAAAGCATACAGCTATTTATTTTACCCTTTTTTGAAAATTATGAACATGAATAATATTCGCATTTGAGAAAACCAAACTGTTTCACATTTTAAAGCTTTATCACTAAATAACTGTCAATTAATAGTTTACAGATATAAAAAGGCTAATGTTGCAAACGTGTATATTATTGAAATGAGTGACAAATATAAGTTATTACAACAATAAAAATATATGAGTTACTTTTTAATTTACTTTTTAATCCATCTGTCGAAACCCAGAGATTATAGAATGTTACATGTACATAATATGCGTTGTCTGGTATCTTAATCGATCAAATCCATATTAAGCTTTTTTGCAACTGATCTACAGAAATCTACAGAAATCATTAAACAAACTTGAACAAATCCGACATTATTCAATGAAAAACGAAAGTTAAATATTTTTTTTATATCAATTCTGAATCGGCAACCACATTCCCCAACAGTGTCACATGACCTAGGCTTAGTTCATAGTAATCAACAGTAATGGCTGATGATTTGTAGTGGGTGAGAAAAACTTTATAAGAAATGGTCAAATTCAAGATTAAATCATTTATCATACAAATAGTAATATCAATTCATTTTACGCTTAAATAATAGTTGCTTTACTTAAAATGTTGAAGAATACATAAATAAAACTAATCTTAAAACTTGCATTAATTTATAAAACGTTTTTTTCTATTTATCGCATTTCCTATATAAAGGTATTTGACTACTTTTGATACCAGACAACCATCGTTTACATAATTCATTTTTACCGCAATTTCCATGAGCTTGTTTTGAATTAATTGTAATGAATAAATTCTTTGAATTATTGATGTGAGAAACTCCGTTTTGTGGCTTAGAAAAGCGTTATAGATGAAACAATGTTTCAATCCCAATAATTTAATGTCACCTCTCCATTGTGAAAGAGCACTCTTGAATACATGGATACGCTACTGTCGTTAAAGGTTTCGTTCCAGTTTTTGTCGATGATCTATTGATCAATAACTATCAGTCATCGCTAATCGGTGATGATGTCTCTCGTAACATATTTTTAAATACAATTTATCTATGCTTCAAGTGACGGTACCGTCGGGGAAAGAATCATTCAATAATTACAGGCACAACAACCGTGAAATTGAGCTTGGCCGGCGGCAACCGCTCGCGTCATCATACTGTGTGTTTCGATAATCGAATTCAAATTCCTACAAGATGCCGGTTGCCACACGCCGCTGAGCATTTTGCCAATAGTTTCCAGTTAACGGTAATTCGAATATATTTATTAAAGAGATGACTCTACAGCAGTGGTTCTCATGGAAAATTTCTCCGTGGCCGCATAATGACCATCAGTGGTCTTTTGGAAATGTCTCGTGGCCGCACCAAATTTTTCAAGTGATTTAAAATATAAGGCCGATGCATTTAAGGGACTCATTACCTACTTGAATTATTTTAACCAGAAATCACAATCACACAAGTTGTCGCCGCAGGCAGAAAATTTTTGTGTTTTAATATAATTTCTTTAAAAATTTGTGCTATATTTTTACAATCCTGTCATTTACAAATGTTATATTTAATATTAATATTATAGAGTCCTGCAGGTTTGTTTTTCAAATATGTCTAAAAGATCTATTAGTTATTAGATTTTTACACTTTCATGATTCTGAATGTTTGTTTATGCATAATTTCTTATATCCCTTTTAAATCGGGGATTGTATCAAATTCCCCTCAAAATTAGAAAAATAAGGAATAACATACAGATGTTACCATATTTATAAAAAGAAATCAGAAGATAATCACTGTTAAACTTTAGATATTTGGAAAATCTCTCTTCAATGATAATTACACTATTGCAAGATAAGCAACGTTGGTTATCGTACAACAGACCGAATTACTTAATGGACTGCAGTAATATTAACCCGATGGGGTTACCTTACTGATCCCGATTTTTATCTAAAAAAGGATCCCTATCATCTCATTACAAAGACATTTTCGAATAAACATGTCGTTTATTTTATATTACTCATTATTTCAATATCAATATTTACTACTATAGAGCCGTTGGTGGCCGCACATGAGAACCACTGCTCTACAGTAATGTATGTAGTCGTACATTTGGCTGTGGGAATACGGTAACAGTGTAATATGGTATACCCTGTTGACCAGGGGTGGTTGGGACTCCGACTGCGGGTTACTGGTCACACGCGGTGACATTTATGGTCGACCACGGCATGAAAAATAAAAAAAGGTTTGACGAAAAAGTAATGCAATTCCAAGGTTAAAATAAAAAAGTGAACAGATCAGTAGCTTAACGAAACGTTTTTTATGATAAATTGCTAAAAACTGTAACTATATAAATTATACTAGATATATATATAGCCTTATAGCCGAATTCGTGGTCGAGGACTTTTTTCTGTTCGAAGGTATGGATGTCTAAAATTCCCTCCCTATCATCCAATCCTAAAAACGGGGCGTAGCGAGATCGATTAGCGAACATGGAAAAATATATAATATAAAGTAACTATAAACAATGAAAAAATCAATTAAACATTTGCTAACGCTGCATATAAAGATTGAAATGATAAAATATTTAAAACCTTAATACACAAAGATATTTTAATATAAACAAAATATGTTATTTACTTAACCACTGTATTGAGAATTTTATAATAGACCAGCATCGTTAGTTTCACTAGAAAATCAACCCATGGAGCCAAGAAAATTGTCTATCCCTGTCATAAATCAAGCGAGGTCCATTTATTTGTTATATTTATATTCATAATTTAAGCTATGGACTAAGGGTGCTTGATGGAATTTCAATATCAAATTTGCATTGTTGTGATTTTGTTCATCAAGTTCATTCGTGTGCTCGAATGCCTGAAGGTGCTGAAAGGCGAAACCCGGGTCGTTTCGACCCGAAACAAAATACATGGAGATGTACAAAATTTCAAAAAATCAAATCTGATATTTATAATGTGATATTTCGTTCCTCATTCATTGTTCACAAATTTAAATAGAGGTCCTCATATTTTCCCTGAAAGGCTCCGGATAAGCATATATGTACGTAATTATGTTCGCTACAAGTTACAATAATGTCTAGATTCTTGTTGAATTTTATAATGACGCAAAATGTAGGGAAGTTGGTTTTTGAATTGGACTTAAGCTATTAATTTTTTGAACTGTCACGAATTACGGCCCGCACACGTTTTGTTATTGGACTTGTCATAATAATATCACACGTAATAATGCATACTCAGAAAACGTAATGCGTTTCGGCCGTTTTTCAGCGAAATTTGGATGAATACGTGACACCTGGATGCGGACCTAGACACTTGGCATAAGGAACATAAGATATATCAACTAGTTCCAAAAACACTGAAGATGTGCCTTTTTGATTTTGAAGCGACGATATATATATATATAGCCCAGTGCTTCATGACTTTCATCAGTTTTTATTGATTTAACTATCATTTTCAAAAACAATAGAGAGTAAACATAAGCATGAAAGCTGTCGCTATAACAACAGTAAGAAGATGCAATATTTATTATTTTTAGCCCGGGTTAACGGAAGTGGCGATGGGTTGTCTAAGAGGTCATCAACTACCAAATAATAACTGACTGATTATAGTTTATGATCACCAGCCAATATAGTTTATTTATATTTTGCTGACCAACATGATTCTGTGCAAAATACTATTTTTTATACTAAAGCAAATACTAAATAGATACACCCTGAAACTATCGAAAACTATCTAATATCAATCCATGCACATTCATACAATAAATATTTAATGTCAATTTTCTGGTAATTTTAGCGCCGCATTCATTTATTTGTTATCGTTTAAAGTCACATTAAAGAAATTTCCGTTCCCAATGACGAGCATATGGTCTCATAATGGAGGTATCTCAACAGATTTTTTTTTCCATGAGAACTGCTTGTTACTCAGTTGCTGAACCTCTCTTTTTTTCGAAGAGAGTAGGGAAAGAAGGATAGGGCTGGAACAGGACTAGTGGTTAGCTAATCGCTATCGCCACGCCCCGTGAGGATAGGAGGGGTGGGAGGCAGTTTTTAGACATCACACACACTCAGACTACGAACAGAAATCCATAAATCGATTGAAAGACCAATTTATGAAAACCGTCCGCACCGGGAATTGAACCCGAGACATCCGTAACCGTAGATATACATTTTAGATATTCTTACATAATTAGATAATTAGATATACTCACTTAAAAATGTATTCAGATTATTTCGTAAGTGAATGAAAACAATGATATGATTGTTTTTAAAAAAAAGTCGTATCTGAGAATATAAAAGGCTGCAGGTTCACCACCGTTGTGTAAAACGACTGCGCTTTATGTTGGGAACACTTTAAATAATAACTCTTTGAGAATATTGTCTGTGAACGTTTACTTAGAAAACTGACCACACTAAGAGGGGATGGAGACATGGCTCACTAATTGATACATGAAATTTAAAACTTTATCGCAATGGCTTATTATTTTTCCATTACATGTAATAACAAATTGATGAAACACAGTGCTTCTTTTAGACTCCCTGGCATGGTGATGAGCATGCCAACTCTCTCGCATTTAACGCGTTAATTTGTATTGATGGTGGCACACTTTGCTTGTCATATTTGGATGCTTAATCGATTCATCGAGATTGATAGCTGCACGTTTACCGGGAAAAGCTTTTGTGCTCATATTTTTTGTAGAGCGACTCGCACATAAAATGTTGGTATGAATAACAATCTTTTTTTCCGTGTAAAATGTTATCTTATTATTACATCATAATATATTTTATCAAAAATTACAATATTACCGAGTTCTGTGAAAAATTTGAAACATACCATGCATTATTTATCAAATAAAAACGACGTAGAAATATATTTTGTTGGAGTATGCATAGACTTAGGGTTATAAGATACAAGTAAGGTACTTATTGTATTGTATTCAATTGAAAATTTGATGTAAAAATAAATATATATCATGTTTTATTTATGAATTTTCATTAATTAGTAAAATAGATGAAAACTTTTTGTCTATTCATAGATTTTTTTTACCAGTATAGTTATTACATAGGATTTAAATCGAATATTCCAAAATATTGATATATTTTTTGATATTCGGATATTTAATAAATTCGGCTTCGGTTAGGGATGTCTTAGGTTCAATTCCCGGTGCGGACGGTTTCATAAATTGAATGCTCTCCCATCCATCCAATCTTAAAAAGGTGCCTAGTGAGAGCGGTCAGCTTACCACTGGCCCTGTCTTAACCCTATCGTCATATTCCTACTCTCTTCGGAAAAGAGAGTAACTTACAATTTTATTCCAAAAATGATTAAATTAATATTATTTACAAAATAAACACTTTGCCATACGATTTCACTTAAATTTCTCTAAAATACAAATCATTGTTTGAAAATTCTTGGGTATCAATTAAATATATACAATAAAGACTGTAGACAAATCTTGCCTGACGTGTTTTACAGATTATTTTCGTGTTTTGAGGGTGATAAGATTTGTACTCTGGTCCAACGGTATCAGTTTACAATTTTCCAAGCATAACAGCATTACATTGAACCATTTTAGAATAAGTGCTGTTTTTTGTGTCAATTTTTGCATCAACCAACAACGCCTTAATTAAAACATTAAATTTGCCTGAATAAATTTTTGGCTAATGTCTTATTATACGCGCATGAAAAAATCAACACCTGTGTAATTTTTTTTAAAACGTCTGTCATAAATCATTCAGTTCGATGTCCTCACTAAATGAAATCAGTTTTACGCACATGATATATATGCTAAAAATAGATATACGAGGATAATAAATATAAATGAAAGAATTTGAAATTTTGATAAACTGGTCAACGCCAACTAATAAAAGATTGTGTTTAATATTTATTATTGAGAATATGACACCCAAGATGACATGCCTATTCTACAATATTTTTCTTCTCTTCGCAAGAGAAAAATAGCGACGGACTTATAATCAATCCTCTATCCATTTGTCCTTTCATTATTTGATAAAAAAAAATATTGAACAGTTGTAATTTGCGATAGTTACTATTGGAATAATTAAATATATGTCCATATTGCCCAACATCTTATTTTTATTGGCAGATAAAAAATCCGATTTGAAATTAAATTTGCATGAAAACAAAAGCATTTAACAATTTGTTAAGAAACGGTGAATAACTTTTTTGCTGTGTATCTAAATCTTTAACCTTATAACTATAGTAATAAGATCTTTCATAACAAGGTCTCTGCGAAAATATATACACCAATGTTATATTCAATAATATTATAATAATTTCCTGCGTAAACAATAATATTATATTTGGAGGATGATATATATTTTTTATAACTAATGGGATATGTCTGTATTATTTTTCTGTGTATTTTGAAGTTCAATATATATTTTAAATAAAACAAAATTTGTTTGTACTACTTCCAAATGCTTATAATGATCAGGACCGTTTTCGCTCATCGACCGGTTGCATCACGAGCATTATCAACTGGTAATGCTTGTGAAACCATTCCTGATAATTATGAATATGTGGTATTAGTACTCATAAATTGTGTTTTACTTTTAAAAAATAACACCTTTCCACCAAGAATTGACAGTTAAGCCATTAACAGTTTAGATAAAAAAAAACTCTTATGAAAAGAATGAAGACTTCATTTGTGGTCTTAGAGTTAGAAACTTTACACCCTATGCTGACGATATGTTATTTTCAAAAACAACAAACAAAGACTTTGGAAATTTTAATATTCCATTAATAAGTATGACTAAGTATATTTAATAATCAGTGTATGCGATATAAAATAGTTATAGCTGAAACAATATGATTAAATCATACTTGGAAGATAAAAATTGTGTCATGAATCCGAATGAATACTGTAATTATTGTAACTAATTAGTGACATGTCATCAGTTTCCCTCGAAACCAGCTCATTCATTTAAATAAATCGTGAAATTGCTACCAGAGATTCAATCATCAATAATATAACAATTTAGACGACAGTAGTAATTAGAAAACGTATGTCACAACGTCATTCTTATGAGACAATAATTCCTAATATATTTAGTTAACTTAATAATAAAATAAATATTAATGTATATTGAAGCTGTGGAGGGGTCGACCCCTAATTGGAAAAATTGTTTTTAACCCCTAAAATTTTACTTATATTGACGTTGTTTTCAAAAAACCTTCAAAATTGAATTTGTTTAGGAGAGAGTACAAACAGTTTTTATCGATAATATTATATAGTGAGTTGCGTTATGAATCTTTGAAATGCACTCCTGTAAATTATCATGTTTGCAGATTCGGTATTATACGTAGGGAGTGTCGACAAAATAGTGGATTACATCGAGTGGAAGAGTCAGAATTTTTAATCCTAAAACCACTGTAAAATGATGTTTCCCTTCCAAAAAGTGGTCAGTTTATTTTTCTAATTTACATCATTTGGCTAAGACCTGTTCTGTCATCTTTAAAATGAGATCAAATCATTAATTCATTTTCGCAATTTTTGAGGATTTCATCAATTGGTCATAACACCATCGATATGTTTCAAATGACTGAGTAAAAAGACGCTGTTGTTGTAATTGTAGACAATTATTAATATTCAAAGACACATACATGCCTAATAGCAGAGAATTTAGTTTCAAAATAATTATTATCTCATATGGTTGATAGCTATTTGTAAATCAAACTATCTTCAGAAATAAAGCTATAACTACATCATCCGAACTAATGTTAGATGATGACGTGTGCCATTATAATCGGTTCAGTGGTTAATGTCGTTGGCTACGGTTACGGATGTCCCGGGTTCAAGTACCAAGGTTTTTCAATCGATTTATGGATTTCTGTTCGTAGCCATTAATATTTGTGGAAAATTCCCTCCCACTCATCCTATCCCAAAAAAACGAGGCGTAGCGAAAGCGATTAGCTAACCACAATGTCTGTCCTAGTACTATGCTTCCATCCCTAGTCTCTTCGAAAAAGCGAGGTTGAGCAACTGAGTAACAAAGCAGTTCTCGTAAAAAACTTCTGTTGAGATACGTCTATTAGGAGGCGATATGTTCCACACTGAGAGCGGACATGGTAAAAAGAGAGAGATATCTACAACATAATTATTTTTAATACTTTGTCTTTTTTATATTATTATAATCAAGCCCTATCAAGTAAATGCCAATTATACGATTATTAACGCCCATCATATAGCACACCACATAATATAATATATTATACGACGTTACGTATTTTATAAAATTTGTATTTCTGAAGGTTCAATTTATTATTAAAATATCATTTTACGCTTTAAGAAAAATAAAAGTTTTTGATAAATTATACATTTCATTATTATTTGATTTTTGTGACTAATATATTGTTGATTGCAAAAAAAACAAGTTTTTTACAGTCAAAATTTACTAAAATTTTACGGAACATTGCATTTTTTTATTTTACGTTGAATAAAAAATACAAAGCTTTACACCTTCGTGACAAAATGACGTTTAAAATTTTTAATTTATTGATACGACTTTATTTATTGACAATTTCTTCATCAGCGTTTACATTGACGAGTATGATTTGTATGCAAATATATAAACGAGTCGAAATTATAAAATTTCAATAGCAGTAAACTGTAAAAGTCAGAAAATGTAAATTAATTTAATTGCCGCTTTTGTTGGAGACAATTTTAACAAATAAATTTAATTCACCAGTAGCTAACCAAACAAGGTGATTAAAATTGTTGATTTAAGAACCACTTTTACACATATTTATATGAATTTATGTCTTTTATATATATTTGTAATAGGCAGGAATATTGTCGATAATATTTTACCGAAGATTCTTTGTTATGTATTAAATTATGTACACTAAAATAAACATCATTACAAATAGCTATTTCGCTATAAATTGTCGAACAACATTTTCTGTTTCAGTACATTTTTTGAAGAGATATTCAGCAGAAGTTGATGTTATAATAAATCTTTGCATACATATTGTTCAAAGCGTCTGTCCGGAGAAAATAACATAGTAAATGACCGACGATGTGCTATGAAGACTAGTTGCAAGTCATTCTCAAAGATTCTTGCATATCAATTGTAAAAAAATCATTCAAACGAAAGCTAAATTGTATTATATGTTTGTTTACGCATATTTGAGAATTGTTAATAATATTCGTTGATTGCGGGTAAACTTCCCGAACTATTTCATATTTTAATCAACTATGTCGTTTGTTAACTAATGTATAAACTGTAATTTAGTTGAATTGTTATATTTGGTTAGTGTAAAGTGTCAATTTTTAATTCGAACATTAATTACATCAAAGTGCGACAAGTAAAATCATTTTAAATATGAAAATAGTAAATTAAAATGATAATTAAATACCAGAGGTTCTTAATCTGGGACCACGATTAGAGATTATAAACAATCGACTTAAACTTAAATCTAACATTTCTGAAAATACTATAATTTCACGTGATGGTGCTGATTTAACCATTGATCACCTGACAAAAAAATTGCTGAAATTAGAATTAAACGTAACGGTATCCTTTTAGAGTTTCATATATTTGTTTTGTAAAGTGAGCATTGGCATTTTTAATTGCGTTTGAAACAACATATCAATGCAAGCAAAATTGTGTTTTGAGGAGGGTTCTGTTGTTTACATTTAACTGCTAAAGTTCCGTGGAGCAAAAAACGGTTAAGAAACCCTGACCTAATGCATCTCGAGACCTCCCAGAGAGCCTTTTCTTTTCCCCGTCAATTTGCAATAAATTTTCCAATTAATTAATCCGACAATAAAAAAATAATTGGCTAGTAATAAGCAGTCAGGTTCATTAATTAATAATTGCTATTGAAGTATGAGAAACTCCCACAATATTAATCAGTGTATTACGTGGGTAAGCGTGTACTTACCCTAAAACTTTCAGATTAATAATATTAATTTGTTATTAACAGATGTCTGTAAGTATTTGAAAAATAATTTATTTTATTATTACATAATATATTAAAAGAAATTGGCTGTCGTAACTGGGAAACGCTCGCTAAGGACTTCAGTTCATTAAAGTTTGAGATTTTTGTGACTTTTTCATCGTTTTCAACTTATGTTATACGATTCTGTAAACAAGACGGACGTAGAGCGAATGATTTCCTTACTACTGGTTCCAAATCTCATTTAAATATCCCTATATTCTCTACAGAGAAAGTTCTCCTTCAGTACCTTATACTGAAATGCTCAATTAAGAATCTGCATACTCCATATTGTAAACGGAAATAATGAAATCCGAGAAAAACAAGAGTTGAACTATAATATGTATATGGTCATTGAATAAATTGATTTCAATCTTTTGAAGAATTTACCTTAGTTCAAAATATAAAATAAAACCTTTCTTATATATGTGGCATTCACTGCTAGTAGTATGCTAAAATTTCAATTGAACAACAGCTAATAATATATTTGTTTTCATTTTATATTATAAATAGAGGGGTATCGATGAGTTTTTCTATACTATTCTATCAATATAAACAAATTGACAATGGACAACGGCAACTCTTGGTATAACATTATATCTCATTTAAGTAGATGTCTTTTTAGTTATTAGAAATCGGTGTCATATGAAAATTTAATATCTAGTATATCTTTACGGGTTATTAATAATTACACTTTGTGTGAGATAGTATTCACTTGGTACACTCAAACCTTAATTTTAATACTTTCCACTTAGTCACGGATTCTTTTAACAAAGTGAGTTAAGTTGTAGTAGGTTATGTTGGGGTTGGTCTGGTTTGGTTTGTGTAATGTATTATAATGCGTAGAGCAAAGATAATATAGGCGGCTTAATATAGGATAGAAGAATAAGTGACATTTCATTACAGCTTCGTGCAACTATCGATTTTAAAGTGTGAGTATTTATTTATATTGAGTGAAAACTATTTTATGTCTGAAAATATTTTTTCGTAAGTGTAACATATTTCTTCAATGTTAAAATATATTTTATTATGTGGGATCACTTTATTTTTAGTGACAAAAATGTTTTTTGTGGAATGTATTTGTTATAAGTGAAAACTATTTTTATGAAAGTGAAAACAAAAGTGCATTTTATTGTAAACGTATCTTTACTTGTATGGTAAAGTTGCGAATTTTCATTAAGTATGAATACAAAAATAATGATTGTAATAAAATTATAATTAATCTTTATTGTTTTGTACACTTATTCAATAACCTTGATTTCGAATTAATCGTAATTAAACTATAAACATTGATAATTATTAATAGCGAGACCTTAATAGAAAAACATCTTAGAACGTATTTATTAAATCTTGTTTGTTATCCGAGATACTGGAATAAATTCAATTTACAAAGTGAAGGTAAAGGGATATAGGGTTGAGTTAGGAAAACGTCAGTAGTAAACTAAACAATCTCTCTATCTATGACATCGTATTTCAGAATTTGATAGATTTGGTGGGTAAAGATTAAAACACCACAAAAATCTACATGAAAAGATATTCGAAAACTTACCCGTGCAATAGAGTATATAGGTAATAGGTAGCTAGTGTAGTAACAAAATAATAATTACTATAATGCCTTATCATTTTTATATGAAAAAGAAATCGATAACTTCGTTATTCCAATGGTTGTGTTACTTATTGTGGCATTGAATGTTTAGCGTAGTTACACAGCGAGTGGATTTAAAATATTTATCGTTTACTCTATCATTTATTTATACAGTGTTCTTTGAATATTTATAAAACTAATTATATTATTTAATAACGATAGTTAATGTACGTTTGTGTGCAATTATTATCTATTTATTGAGTGAGTTATTAAATAATAAATCTGCGATACGTTTTCAAACTTTAAATAAATAAACAAACCGTGAATATAGCGTACAGTAAAAAGTTTAAGAGATGACATTAAAGTACGTATTCATAACACGTACAGATGAATTATTATTTTTAGCATACGAAGTCAAGACGAAAGACAGTCGAGGTGTAAGTATATCTTGGATGACGCCCTTCTCGACATTAAAAACAAAAAAAAACGAGAAATAAAAACAGCGCTGACAATGCCTTCGCAAAACTTTATATAAATCAGGTATTATTATGGCGTGTGCACTTATCGTAACCAAAAAACTCTTGAAAAATTACTGTTACACTGCACGTATCGATATTGCTACGCGGTGTGGTTTATGATTCGTATATTGATTGTGAAGTTATCGAATTGACACGTAGTCAAATTGAATCTATATGGAATCAAATCTGATATGAAATATGATCATGGTTAATTTATTGTATAGTGAGTTTGAATCGTACAACACCTTTTTTATGCGATTATTTTGGAAAGCTCTGTTCCTTTTCTCTACGCGTTTTACTTATTTTTACGCAAATTATGACGCGGTCGTTTTTAAAAACATATTAATCTTATATATTAACAATAAATGTTTTACAATTTAATTTTTACATTAAAAGATACGCTCATGCATAGAATACTAAGAGTTCGGCTTAACGATTAGTTCAAGTGCTGGTATGCACAAATTCTCTTTGTCTCGCAAAATGAAAAAAAACATACGCATATAGCATGTAGTAGTTGACATTTACTTGATAGAAATTCATTATCATTAAATGTAGATTAAAATTGCCTAGTAATAAGTTGAATAAGAATTTAAAAAAAATGATGTTTTATATATATAACCATTGAGGAAATAAATACTTATATAATTTAAGACATTGAGATGGGTGCTTGATTGAGATTTTGTACATTTCCATGTATTTCGTCACTAACAACCCGGGTATCGCCCTTCGGCATTCGAATGACACTAACGGCAACTGACATTGAGTCAGTTCGAGTTCATTCGTGTACTCGAATGCCTAAAGATGCCGAAAGGCGCAACCCAGGTCGTTAGTGACGACATACATGGAAATGTACAGAATTTCATCAATTCAAATTTAAATATTTTCTTTCGAGAATAATGTTTGTACGTCATCTATCATATCATAGCGCGGCATGCAACACCGCAAATAAATTGCGCAACATAGATAAGGTTGATATTTTTAAACTTTTGACTGAAATACAATTAAAACGGTGTAACAATTTGCCTGCAAAGCCGTCGATTAAAACAAACAACCGCCATTCAAATATAAAAACACATTAACTATCGCCAACGCGGTATAACATGCGACAATATGTCAAATTGAATAGTATAAAAATAAACATTTGGTATCGAGTCTTCGCCGATGATATCAAACGAACTCAAATTGACTGTAATAATGACACAGTGTGGCTGTGGGTGAGACTGTGACTGTGTGTGTCATGCAGCCCATGACATTTTACCATAGTGTCTGGAGTTAATAACTAACCAGAGAGCACGTACCTGATAAACCACTAATTAAACGTTGAATATTAATTAAACGTAATATTAACCCTTGCTTTTAATATGCATGAAGAATTCATACATAATAGCATGTGCATTACTTCCATAAATACCACTAGAGAAGCGGTCGCCAACCTTTCAGAACTGACGGACAACTGAAGTTACAATTCTGAATCTCGCGCACCACTGATAAGATTTTTCCTAACGACATATTTGTCTCTTCCTGGGGGCTTAACTACACTATCTCAAAAATGAAATTTTCTTACTGTGGCTGTTCAAAGTTTTTGTTAGAATATCAATGTTTTTAAATATAGCTATTTGTTATGATTCTTTTTTTAATCATAGTTGAGGTGTTTTTTTACAATATCGAAGGGAAATTTAAAAGAAAATGCATTTATTCTAGTTATTCGGAATAATATATAACAAAGTGTAATATGCCTTTTATATTCTTTTCAAGTTGGGTTACGACATATTTAAGTATATCACTGGAAATCGAGATATATTATACCATGTCGATATTTTAATTTGTCAAAAATTGACTTAGTATAGTTTACCTCTCAGGTACAGATACATAAAAAATGATCATGAAAGTAAAGTTTTTAGTATGAAATGGTATTTTAGTATAACACATTAATTGCTGCTGAGTGACTGAAATAAGTTTATGGATTTTTGGCTCCTAATAATACCACAGAAATTTTTCTACGGACCACTGGTTTGCGACTGCTGTTCAACAGTATAGAATCACCTTTGTTTATTTATGACTCAAATTGATTATATAACATTTTTGATTAGTATTGAAAAGCGTTAATGCAAAACGATATTTATATGCAAGATTATACATTAAATATTAAAATTAATTAATAACATATCAGTCGCAAATAAGCAAAATCCATATGAATTTAAAAAAAATATGATTATGACGGTACTGTTGATTATCTTTTAAGATGATAGAAAACAGAAAGAATTATTTTTTAAATTATCTTTTTTGATTTAAAAAACTTGTAAAAAATAATAATTATTTTTATTGTTTTGATGTAGTCGAGTGGTCTTGGGTTTGTTTTCGGTTACATGGGTTCAAATCCCCGTATTGAAAAAATCTTAAATTAATTTTGCGATCGAATTCAATCCTAAAAACGAGGACAACGAATAACTAACTACTAGTCTTAAGCCTCTCCGAAAATGGAAATTGAGCGACTTAATAACAACTAGTTCTCGTATTTTTTTTGTATGCTATATTTTGATGATATATGATTACACATTGGAAGCGGAATTTTTTTGTAAAAAATGTATTTTAATAAATTCATTCTCGATTCGATCATTTAAAATTCAAACTCTTGCTTTCACGTACAGTAATGCTAGATCCTCATAATAAAGTTCTTACAAGTAGTACAAAACGGTATACCAGTGAATAATAATTATTATTACTAGATTTTCTCGCGTGTGGTAAAAGCTTCGAAAAGAGCGATGCGTACGCAGTTTAATCCGAACATATGACTAGCCATTTAATTTATGGCTCGTCTTTCGCAGCACGAACCTCTAAAACTGCATAACACCTTACGCCGAAGCCATTTGTCTGTCATGTACGTATTAAGCTATTAATTCTTTCGCATAAAGATTCATTCCGATCTAAAACCTGAACGTTACAGAGCCACCTGTATAATTACATTCTAAGCATACGATTCGTACGTCATAATTCAAAGGATTCGAACTGAAACCATCATATTATGTAATATATAAAGCTACATTAGCTATAAATAGAATTTTTTTATTTGAATTCGTTACACATTCTTTTAATATCAATTGATTTTTAAATTTGGAACACTGACGACATGACATATTATGATAAATTATGTGAACTTGACATTTGAAAATAGAAACGAGAATATGGAAAATATGATTACACTGTGAATATTTCAATACTTGTTTCGTTTTTTCATTATTTATCCTTATGTTTTCGTCGATGTAAATAAATTTAATAAACATACCTATAATCATTTGGTTTTCAACTGAGATGCTGTTTCGTTTTGCGCCATCTTTAAATATTGCTTACTCACTTTTTATGATTATTCGCTGTTCATTCGAATTACAATATATTGTTAACATAAAATAAATCAGTCGAGTTTGTGTTGCAATTATTGCATTCGAGAGATTACATCATATTTAATGTCCGCTCCTAATGTGGAGCAGATGGAGTTCCTCAACAGAAGTTGTTCTACGAGATTAGTTGTTATTCAGTTAGTCAACCTCTTTTTTTCGAGAAAGATTAAAGGGGTTGGACTGTTTTTGTAGTTAAGTAATCGGATTCCATATAGCTCATTTTTGATATTGGATGACTGGCGAGGAGTTTAAGCATCACAGATATATCCATACCTTCGATCAAAATTCCATAAATCGATTGAATTTTTTTACGAAAGTGTCTCTAGTGAGATTTGAACTCGTTGACACCACAATCAAAGAGAACAACGTTGATTACTCGGTCACAGACGTGGAAAATGAAATTATACTGTCCTTGGTTTAGTGAAATTTTGTTTTATTGCTTAAAGATGAAGCGCAGTTCCCGTCTCTTTTAACGATCACGCAAATATGCGTATGAATGATTATTTTAATCGTTTCATTGACTGTCTTTGAGAAATGTAAAAGTCAGGATGCCAGAATCCTGTCAGCCGAAGAAAAAAGACAAGGCTGAGACTCTCGTTGACGCTCTCCGTAACAGGGAGCTGTTAGGTACGCAACCTTATCTCCGGTTTTTTTCACTAAGTTAACTAGCTTGCCCCAGTGTCGTACACAAACACCTGTCATTAAAGCTCTGTTTACGGTATTTTGTAAGATCCCATGATTTATTACCGTAAAGCGGCGCCGGGAGAAAGCAAGCGTTGAATAAACGGGATTTAGTTTATTACATAATAAAGATGCGTGAATATTGATTAGTACTAAAATAAAATAATAAAGTTGCACGAAATTTAGTGCAGGCTTGATTTATGTGTATAAATTTACAATATGCGGCTAAAATAAAAATAAAAATGTCTATTATGAGTAGCTTACTAATAATAACATGCAAGATGACAAATCATATTGTGTCAATGAAGCAAAACATATAGTGATATGACATCAATTTTAATAGTGTAGGTATAAAGTATAAACTAACCGTATTTCTTTATTATTGTTTTAAAATATTTCTTCAAAATTAATTTGATTTGAATTTCAAAAACATACTAAATTTTAATCCACATTTGAAAAAGAGTTCATTAATGTAATATTATTTTTTGTTAATCTATTGTTATTTATCAAAACGCCAATACAGAGTATACGATAATTTGGAAAAAGTGCTATTAAAAGATAAAGTTTCCGTTATGTATCTAAAAAATCTGGTTTTTATATTGTAAATGCATTTCAACAAAATAATCGCCAAATTCACTGATACCGTCTAAACATTAACACTATCGTTTTTTTTTTTTTTTTTGAAAGTGGTAGGTTTTTCAAATAATTAAGTCAAAATTTTTCAATACTTATCCCGCCATTTTATAATGCGATCAGGTCTGGTCCAGCAGTAGGTCAGTTGAAAATGTTCAATTGCCGAGAGAAGCAAGTCTTGGTGGTACAACACATAGAATATGTATTTAGCTGACAGTTATATCAATCAGTTCATATCAAGCTTCTAAATACAATAATCGTGATCTAAATTCAAATGTACTTTGTAATACAAAATATTGAGAAAATATCAGACATTTCGTAAAAATACAATAGAAAGTGCCAGAAATAATTGTGCATTCTAAAATACATATGTAACGTGCATTCCCGAAGGAGCTGATGTTGTGAGGAGTGTCTCCATACATTGGCTGGATGATTGATATTACCTGGTGTTGGTGCTGGGACCCAAACAGGCCGTGAAGGGCCTCACCACATCCGTCGCTGCGACCCTGAAGCATCCAGCTCTGCACGCGACAATGGAAAAACAAAACAGAAAAGATGTTGTATTCCATACCAATTACAATGCACAATTACGTCAGATACAATATTTTTAATATTACGGTCTCCCTTATTTAAACATTTCATTTTAATTTATTCACACTCAATCATTCATGCATGATTATTTTTACAGGATGATGATATTATAAATGGAACAAGCCATTTCTTGATCTTACGTCCTTTAAAAAAAATGCTGTTAGTGTGGTTATTAATCCTTTGATAATCAATCCTAATTTTGGCTTAAATTTACGGTTTGAGGACACTGAAAGATAAATTTATTTTGGAATGGAAGGCCAATTATATCACTTGTAAAAATTTGGTGAAAATATGTAATTCATGAATTAAAATTTAATAAACGTAGAATAAACGTGTTCGTTCAACTAGTGACTATTGTATCGATTAAAAATGATTAAATGCTAAACGAAGCTGGTCATAATATTACAAATATCTGCGATATATAGTTGTTTTCAGTTAACTTTATAATTCCATTCCACCAAGGATGTAGGACCAAGGTTCTAAACTTTGAGCCGGGACCCCATTTCATAAAAATTAATAGATCTAAGACCTCAATACATTTTAAAAGTGATTTGTTAATAGATAACACTGTAGAGTTTCTTAAATATGGCAATGTTTATAATACCCATTTTTCTTCGCCAGTTTTGCATATGAGATAAAAAAATGCCATGTGATTATCTTGAAATCCGATAATACTGGTATACAATATTTTGCATGGGATTTTACAGAGCGAATCTCATGATGCTCTCACTAAGGACAATCAAAGATTAAGATATTATTCAAATATAAAGACACCGATAGTGCGTTATAGTAGACATATTTTTTAGTTTACTATTTCAGCTGCTGACCCCATTTGGGGTCACGACCCACAGGTTGGGTGCTCGTGATCTTTAGGAAATTTGCTCCTCGTATCGTTATAATATATTGCTATTATTTACATGATATGCTATTTTTAACAAAACATAAGTATGTAATAAGCTGCGTGATCTGGCAATAATTTTAGGCCCAGCAAAGTGTACTCGCTAAAGCGAGTTATTTTTGAATAGCACAGCATACACACAATATTAAATTTAACCGCTCTTTTTATGACAGAAGAAACATTACCCGATTGTCATAAAGTTGTGAGAAAATGTTTTGCTTCACCTCTGTGACATGACCTCAAGACTGCTGTGGAGTTTTGCTCTCTAAAAGCCATAAAATAAAAACCAAATATCAAAATCCTATTATTTAAGAGTGATTTAATGCTAAGGTTTGTATTTTTTTACACCACATTCGCTCGCAATTTGGAACATATCACCGTCTAATGGAGTTATCTCAACAGAGTTTTCTAGGAGAAATGCTTGTTACTCAGTTGCTCAAGCCTTATTTTATGAATATAGTAGGGATAGAAGGATAGGCATGGACATGAACTAGGATTGGTGGGAAGGAATTATAGACATCACAAACATCCATTCCTTTTAACAGAAATCGATAAATCGATGAAAAAAATCCATTGAATCTGTTAGTACTGGGATCCTAGCATGTGAGCCACGTAACCAAAGCCAACTACGTTAAACACTTGACCACGGTCGTACGATCTCTAAATTGTTATAATTGTCAAAAGCATGGCCTATTGGCGTCCGCCATTATATACAAATGTCTAATTCAGTTGAACTGTCCTAAAATGACAAATGGTTCTCGCAAAACCACTTCTTTTGGGATGATCTATTGTGTCTCCATACACTTTACATAAGAAGCTGATATGGTTGAAAAAAAAAAACAGCTGGAAGATGAATGTTTACTGAGCTAATTACTACAATAAAAATAATTTGTTTTGTTTTGCAAGGATTGTCAAATATTATTTCAGCACGAAACCATTATCAGGATTATGCTTATGGATATACTGTACTCGTTCATACTTTCATAGAATAAATTTACAGTATAAATAAGTATTACCTTACCTACATAAAGTAAAATTTGAAAAATACTGTTGAAATAGTACAATAAAAAGCGAATTAATAATATATCGTTAAATGTGTTTACTTTTTTGTGAGGTTCTTTATTCCTGTTTGTATCAATCCAATATATATATATATTATCATGTCCACTCCCAACGTGAAGTAAACAGCCTTCAAATGGAGGTATCTCAACAAAATTCTACGAGAACTCCTTTGTTACTCATTTGTTCAATCTCTCTTTTTCGAAGAGAGTAGTGATAGAAAGGTAAGGCTAGGACAGGATAGCGGTAGGGTAATGGCTCTCGCTTCTACATGTTTTAGAATAAGATGGGTGGTAGAGAATTTTAGATATAATTTAAACAGAAATCTATAAATCGATTGAAAAATCAATTGAGACAGTTCCGTACTGGGATGTGAACCCGAGACGTCCGAAGCCGTAGCTAACGACGTAGCAATATATAATCTATGGATTTATAATCGGAATCTAAAGAACATATCTTCGATACTTCAGACATTTTATATCACGAGTGAAATTAATCATAAAATAATAATTGTAGGTAAATTGATTTTTAATAGATTTATAAAATACATGCGGTATTTTACGATACCAAATCAAAAATAAAGAACGTATACAAGTAGATACTTCTTTGGAAAGATTTTGAAATGAAAAAAAAAAAAAAAACAGTTGCTCATCAAATGAAATACACATAAAAAAGATTTATCGATTCACTATAAATCAAAGTGAAAAGTTTAACTGTTGTTTTATAGACGCCAAATAACGAAACGAGATATAAAACAATCTTAGTTTTTATTAGTTAAAACTGTTATCGATATTTAAAGTAAATAAATTAGCCTCATTCTAAGTATAGACGTTATTTCGGTTTTTTAATGAATATTTCAATATGTTTAATGTTTTTATTAGATAAAAATTAGGTTAGAGAATTGTAGAATTTATACGCGTCTATAAATAATATTTATTGTGGGATAGTAAAAAATCGTATTTTGTGATTTTAAAAACACTAATAACGATTTTTTTTGGAATAAAGTAGTTATTGAAAGCTTCATTTAATAGTTACTATTTTAAAACTTAAGGCTCCTTAAAACTCCTGATCGACAGTATGATCCTTAAGTCCTCATGGAAGAATAATGATCTGCATTCGGTATAATCTAATACTAGTAATGATCTTCCTATTTATTATACTAGTAAATAACTAGACAGACAGTGCTCGGTTCATACTAGACACTATGTAAGTTTACGTATGCATAGATTTCTGCAATTTTATAACGTTTGAGCATACAAATGCTCGCTTAACTGCATATAATAATATACAATTCATTGCAATTGAGGACGTGACTGGACAAAAGAGCGATTGGTTTTTCATTAAACACTTATATTACAATGAAAACTCACGAGGAAAATTAATAGCTGATAATTTTAATGACGTTTATATAATTATATAATTACTCGTGAGGAAATTCCACATTGGCATCAGATCTGCCTTTTCTAGTGATATTCCAGCCTTAAGTGTTTAGTATTATCATTTTGCCAAAATAGAGCTTAATAAACATATTTTTTAACAGAAACTGTTTTGACAAGAACCGGTTTTAAGTCAGTCGTTCATCCTTTATTCGGAGACGGTATAAGAAAAAGTGGTTAGGAAATTACTTATGGTAAGCTAATCGCTGTCGGGTCCGTAGTGTAGTGGTCAACGCCGTTGACTACGGTTACCGATATCTTGGGTTCAATTCCCGGTATTGACAGTTTCATAAATTAATTTTTCAATCGATGTTCGTAAGCATGTGATGTCTAAAATTCCCTTCTAACCACTATTCCTGTCCTAGTTCTATGCTTCTATATCCCTAATCTCTAGAGTTTCAGAAACTGATTAACAAGCTGTTCTCGTAGAAAACGTATGCTGAGATACCTCCATTAGGAGGCCATATGCTCCACATCGAGAGAGGACACGGTAAAAAAATCGTGAGCTTCTAATGGGTCATCTGAAAAGAAATCGTTTTAACGAAAATTGATTGTTAATTACTCGCTCTTTCTGTACGCCGACGTTAACGTACGTAAGCCCATGACCAAGCAACCCAACGGATAAAAAATGTTTAAATCCATTATAAAACAAAGTATTTGTTATAGGATAAAATAACAAAGTATTCAGTTCTATAAGATTTTATTAGGTAGTTGATAGCTAATTCGGCTTGACGCCATCGTCAGAAATATAGTGACGATGGCGTCAAGCCGAAATAGCTATCAACTACCAAATAAAGTTTTTATCCTACTTTGTTATTTTATCCTATTATAATGGAGTTCTACCAAGCAAATGCTAATTCAATCAATGAAGTATTTGTCGATAATAGAGTTTGAATTTTGTCAAATATTTTAATATGAATGATATTCTACGATTTCAACATAACACTCTGCTAGTGCTTTTTGGCCAGATTCAATTTTTTTTTCTATAATTGGTGGTGGCGGATAACGTTAGTATAATTTACTTATGTTTGTTTTTATAAATATGTTTTTTGATATTTTCGTTTAACTGATATCAAGAGTGGGTAAGCTGTTTATTTATTGCAGTAGAAAATCATTATTTTATTTTGCAAAGGTAATGGCAAGCAATTTCAGGAATTAATAATGAAAATCAAAATCATTGCCCAAAATTTTGCTTCATGGATTTAATATGCCGAGGAATCTTATGGTCATTTACAAATATGTGGGTAATGTATTTTTGTTTTGAATTTTTTGTATTAATTGTTATTTGAATGGGTTTTTTTATTTTTGGAATAAACAAGCACATAAGTATAGGCTAAATTAATGAATAAACTAAGTCGAAAAGACATTTTAATATTTTGAAAATTTGCATGACACGCCATAATATATATATATACACTTTCCCGTATTAAGTTCATGTTAAAATAAAAGAAGACAAATTGAGAATGACAAATAATTCTCCCGTGAATCAAATACGACGAATTGTCCGAGAATCAAACATGGTGGCCTCTTTTTAAAAGCGTGCCTGTATGTGTTTAGTGGTCTGTTTGTAAACCGATAGTGTTGGTGAATATCGCGTGGCGTGACTTTGCCGAGGCGCCTGTGTCCATTAGCTGATTAGGGGGGGAGGGGATAAGGGAGAATGGGGTCCCGGTGACCCCCTCGAGAAAGGAAAGGGGCCCAGTAGGGGTCCTTTGGGGGGAATCACCTGGACAAAGGGTGGTCAACCCAAGGCCGCGTGCTTTTTAATAGACGCTATGATGAAAACGCTCGAGACACGCTTTGATTTGGAAAACTTTGTTTTTTTTCGCCATTGCTGGTAAGTAATTTGTTATTTTTCGGTAAGTTATAATAATTCAATATCTATTCATACTTGGCAATTATGTGCAAGGCATAATAATGTATGTCGATTTTGGGATTTATCATCATTTCGCGTTTGCATTTTTCGTTTCTGTTTGAACAACATTATGCATTTGCTTGGTAATATTGTTATATACGTGAAAGAATAAAATAAAATAAGTATACACTGACAAATTTGTGAAAGTATGATTCATTGATAATTTTAATAATAACCACGTTGGCCATAGATAGTAAAGTGTATAGGAAAGAGATTATATTACTGAATAATTTAACCTATTTCGAAATGTAAATATATAGTGAAATATTTTTTTTTGTTATCACTTTCGCTCCCAATTTAGAGAATATGGACTAATAAGGGAACTTTTCACAACAGAAGTAGTTCTACGAAAACTGTTTGTTACTCAACCTATATTTTACGGAGAGTAAGGATATAATAAATGAATAGTTATTATTTTCTATGGATTCGGCGGTAACTTTGTGGAAGTTCATTTTTAATATAAAATTAAATTAAAAATTGATAACTTAGTTATTCCACTTGGTTTATCACTGACGTGACGCGTTTCGCCTCTTTAAGAAGCATCTTCAGAATGAATAGTTATTAATTAACCGCTTTTGCAATTTCGTTTTTATGATCAGATTAGTACGAATAAATAGTAATTTATAAAACCGTCCGTACTGGTTTTCAAACTCGTCAGCACAGCAACCGGCGCCAACAACGTTGACCATTCGGCTATAGTCCCAAGAGAATGTTTAGCAACTTACATAATTGTGTTAACCTTAATTTATTTAGGGATTGGCACAATGTCTCATAACCTTAAATTCCTATTGATCGAACAATGATTGATGTCCTCTGAAAACGCATAAACCGTTTCCTTAGCGTCAGCCACCCTCTTATACTGTAAGAACATGGAAATTATGAAAAACGGTCTCACATAATTGATGACGCTTCGAGGAATCTTAAGCATGACTATGCCAGGTGGAAGTAAAAAAGGGTGTACTGATTGAAAAATGGTGTGCAATAATAAAAATGCTTTTCATTGGAATTGACGGAGTATTATGAAAATTAAAAATTTGCAAGTTGATATTGATGTATCTATGATATGTCTAAAAATACGATTTCTTAGGAGAGCATAAACAAAGTTTAATTATCGAGTAATTTATTCAGCAATAATGATTATACGGATATACTTTTTAGTTAGTATTCTTGGCATCAGTGTTGAGATATAAAAAAGAATTAATGGACCTGTATTACTTATAGAAACATAAAAATATTTATTAAATGAGCAAACTTATTATTGATCGAACAGAAAATAATAATAATTCCAACACTTTTATTTCAGGTACAAGTTAGTCTAATAGACGCATAGATTTATTATAATTTTTGTAAAGCATCTGTTACTCCCACTGAAGCGTTATTATATTTGAAATGTTTTTTCGTAATTATCGTGAAATTACCAAAAATGGAGTTATACTTATAAGTCCGCATATCATAAATAGATAAAATCTATTTAATATTTTACAAATTCTTCACGATTTACGAATAATTACATTACTGAACGCTACAGTTAGTTTATTTTGTTTTTAAATTTGATTTGACCCTTTGATATTATGATGAGTACCAGCAAATAAGCACAGTGACAAATATAATAGTCTCTTATTATTCGTTTTTCTATGAACGGCCTTTAAAAACGATAAATTCTTAGATTCATGATATACGTACACGATTGGTATTACTTTATTCGGGAAAGGGTTCCGATAAATTGTAAATTTGTTATCTATATATATATAAATATGAATGTCTGTTTGTTGGTTTGTTGGTTTGTCCGGATTTTATATGCTCCTAAACTACTCAACCGATCGCGACGAAACTTTCAGAAAGGACTTATTGTGATCATGCCGGGAAATCTATATATATAAAAATGAATGTCTGTTTGGTTTGTTGGTTTGTCCGGATCTTATAGGCTCCTAAACTACTCAACCGATCGCGACGAAACTTACAGGAAATACTTATTTTGATCATGCCGGGAAATATTATATAAAATAAATGTTTGTTTGTCCTTTACGCGTTCCTTTACCGTTCATACGATTTCGATGAAACTTCGGTGAGTTGTTGTGCACACACCCGTGAAGGGTTCTGAAGAAAAAAATTGAAAAAAAGAATCAAATACGTACATACAGCGACATCTAGGAAAAACCTTCTGATTTATTCTTGTACGCACCAGACGAAAAACAAAAATATTGTGTTATAACAAGTGTGATATTGAAATTCGGGTTCGGGTCGGGCCAGACCTGAAGATGATGGGATCGAACCGGCTAAGTCTATGAAATTTCGGCCTGTGCAGACCCCTAATCCAAAAGCAGTTCAATAAACAGAATTAAAACACAAACTCTTTTTTTCTTTGAGTGGCATTGCAACGCATGCCGGGTACTCACTAGTTGATTTTTAAAAAGTAAATATATTTAAGATGAAGAAAAGAATGACCAAATACCGAACCGATATGTGTCACTTAGAAGAGTAATGGTGTAACTCCAGTTTTGAAGTTTTGAGAAAATCAAGGTTTTGTAAAATGTTTAATTACTGTTTGTCAATCAACTGAAGAACTTAGCCGTTAGTGTAGTGGTGAAGTCGGTCCGGACACTTCACTCTTATTCTGATATAGCAGGTACTTCACTATTATTATGAAAAATATCGTTAAATATGGGAATATAAAAACAAAAAACATATTTTTAAAGAAATTGGGAGTATATATGGAGGTGCACTATTATTGAACTAATAAAAAAACATCTTTTGAACGTGTTTGAGTTAAACACTCATTGTTCGTAATTTTGGAGTTACACCATTACTATTCTAAGTGACACATATATAAAAATAAATCTTGTTGTAGTTAAATATAAAAATTCACTTAACCTGATCAAGCATTTTTTGTATTATTTGATTATTGTAAAAGTGGATAAAAATAGCCAGCACGGATCTCTGGCAACTGGCAGTGTTGTCTTCATAGAAAATTTATCCCCGCCATAAGTGGCCTTTACCGCACACATAGTCAAGCAACTGTGGCACAGTTATTGATTAGCATAGAGTTATTGCTTTTTACTGACAACTTAATAATACGCTTGTCATATGGTTAAATTTTGAAATATAATTTTAAAGCGGTTTACAACTTAGTAAGTTGGTTTAAGAGCATCCGAGAAATTTAGAACAAGCAATATTTATCTTACTAGCGTTTGATTTGATGTAAATCATTATTTATCAGTCAACGATGTAATATGTCATGGATTAAACAGAGTCCACACATAAGTTCATAATCGTCATTGGAAGTCAAATGAATTTAAATATTTTTCCACATAAATAAACGTTCATACTTTATTTCATATTTATTTTATAAACGACAATATTTCTTTTTTAAATACATCATATGTACCATATTACAAAAGCAAGTCGAAGATTTCTTTACATCGCGACTTCAATGAAACAGTAGGAAAAATATCAAAAAATGTGTTTTTAACTATGGATATTATTTTAGGCAAAACATAATGATGAATCATTGCGACTTTAATTTTCTACAAACACAAAACACACTTCTTCAAAAAATGCAGAATTTTAATACGCACATAGTCCATTAACACGTATTTCAAAATTTACTTAGTAACTTTACAAATTTAAGGAATTACTTGAAACACATATCACAATAAAAAAACGAGAACAATATTGTGGAATAATTTAGTAATATTGTTCAAGAAAACAAGATAAAGCTTACAGGAGAAAATTGTGGATTAATTGAACGTGAAGGTCTTTTTTCAGTTTAGAAGTAGAAGAATAATGATTACTTTTGTTTCCCCTGAACAGTTGTGATTTTTGAGATACGTGTATGTAGAAAATTACCGTTGATATGTGGCAAATTTGCGTCCCAGCAAATAATACATATAGATACGTAACAATTGCTTAAAATAGTCGTTACAATTTTCATTTACACATGTCACGAATAAAACGTTAATTTTATCTTTTTTGTACTGTGATTTTAAAAATTAGACTACGTTACACATACGCATACAACCTTATTTATATGGCACGTGCAATTCTTTGAGTTTAACATGCTTTCCTTAGAGTGACGCTCAGAAAAATATTGACATACTTTTAATGCAACAGCAAGACAAAACGCTTTGTCAGTTTCACAAATATCTTATTGTTTTTAATTTAACTATGACAACGCCATCATTTTGTCACAGTTAACAATATTATCATAATTATTATTATAACAATATTATCATTGTGTTTACGCACAAGGAAAATAGTTGGACGTTATTTTAAAATCTATGATATTTGTATGTATACCGGTCGTGAAGACGAGTGGTCAACTCTCTTGATTGTTCATTCTATGAGGTTGTGGTGGCCACGGGTCTTAATTTCATAACGGTAAATTTCCTCTCACTCACCTGATCCTAAAAACGGATCGTAGCGACATCGATTTTTTAACCACTAATCCTTGCTTAGTCTCATCGTTCGATTCTTCACCTCTACGAAAAAAAAGATGGGTTGAGTATATTATGTTCAGAAAATGAATAGGAAAAACACGCACACGACAAACGCTTGAGCACCGTAAATATAGTGGATACAAACAAATCCAGCGGTACTTTATATGTCATTGACTATATATATTTCAAGATTATAGTGTTGATGTTTTGAGTTTACCTACTGTTCATTGGCTCGGTTGTTAAATGGTGCGTTTTATCGAAAACTGTTAATTCGTAAATAAACAATGCGCGTATGACTCATAAAATCTCTTTTTGCTTATCACTACCGAATGTGTTCAGTTTTAAAAACTTTATTAATTTCCCAAAAAGTATACAAAATCCCACACGCAAAATGTATTCACGTCAGCACCAATAAACGACTCCATTGCTTGCAAATTGCGCATAAACTTTCACAGGAATGCATTTAGTGTCTTTGTGCAAATCGAAACAAGTACGTGAGAATGTGGCAGTCATAGTGCATGGTTTGTAAGTAGAATATTCATGGTTAATTTAATCTTATGTAAGATACGACATCGTTTATTGAATAAACTGATATTAAACTATTTACCACTTGAATGATGTTTAACTGTAAATTCTTGGCAGATATACATTTCACGTATAGGAATAAAACAAAATTTATACAACTTATTATACAGTTGAATACGATGATCAAACGCAGTTCGCTCAATGAGAGAGCGAGTGATTAAAACTATTAAAATATACTTACTTCATGTGACGCTCTCTGCAAAGTATAATAATAAAATCGCAACGGGTATTTCGTGGTATATGTAACGTCACACATGTTTACTGTTATTTTATCTGTGAGGATTTGACCGTTTTTATTTTTTTTATGTTGAATGTTTGGTTATTTTCAGCTCTAACTTTTGACTCTAGTTACTATATTATAACAGGGATGATGCATAGTAAATTTACCATTTTATTATTTTTGAGATTCATTTCATTGTTGATTTCGGGTTGCTATGATTATCACCGAAAGCAAAACGACTTCAAAATAGTTTACGTTATGATAACATCACAGATGTCAGATAATGTAACTTAAAGGCATGTGCATTGGGATACAGCTATGGGTAGCAGTAACTTATTGATTGAATTGGTATTCAACTGATTATTCAGTTCCAAAAGAATAATAAAATATATTTGACGATAATGTTATACCGACTTTGCTATTAACAACATTTTTTAATTCTTGTGGAATAAATACTGTGCTATTTTACTATGGTATTATCGCGAGAAAAGTCCTTAAAATAAGATATTTAAAAAAGCAATTATTGATATTGAACCAATGATTTGAAACGTTATTTAAATATACTGAAGAATTAATCATGCATCATTTGTTAGGAAGACAGCATAAAAAATAATGTCGTTATAATTGTGCAGACTAAATAAATAATGGGAAATACTGAGTCTGTTTGTATAGCTATAACTACTTCAATGCATATAACAGTGATTGTTTCCACAATTAATTAATAAATAAACACTCCTTCAATGTAGAAGTCTTCTATTTTGGCTAGAAGTTTAATTTAGCTAAAGTTTACCGGTAATTATCATTGTAAGCGTAACGAAATAAGATGTTCTATCCAACAATTAAGCCTGAAGTTAGTGTTACAAAAGTCGATCCCATCCGATAATATTTCAGTGACACCGTTTATGTTTGCATATTTATTTTAAAATTTACATCACAACCATGTAAAAGCTATTTGACTCTTCACTAAGCATTTGCTTCCCCCCTGAAAGGTACCTGGCATGAATTAATGCTTTTCCATTACCTCATGTCCGTTCTCTTTATTATGGGGTTGTTAGGCAGAGGGTGCTAAATTGAAGCTTTTAGCTATTGCCCAGTAATATTATTTACATAAATATCACTTGAACACAAACATCATGCAATAATTTGTTTAAAGAAGTCGCAAAAGTAATGAGAATGAGTAATAAAATTGACTAATATAACACGTTTATAATGAGCTAGAAGTCTGCACGGGCCGAAATTTGATGAAATTACCCGGCCCGAGCCCGGTCACTTCAGGCCCGATCCGGCCAGGGCACGAGTCTTAATACCACACTTGTTACCCGAGCCCGACCCGAAGCCTAAGTTTATATATCTCGGCCCGAAAAAAATCCGATTTAAAAAAAAAATACAGTAGCATAAAATTGATTGAAATTTAACACACTTAGCGTACCTACCCAACTTTTTCACATGTAGAAAAGTCTATTATTTTACGAAATGACTTCCACACATCATCACAGTCACCACTTTTTAACATTTTCTTTATATCGTTGAAACTCATTTTTAACGAATCTGTTGTATTTTTTATAATGATTTTTTTGGCACATGACACAATCGACTATCTAAAACGAATAGAAAGCAGATACTGAATAATATCGCACTTCATTCATTAACGAACTATTTAAACTTACTATCGCTGGTGATTAAACGAACAAAGCATTGTTTCACGGATCAATAACAATTTTATGAGCTCAGTTTCAGATTACCAAAATAATCAAATAAAAGACTCTTTTGTGTCCAGTGATATTCAAAACGCAATAAATTATTTTTGTTATTAAGAGAATTCATGATCCGAACATGTCCGAAATATTTTTCTGAAGAACAAATCCCTTACCCGGGCCAGGCCCGAGCCCGAATAACAATTGTCTTAACCCGCCCGAAACCGGCCCAAGGGCCGGGCCGCGTAGAGGCACACTAGCCAAGCCCAGGTCCGTGCAGACCTCTATAATGAGCACTAAATTAGGATTGCTATGCAGATATAACAACGGAGTTTCATTGGAGAATTTTTCAATGAAAATCGGTATGATTTAAAAAATATTAGTATTAAAGTTTTAGAAAAATATTAAAAATTAACAGCATATCAGTACGACACATTTGCCAACGATATAAATCCTTATTTTTAGTATCGAACTTTTACTCAGCTTAATTAACGGTTTTTTTCGATTTAATTTTTAGCAACATTCTCAATTCCCGGGTATCATAAAAACAACTAATTCTAGCAATCGTAGTATTAAACGTAGTAAATTTAATAATAATATTTGTAATTTTCTTACAAGTATTTCTAAAGTTCCCAAGTTCCAACATCAATAACTTTAATTTTTCTTCTTCAAAATCTACCTTTCGCACGTCACAGTACAAATCAAAGTTGGTCCATGTCCAGATACGCACTGTGTAAAATAAAAAATGTTAATTTTACACTAACATTAGTTACTTCGTTATGAATATTTTTATTATTCTAAGAATATTATATATATTGTTGAAAAGCGGCAATTTGCCACTCTGTTAATTTGGTGTTTACAAAATAAGGATTAGGACGATTCCCGAAATTTTAACTCAGGTATCAGTGTGGCTCTCAGACGTATAATATCTTACCTCGTAAATAATATTTGTCGCATTTGTATCTTCTATATAAACGTTAGACACTGTTTACTGTCTCTCAGTTCGAGTCCATTCGTGTGCTCGAATGCCTGAAGATGCCGAAAGGCGAAACCCGGGTCGTTAGTGACAAAATACATGGAAGTGTACAAAATCTCAATAATCCAAATTTGACTAAGAATATTCGTTTGCAATTATCGAAAATTGATTTTGTTTGGAGATGTCCACATTTTTTATCAAAAAACGTATAGTTTGAAGAACAAATTTGAAAAGAATATTAATTTTATGGGTCTGTAGACGAGTGGTCAACGTTCTTCGTTGTTCATCCGCTTCGGTTGAGGTGTCCATGGGATAAAATGTCAGTACGAGCAATTTCATATACTGATTTATCAATCGATGTGTGTTCGATCGAAGTGTTTGGGACGTCTACATAATGAATTAAGTAATGGTACGTAACGAATATTATCAGTTAACTATTTGTCATGATTTATCATATCGTTTTATCATTACTCTTTACGAAGAGGATAGGTTGAGGAACGTAATAACAACCATATTTCTTAGAACAACTTCTGTTGTATTTGACATTAGGACCAGAGATAATATTAAAGTTGAAGAAAAAATATCTTAAGTTTATGAGTAATGCATGTCTTTTTTTTAAAGCCAACAACACATCGAGATGCGTGCAAAAAATAATAAAAAAAACTTTGCGTCTATTTTCTGCGGGTGCTTCAAACTGAAAATGTTTTTCGAGGTGAAAACTTCACAAAATGGCGCTGTATAAATTCTCCATATATTACAGTTATAATTGTGTGAATGTCATTGTGGAAGTGAAATATATTTATTTTTATGAGTGCAAATATTTTGTGTGTTTCGGAACTGCTGGACAGCACGAAAGGTCGACCGGGCCAAAGAGTCTCTTAACCTCGCCGGAAAGCCTAAGGGTGGCTGACTTACTGAAACAATGGGGTAGGGGGGATACATTTACCACTGAAGAACGAATGGAAAATTCACTTTTGAAGTGAACGTTGTGTTTCGCAAGAAATTTACATTAATATAGATTTAAAATGAGTCACATCAGGCAATAAAGTAACATGAGGAAATAATTCAGTATCTATTATAACAGTGTTTTATTTAGTTTTCAATTTATCACCATGTTGTTTAGTCATGAATTTCATAATAAAGCTCTAGGATATAAATTAACGATAGCAAAACAATACTTTCGTCAACATTCTTTTGTTTCTCATTGCACGCGAAAGAATATGATGGAAGATATTGGCATATTTAATGTTTAAAGTTGAAGTAATTAATTCTCTATTGGCCCATCTTAAAATTGAAAGTCATATTTTTTTTAAATATAGCACAAACAAAGAATTCAATCTTGTTGAGAAATTAAAACTAATAAAATGAGTCGATTTTATGGAATAATTTAATCAGCATTGACTCCGATATATTGACGTAAAAAAATAAAAATATACAGTTTTACAATTATCAACAATATTTGTGGAACTAAATACAATTTGGGCAGGAGTGCCATATTTAAAAATCCTTATATTAAAAACTACAATTTTAGTGATATTTCATGCCATATTTTGAACAATCGACTGTTTGTTGGAAATTGAATTATTTATTTAATTTTAAAAAATATTAAAATTAAGATTTAATTGTAATGTCTTCTTTTCAAGTAATAAATATATAAATATATTTCTAAAGAAGCACCACAGCATATATTGTTATTAAGAGAGCTAGTTTATATTCTGTATTATTACACAATATATGTCGGTCTATCTGTAACGCACCACACACTCTCTTTCTATGTGTACATGCTCTGATAGAAAGTTTGTGCTGAATGTATTTTAACGAAATTTTTTTTTTTTTTGAATAAAACACAATTCATTTGTACTACTTCCACATATTTTTAATGATCAGGACCGGTTTCGCTCATCGCGAGCATTATCAACTGAGCATTATCGGTCCTGATCATTATAAATATGTGGAAGTAGTACAAATGAATTGTGTTTTATTTTTCCACCAAGAATTGACAGTTAACACCTTAAAAGTGAAAATTTCTCTTTCTGCGTTCAACCGTTTTGAGCTAATGCTGAAAGGTTGTACTTGATACCTGGCAATGATTTATTTTTTATAATATCGTCAGCTTAACTAGCAAACTACATATCTACATTTTTAAACTCAATAAATTAAGTTTCAATCAATACTATCTTTGAATTTCACATATGTTATGAAAAAATTTCCTAAGCTAACGATAATATATCTAGCACGTATCAAAAGAATAGGTAATATTTGTCCGTTTTTTGTTGATTTTCTTTTTTTTTTATAAAACCTTTCATGATGACTATTTTATAAATTCGACATGCAATAAGTTTAAGCAGGTAAATAAACTTAACGAAATAAGTACTCAAATAAAAAAAAACATTAATCTTATCAGTGACTCATTCTTGATGAATTATTTTCGGAGATGACTGATGCTGACGGACTAGACGTTTAGTAAAATTAGTTTTGAATATATTTTTTTATACATAATGGCGAGCATTATGACGAAAACATGTTGTAGCATATATTTAGCATAAAAATCTGTTAATTATACGATACATTTCTGATGGCGACAGCCTAGAATGAGTCATCTGATTTATTGAACGAATTAAATTAACTATTAGTGACATTCTCTACGGCAGGCATGTCAAACTCGATTTTAACCGCGTCCCTTATAACCAACATTTTTATTCGTTAGATGTTTTTAATTTTTTAATGGAGCTTATCTCAATATAAAAAAAAAGTTATTCAACCTTTATTTTTCGAAAAGAATAGAGGTAGAAGGATTAGTTTAAGACAGAACTAGTGGTAAGCCTATAGCATATCTCGAGAAATCTATAAATCAATCGAAAAAATAAATGTGAATCTGTCCGTACTGGAATTTGAGTCAATGAGCATCGTAACGGAAGCCAACCACGTTGACCAATCGACAACGGAAACGACTGTTTTCAAAAAATATTAAAAAATTTGTCAAAAAATGACGTTGTTAATATCATAAATATTTCACATTTTTATTCAAAATAGATTTATAAATTATAAAAAGAGTCGAGGCATAAATAGAGATTGCATTGGTTTGCCATACTTCGGACAGCTGAAACTTCTAATGGCGCGACTAGCGCTGTCATATTTTATTTTACAATTATCAACTGTTTTAAATAATTGGTTTACACTGTTTTATCCTTAAAAAAAGTCTTGGTGGGCCGTGTGATTGACATGCCTGCTCTACGACGACAGGTCATAACCTTTTTACTAAGGCTCTCACTCCGAACGGTTTTTTTTATGATAAACGGAACTTTTTTTTAAGTTTGCTGAATGAGGAAGTTGGGAGTATGAACCTAAATCAAAATACTTCCATGACATATAAGCTACCAATGAATAATTGGTTGCTTTACTTTGGCAGGACAGTAATACAGATTGTGAAGAAGTGAAGTGTGAGAGCTTGTAATGTGAAGAAAAATAATAGCAACATTACCATCTGCCTCAACCTGTATAATATGTCTGTTCACCGTATATTTGTCACAATGTATAATAATTTCAATAAAGATTATGTTTGTGAAAGGTATCCTAAATATGCACCCAATTGCTCGCGAGCCCACGGTTGCCAGCCACTGCTTTGAAATATTTAAAATAATATATATTTCGTATGCAAATTTTTAAAACACACATGCAGTGTACGTGCATTATAATTGGCAGTGAAATCTGTTCGCCGTTAGCAACGAAAAAGTGATAAAATTCAATCAACGTAAAAAAACAAGCCACTGGACATATCGTGTATATAATTACAACTAAAACCCGATATCTGCAAAAAAGAGTTTAGTTTAAATGAGACCCAACTGAGACTGTGGTTTATTATTAAGATAAATTTCGTGCTATATTATTTATACAATAAATTAATAGGCAATACACGAGCGCATAGCATGACTGATAAAAAAAAACTAAATATCAAAACAATTTGAGATTGTCATTAAGCGCTTACATAATATTTTTTTTCCACCTCCAAGAATTGTTTTATAAGAACTGCTTGTTACTCAGTTGCTGAACCTCTCTTTTTTTGAAGAGACTAAGGATAGAAGGCTAGGGCTAGGACAGGACTAGTGGCTAGCTAATCGCCCTCGATACGCCCCGTTTTTGAGGGTCGGATGGGTGGGAGGAAGTTTTAGATACCACAAACACTCAGACTACCAACAGAAATCCATAAATCGATTGAAAGATCCATTTATGAAACTGTCCGCACCTGGAATTGAACCCGAGACATCTGTAGCCGTATCCAACGAAGTTACCAACTGTGCCACAGAGCCGACATATATTATAACATTACAGATATTTTAAATCTATTGAAAAATCAATTTATAAAATTGTAATTAAGGAGGTTCGACACTGCAAACGAATAGAATGAACGCTCAAGAGCTAACTCGATTAAAAAACCGTCATGCTTTTATTTCTTATAACTAAGCAAATTCTATATTGGCACGTTTTAAAAAACGATACATCTAGAATTTATTGTTTTATTCAATAAACGAAAAGCTGTTAGAAATAATAGCAAATTTTTTCTTTACAGCGTGTCCGCTCTCAGTGTGTGGCATAATATGTACTGCTAATAGCCAACCGCTTTCACGCGCGATTGGGATGTTAGTGTGGTTTAATGTATGTGTGTCTGACGTACTAAAGCATACACAACCACCCAATCACGCGTGGAAGAGCCTGGATGTAAAGCCCGCTAATGAAGCTTTCAATAATGAGTTTTAACCAGAACTGGCGTGATAGATAGATGAGTTAGATAGATAAAAAATATAGTATACAAACTATTTCCTCTACGTTCATGAGTGAATACGAATGAAAATATCACAGACATTTGGATACTAATTCATAAATACATAACAGATCCAATGTATAATGTGTTCAATTAAGGACACGAGCTTTTGATTGCGCAACCGAGTACGACGCAAGCACAATAGCGTTGGCCACTAGCAGCGGAACCGGTATTATATCGCCGTTTTTATCTCAACGATTTTTTTCATAATTGAAAAATGAGAATGTGAAATAATGGCAAAACCCATCGATAAACTTTTTTAATAGTAAGAGAATATGCCATTAAATTAAAATATAAATTAAAATTATTACGCTTTTTATATTAAATGTTTTCCGTAAAAATTGCCCTGTATGCATTTATACTTTATACGTACGAGGCTATGAGTCATTATGGTGTTTATTAAAATGTTTTTCCTGCGATTAATGCAAATTTTCAATCATTAAAACAAGGTATTTTCAAATTTTAATGAAAATTAATATCGTAAAAAGACCAAAATTTGAATAATAAAAATGGTAGATTTTCTCATCTTATTTACGAATGGTCGTAAATCGAGAAATGACCGTATAATTAATCAGTAATGTTTTAAGCGAAAGTTCATGGTAGTTTATGGCATAAAAATCTTGTATAATTTCAAGTCACTCATTTTCTTAAAAAAAGTATTTTGGAATGCCGAATGAGCGGTAAGTACAACATTGTTTGGGTTAACTTTGCGTTCCGGTAAAAGTTCCCATCTGTCTTACCTTTCACTTGTTTATTTTTGCGGTTCTTTTAGGGTGGCTGTTTGGGGGGTCGATCGTGGACAGGGTTAATGTGGGGCTAACAGTCGCCGCGTGCCGCTCGTTTGTGTTTGCCGGGGGACTCCCTCCTCACTCAATTCATTATTATTTAATTATCTCTCCCATCGCACATATAATATAATAATAAACAAGCCCGGTGTCTGAAAATATATGCAGAAGGTAACAATGCGAAGTCACAGACAAAAAAATACATCTGAAAGATCTTAACATGTTTTCAACTTGAAAATTAAGTGCATATCTAGTTTATTGAGAAAACTTAATTATAAGAAATGTATTGAAACTGAAACATTATAATTGATAATACCTGTCAAGCCAAGCCGGCTCCGGTTTTAATATTAATATTTTTTGTTTTACGTTGAAATATTATAGTCGTGAGGAGATGCGTTAGCAAGTACCCCCAATTGAGATATTTAAATAATACTTTCATGTCAATATTATCACTTCATACTATTGATAACAAATGTTTTTTTTACTGACACTTTAATCTTTTAAGTACAGTCCTTTTCGAACTGATAATATAAACATAAAACATTTTGTCTGCCTCATCTGCGAACCGGTCCACTCCACTCGGGAAAAAATAGTATCAAGACGAATTTGATAATTCCAAAAATGCACTTGTTTACTTACAATAAAAGTAACGAAATGTATTTTGAAAATGATTGTTAAATTATAAAATTGTTGTGAAAATGTTGTCACAGTGAAGTTAGTCGTTATGCACATTAAACAGAGATTTTTTTAATTTCTTACAAAACTATAATAACATATTTAACAATTTATCAAATGATTATAACGGATGTGTTTTTTTATAATTTACTGGTATAATGAAGCGAAATAAAGGCCGATAATGGCTTATAAGAATTGTATAAGATAATGAAAAATAATATGGCTATTCCTGTTGGATTTAATTCACGTTAACAATAATTCAAAATGATGACTTATCGGATGTAATGCCCCCATTAAAAGGGGATATGACCGATAAAGGAAATGGTATTAGATGGAAAAGGTTAAAAAAGTAGGGAACGTGTTGGACGTTAATGAATTCGTATCGTGTGGTCATGTCGGGGGAGACAGGGTGGCAACGTGTGGCATACCGAAGGGTGGTGTGGGCCAATGGCGTAGGCGTTGGGAGTATTTTTTGGAAATTTGTCTAAAAAAACATTCATAGAAATTCATAAAACTAAAAGGAACAATCAAGAAACACAGCATACAAAAAGCAAAATATTGTTGGTTATAGTAAGCGAAAATATTTTTTAGTGAGTAGGATGATTATTTACTAATTAACGTGTCAACGATTTACTTATTAGAGAAAAAAAATATTATGTCTAAATTTAAATGAAATCATACACTCTCTCTGCGCATGCGTTAAGTTAGAGAGAGATAAGGAAAAAGAGTGTTGGGCTACAGATAGACAGATAAATCAAGACAAATATATGCTTTATAATTTAAGATATCGATTTAAATTGATGGAATTTCCATACAAAATTCGAAAAGTTAAAATTTTGTACATTTCCATGTATTTCGTCAGTAACGATCCGGGTTTCACCTTCCGGCATCTTCAGGCATTCGCGAACATTCCAACTGTCAGTTAACCAGTGTTCCCAATCGGTGATCCGTAATCCAGTGCCGGGCCGTGAACAGTATGACAAATTTCAAGAAATTCGCCATGCAAAAACGTTAAATATAAGATTTTTTCGCCTGCACATTTACTTCTATTTTTAGCTATTGTTAAATAATAATAATTGGTAGGATAATGCGACAGTATAGTCGCTGGTTTTCTCAGAATAGACAGTCATAAATCTTCTCAGGTACACTCAGGGAGAACTTGGGAACTCTTGGATAGTGAACCCTGATGCAAAACCTAAATATATTTCCAAGAATTTTATATGTATATTTGTTAGTTATAGTTAATTCCATCTGTCACAGTATAATATTAAAAAAATATTTTATAAAAAACCATTTTTATTTCAGTATTAGTGGTCCGCGAAAATGCTTTCCTTTTTTTTACTCTTCCGCAGGTGTAAAAAGGTTGGGGTACACTGTTATAAACGACACCAGGGTCGCTAGTGACGAAATACATGTAAATGTGCAAAAATTGAACAATTTAAATTAAATGCAGATACATATATGAACAGAAATATCATAATTTATATGGCGACCTTTTTTAGGAAAGAATTTCATTTCTATTGCAATTGTTTACTTTGTGGACAGCCTTTTTGAATAACGCTGTTGTATGGAACGTAAAAATTACCTTAAAAGTCTTCTGGTGCTAAAAATATTTATTTTGCATTTCAACACGTTTAATGTCAAACGTTCATGACGCGGCGCCACTGGTAATAGTAACAATATTGGATTGATTGGGGTGATTTATTTATGGGGTAGGTTTTAACAAAAAGTGCGACGAAGATTTTTCGCCGGGTGTTTTTATTCCAATTAAGAACAATCATTATTTATTACCAAAGGGTAATCTATGACTTTTGATCGAATCATTCTCAAAAACTGGCTTGCCTCTATAGATTATTCTTTAGGCCATTTTAATTTATCAACTTCAAATTGCACACTAAAATGTTAAACAAATGTCATAAGAAGCCAGAAAAGAAATCATTTTTTACGTAACATTTTTTTTGAATACGGAATATTACCATGATTGTTAGAATTTAAAATTTATAAATCATTCTCAAATTTTAGAATAATTCTATTCTAAAAACGGAATTTTTTAATTTGACAAGAATAAGTGAAACAGGATATGTTTGTGATATCAAGTATATGAAGATTTACTATATAACCGACATAACCTATCAATTGTATATTATATATATAAAATATTTCCTCAGCGTAGCACTAAGGAACATGATAATATTTTTTACATAAAAGGTTTATTGACTTCAAATAGATGTTTGAAACAAAAAATATAATATGATAAAAGACATAGTTTTACGTTGATATGTGTTAATGCTAATCAATCTATAATATTATTTTTAACCATGTCTGCTACCAATGTGGAGCATAATATGGAGCTTATTTCAACACAAGTATTTTACGAGGACTGATTGTTACTCAGACGTTGAAGTTTTCTTTCTCGGAGAAAATAAGGATAGAAGACTAGTGGTTTGTTAATCTTTCTCGCTAATCGTTTTCAGGATCGGATATGTGGGAGCGAATTTTAGACACCACCGAGTAAGTTTATGAAACTGTCCCAACTGGGATTCGGGCCCGTCAGCACCGCAATGAAGTGATATAAAATGTGTTGCTATATATGTAAAGTTTGTCGAGTTCATTAAAATCTACAAAAGAGCACATTAATCATAAGAATACGTTAATGTGCGTATCAATGCAATTTTTTTATTTGTAATTATATGTTAAATTTGTACCCCCAAACCAAATGTGTAAATATTTATTTTTGGAAAATGATTTCCGATAAAAAAATACAACAATTATATATTATATTGACAGCATATTATCGGAGGCATGTTTCATATAGAAATAACCAGGACTCCACGTAAGTGACAAATTATTTTATTATGGTTGTCAACAACCCACCGCGTCGGAAGAGCACATAATGGGGCGGCTAAAGGGAGTAAAGTGGCGTAATGTGAAATGTGGATGTACTAAAAAAATGTGGTGATGGCAGTGAAGAAGCATTCCTAGGGTGAGACCAGTTCAATGTAAAATGTTTAAAGTCTTTCACGAAATTATGGTGTAATTTTATGATTATAAAATAATCTTAAAATAAAAATTATAATAATACTTTTTTAAAAATAAAACACAATTTGTTTGTACTACTTCCAAATTTTTATAATGATCAGGAACGGTTTCGCTCATCACAAGCATTATCGAATTATAAAATACAAATCTTACAAGCCTTGTTTGTACAAAACCAATTGAGTTTTATTTTGAAAATATTAGAATTGACAGCCAATCCTAAAAAATAAATGTAAATAAATATATTTGTTTGTATTGTTGACCAGTACAGTCAAATATACCAAAAATGAATAAAAATAGTACATATATAATAATAAAATAAAATAAAATGTGTAGACAATTTTTTTTTGAATACAGTACAATTTATTATACAACTTTATTTGAGAATTCAAAAGCTTAAGGGTTAAAACCATATTTAAATTTATTTTAATCTTTGACATTAAATTTGAAACGTTTAAATTTTTTACCTATGTACCATAAATTTTGTCACTAACGTCCTGGATTTCGCATTTCAGCATCTTCAGGCAAAACTAATGATTAAGCCATTATCAATGATTCGATTGGTATTAATGGAATACGAAACGTACCCTGTTGATTAATTTTACTAGGTTTTATTTTCACCATGTATAATATTATTTATATTTGTCTCGCAAAACGTGACATCGATATTGACCAGAAATTTTAGATAGTAAAAAACTTTTCCCTACTTAGATAGTAAAAAATCAAAAGATTATAATATGCATTGCGCTTTTATTGTATTTTACAATGGTACAAAATGTAGGTGTAACTTTCGAAAAATAAGGTAATAAGAGCAATAAACATTCATTAAAAATCTGAAATAATGTCTACGTATATTCACCCTAGACTTGCGTGTGTATGATTCACGCGGTCAGGGGGAGTCAAAATGGTTTACGATACCTACTTACAAGAATTATTTCTGATAAGAGTCAAAACAACGAACCATAAAACATCAAAAACCAGATGGTTGACCTCTGCCACAGTTTTTCCCAATCTTTTCCAAAATTTATTCTTAACCCTTGGATGGTTTTCTTCAGTTTCATTTGAAAGTTGAGTACTTTAGAATAGATTAGAATGGCCAATAATGGTTTAAACCACTCTCTCCCTTCTCTTGAACTGAGCAGAAAGTCCTTTTCATCTCCACGGCCGGTCTCAGATAAAGCCTCCGACAACGTTAATTTTCCAGTATGATAGTCGTAATCTACGGGTGCTGCTCAAACACACCTATCTTGTCATAGTTGTGACAACGTCTCAGTTAATTAGGGTATTACTTATGGTACTACCCCACTAAACGTCTACTGTATGGGCGCCATCGGTATCATTACAAAGTGATTAGTTGTGATTTTGATCTTGAAAATTATATAAATCACTAATGAAAAAAAATATCTTGAAATAACTTATATTTTTATTCCCTAGGATACTCAATGTTGTACTCACCAACACCCGTTACGGTTTCACACTCTTATTACATCGTGTATTCCGAAGTGTTACAACGGCATTCGTGTTTCAAATTGTTGCCTGGAATGTCCGAGTAAAAAGGTCTCAAACTTTGGTTGCATGCACAGAGTTGAAATATATATACACATATATCGACTTTAGAAAGGAAAAAGGACGTAACACGGGTATTAAATTGTATACATTATTACATTGTGATTACAGAAAAAAAAAATTTAGAAAAGACGGAAGGATTCGTGCTTTTGCCTTTCTATAGTCGATATATTATATTTATGTACAAAAATACAGTGTATTAACACGTTTTGTGTGAGTTATAAACAATATTTTTGGTGTGGGTTACGTCCTTTTCCCTTTCCACAGTCGATATATATGCATATATATATCTGTAGCTGACAAGCATACGGGATGCAAGGCAAAAATCTTTTTGAATTACTAGACATATTTATCGTTTTTGCTTTCTAAAAAGTGATGAAATTCCTTTATTCTTTTGTGATAGGACTTTCATCTTTCTACCACTTATAAACTTAATTATCAACTATAATTTGGCATCATTAAATTTTAGACTTGCATCCGTATGGTTATCATATTTTCAATATACGACTGGCGTAAGGCTACCGGCTGGTGCGTGGGGTATAATCATAATCGACGATGAAACTTGTAAAAACGTTACCCGCCAGGGAATGGTTATATTTTTTTTCACGGAGCGTGTCACGTATTAATTTATTGTGGTTAATCTTTTATCTTTTTTCAGTTTATGGCCGCTCTGTGTCCAGTAATTAATATTACTCGACACGATAAAATAAACACAAGGCAATGTCAGCCCACATTCCCCCATGTAACGCCACTTCATAATTTTTTTCCATAACTACTTTTCGCTAATGTTTCTCTCCGAGTACACATATGAACTATGAACCAATAACTAATGCCACGAGGCATTACTCTAATTTTACAATAATTATTACACTGCGACAAACAACACTTTTCCCTTGGTAATAATTATTTCAATGAAGCATGAAGGATAAGATATATTTATTTACATTAACATTTAAAAATGAGTAAAACAAGCAATTTACCAAGTTAATCATATTTGCCAAAAAATATTTTGCTTACGTTTATTTTTCATAGATCATAGATGACGGTATTGAAATTGAAATACTGAATCTTCGAGCTTCTTCAGCTCTTCAATGAGCTTCCACGTAAGCGGCACGTTGGGATTGTACACATTTTGTGGTGGATTTTACAGCCTCCGGAATTTGCCTCGGTCTACATCTCTGCTGTCGCTCACGACGTAATCGCAAACGCCGCTGTTGTTTAGTTTCCATACTGACGGACTGATTGTTATTGTTATTTTTATTTGTTTGCTTCGGTATTTGCGTCACGTCAGAACTGGTGTGTATTGTTGGGTGTGAGTGTGTGTGTGCATTGAATAACATTTTATTTTATACACTCATGAGAAAATTTCACACCTACATGTGATATGTGATAATAATAAAACGCAACAGACTGGTCTGGGCTATCGTATATAAGGCACTATCAAGGGTATACTGACATATTTTTTAGTTATTTTCTGTTTTAAATGCAAAAATGTATGCAACTTAACACTCGACGAACTGTTAGAACGCATGAAGCCATTGAATATAAATGCCTGTAAAAACAAACATTAAGCCAATTTTTTTTTCTACGACAAAAAAGCATGATATAACTAAATATAACCTAACTCATCGATATAATATAATATTTGAAAACTATTATATATTACTTATTGAACATTCCTATTGAAATCTTAAGATTACTCTAGTTTAACTTGTGGCCTTTTACGTTATGAAGTGCGGCCTTTGACTGAATCCAAATAATTTTTCTTTTCATTGTTTTTGATTGAAGCATTTGATTTGAAAGTTTCAATTTGATTTGATCCTGCCGTTACACATGTTTAGCGAAATGCTTTCCTGGTGAAAATCCTCGATGTAAGTTGTGTTGTCGGTCGGTTGTGGGTCGTGTGAAATAAAATTAAAGAAATTTGTCAGTGATGGAAAATTTTCTTATATGTGACGGAAATTTATAAAACGGGCATGCGCAGTTTGACTCCACCCTCTAAAAACGGTCGATATTTGCGAAACAGACATGCGTGAAACGTTGCTTACGAAGTCGACTTGTCCCATACAGATAGGTAAACAGTAAAACTTATGCGCAAAAGAATAGATTCAACATCAACAATATAGATTCATTTATCGAATTGACTGTTGAACATTCTTGAAGCATGTAGTCAAAATACCTCACGCATTGAAAAATAATCACATATGAATTCCAATTACCATAAATTTGGGTAAGTTTGCCCATCGGTCTAAGATTGACTCACTACATGGAAAAAGGTTTGACAGTATGATGTTATAATACCATGATAATACTAATGTCACATGCATATTTTTTTAGTTAAGCAAAGGTATTGAGTAGGTCCTAGATAGAAAGAATTTCAAAAGGCAATTTGAAAGGTAATTATCCACTTATCTGAATATATTTAATTTTTATGATGGTGAAAAATATTCGTTAATATTAAAGACAAAATATATTTTTTTATTGACAGTACTTCTACAGTTTACAATTTCTTTTTTTGAATGAAAAGAATAATTATGCATAAACTTTAAGCCTAGTGGAACACGGATTTATATTACACTACGTTTCGTGGAACTATACTGCGTTATCATACGACGAATGACTGTGTTTAAAATTGTTAAAGCATGTTTGATACTATTAAATTAATTATTAATAAAACCATTAATGTGACTCATTTTTTTTATAAAAAATCCCATTTGTCAATTTCGAAAATGAATATCATGCTTCTTAATCCGATGAACGCGCTGGACATGTTTACATGTCTAAGACTTTATCTCGTATTTCCAGCCAAACTTGAAGGAAAGACTTGTGTACATATGCTTTAAAAAATAGTTTAACTTTTAGGTAGAGGCATTAGGCAACAGATGATGAAAATGTCAAGTAGAACACAAGGAAATATACGTTTGAAAAGAGCTCTCGATATTCAGTCTTTCGAATTTCAGCTTTGAACTTCCGACTTGCGGCTACGCGGTTTCTTGTGTTGACGGTGTATATAAAGACTGGACGCAACCATTTTGCTTGCAAAGTCGTAGATTAAATATTTTCAGCTTCTTCATATTCTTCGGTTTATTTTAGCGAGAATGCGACGAGTTTAGTTTACTTATTGATGTATTTTTGGCCATAGTGAGCGTTTTAACAGATCAATTGACTGAAAATAAATTCGTGCGAAAACGGCTCACGCTGTCAGGGTTAAAGAAGCGAAACGCGTTACATTTAGCAACACAGTTATAATTTTATATTAACAATGAATTTCCGCAAAGTCCGCTGAATCTATCGAAGATATTTACTATATATGTGTTTATTATAAAATTCATCGTCATTGGGTTTATCTTGCGATGCATAGAAGCAAAAATAGCGTTCAAAGAGTAAAATAATTGTGTACCATTTTGAAAAAAAATACAGCGGAAACAGATATGCGTATTATAATGATACGGCTGTTATCTAATAACGTATTGGAAGTTTTTTTTCCGAGCTTTAAGGCTGAATGAAGGACCCATTATTACAATATGCCACACAGGTAGATTGGATTGTATTTTTTTTCTCGTTTTGTTTGAGTGCAGAGCGGGTCGGTTAAATGCATTGATATTTTATCTCCAAAGAGTGGGTGGATTTGTAATACGAATGCTGCGACCACGAAAACATATACTGATCGGGTGGCACGGAATTATCGATATTGCTATCGGGTGAAATTGATATTCGATATCAAATTTAAAACGTGCCAAGGTACTTTACGACGGAAAACTAAAAATCACCAGGCGTGAGTATTCTTTGACGTGGCACTGCGAATTGACGTTATTAACTATGAATCAATATTACAATTTGATTTTATAATATATAGTACATTATAGGTTTGAAAATATCTAGTACCTGCATCTTATTCACAAAACGTTTTTTCATTGGTATACATTTTTACACTTGAAAATATAAAACCGTATAAGAAATCTAATTAAAAATTATTAAAATACAGTGGGTGATCGGTTAACGAACATAATCCGTTCCAAGACTATGTTTGCTATCCGAATTGTTCGTTAACCGATCACCCACTGTAAGTCATTTCTTTGATTGGTTTTACAGATAGAATACATCGGTAGAATAGAAAGATTGTTTTAGTTCGTTATCCGAATATGTGTTCGTTGTCTGAACACAAAAATCTTTCGTGAAAGTGTTCGTTGTCCGATTTGTTCGCAGCCCGAATTGTTATTTAACCGATCACGGACTGTACATCAATAAAAATATTTTCATATTTCACGGTTTTATACTTTAATTAAATGAAAAACAATTTGTAGTATTTATCTAAAAAAAATTACGGAATACATATAAATAAACGTCTTGATTAAGCTGCTGATCTGAAACACATCGTACAAACACACACACACTCTCTCTATTTTGGCGCACAGTACACATTGATCGATTATAGACAGGACGTGTCTGTGACACTTGGTATTCATAAAACTAGTTATTTAAAATGTACCGAATTCAATTGTTTATTATGTTTTTCAAAATACATATATTTATTAGCCATTTATGGCGCCTCACCAAGGCACAGGGTAACATAATACTGTGCTTTGAAAATATATGTTTGCGGCGAATACTAGGGGTACAGTGGTTAGATTTTGTCAGGAACTCGGAGGTAAGAGAGCGGACGGAACAGACTCTTATTACGTCCAAAATTAAAAAGCGGCGATGGACCTGGCTTGGACACGTGCTGCGGATCCCCCAGGGGAGCCTGAACCCTGCCTGTCTCTTCTACCAACCGGATGGATTCCGTCGGTCTGGAAGGCAGCTGATGACCATCCATAGGATGAATTCGGCGGAGCTACGGGACGCTGGGATGACCTGGGAGGAAGCGAGGAGACTGGCGGGGACAGAGAAGCTTGGAGGAACCGCGTGATCGCCATATGCTCCGAATAAGGAGCGGATATGGTTTAAAAAACCATTTATACACAAATATATTAGACTATTAAAAGACCATTTCACGTTTTACGTCACAATTCGCGCCACACTCCCTTTTTAAGTTTGATAGTGTGACATATTTTCACATTTAAAAAAATTCTGATTGTAGAAAATAATCGTCTAACTTTTTGAACCACAACACTTATGACATACAGTTATCTCAGAGAAAATTATTCTAAAAATTAAAAACAAACGAATATTGATTACGCGATTGAAATTTGTTCTTTTCGATCGATGCGCCATCGATTATGGGTTTATTTGAAATTAACAAATCAATGACGAATCGAATTGACAGCTTGGCAGAAATTTAATTTTAAATTTAACAACACCAAATAAAGTCATATTTCAGCGAAATCAATTAAAATACTGACCATTATGGTTATTATAAATGAAAAGTTTTTTAATTATAATAAAATGTTTGCGGCATTATAAATAAAATCTGTGAAGGTTCGCCTATTTGACAGGTATAAAAAATGGTCACACTACGGTAGAGTACAAAAAAGTATAAAAAAATGAAAGCCTCAGAGACGCGTCTGAGGATCATTGTCAAAATTTGTATCCCGGACCATTGTCTCGACTCGGGTTGTGCTTTTTTCATTCTATAAACATTATTGTATTACTCGACTCGCAGACTTCACCATAAACACAGATCCAGCGAGTTCATAAGGTATCGATTAATTATAAGGCAGGCCGCTTAATAATTGCATAATTACCACATAACGGAGGAGTGACAATAATAACTGACTTATTGAAAAATGCGAATGCATCAATCGTGTGTTTTTTTAACGATTTTATTGTACGTAGGTTTTACTGAATATTTTATCCTTAACACCTTAATAATGCGAACAAATTCTTCAGTAACAAATCATTTTTATACTTTTTAATTAAAATTTGGTTGCCGAATAGGACGAATGCCATAGAACACTGACTATTCGGCTGCAAAGCGGACCAAAAATATTGATCTTTTTATTTCAACAAGAATAATGTAAAGTATATGTCGGCTCCGAGGTGCAGTTGGTAACGTCGTTAGCTACGGCTACGGATGTCGCGGGTTCAACTCCCGGTGCGGACAGTTTCATAAATTGATCTTTCAATCGATTTATGGATGTCTAAAACTCCCTTCCACCCATCCGATCCTCAAAAACGGGGCGTAGCGAGAGCGATTACCTAACCACTAGTCCTTTCCTAGCTCTTTCCTTATATCTCTACTCTGTTCGAAAAAAGAGTGGTTGACCTACTGAGTAACAAGCAGTTCCATAGAAAACATCTGTTGAAATACCTCCATTAGGAGGCCATATGCTCCACGTTGAGAGTGGACATGGTAACAAAAAGATTATAGCTCAGGGGTTCCCAACCTTTTTTTGATCCATACCCCCTTTTACCAATGTTCAGAACATAATTCCCGCATCCCAAGATAATCTCACTCTAGCTCAATAAGTTCTTTCTAAATATGCATATATATTATATTATGTAATATTGATAATCATTAATAATCGGCAGCAATTGCCCCCCTGGTAATTTAAAATTCTGCCCTTGGAGGGAATCCCCTAATGGTTGGGAGCCCTTGTGATTCCTTTCTTAACTACAAATAGGCTATTTATAATAGCTACAGTAGATAAACTAAAATGCTGACAACTATAATAAATATATAACATAATTCTTACAGAACTAAATAAATTGCGAATATTTTAAAAGATAAAACACAATTTGTTTGTACAACGCACACATGTTTATAATGATCAGGACAGGTCTCGCTCATCACGAGCACTATCAACTGATAAAAATACAATCAAAACATGGCTACTTATAAAAAATTGAATGCTTACAATTACAAGGTATATGAAACAGTTGGTTCATGAACTAAGACAATAATTTACAGGTGACATTGCGGATAAGTTGAAATGTCAAAAAGATTTAGGTTAATTATTGCAAAAACAAAATCATTGTGCTAAATGAAACGTTTTTACTAATGCATTAATTAAAATGTAACCGATTCTGATGAAAACCAGTAAGCTGAATCGACCGTTCATTTTAAATCTCATAATTTCTACGCAATGGCATCGGTATGTCTTGTGCCCCGACCTTTAAGCGACTCAATGCCTTTCTATTTCAATTCACGGCCAGTAGAGTATTATTTTATGATTAATGCTTTGCAAAACCACTACCGTAGGTTTATAAAACAGGAGAAACCAAACATAAGGGAGGTTATCATTTAATCATTAACCCACAATCTGTCAAAGTGTTTTATTTCTATTACATTACCAGTATTTTTACTCGGTTTTGCCCAAGATAAGGAACGCTTATATTAGGTTATTAAATTAAGACGTTGAAATTTGAAAATATCACCGTCAACCGTACCTCTTTTGTTACACCCACAAAATGTAGTCCACCAATTTATAATAATGTTAAGGGTTGAAACCAACTATAATATATAGTAGAGATTACGTAAGAGATATTCTGGCAAAAGAGTGATGTTTTATCTTGTAATATTCATTATTCAACTGAAGTTGCCGATTTTTTAATGTTTAACATGCGCCTTATTAATTCACATTTTTTACTCAAATAAATTATGTATTATTAAGATAGACGAAAAGAAAAAAATCATGATTATTCTAATAATAATTCTGTAATGGCTTAAGTAACTAACTACACAAGTCGAAAAATTCAGTTATTCGATTTATTCCGATTCTTTTATTATAGCATGCTTGACTCGACATGTCTGCGTGTAATCATAACTCAACGGTGTTTTGGCCAATTGATGTAACCCTCAAAATTAAAAAAGTTCAAGAGAGAGTAAAAACGTATTATACGTAGTAAAAACGGATTATACGTAGAAAGTGTTGATATAATAGTGGCTTACATCAAGTGGCCAGGTCATAAACATTGTGAATGATGCTTCCCCTCCAAAAGTGGTCAATTGGTATTTCTAATTTACCTTATCATTTTCCCGAGACCTGCTCTGTTGTCTTTAAAATGAGATTCAATCATTAACTCATTTTCGTATTTTTTAAGGGTTACATCAATCGGAAAAAACACCTTCGATATGATCAAATGCTGTTTAGAAAGCGTTTTATTACAAATAAAAATAATCACAAAAGATATTTATCTCTCAAAATCGAGGTGACAATATATCCCAAAAGTCTCACTTATGTGCGTAATACTTAAATCAATGGAAGACTACCGTTGTCAGTTAACGTTTTAATTTAAAAGCAAAGCTTTCTGTAAAACCAAACGATATTCACAAAAAAAACACTCTACTGACAAATCTTGTTTTTTACTTAAGTGGTTGTTCACCCCGGCCATAGAATTGTATTTTCGGACAGGCAAAAAGGTGTGAAGGCAAAATTAGTAAAAAGTTACACTGAAATATCATGATGCACAAAAAAGCGATAATAACTGAATGTAATTAAATAATTCCATTTGAATACTAATGAATTATAATTTTATCTTGCGATTAATAAAAAAAAATAATATCCTTCTTTCATATTTATGTCTTATATTATCATATTTTCCTATAAAATGTTTTTTTTTTATTATACAGAATCTTACGAATGTTTCGAGTTGTCCAATTTGCATTCAAGATTATATCTACCAATCAAATCTGGTAATAAAGCAGTTGAAACATCACCAATAATATAAATGAACTGTCGGATGCGAGTTATAAAAGAATGGCGGAGGATCAAAAATTTATTCAGAATACCTATGCTTAAAAGGTAGAATATTAGTACAGTGGAACCCCGATTGTTCGTTATCTTAAGGGCCAATCAAAAAAAAAAAACGATGAATGCGGTAAACTCGCAAAACCCATGAATAATTAAAAAAAAACACGTGCTTGATAAAATATGCTTAATCACAAGAATTTGCTTAACTCCAATAATTAATTAATAATAATTGAGTCTGTTGTTTTAAAAATAATGACAATATTATTTTTTTTATAAAAAAGACTTGCAATCTCTGTTATTGTACAAATGTTCGTCAAAAACGATCAACCGATGTAAAATTTGTGACGTGACCTTACTATTAAGACGATAGATTAGGAAAGGAAGAATTCCAGAATTATTTAAAATTGTAATAATGCGTTTAAAAAAGAACGATGATTGCGAGAACGATATATCGGGAACACTGCATTTAACTTGTCCATGGTTTTAACTGTGTTTCAACAAAAATATAATAAACTTGATCCGATATTGTTTCGATTGCATTGTTGTATCTAATAGATAACCAATAAAATCAACTAATAGCAGTGGTGTGATTTATCTTGACACCATAATGATCGAAATGGGATTTTATTTAGTCAAAACCAGCTTGATATAATGTAGCAACTTGAACTGTATAAATAATGCACTTAATACTATTAGTAACTGTGTACTATCATCAATATTTATAACAGGGTTATAAATAATTGCACGTTGTGTTAGATAGTATTCACTTAAACTTTTATGTCGATAGTTTGCACTTTGGATTAGATAGTATTAACTTAGAACACTCAAACTTTTATTTTTATAGTTTCCACTTGGTCACGGATTCTTTTCACAAAGTGAGTTAAGTTATAGTAGGTTATGTTAGGGTTGGTCTGGTTTGGTTTGTGTGATGTATTCTAATGCGTGGAACAGAGACAATATAGGAGGCCTAATGTAGGGTAGAGTTGCGACAAGTATTTTCATTTTATTACAGCTTCGTACAACCAACGATTCGATTTCCAAGTGTGAATATTTATATTGAGTAAAAACTATTTTATCTATGTGAAAATATTTTTTCGTAATTGTAATAGGTATATTTATTCATTGTTAAAATATATTTTATTATGTGAGATCACTTTATTTTTAGTGAAAGAATTTGTCTTTTGTTGAATGTATTTGTTATAAGTGAAAACTATTTTTGTGAAAGTGAATATGATCTAAATAATTGTGCATTTAATTGTAAGTCTTCATAATACAGTGGAATCCCGATTCATCACATTTTAAGGACCTCACAAAACAGAACGATGAATGCGAGAACGATGGATCAGAATGTCACTATAATTAGATGTACGGTTTCTTAGAAAGCACAGCGCGAGCCGGTTGTTACAAATCGATGACGTCAAAGAACCGGTTAACAAATTCATGATGTTCCAATGACATTAAAATCATCAGCTGGCTGTGTTGCTTGTATGTATCATTACTACAGCTAGCAGTATGTTAACTTGAAAAGGTATTGTAATATTTGAAGTGATTGATAATACATCGTAGTAACCAATTCTACGTAAATCATTAGTTCAAAGTACTTTCCAAAAGTAAATTAACCAATTAGGTGGAATATATATTTTCATTTCACCAACTTAATAACGAAAAAATATAGATTATTTAACTAAGTCATAACAAAGATTTCATCGAATAAAGAATGTAATTGTCGTAAGAAAAATACTAATATCAAAAGATTCCGTTATGAGTAAAACGTTATTTTTATAGATTGAATTAAATTATTTGTATAATTAATATTATGTGTAATCGCTCATTTCACATGAACCGACTTGAATAAATGCATTCATGCGGTATACATCAATTACTTTATCCCACATTACATCTATTCAATAATATTAAGCTTAGATAATGTTATATTACATACACATAAACAAAACAGGGCCGCACTGAGCAGAGAATTACACATTAAATTCAAAATAAAAAACACATTGTTATTTAATTTATTGAAACAATAGTTTTATAATGTCAAAAATATACTGAGATATTGTAATATATCGACTGTGTTTTGGCCAATTGATGTAACCCTTAAAATTGAAATTGTTCAGGAGAGAGTAAAAACTGTTTATTAATGATTGGTTCTCATTTTGAAAACGACAGAGCAGGTCTCAGTCAAAATGATTTAAATCATAAAAATAAATTGAACACTTTTTCCAAATAGAGCATCTCAATAGAAGTTGTTCAGCAAGAACTGGTAGTTAATAAGCCAGTCAACCTCATTTTTGGAGGGAGTATGGATATAAAGATAGAGCTAGGAAAGAACTAGTAGTTAGTTAATCGCTTCGTTTTTAGGATCAGTTGGGTGTGAGGGTAATACAATACATACATATCGATTCAAATTGTCTTGGCCAAATGATGTGAATCAGAAAAATAAATTGAACACTTTTTGAAAGGGAAACATAGTTCATAATTTTAAATTGGTTGTGGGTTTAAAAATTATGACCCGGTCACTTGATGTAAGCCACCATTATATCGACACTCCCTTTGTATAATCCCGTATCTGAAAACCTGAGAATTTACAGGTGTGCATTTCAAAGATTCATAACGCAACAAACTTCAAAGTTCAATTATTCAAAACTAGTATTTTTCAGTTAGTGTTTTCTTCCAGAACAGCGACGATATGGGGCCTGAATATGAAGGGCTCGGACCGGGTAATTTTATAAAATTTTGGCCCGTACAGACCTCTGCTTCACAGTTACATGTGTTTTTAACGATGACTTCCTCGCGACTGACAGTAAAATGAATAACACTTACTAATTGCATGGAGGTGAATGGTTCTAAGCTGCATGGATCTCTTCAGACCCCTTACTGCAGAACTAGCCTAACTGATTTTTATGAAAATACTTTTACTGTACTGAAAAATCCTTTTTTTGATTCTTTTTTTGGAACAGGCATAATATATGATTTATCAATATAATAGGGTTATCAGCTTAGATTGTCACCATTGTCGAACACAATTAATAGCCTAACTGACGTTAAGCTAGTTATGTTAAAAGTTAGGCTTGTTCTGCACTGAGGGGACGATATGTATTAAGTGTATTAGATCCTTACGCCAATATTTAAAAAAAAACAAGTTATGTTAAAAATTTCATTGATTTCATTTCACAAGACTTCCGCCGTTATATGTATGCAGCCGCTGTTTCACGGCTACCTTCCATAACGCAATAACGATCAAGAAAAGAAACGAATTTAGTCCTAATATTATTGGCCCGATGCAGAGCTGTACGACAACGATCTTTTAACTTCGCACTATTGTGTTTATGAAAAGAAAAAATAGAAAGAAAAAAAAAAGAAAATGTTACTGTTCAGCCACTTAGTAAGCGATATTGGGTAGGTATCTTATGTGTCCGTATACTGAGAATCCACCGTAGCGCTAGAGTTTAATCTACTCCTCGTTGAATCTAAAAAGTAATCGAGAATATCCCGATCCGCATATGATTTTTCAAATTTATCAATTGTTGATAGCTATTTCGGTTTTGCGCCGTCGTCAGGACTATGTCTAAACTTAATTATGCTATACTGAAGAAAAGGTATTTTAGCTGGCAAATAATTATTAAATTGTGCCACCCGCCTGAGTAGGGCCCTTGGTCGTGGTCCACAAAGCCCCGCCTTCAGCCATCACTGGCGCAGCCACAACACTAAACTTATTATTATCCATTTCGCGTCCTTTCGGTTGACCTTTCACTCCGCGGAATTCTTTGCAGATTGTATCGTGACGTACGATTTTTTTTATAAACACAACACCAACACACATAAGAATAAAATCACTATTAAAACATCATTTGTTTTCAATTAAGTATTCAAACCAACAGCGCGTCTAAAATGTTTATTTTATTTGTGCTTTGTTAATATTAACAAACAAAAAAATATTGAAATTTATTTACAATGAGGTTAAGCCCACACAATTTTTGGATGATAAATTTTGGCGAATCAAGAATTCGGGGCCGTCCATAAATCACATGATTTTAGCAATTTTTTAACCCTTCTCCCACCATGGACACTTCTCGTCATAAAATCTTAATGATGTCGCATTTTTGAAACCCCTCTAATTTTTAAAGAATATGCATTAATGCCATATATTTTTTCCGATATTAAAAAAATGTTGAAGATTTGTATTTTACCGGTTTTATGACGTCACATTTTCTACCACCACCCCGTCCCCCTTCCTCACAAATCGTTGCACATTAATTGACCCTCTTCCCTCTCTAGAGCGTGACCTCATATACAGAAAGCCTCTCACTTTAAGAACCTTGGAACTCGATACAGTTGAGCAAACAAAATACTATACGATAGCATAATAACATGAGTAGATTCAACCTGCCAATGGTAATGGCACTGAAATCCTCATTTTTAACTTTTTGAACTTTTCTTTACCTTTTTTTCTTCGGTATTCTTTCGAATGTTAACATAGTTCCCACGGAAGAGAATGTTTTCAGGCGAGTACTCTTATCTATGTTTTTAAGTAGATTTTACCAGAACTTGCTCGCCAGACCTCCTTGTCAATATTTACTGAACTGTTTTCCTATGTATGTATCATTTGTTATATGATAAAATCAATAAATTCATGATTTCAGCTTTTTAGTATTATTTTATATCATATAAGTAACTAATGACAGCACTCATTTTATATCTGTAAAATCGACTAAACCAAAGTTCCTCAAGTTACGCCTATACAATAAACGGAAGATTTTAAAACTTTAAACAAGTTAATTATTATTTATATAAATAAGCGTATTTTATTTATACGAAAGAACATGTTCAAAAGTTCTGTTTAATTCAACTATGTATAAAAACAAATTTAATTTATTAAATGATGTTGTATGACAATTAAAAAACATATACGATCATTAGGGTTTTTTTTTGTATTACTGTAAAATCAATATTCTGAATATTTTTAGAAGTAATATTTAGAAAGCTAGTAAAAATATGTATCCTGAAATTAATTTAATATTTTTAAAATCGACTAAAGCATGGTTTCTCAAACTACGCCTATACAATAAACGGAAGATTCTAAAATAAAATGTTAATTATAACGTACCCCGAGTGTAACTCAATAATAAGTGTAAAATTGTAAATTTTGATTTTATTACTGATTGAAAATGCTATTTTTATGATTTACAGCAGTATCCGTATTCCGATTATTTTAGTGTGATAATACACTTCCGAGTTATTCGCATTTTCACTGTAAAACGTTAGATTTTTATTATATATAACGTTTACATCTTTAGTGAAATACTGTAATATTTGCAGTTTCTGTCTTTTTACAATAATAATTTACTATGGTTTGGGAGAAAATGAGTAAATAATATTCTTTGTTTGCCACAGTAAAGTCTGTTTATCTCAGAACAATGAAATTGGCCGATACTATTGTTTTGCAATAGGGGTGCGATAATTCATATTACTTAGACGGAAGGATAATTATGTTCAAAAGTTCTGTGTTTGTTGTGTCAGAGTTGATCATACAGAATAGAATGTATTAAATTTTATCGCGTCTGCTTGCGCGCACAGTATGCTGGATTTATTACGGAGGCGCTTGGTAACTTCACGTGAACATTATTGGTTGATTGAACAATGCTGATTGCTTTTCAGTCCCTTGACAATGTCGTTGATTGAGGATATTAATTTCCGGCCGATAAATTTTGTTTGTGGCACACAAACGAACTCACGTTGACCTGATGTTCCCTCAACAATAAAAAATCATCGGAGCAAACAAAGCTAATGGCAGTTTCTGTATATTTTACGTTTATCTGCAATCATCTAAATTATATGCTCAAATAAGTTGCCGATATCATTATCAGCCGTCTCAAACACGGTGACTTATTTGCACGATAAGTGAAATAATAGAATTGGACTATTAGTTCCATCACATAATATGTATTAGCATTTGAGTAGATAAATTTCATACGCTCCGAAGTCACACTGACAAATTTTGAATAGCAAGCATTTTCAGTTTATAACGATTTTTCTTATTTTTTTTCATGTCCGCTCCCAATGTGGAACATATGGTCTCCTAATGGAGGTATCTTAACAGAATTTTTCTATGAGAACTGTTAGTTACTCAGTTGCTCAACCTCTCTTTTTCGACGAAGAGAGTAGGGATAGAAAGATAGGGCTAGGACAGGACTAGTGGTTAGCTAATCGCTCTCGCTACGCTCCGTGAAGATGAGATGGGTGGGAGGAACGGCTCAGACTACGAACAGAAATCCATAAATCGTTGAAAGATCGTCTATGAAAGCCGTCCGCACTGGGAATTGAACCGGAGACATCCGTAACCGTAGCCAGCGACTCTACCAACTGGGCCACGGACGCCGATTAACTTTTTCTTATGCTAATATAAAAAAATGAATTTTCTTTTACAAATGTGTGCGTATCTTCATCTAATTGTGAAAATTAGTTTCTCATTAAGAGTTTTCATTTTTTCGTTATTTCTATCGTTTGGTTCAACTGGTCTCTTCAAAAACGATAGATCGAGAATCTACTGTGCCTAGTTCCTATTAAAAATATTAAAAATACATAATATAATAAGAAGTTTATTATTAAAATAAATGTGTCAGTTCTTACATTGTTTCTCGTAAGTCTTACGGTTTTATTTTATATGCCAAAGTTCCAATATATTAATATTCAGACCTACAACCCGCTGCGGTAGCTGCAGTCAAAATAACCCGTTTTGCTTTACTAAGGATTAAATAGTAAATCGAAATTCAGTGCTAGATTTATAGCTCGCGAACTGCAAGCAATCTAATAAAGTACAGGGTGTTTTATAAAAAAACTGATTAATTTATTTGAAACAATTAAAACAAAATTACACTCAAAAGGAGTCATAAGTTTAAAACGACAACGAGATCGAATAAAAGCTTTATTAACTCCGTCGTTTCCATTGCAAAATTGCACAACTGCATATGAGTTTTTGAAATTTGTATTATTAATACTGCAAAAACCGCTCTTCAGTGCATGCAAAATAATAAAACTCGCAAAAATTATTGTCAAGTATTTAATATTAATTACGTGTTTTTAATTTTTGTTTTAATTCGATAAAGTTATTTCACTGTTTATGTCAATAATGTTCCCTGAAAAATTGAGATTTAGTAGATGTACAATTTTGTAATAGAAACGACGACATGCTGCTTGTTTGTTATCCTAACATTGGGAATACCCTGTATAATTATATGTAAGGCTATCGACTGATAATGTGACGTATTTGACCTTTGCAGAATGATTTAATGTGTGAACTAGTTTTTATCAACGTTTCTACATGAGGTTAAATTGGATTGAATCAGTGAAGTGCTAAAATAATGAAAATCAGGTGCCACGACTTCCAAGTTCAACTCGAAAACACATCAAAGACTGTACAAAGCAGCTATCCACAAAGCAATCAATTTTCTGACAATAAAAAGATTTTGAGATAATTTAAGCTTTAACATACATAATTTAAGATAGCGAATGAGGGTGCTTGATTGAATTTCAATATCAAATTTGAAATTTTGTACTTTTCCTAGTATTTCGCCAGTAACGACCCAGCAATCTTCAGGCATTCCAGCATACGAATAAATTCGAACTGACGAAGTGACGAAATACATGGAAATGTACAAAATCTCGACAATTCAATTTGACATAACTGTGCGCCACACAAAAACTCGCAAAATGTACACTATTTATTATACTATGCTTGAAAAATCGTTATGAATTTTACTACTCTCAACTCACCATTCCTTGCCTTCCCGAGTTATCAATTACTAGATTTACTTTTTTTTTTTAGAATTAGAATCATTGTTTACCTTTCAAATAAATAACCTTGCGATATGGTTAGTCTGAAGATACTTCTTAAAGAAGCGAAACTCGTCAAGTTAGTGGAATAACAAAGTTATCAATTTTAATTTTATATTAAACTAGAATTACTATTCAAATCTTTATTTCAGCCGAAGTCAGATAGTTTTAGTATAAAATGTTTTTTTAACTTAGTAAATAACAAATACTTTATATTGATATGACATAAAAATTCTAGGTTGATTGATGATACGATTTTTTGATTGATGTTAGAAATATTGAAACTGTCAAATTGAAAACAGAAGGCAAAGTTTACTGTTGACTACAAACTTCACGGTTTGGAAAATTAAAACATGAATAAAAATATGATGTGACTTTTGCCAAGAATACGGTACACCAATGGTCTTATTTTATATGTACAAAGTAAGTTATAACAGACAAGTAAAACGCCTTATTATCTGCATTTTTATTTCGAAATGCAGTGATAAAAATGTTTTTATCAATTGAGTGATTTACAATTAAATCACATTAGCAGTTTGTTATTTATAAATGATAAAAATATCACTGCGAATTGCTATTATAAATACATTCACAGATGTAGCGATAAATTAAAAAGCAAAGCTGAATTAATTTACTATTATTATCCATTGTAACCCTCAGAGAAAATTTACGAATGGTTAGTTTATTATATACTCAAAATATTGCAACAAAACAATCAGTATTTGTTCACGGGAATTCATTTCAATGTCTTTCTATATTATACAAGTTTTCCATATTGTCTTTTTTATTGAAAGAAGTAAAGTATCTTACTAGATTGATATGTACATAATCATGATCACCGTATAATTTGAAATATCTTTCATTGACTTAATTGCCGTTTACCCGATAGAGCTGGGATATAACAGGGTAACAAGTAATATGTAGGGATTCCAACCGAGTATTCGAATATATTCGGCTGTTTTTTTTATAGTATTTATCCATATTAAACCAATGGTTTAATAAAAAATGTCTTTCAGCTTTGCATTATATCTTGATATAATATTTTTATTTTTAAATCAAATCACTCATTTAAAACACTTGCTGGTAACTAGTCGTTACCTTACTTTGAAAAGGTTCTAACTGAAATTTTAGCCTAAAATGACCTTTTGATTGGAAAATGTTGTATTAGCCACATTCTACCATGTACGTTGATTTCAGAGTCATATATTGTTCAATGAGGGAGTTAGCAGTATTTCGGAGTTCTATCCACACATTTTTTTTCAAAAAATTTGTTTTATACGGTTCTATGAATCGATATAACTAATTATTATCATCTCGCAGAAAAAATATACTCATCAGAGTTTTTTTGAAAAGGTTTTAACGTCATGTTGAACATTCTTTGCTCGATGGTTGGTGAGTGTTTTATCATTTACTTCTACTGTTCTATCAATGTGGTCATTGACGTAAGTTAGCGAAGTTCGTTCAAACATTCAAAGTATATATGTATTATTATTATTCTGTTGTATTATAATATTATTGTTAGCTTATATGGTTCAGCACGTCATGATAATCTATACTATTAATAAATATTTCAAAAATCAGAACATTTTGTTTGATAAAATTGAATTATCCAATAAAACCTTTTCAAACAAACTATTGTTGTCAGTTCTAATTAAAGCTTTAGAAACTCATTATTTTCTAATATAAAAGCTTTAGTGTAAATAAATTATATAAAAAACAAGTACAATATTTATATATATAAATATATGCTAACTCATGAATTAAAGATACATTTTTTCCTTCAAAATACAAAATATGATCGGTCAAAACTTCAACCGCCCATATCTCAAAACATGGCAGTTAGAACCTTTTCAAAGTAAGGTAACGTAGTGTGTGTTAAAAATTAAAGTGTATCGCCAGAAATATTTAAAAAAAAACAATGAATATACCAACATGATGAAAAACATACATTATATTATTCGAATAATATAAGGTTGTAATATTCGAAATTGGAATATTTGCTTTCAACAAATATTTGGCATCCCTAGTAACAAAAATGGCTGTCAAATATTATCGATCAGCATCGTGTTAATGCCAGAACTACGATTTTTTGACCTTTTATCGATTGTATATATATTTACAAACAAAATATCAAAATACCTTTGTCAAAAATTCACATTTTGAGATGAATATTTCAAAGGATATGAATTATCTATTCAAGCTAAAGACAATCGTAACTGGACTGCTCAATTGTAAATTATCTACCCTACTTGCTGCAATCAAAATTAGTATATTGTAACAAAAATGAATAACTATTAATCTGAAACAATTCATTTGTTTAATACAGTCATTATTAAGGTTAATTTCCATTAACTTTAAGCTACATATTTAACAAATTATCATTTACCGTGTAAAGTTCTATGAAATGTATCTAATCAATTTCAACGACTTTCATTTCGCTATTTAAGATTTCGATTTTAGTATACTCTATATGGTTATTTTTTTATTGCTTGTTTTCATATTCACTCTTTTAATCCCTATATCGCATGTGTTCTAGCTAAGACTGCCTTAAAGATTCTTTCACCTGAAGGCTTTGTATCGTTAAAATAATTATAAAAAAAGACTTATGAAGGAAGTTCAATAGACAAATGTTTAAAAATATTGTCAGAACTTTTTTATGTGTCAAATAATTTTGTAGTTTTTTATGGTAACACTTAATCGGAAATTAGCTGAGTAAAAGTTGAATCATTAAAACGTTGGTCGGGTGGTCAATATAATTGGCTTTGGTTGCAGTGCTCACGCTTCAAATCCCAGTACGGAAACTCATGAATATATTTTTGAATCCATCTACGAAGTTCTGTTTTTAAGGCATGCATATCTATGAAGTCCAAATTCCCTTCCAACGGACGGAAATACTCCCTTTAAAAAGGGTAGATTGAGTAACTGTGTAATACGTAATTATCATAGAAAAACTCTTGCTGAGATAAGCTCCATTAGGAGTCCATATCGTCACTTCCATTTCAAAACCACTTATCAGAATAATTGCCGCTGTCCAGAAGAAGGATAAAAACATCGCATTCGTTAATTTTTTTAATAATACATATTTTAATTTCGATTTTCCATTAAACAATGGAAGAGAAGTCATTATTTATATTACCATCACTTTAAAATTCTAGAATTCCTGGAATATAGCATAATGGAAAGAGAAAAACTAATAAATGTTTTGAAATATTCAAGTTAGAGCCTTCTTATTGCTCTCCCATTCACATGTTTTTGTCAGGTGATTTAGAACATGGTTTTTCATACAATGGCTTTCAGAACTTAATTTCTCATTTTTTCTGGTACGTGGTTTTGCCGTGCAAACGATAATATGCTCCACATTGGGAGCGGAGATGGTTAAAAAAATTAAATTAAAACGGGTCAAAGCTTAAAATTAAATCGGTTTTTTTCCACTGTAAGCGCACGGTTCGCTTAGCGATATAAATTTGTGCATCGCCGGATATCGCAAGCTGTCGACGATTTAAAATGTTGATTTTTTCAATCCAATAGTCAAACTGGAGACATGTGTACAGGCAATCCATTGGCATACAAAAATTGTTGAACTAAATAATTAATTGCTCAATACAGATTCGTTATAATAAGAAGTTGAAAACATCTCGCTGAATTCCAGCCAACATGTTTGACTAGTTTCAGTCTGTTAGCGCGCAGGCATAGCTTCATTAATAAGTAATATCTGGGGCGCGTAATTTTGAGTCTGATAACCGATAACATTGGCTGGGAGTGATTAATATTAAGCAAATATCTTTTAACACTGTTTCATAAAACACAGCGATAATAAAAATACGGCATACCAACTTTTATATTGGTGTTAACGGTAGCGGTTCAATTGAAAATACAAGTGAATGAAGGATTTCTGCTACAGAATCAAAACTTCGAGTATTAAGGTCAAAATTTTTTTCGGATGAAGATAATATAACAAATGATGTGTTTAAATGGTAACTTGGGATCATTCGATGGTGTTTTGGCCAATTGATGTAACCTGTAATGATTGAATCTCATTTTAAAGACGACAGAGCAGTTTTCGGCCAAATGATGTAAGTTAGAAAAATAAATTGACTACTTTTTGAAAGGGAAACATCATTTTAGATTGGTTTTAGGTTTAAAAATTCTGAACTATCCACTTGATGTAAGCCATATTTATATCGACACTCCCTACGTACAATCCTGTTTCTGCAAAAATGAAAATTTACAGGAGTGCATTTCAAATATTCATAACGCAACTCACCATATAATGTTTTCGATAAAAACAGTTCTCCTGAACAATTAACAAACTAATAACTGTTTTGTTAAAAACTTGAAATGTGTCATTTATTTATAAAAAATTGTACCAGGGTAATGATTATAAAGAATGAAAACTAACGAACCCTTCAACTATTTTCAGATAAAAAATAAAGTAACATAGCTTGTATATTTATTGCCGCAATGAGAGACCATTGGAATTTTAAGATGTCTGATACATCTGTATAGAAGATTGGTAGGTAAATAAAACCTTTGTTCACTCATAAATTCTTCTTCTTCTACTATTTTGATGGCGCATATTCCGGAGTGAACTTTGACCGCCCTTTATTATTCTCTCCGCTCAGCTACTATGTTTCCCTATGGTCTTATGACATCCATTATATCCCTAGACCTGAACGGTCAATGAACTCTCCGTATTATATCTCTCAGAAGTAGAAAATGTGAGGGGTTTAGTGGGTTCCTACAAGGGATTCCAACTATTCGTCATTATCAACTATTCGATTAGTTTCTGTAGTATGAAAATACTATTAAAAATCAATTTCAGTAATTAATAATGTATACATTCCAATACCGTTCCATTGTATTGCAATATTTAAAATTTGCAGCTGCGTCGGAATACTACAACGGTATTTCTGCAATAAAGAAAATTCCGGCATGTTTAAAAGTTTTTTTTAACCTCAAATCATTCGTCAAACTTAAATATTATGATGAGCTGATATTGAATGCGCTGGGTTGGGTGAAATAAAAAAACCACTACCTGGGGTATTTATTGGATAGAAATAAGCAAAAGGGAAACAACTGAAATTTTGCCAAATGGAGATATTAAGCCGCAAAGTTTGCACATGTTTTTAAACACTTTTGGTTAATTTTGTGAATACGAAAACTATTAAATATTATTGCTATTATTAATACAACAATATTACTACTTAAAAAATATAGAAAACATTCATAGATTTTAAGACGATTTTAATTGACGTTTTAATATATTTTGTTTGTTAATCAAAAAGGAAATAATGTAAATAAAATTAAAACTAGACTGAATCCAACTTGAATCTCTTCAGCATATCGAACTTTGAACCTTTTCTGACCAGTTCCCATTAATAACTCAAAATACCTAAAAACGTCAGTTGGTTCCCTTTTGCTTATCTTTATCCTAGTATTGTTCTTAAAATCTGGATAAATTGTAATGTTTTACTGTTTTTTTTTAAATATTACGAATACTCTTCGAATAGTTACCCTAGTATTCGTATATCGAATAGTTAAAAGGGCTGAACATATTCAAATATTGAATATCCGAATATTCGAGCTGGAATCCCTAGTTCCCACTCTCCAATTTATTGTAAATTTAGTTTGTTACGATTATATAATATTATTATTGTATGCTTCACGTAATCCAAAAACTCTAAATCCCTTTAAGCACGTGCTGCCCATGTCAATATTCTTTGATTCCTACCTGTATCATATATAATGTAGTTACTTAAATGGTATTTACAAAGCATATATAAATCTTTTTAAGCCGATACATTATTATTTTCTTACGCAATTTCTAGTTGAGATAATAAATTCGACATTAGGTATAACGAATATATAGGTATGTGTTGTGTGCGACTCAATTATTTGTAACTTCATTCACTAAGTGACAGCAAAATACGAGACTCGGATATATTGTTGAACAATTTTGTTAAAAATGGTATTTTATGACCTCACGTAAATTAGGCAAATAGTTCACACATCGAATAACTTTAAACTTTCTCTGAGCATAATTCTAGAAATCAAATCGTAATGATTTATTAATTAAATGTTTCTTTTTTTAGCTGTATTATTGCGTAAAACACACTAAAACGAAGTGGCAAAATAATACATTTAAAAAGCTGTTTTTTTAATCTATTAATTCGTCTGCTTCGAAAGAAAACTCCAAATAGAGCATCTTAATAGAAGCGAGAACTGGTAGTTAATAAGTAAGTCAACCTCACTTTTGGAGGGAGTACAGATATAAAAATAGAGCTAGGAAAGAACTAGTGGTTAGTTAATCGCTTCATCTTGAGGATCAGTTGGGTGTGAGGGTAGTACATACATAGCATAAATCGATTCAAGTTGTCTCCATGGGGATTCGGATAAGTGGACACTGAAACCGGATAGGATAAGCGACCAAAATTGTCTTGGCCAAATGATGTGAATTAGAAAAATAAGTTAACCACTTTTTGGAAGGGAAACATTGATCATCATTTTAAATTCGTTTTAGGTTTAAAAATTCTGACCCGGCCACTTGATTTGTAAGCCACTGTTAATATAACGACACTGATTACGTATACACGTATTTGCAAATATGAGAATTGTCAAGAGTACATTTTAAAGGTTGATAACGCAACTGACCGTAGAACGTTTTCGATAAAAACAGTTTTTACTCCCTCCTGAACAATTTCAATTTTTTGAGGGTTACATCAATTGGCGAAAACACGGTCGAATTATATACTGCTTAAAGTATAATAAATTTTAACATTACCGTTGTAACGTTAATTGTTTGGACGAAATCACAAGACGACGTCACGACTTCAGGACCGTATGAATAGATTTGGCAGTTGATAACTTCTTTAATGATTTAGATAATGTGACTTAAGTTCACAATACATTTGACTATGTATTTGTATTCATTATTCACCGTGAAACGGAAAAACAAAATGACAGACAATGAAAATGCATTGTAAAAATGTCTCGTACAGTATGATGACACACCATTTACTAATTGCAAAATGTGCATCCGTAATCCTTAATAAATCACCTGTGCAGGGGTAAATAAACTTTTTTTCAAACAACATTAATACATATTACTAAAATTATGTTCATGTTTTTAAATATCATTTTTTTTTTATTGAAAACTCAGTATCTCCAATAATAACAATGTCCTCATAAGCCGAAAAACGTAATTAATTCATATTGTGATATATTTTTTAACATTTAAAAAAATGTACGTCCTTGTGTTTGATGCTATCTAGAATAATAGTAATCACTATCCTTAGGATATTGAAATCTTTGTTAAAGATTGGCTTAGATACGTGTGAATTATACTGTATTCAATAACTTTGCGGCGTCATACGGAGGGCAAGTAGATCTCAACTAATAGATACATTCCAAAAACCAGCTTCTTTTTCACTTCAGTACACTTGAACAGAAATAAAATTTGGGTACGTGCTTCTAAGACACTCTTCAAAATTATTTAAAGCGCTTAACACTACTGTACTATGTTATTTTAGGTAACTGGGTAATAAAAACGTCATTATTACTATAATAATTATTTTAATTGAATTGGCATTTTAATTGGTAGAACTAAATTTACCAAGTTATAAAATTAAACAAATTTTATTTAAATGTAACTGTTATGTTATAGAGTTGAATGAAGATTGGTTTTGATGATGGCGTTATGTTGTAATAGCTATTAAATATATGATATAATTCATGTGTAGCTAAATACTTCGCTATTTTTACCGTATGATGATAAGTTGCATCAGAAACTGCAAAATAGTCACTAGTGACTTTAACGATCAATTGAAAGAATTGGTTCTCGGTTATGTTTTCATCTTGTAATTATTTCTCTAACCAATATACTTCTAAACGTTATTTAAATTATTTTATTTTCTATCACTAAACATTGTACTCGTTTGCCGTTATAATACAGAGGGGTGTGATCTCGTCACAATGCTTTCTATCGTATCATCTCGCGAGCTTAGTGAGGATATATGGCATTGTCTTTAATTAAAATTAACGGAAATGAAATGATTAATTTTACCGATAGTAATTATTAATTAATCAATAATACTGTAACAGTTTAAACCTTCAATCGCAGTGAATAAACAATAATATTCAATGGATATAGCTTTAGATGTTGATTAATAAATTTTCATTTTTATCGCTGGGCAGAGATTTATTTGAGTCATTGTTCTTTGACGATAGTCGAGAAATATGTTTGTTTATATAAGTTACAATTATTAAACCACAATATTGAAAAAAATACATTTTTAATTGTTGTAGAGGTACACATCGTTAATAGCATAAAATATCAAAGTATTTAGTTCTACAAAATTGTATCAGTCAGTTGATAGTTATGTCGGCTTAACGCCATCGTCAGTAATATCCATCATATCAATAATAAAATGTTGTAGAACTGTAATATTTTATCCTGTTATAATGGATTTCTACCAATTAAATGCCAATTTGATCAATACACATCGTTATTAAAAAAGTATTTGTTTACACGAGAAGCTGGAAACTTGCGGCCTTCTAGGTTATTAACTGTGACGTTTTGATTGAATCCATTTTTAATTTATTTATTTTCGCTGATTAATTTACAAAATAGTGTACGATAAATTCTTTAAAATAAAAACACTTTTGTTTCTTGAACGTTCAATGTCAGTATTCGTAAAGGTTTAAATCGATTTTCCCACGTAAAGCTTTAAAAAAGTGAGATGGGATAGCAATAAGTTTGTCAGTAGAAGAGATTTTCAGTAGGAAAAAATGAGTTTAATGTTATTTATTATTGAATATAATTTATTAATTATGGTTAGGTAAACAAATCAATATAAACAATGTATTAATAATTTTAAACAATATTACAAATAATCTGATGCGAGCAAGAGGTATAATAAACAACGTCTTTTTACTGATTACATTTGCATATTAATTAATTTAGTAATCTTTTTACGATGCGAGCACAAAGCGTGTATATTAATATTATACAGATAATCTGACAGTGTTATTGATATCCCTTTATTGATAGAGGCTATATTTTTAATTTCAAAGCATTTCGATTATATCCCACGTAAAATGGCGGCTATCTTAATTTTTTAAAAATATAATGAATGCGGTCTTGAAACTCGTCGATTAAAAACCTACGCAGACGGCTTTGTTAGTTCCCAAACTCGGATTAAAACTAAGTGAATCAATTAGCGAACACGTTCCGCTACCGACAATGGATATTGCCACATTCTACTGTACACAACGACCGTTTAAGAAGCATACAAAATGAAACACATACACATGGTGATAATTAAAGACACTAGGTAGGCAGAATAATTATTACCCATTCATTCACCGATTAAAATGTTTTTAATTTGACAGCATTTTAATAATGATATTTAACAATTAAATGAGTGTAGTTTACTATTTATTATTAGGATTTTAGTTTCATGCTTTTAATAAATAAATAATTCCAGAACTAGTATAGTTCCTCAGGCTGTTGTTTTCCCGCATGTATGGGTCGTTTGGTCGTCTTCTTTTTAGTTGTATTTCTCACTTGTGAGAGTCGTGACCTCCGCCTACCCTAATAACTTCATTGCCTTTGACGATCCTTCGTCACTCGCTCCTGCATTCCGCTGCTCTGAGAGCCATCGGTAAGGAGACATGTGACATCCTTCACTTGGTCGCTCGAGCGAGTAAGGCCTTTGCACGTCCTCTTCTGCCTTCGACCTTTCCTGTGATGACAAGCCTCTGGAGATTGTCGGTAGGGTTGCGGGCGATGTGGCCAAAAAAGCCAAGAAGGCGTCTTGTATTGACGGCCGAGAGTCTATCATGTACTTGGAGCTCTTTCAGGATAGAGCATCCTTCTAAAGCACTACGTATCAAATACGTCTAGCCGTTTTTTGTCTTCCGCTTTTAGAGTCCATGTCTCCACGCTGTAAAGACATATGGAGTGGATTAGCGGTCGTACTAGACACATTTTGGTATGTCTGGTTTGTTTGGTCAGGTCCCCAAAAACGCTCGTTCAGAAGTACCAACATACATATCACATTGATCGTTCTTCCATCATCATTTAGGAATATATGATTCCAATGATGAATGTTGACGCGATTAAACCGTACTACGGATGATGACGATGGTGATATCGGTAATGCAGTTCAGAGTAGATGTTAAACGGTCGGAGAGTGGCGAGAGACTGATGATCCTTTTTCTTTATTCGTTATATTGCGTTTTCAAAATATCGCATTTGACAATTCTCACACTTGCAGACGGTTTCCATTTTCAATCACGTATTTACTTATTTTTGCACGTAGTAATATCAAATTTCTTAACAGCTGTTGTGTGAAGTGATGACTTGATATAAGCGTCATTTTATGGAAACTTTTTCTCTTTAAAATAAAACTATTCTAAATTTCGCTGACAGAAGACAACACGTTTTCTCGGATATCGCATTTCGCAAATCCGCAACGTTGTGTATCACTACAATCGTTTTTCCTCTCTTACGAAGAATTGATTGTTATTGGTTCGTTCAATGCCTGCACTCACGTGAGAACATACAGGTGACAGAAGCATAGCTTTTAATAAACCCGTCAAAAGAATAAACGACATATCAAAAGGAAGTGAACAATACAATACATAAACACCGAAAGGCTACCAATGAAAGTTGCTGTATTTATCAATTCGTTTGACACATAATATTAATACGGTAATTATGTATATTAGATAATGTAATTGACAGAGAAGTCGATGTCAGTTATGAGGTTTATGGACACGCCCACTCATTAACCAATCTATTTGTCGACCGCACACTAAGACACCAAGAATAATTACTGTCCGGCTATTTACAAATAGATTACATACTTTGATTTTGATAACAAAATTAAACTAGATATATTTCTATAGTGGACGTAAATGGGAATCTAAATGGTTATGTAGATCATGGTTTTGAAAACGTACTTACATTGGGTATATTTGTATTTTGGCTTTGTCTTGAAAAATATTATATACACATATTCAAGCAGCGTAAACATTTGCAAAACCTTAACGTAATAAAATAATTATTATTTCTATATTCAGTAATAATTACCAATTTTATAATGTTACGCTTTGCAATTAATATTTACGATAATGGGTTTCTCTACGTAATCTTATATTTAATTGAAATATCACAACAGGACAATAATATAAAGTTGAAAAGCCAAAACGATTTAAGAGACATTTTTTGAAGATAAATTATTTAGCATACATTGGTTTCATTAATATTTTTATACTGAAACATATTATTTTTTCGATAATTGCACCACGATTTTTAAGCAATAAATTTACAGTTTTTTTTCATTTAATACATATTTTGCTTACTTAAACAAAAGATAGTGTTATAATGTAAAGTTAAAAAAGCTCAAATTGCACCAAAAACGTTTTCAAACGCGAGAATTTTCATTTTTCAACGAACCACAAAATCGTTTTTCACAATTTCAAACTGTACCTTAAGCCCTCTAAGCTTCCTAATTCGATATAATAAATTCATTTTCCTACCTAGACCTACATAATGCAGAATTAATTATCAATAAAGAATGATCACAGCACCCAATGGACGTTTGATTATACTTATTATTTTCTCTAGTTACCTGTATAACTAAACTGAACGTGTATTCGATTTATTTATCTACTCTCAAAGATAACGATAAACAGATTTTCTCACAGCAAATTAATTTATTTGTTGTTCGCACAGTGGCGTGGTCAATCTTCAAATAATATACTCGTTTGTTAATTCGTGGAAGGGACACTTAACCTACATTGTGATACATTAGAGCAGCATTTCCTACTATCCGCCACGAAACGCTTTGGATACGGTTTTGTTGCCATCGCTGGCTTTCCACCTACAAGATGCAGAAGAAATGCACGGATGAGTTGTGTTGCACCAGTTGTAAGAAATAACTGGGAAGTGGCTGGCATCTGCTTTAATACTGGCAGAGGATATGTATATAGAGGAAAAATGTATCGATGATTGATACTAAGCCAAACAACTATAATGTAATGAGTGGCAAAACTATAGCCAAAATTACATATCTAAAAGCCTCTCACTAAAATCTAAAATACGAAATTAATGTGAATGTAAGTATTTTAAAAAATAAAACGCAATTCATTTGTATTACAATTTGGTGGATGCTCCTAGCTGCTCTGAGTTCTCCACTTAAGATGGCTGTTTATTGTTAATATTAATTACATATTTAATATTTCATTGTTTTTAAATGGTTCACCAATTTCTTCTTAAAATTATCCCAATTAGCTATTTGCTTAATACATCAGTAATATTATTAAAAATTTTTGCTCAGTTAATGGACTTTTAATGTAGCAATATTTGTGATTTCAGATTAGTATTGATTGATTTGTAACAGGTCCTTAACATTTTAATTGTAGACTATTTTATTTGGTTTGTGCATAATTTGTTTGATAATCAGTAATTTCTTGTCTTAGTTCATGAACCAATTGTCTTATATACCTTAGCTTTTTAACACTCAATTTTATGAAGATAGGCCTGTTATGTTTGTATTTTTATTAGTTGATAATGCTCGTGATCATTATAAACATGTGGAAGTAGTACAAATGAATTGTGTTTTATTTTTTAAAATATAATGTCTTTTCCCCAAGAATTGTCAGTTAACACCTTAAAAGTGATGAATGTAAGTAAGTTGCAATTCTGATTTAATTTTTTGACATTTCCGGGTATAGTTATGTATTCATATTTCATTATTTTTTATTAACTCATTCACTGTGGAACTAATTAATGACGTACCGTTTGCCATACAGTTGTTAATTACCTACTCGTGCTCAGGACTGAGTGAGTTAAAGCACATATCGTAGCCCCAAAAACAAAAGAGCACTTGTGACTTGTGACTGTTCGATGTTATGATTGCAGATTTGTTCGCATTTTTTCCCCACATGACAGGCAAAAGGACATTTGCGTAACATAACCTATGAAATCACAAATAAAAAAAGAGAAAAAATGTATTATGTGTATTAGTAAACTAATCTTCAAATCATGTATCTTAGTGTAATAAGTTACCTGTGATCTAATTTTCATTTTTAAATACTAGGAAATAACCTCTACACGATTTTGTTCACTCTAAAAACAATTAAAATGAGTTTTTTTTAAACGCAAGTACCCTTTTGATATTTGGCCGACGATATTATGTTCTTATGACTGCAAATATCTCTTTAGCCCAGACGATATACACAGCGTGGTTATTTTACGTATTACTTGGTACCACACCACTGATTCCACCTGTACTTTGATATATCATTTACTTGGCATTACTGCTGGAATAATAGAATGGTAAATGTCGAAGCTTCGGGGCATTTGAACATAGATCGGGGCTCGGTTGCGCCAAGTCGTGCCTGATGACTTAGATGAAATTGATTACAATATGTCAATTGGCATGCTTTGTGACTGTCTGAGGCTGCTCGCATGTCATGAGATAATTAAACTAATTATGGAGCTCTTGTCATGTTTACGTAATTCGTTTCAATCGATGAACACATATATTTTTTAATTTATTCGATCCTTTTCAATCAATCTTCTAATTACAGAATTTAGCTTTCAGCACAAAAGTCAAATCCTCAATTATTTATTGACATAAAGTATTTGCAAAAATATTTACGTTACATTTAGCATTTAAGATGTCATTAAGTAGGATTTTGTTTAGGACTATTCCTCATATTTACGTAGATGCTTGTTTACTTACTAAAATATTCACGACTTCTTATATAATATTATTTGTGATCAGTAAAAAAACAACATTTTTAATCAATGCCTGCTTCCAATGTGAAGCATAAGGAATCCTAATCGATCTAAACAGAAGTAGGAGAGACGCTCACAGAAAGAATTCGCGGTTAGTTAGTAGCAAAACTTCTCTTTTCAGATAGGGCAGAGGTCGGCAACCTCTTGAGCCAAAAGAGCCAAATGTGAGTAGCAAAACGGCTTAGAATTCTTTGGGGAGCAAAAAAAATATTTTTATAACGACGTATTTAAATTAATTAATTACATTTTATTATATATTTATAATTTATTTAAGTGAAGAAGATTTGCTGAATAAGACTAATGTTTATATTTAAAAAAAAATATTGTTAAAATCTTGAAATCTTCACATAAAAGATTACCTCATATTTATTATTGCTGTCTTAAAATAGTCAGTGGTGATGATGGCTTTGCTTTTTTGGAGATATTTATGCAATTCCTCGAAACGAATCAAGGATACTTTCTCTAAGTCTATATAGCGAAACTGGTTAGTTGGATTCAACCGAACTACAAATTAATATGTACATATCAATTGGAAAAAAAAATTGTGAATTTTGCTGTCACACGTATTTGCCAATAGAGCCACATGTGGCTCGCGAGTCACAGGTTGCCGAGCCCTGATATAGGGTAACGAATGGGATTACGACAGCGGTAGTCGTTAGCTAATCACATAGTGCCTTAGTAGCCGAGTGGTTTTTGATATTGAGCTTTTATCATACTTCGTTGCGTGGTCTTTGAATTTATCTGTCAATAGATTTATGAAGTTTTGTAAGAGACTGCTCAGAATGCTTTCGATGTATCGACACTTGTACTGTTATTTTATTTGTACGCTTACTAAACTGAACTGAAAACGTTTGCGTATGTGAATTTTGGTCGACCATTGTAGTCTAGCGCTAAGAGCTTTACCCTAACAATCAGATGATTCAACATCAAAATTTAATTTAGGTGTTTTCAATTAAACTTTCTTCCCTTCAAATAACTAAAAAAATATCTGAGTTTATCTCATATGATTTGAAATTATTCAACACATCCGGCAACTATTTGCTGCGATCACTTGTAAGGTTTTTAACTGTCACTTTTAAGAATAAAACAAAGTTTGTTTTGCAGTACTTCTACATTTTCAATTCATATAAGATCCGGTTTCGTTCATCAAGCAGTGGTCTCAATAGGGTTATTTATATAAAATTGAGTGTAACTAATTACACCAATATATACCAATTTTTGTATGCACTTTATACTGTAGCATCGTCGCTGTTCTGGAACAAAATGTTCCTTATTCCGAACTCTATCGTATGGAAGAACACAACTATTTTTATAAATTATACTTTTACTTAAAAACAGTTTTGTACAAACTGAATCAAAAAGATACAATATTTGAAACATTTGAAAAACTTCAAAGTCCAATTACTCAAAACTAGTATTAATCAGTGAATTCTTACCGAAAAACGACGATATTTCATAGAATTTTATTCATTTACATTATATCGACAGTGCTTTGGCCAATTACTGTAACCCTCAAAAACACGAAAACGAGTTAATAACAGTTTTAAAAATGGCCATACACACATAAGTGAGAATTTTGTAGTATATTGTCACCCCGTTTTTAAGAGATAAATATCTCTTTCTTGTCATATAACGCTTTCTAAACAGCGTTCGACTATATCGACGGTATTTTGGTCAATTGATGTAACCCTCAAAAAATACGAGAATGAGTTAATAATTGGATCTCACTTTAAATATGACAGAGCCGGTCTCGGTCAAATGACGTAAATTAGAAATATAAATTGACCCTTTTTTGGAAGGGAAACATCATTTTACATTGGTTTTAGGTTTAACAATTCTAACCCGGCCACTTGATGTAAGCCACTATTATATCGACAATCCCTACGTAGAATCCCGTACCTGCAAACATGAAAATTTACAGGAATGCATTTCAAAGATTCATAACACAACTCACCGTAGGGTCATTTCGCCAGTGTTCGGCCAGTTAAGCGACAGGTGTGTCATCACTATGAAACTTCATAAATATCGCGAAAGAATTTACTGAGAGTAGACAGAACAATAAAAAACATAATGATACAAAGCATCACAAAATACAAAGTATATTTTGTTAGTGATCCCCATACAACATGAATTTTTCAAAACTTGCGAAGTAAAAATGTGCTTTTTTTAACTGCGTATTGCATCATATAGGTCAGTATAGTGCAGATATACATTGGCAAGTGGCAAGACTACCTACACGACTTTAAAAAATCTGCTTTTTTAAATGTATCCACTATTATTTAAGTTATAAGTATAAAAGGCCGATTACTGGCGCCGGCTGACTTTAAGAACACCCATCTTTTCGATAAAAACAGTTTTTACTCTCTCCTGAACAATTTCAATTTTGAGGGTTACATCAATTGGCCAAAAAACCGTCGAATTATGTACTGCTTAAAATATATCAGTGTTAATAGTATCTATGTATAATAAATTATAACATTGCCGTTGTAAGGTTAATTTGACAACGGCGATCTATCATTTACGGAGATCCAAAAAACAGCTTTTTAAAATCACATGCATTCAACAGCCTATAAACTAAACAGTTTAAAATATTCTCGAGTGATGTATCAACTTGTCGATCAGATGCCTGACGATAGCATCTTTCTAGTCTGTTATGCATACGATAAGAATCTGTACAAGAACAGAACAAGTCGAGATGTTTGATCTCGTACAGTTTAGCTTAGTAAATGTGTAGGCACTCGCGCTTGGGAAAACATGTCGAACTAGATGATATAATAAATTTGTCAGAAAACATGACGCCGTTTTTGCAATCAATCATGTGAAATGAGAGCATGCAATAGGGCCAAAGCGCCACATTAAAACTGAATACAATCGAAGACACAAGTGGATGAAAGAGTTAAGTTAAAAAGTTTTTAGTAAATTAGGCTAAAGGTTTTTTGGGTAATATTATTCAGTTTAGGACGATTATTTAACCAGTGATGTGATTATGAGGGAACTAAGAGTCATATAATGTTACAAACTAAGAACTTTTATGCTAAAAAAATACCAGCAGTCAGCAACCGGTGGTCCGCGAGAGAATTTTAGTAGTTCACGGAGTTGCTGCAGTGACGTTATTGGAGCCAATCATCAATAAACTCATTTCAGACACGCAGCAACGCATATCACACTAATTAATTTGCTGTAATTAAACAAGTGTAATTACATTCAATTTCGTAGTAGAAAACTTATCTTTTATGGTCATTATTTTAAATTTGTATGTGTGTACCTTTTTGACATAAAATCATATTAGTAGTGAGTGGGATTCAAAATTTTGATTTTAGTAGTCCGTGAGGTCCCAAAGGTTGGCGACCGCTGATTTACACAACCTTTACCGGAATTTTGTTACACTTTATCTTTCCTGTGCTCAAATTTTTAGCGTAATTTCATTGTCAATTTGCTGTGGACATGATATGGCATGGTATGAAATTGTTAAAATACAAAACATTCGAAAATAAAACTTCGTTACAAGGGATTTATAAGATTTCAAAGCTTACCTATTATAAAGACGAAGCTTATCGTATTGGTATCTTAGTAATTTTCTAGTCACCACTGATCCTTTTAACACGAATTTGTTTATCTTGTTTAACAAGGCTTCAAATTAAAAGGCACTAAATCCATCAACAGTTTATGAAACCCTCTAGTTTTGTTGCAGCACGAGCGTGAACAATCTTTGCGTGATTTATGTGCATTATTTTAAAATACAAAAGCGATGAGAACCGTGTTAAGAAGCCAATAAAATTTTATGATATTAATGAACATATTTAATCCATCAAAAGTTCTCGAGTTATTCAAATTGTATCCGTTACTTTTTATCTTGATAATAAATCACTTTGTCATTGGGTAAAAGGGTATGTGCCCAGCACTAAAATAACACTAACCAATACCTAGATCCAACGCAGTCGTATTTAGGTACTAGGTACTACATAAGAACATAAACCTTTATAAGTTAGATAGATGTCTAGAAGAAACATCAAACCAGAGAAGCGAAAACAATGTTCGATAATAATACTTTACCAAGTTATAATATACAAACTACTAAATGAGTATTTGAATAGTAGGTAAATAGTGACAAATGATTTTGAGTCGGTCGCTCAAACCTCCTCTGCAAAAGAAAAAAACAAACAAACTTGTCAAGCACATAGATACGTTGTTATTTACGAAAACTGGTTGTTATTAAGTTGCTCGAACTAACGTTTTCGGAAAATGTGAGAATAAAATATTGACGCTTAAAAGGAACTTATGGGACTTGTCAATTTATCGCTCTCTGTTTTTAGATTCTAATGGGTGGGATGGATTGTTAATATCAAATATATCCGTACCTTTGAACACAAACCGAATAGAACGGACGTTGGTCAGTCGGCTACATTATCGGCAGTTGATTAGTAATATAATAAAAAAAAAATGTATTAAAAGTCGTTTAAAGCATACGATATATATATATGCATGCAACAGAATACAAATGGACCAACTCCATTAAATCATATTTCAAGATAAGTAATTGGATTCAAGGTTGATGGCATATAAAAAATCATTCAGCGGCTTAAAATATCGACTGAGAGTGCTTGGTGGGACTTCAATATCAAATTTTATACACCTGTATAAGCTTTGTCACTAATGGTACTTGTTTCGCCATTCGGTATTTGAACACTTTGAGTTTATCTATCCGAAATATAAAGAGGGTTTTAGTAATTGAGAAAACCCTTCAATACGGATAGCTGGCTGGAATAACTCATATTTTTTTAAACTGTGGAGTTGGTCCATTGTTATTCTGAAGCGTTCGTGCGTAGTTTTATACTGACGTATTTCATGTTGTGTAAAATTAAAGCTAGCTCACGTTAACACATCTTTTTTTCAAATAATACTAAGATATGGCATAATATAAAAATATTTACATTTACAATATGAAACTCCCTCAATAAATTACTTCTGGAAATTGTAAAGGAATTGGTAAATACCCGTCGTAAACTATAAATGATTGATACTACAAAAATGAGTCAATATTCATGACTCACATCATATCCTGAAATGATTTTAAAATACTCCAAAGAACTAATACGTCGCGAACTTTCATAAAGCCTGTTTTTTTTCAATATTTACCAATTGAAACTATAATATACATATTAGTCTGTGAAGCATACTCCTGGTTTCCTGGCAGTTGTTACTTCTAGTATGGGTAAGATACATTGGAACGAGTTAACGTTTTTTTAGGACCCCTCAAAACAAAACGACGGATGTAGTATAATTTGTGATTGTTCTTGAAAAATGCGGGAAAACGATGAATGCAAGAGCGATAGATCGAGGTTTCATTGTATTTCTTTCTCGTTTACAATTATATGAGAAGACCCGGATCGAAGAGAGGCGAATGGCTGGCTATCGAACGTCCTGGAAGAGCTGGGATCTCAAAAAAACACCATTTCTAATCCGGTTCAACACTTATTTATTTTTAATCGAAGATGCAGTGGTTTACAATACACAAATATAATCTTAACACCTAAAATTGATTCTACATTTACATTTGAATTAACAAACGAATTTACTTTAAGTTGTAACGCAAGTGACATGACAAACGATTTTAAATTATGTCCAATTCAAAACAAAAACAAACAATTCACAACGTCACCGGTGCGGGCCACGGCCGGCGGCTATCCCGGCTCGACAGCTGGTAATCGACTATTAACACATAAAATCATAAAGGACATCCGCACCGTCGGAGCCACCCCTTTCCGTCAAAAATCGACTCGTCCAGCGAATGTGCCCGCCAGCTATTGAACGAGCGCCCTTCGCGACAAGAGTCGGGCCGATTTCTCCGAATCATTGTCGTTACCGCGGTGCGATTCCAGTTATAGAGCCTAATAAAACTTAAACTTAACAAAAAAACCAGGGTGTGTCATATAATACTATTTTACTAAAGATTCTGTCAACTGGAGACTTTGGATTGGCAAAACAATTGAAAAACCCTTTACGAATACTCCTATTCAAATTTGATTGACATACACTTTGTCAGAATAAATTGCAATTAGTCGGATCCGTGGTGCAGTGGTCAACGTCGTTGACTACGTACGCTCACTATACCACTATTCCTGTCCTATGCTTCCATACCTACTGTCTTCGAAAAAGAGAGGTTGTGCGATTGAGTAACAAGCGGTTCTCGTAGAAAAATTCTGTTGAGATACCTCCATTAGGTGGACACAATAAGCCAACAGAGAACGAGAGAGAGAGTGTGTGCGGTGTTACAGATAGCTAGATAAATCAAGACAAAAAAATATTGCAATTATTTTTGGCCAATGAGAAGACATACAAAACAATTTACAGATGATTGTATAAATTACAATTTGTATATGGACTCTAAATGGATCAGTTCAACAAAAGTTGTTTTTAGGATTAGTTGGTACCATGTATGTTTGTGATGTCTAAAATTCCATCCCACCAATCCGATTCTAAAAACAGGGCGTAGCGAGAGCGATTAGCTATACGTTAATCCTGTCCTGGCCTTATCATTCTATCCCTACTGTCTTTCTTTCTTTATACTGTCGTAGAAAACGTCTGTTGAGATACCTCCATTAGGAGGACACATTACTTTATTTATTTATTACTTCATTACACAATAGTTTCGTATCTATATACATTATTTCTGTGGGGAAATATTTCGCTATATAAAAATAACTATTGGGCTTAATTAAAACATATGAGTCACCATAGTTCGTTATTTATTCATATCACATTCCTCTCACAAAGAAGTCGATTGGAAATGCAAATTAGTTGTTTGAACTACATCTAAGCAATGATATTCATGTTTTTGGCACATTCGCATTTATTAAATCGTTACGTTCCCAATCGCTAATGTGTTTTTTTTTTATTAATAACTATGTTATCCTAACGATCGTGTTTCCCCAATAAATTATTTATTTATTCACCGGCGATTTTGGAATACATAAAAATTCTATTGCCACATTAAATGCGACGCGGAATGTCTCGGACACGCAGCCGCTCGTTCAACGCATATATTCGACCAGTCCTGCTTTACGGTAACGAATCATGACACCTGACACAAAAAGTGGTGCAATATACCACAAATCTGCAACTGGTCCTTGATTACAGGTTAAAATACTCCTTTGCCTTTGTATTAATATGGTAGCCCCAATGGCCCGCTCCGAGATAGCTCACCCCCTATCTACCTCGTTATCAGGAGTCTACTGTTTATATAATCTTGATGATAGACGTTGGGGTGTTTTGATTTCTAGACGTTAGGTTAGCTCCCAGTTGTGTCAGGGGTCAAAGACTTCAACGGGTACTATCTATTGGGTGTACTCGGTGGAACTTAAGAATGCAAGCATGTTATGGGAGGAAGCATAACGATTGACAGGTGACAGGGATATTGTCATGGAAATAGCGTGGGGTGACCATATCGTTTTTGTTCTGGAAGAAGACACTAAAAAAAAATACCAGTTTTAAGTACATTATTGTACTTTGAAATTTGTCAAATGTTTGAAGTGCTATACATTTTTCATTTAGCTTGTTTGCACAACATAATTTGTTTTCTTTCATACGATACATTTTGGTATAACTAACTCAATATGTAATTTTTACGATTTAGTGTTTTCTTCCAGAACAGCGACGATATATTCTATATTGAGAGCCGATATGACTATCTATATGGATATTTATAAAAATGAGTGAAAATGTTTTATGATTAGGATCAGTTGGCAAAATATTGACTCCGTAATAACCGTGCTCCTGTCCATGTTATCTTGTTATCATAAATATTTTTATCATTTTATGAAATTATTTTGACTAAGAGAAATAGCTCAAAACGACCATTTTTTTAATTGACAAAGCTACGTTTAATGATTGCTGTATCGACACGTTATTAATTATAGATTTCTGATGAAAATTAAAAACATAGCATAGGTATTTATTATTTTTCTTTGATAAAAAATGAATACCTCAATTAACTATATTTTTGAAATTCTAGTTGGATAGATTTTAACAATTATTTCATTAATTAAAGTTATTTTGATACTAATGTTTACAAACACCCTAAACTTATGTTTGTCTAAAATAATTTAAAATATATTTGTTAGTTATAAGAGTTTATATTTTCTTTGAAAATATTCAAATACTTGTCAATCTTTTCGCTTTGTAACTGTTTTTTTTTTGTAATAATTTTTTTACAATATACAGAGAACCGCGTGTTATTTACTCGTGTTATTTATTACTTTTATGTTTACGTTTGTTTCGAGTCACCAGATTTTCAAAAACAGTGCCATGACACACCGTCTGCAACCAACCGTTCTGTTTCGAACGTGATCGAGATAGTTTCCAAACTATTCCTACTGCACAGACTTTCGATTCATGCGTCTCTTGATAATTTCGCATTTTTTGATTTTTTTTCAGGTTTTACACACAAAAAATGACTAAAACAATTACTTGATAGAATATAAAACCATATTTCAGTTTTTGAAATAGTTATTTCGCTTTATAAATGCATTTATGTGACAAAACCCAGTCGATAACGCAACGCAAAATACAGGATGAGATCTGTAGGGATTTTTTTAGCATGACAACGGAAAGGTAATTAACAGTTATTATATTGCAGTATGTGTAAAGTGTCGTAATGTGTTTACCACGGGTCCGCAGTCAACATCGTTGGCTTCGGTTGAGGTATTCACGGAATCGAATCCCAGAGCAGAGAGTTTCATAAGTCGGTTTTAAAATTTAACTAACTTAACAATTTCTGAATTTTAGTCAGAATGTATAGATGTGTATGACGTCTAAAATGGCCTCCAACCCACCAAACCCTAGCTCTAACCACTAGTTCCAACCCTATTCCTTTATCCCAACTCTCTTCGAAAAACAAAAGTAGAGTAATTCAGTAACAAGCAGTTTCTATCGTAAGAAAATATCCGTTTGGGATAAACTCGAATTCATATGCTCCATATTGTGAGCGGACATAGATAAAAAATAATTATATAATATATTTACGTCAATAATAATAATTGTAAATCGTAACTCGTCTATCCTTACACTAGCGCGTAGTGTTAAAATGTAGCTGTACGAAAACCTCCCATATCATGTAAGGTGCCAATTTAGCTGTCAAAAATACAACACTTTGTTATGTTGTATCGATACACATTAGTTTGTATTCATTTTGAAATCGGTAGTGATGTGAAAATAAACATTGAATCATAATTATTATTATAAGTAGTTGTTTTTTTCCCATTCTAATATACATATTGTCTACAGTTGTTTCTTATGCAATGTATTTTAATAAAACCTTAATCGTTTTGTACGTATGTTTTGTAGCCATTTCAAAATTTGAATTTGGAATTCTGTATCGGAATATAACATGATGTTGTTATTTTTTTTCGGTAGATGCACGATGCAAATATAGAGGAGATATTTAATACATGCAACACATAACATAAGAAAATCCTTAGTTTGAAAAATAAAATGGTGATTCTTTCTTGTACTGGGTTGGGAGAGGAGGAAGGTATAAACAATTAAAACGACAGTGTTTTGGCAAATTGATGTAGCCCTCAAAATTGAAATTGCTCAGAAGAGAGTAAAAATTCTTTTTATCGTAAACATTATATGGTGAGTTGCGTTATGAATCTGAAATGAACTGCTGTAAATTCTCATGTTTGCAGATACGAGATTATACGTAGGGTGTGTTGATATAATATAATAATAGCTAACATTACGTGGCCGGGTCAGATTCTTAAACCTAAAACCAACGTAAAATGTTGATTCCCTTTCAAAAAGTGGTCAATTTATTTTCTAATTTACACAATTTTCCGTCGTCTTTAAAACAAGATCCAACAGTAACTCATTTTCGTATTTTTTGAGGGTTATATCAGTTGGCCAAAACACCGTCGATTATTAATAGGAAAATGTTGGGTAACTGAATATCAATCAGTAGTTGTAAAACAAGTTTTGTTTAAATGCTACATTAGAGTACAAATGGTACACATTGGTAAAAAAATGACCACCGAAGTTATCGAAAATAATTGTTAGCCGAAATTTTACCCTTGAAATAATAAGTTCAAGGTTGTCAATCAAAATGAATACTCTTTATAGCACCATTTGCTGGGTTAAATAACCGTCACCAATCCGTTTCAAAAATGAATTACCCAAAGCTTCTGCGGAGTCGATGATTGTTATTATTCCCACCTTTTTTGCTCGTAAAACACGATCGAAACGAACATGTAAGTATTTTACGGCGATGACCATCACATGTATAATATGCGATGAGATTTTAAGCGATAAGCAATAACATGTCTATGTAATAATTACAGGTGTAACTTTTGGGAACCCGTTAACGACGTCCAAAACATATAATTACGCAAGTCAGTGCCTATTACACTCAGAATAGAAGGTACGCAATAATTATAACACTAGACAAATTTACCAACTATTTTAACTCCAAACGTACTAGGGTAAATGTACCAGTAGTTGAACTTTTTCCAATAAAAGTGCCCACAATAAGAAACGTAGGCTCGGGATTGCTCTAAAATGTAGAGTTTAGACAAGCGAAACAATCTTTTGTCGGATTGAGGAACTAACCCATCAGCATATCGATATCTCAGTTCAATAGGATAATAAGTCAAAAATTTTATGTTTTGAGTTAAGTTAGCCATTATCACAATTCCACAAAAGTACAGCTTGTAAATTGTACAGGTTTACTCTATAAACACAGATATTTGGATACGGAAACCAGCAACATTAAATAATTTCTCAGCTCCATATACACACATATCGAAATATCGTTTTGTGGAAATATATTTTTGTGAATCGTGGAGTTCCATAAAGAAACCACGCTGTGAATAAAAAAGTAATACAAATAATCAACCATCACTTTTTATTAGTCAAAACTTTGATCGACTATATCTCAAAACTACTAATTTCTAGTTGAATCACTATGGAACTAGGCCATCGTTATAATTATGTCATTGGCGTGTCATAGCGGCCATTTTAAAACAACACTTTATGCGGTAAGTATTTTATTTTGAGTTTCTTAGGAGAATTGCTAAGGATATCAGTGAAGCATATGCTAATTGATTCATCCAAAAGTGGTCTTACAGGATACTCTGAGGCAACTCTGATGAAAGGTTGACATGAAACCCTCTGATTAGACATGTTCAACTACTGAAAAAAAAATGGTCAACTACTAAAACATTAAAATGGTTTTTTAAAATGTAACACATTTTTTTTGTAACAGACCCAACGTCTTATCATATCAATTAAGACATTTGATGCATTATGAATACACTTACTTTGTCATAATTCGGTCTAATGCTAAATGTTATTTTTGTTGAATTTTTCTCTTAAACGGTCAACCACTGGTACGTTTACCCTAGTATAACCAATAAATAATAATTCGATGCGGATGGTTGTAGTAACGTTATTAACGGGTTTTAACGGTAAAGTGTTATTTTAAGGTTACAGTTCTTTTAATTTTTTTCATTAACAAGGGAAGGTGAACTGTGATATAAATTAGGCATACATCTTAACCTGTTCACTGCCCAGTTCGTATATATGAGCGATCTAAAGTTGGACCCCACACGCCCACTCGATATACTTGGGCATCACACGATATTCGGCATATAAATAAATATTCGAATAATGTTGTATTCTATTTTCACGTGATCGCTACCTAATATTTTTTTGAAATTTTAAGCGTTAGAGGGTAACCTGCGTTTGGCGGTTAGTCAGAGAAAGGATTCACTATAGACAACAAAAAACTCTCAAATGTTGAGCCCTGGTGACATAAGATTTATACAGTTTATTTTCATCTCACGAAGTTGTTCCCTCCCAGAGTTGTGAATTAAATGATCATAATAATGGGCGAAGTTTATCTTACAAAAACTCTCAAAATGGCGTCATAAAATACAGATTACTGTGTTTAATAAATCCGGAATAATGTGTATATTTATATTTAACATTATTACTTCCCAAAGCTATGGGTTAAGGTTTATAAAGTAGTAATTTAAATTCCACGCGATGCCGGGTACTGCCTTACAGCTGACCCTCGACTTTCGCCCAATTCGATATTTAATATATTTATTGAAATATAGATTTTTGTTGATAATAAAAAAAACTGTGTACCATGCAGTTGTTTCTCTCTCCTCCGCTCTCCGCCACCTTCTCAAATACGTAAAAAAAATATTCGTGCGTTAGAACGCATGACGATGCGTTGTATTTTCCAGTTAATTTTTTATGTATAACATATTATGTGTGTGAAACATTTGACAATCAAAAATATTAATGGAACCTTCATGTATCTTGTCAAACTGTATCATGAAAGTATGCGAACCCAATGGAGAGCGTATATCTAAGCAATTGATTATGACACAGAACTCTTTATCAAGAAAAGAAAAAAAGATTGGCATCCAACTATCTCTTGACAAGTTTATAAAGATAATACCTGAGTACCAATTCATCTCGTTAACTTTACTATAGATAAATAAATCTTTTAAAATACACTTTTTGACGGTTTGTTTTACATTTCTCAACTTTCGAACATTTAGCATTCGCACACATTTTCAAGAAACAATTATGTACGAAAGTCGTGTGCTGCCTGTATAGGTATTTCATGCAGTGGCAAAAAGATCAACGACATACAATAACAACGATAAATGTGTCACTTAGAATAGTAATGGTGTAACTCCAAAAATACGAAAAATGAGTTTATACCTCAAACAAGTTCAAAAGATGTTATTCTATTAGTTTAATAATGGTGCACCTTCGTATATACTCCTAATTTCTTTAAAAAACTTGTTTTTTGTTTCTGTATTCCCATATTTAACGATAATTTTCAGAATTATAGTGAAGTACCTCCAAACTCAGAATAGGAGTAAAGTGTCCGGACAGACTTCACTACTACACTAACGTTTAAGTTCTTCAGTGATTGACAAACAGTTATTAATGGTTATTATTTGATCTTAAGAACATTTTACAAAACCTTGATTTTCTCAAAACTTCAAAACTGGAGTTACACCAATACTATTCTAAGTGACACAGATACAAGAACTATCAATGTGGTTATTTTGGTAAACGACATATTGTGATGCCAGTATATTTAAACCTCAAAATGGCAATACGCATAGAGGAAAACTCAGTTGAACTTTTATAGACTGTTAAAATAATTGCTGTCGAGTTTTCAGACAAAGGAAGGTTAGCAGTCTTCAGGGCTTTGAACAAATATACCACAGTCTAACAGCTATGCATTATTTTCGATAAAAAAATTGAGTTAGACATTTTGAAAAGTTAGCCAACCGTATGTTAAGGTTTATTATTCTCCCATTAATTGCATTCTTTTTATTTATTAGAAAGTGAAATTCCAATCTTGATACTACCTACTCAAATCCTTGAAGTATTTCCTATTATTAGACAAAAGGTCAAACACTGCGAGTGAGATTAAAAATAATTGGATGAACTGAATGGGGTTACAGAATTTGTTTTCATACCGAATGCAGTAAAGTATTTTTTCGTAAGTACCGATTATTATTCCTTATTAAACGTACAATCAATTTTTTGGGGAGAGAGTATTCACCGAATGTTGAATAAACAGGATTTGTTACTTAACTTTTCAATGGTTTTTGTTTTATATGAGACAGACAGAAAAAATACAAATTTAAATGCATCAATGAATAGTGTTTTCGTAAATATTCAGCTTTAAAAATTTTCTTAAACCTATCCCATTCTAAAAACGGGGTGAAACGAAAGCGCTTAATACCGAATGACTTGAATACCAAAACAGAGGTTAAGTGATTGACTAATAATCAGTTATCGTAAAACAAATACTGTTGAGATGCTACATTAACAAATATGTTACGCATTGGGAGTGGGCATGGTTTAAAAAATCTATACCTAGTAATTCTCATACTAAGTTTAAATTGTTACATTGTATAAAAATATTACAATATGATAGTAATAATTTGGCATTACACGAGCTTTAAGAATATTAAAGTGTAGCATTGACGTAGAGATAACTACTTTAAAAAAATAACTTCTATTGTTACTTTTTTATCGCCATCTGCAAGAAGGTAAAACAAGTATCAATTTAAAATTATGCTAAATGGCTAGTCCCAGCAAGATTTTTTATTGTTAAAATCAACTTTTTTATGCATAAAAATTCCGGTATTTCTTAATGAAAATCAGTCACCTTTTTACAATAAAAACTTTGCCGAAATATGATTGGTTGAAATATTCGGAGACGAGGAAAAACGTGATTTTTTTTTATTCAAAGCGTGATGCGTTAGTTCATTCATAAAAATGTAGCTGCTTTGCATAAATGTATAATTAATTATTATGCTTGAAATTATAATGAACACAAAAAAATATAATACTGATAAATTAGATACGTATTTGTAGGAAAAGTTTCATTTCAAATCTCATAATAGGTACAAGTATCTTTAAAAAAAAGATAAAATAATCTGAAAAATGATTATATATAAGATTTTTTTTCAATATCATAAAGTGACAAAAACAAATGTCACTCTTTATTTAGTTTTACTTAAAGCAAGCTGCAATCGTGTAAACTTCGACATTTTTGTAAATAACTGAATAAATATCAAAGATAATACAATTATGAACATTTTTTTACAGAACATTTTGTTATAGCGAAATTTTGGATTTAACACAGTGTGAATTTATCAATTAGAACATTGCTTCCCAAACTATGGCCCGTAAGGTTTCTACGAGGAGCCGTAAAATGTTCCAATGGAGCTACAAGTATTTAATTATGCATTATTTCCGTACCTATATGTATATATTCTTTATATAGTAACACACTATTTGTGATTCTATTTAAATTTTGATGCGAATTTGAGGCGATTGTAGAATTTAGGTGTAATGTATAAGTATATTATATATTATGTCACATAAAGCTTTCGAAACTAAATTAATTTAATTTTCAATGCCCCCTGCATATTTTTTTGAAAATTGTGACTTATTTTTTTGAAAATTTTGTGGGCCGTGGAATGAAAAAGTTAGAGAAGCACTGAAAGAAATACCTGTAAATTTCAGCCCAAGTATTTATCTTGTCAAATAAATTTATAATAAGTAACGTTTTAATTACTCCGTTTGAAAATAATTAATTTTATGCCCAATGTATATAAAGTTATAGTAAATAAAAAAAATATCTATTATTATCAATGTGTGCATGATAAATCGTTAAACAAACGCTATAACGAAATAAAGCTATAAACGATGTAGTTAAACTGCTTTACGCAGGGTGTGTTGCAAGATGTAGTTGGAACATTTTGCAAACTAAACAACATTTTTTTAATACGTTTTTGCTTGACGGTATGGAATTAATATTTATATATTTTTAATAAATTATTATTTAAAACAAAACCAACCTCCGCATTTTAGACAAGGCCAACTACATGATAGGTGAAAGCTTCATCCGTTAGATACGTAATAAATCTCCCCGAACGAAACCATTTACAATTTATAAGACAAAAATTTTATTTCGTCATGAAGAATTATTGTTCTTTTTACACAGTAAAAGTGACAAAATGTCAAGGTTGTGAAATTGGTTTTTACAATGCACCCAACCTCTCGAAGCCATTTTTAAAATAATGTAATCATAAAACCTACAATGCCATTACACATTTTTTACTAATCCATTGGACCATTTCCAAACAAACAGACATACAGAAAATCTTTACCAAAGCGTTAAATATAATTACAACTACGGTTTTATGTTTGGCATTTTGAATATCATTAGAATAAAATGATTAATACGAAAGTTTTTTTGTTGAGTATATTTAAAATTACAAAATTCAGATACGTAAATCCATCAACACAAATAATTGAAACCAGCTTTCGAATATTTTATGTGAACTGAAATATAAATAAAATGTGATGAAAAAAATCCGATTAACTTTTAAGGCAGAGGTTTTTTTATTATTATTATGTTTAGACGTTTTTTAAAGCAATCGCGAATGGTATGTTAACGCGGTATCTTATATAGTATAGCCCAGACAGCTCTGTAGAAGCTTTATTACTATCACATATCACATGTAGTTATGAAATTTTCTCATGGCCTAGACAGAACAATAAAAAACATAATGATGCAAAGCATGACAATATAAAGTATATTTTGTTAGCGATCCCCATACAACATGAACTTCCGAAGTAAAAATGTGCTTTTTTTAATTGCTTATTGCATTATATAGGTCAGTATAGTGCAGATGTACATTGGAAAATGGCAAGACTACCCACACGAATTAAAAAATCTGTTTTTTTAGATATATCCACTATTATATAAGTTTTAAGCTCAAAAGGCCGACTACTGGCAACGGCTGACTTTAGAAACAAGCGCCCTAGTGATGAATACATTCAATATGGATTTTCGTGGTGTGGTGAAGAAGCGGCTGCGAATCCCGAATGCATGATTTGTAGTGAGAGGCTTTCCAATGAGGAGATGGTGCCAAGTAAACTGATTCGTAACCTTAAATCAAACCATCTAGTTGCGCAAGTAAGGACAAACAATATATGATAAAGCCTCAGAAGCAAGTTACCATGCTGCGCAATTAATTGCACGTCAGAAGACGCCTCATACTATTGGTGAAACTCTTATTAAACCTGCATGTATGGAAAACGTATGCTTGGTCCCAATGAAGTGAGCAAAGTTTGGCTGTCGGGTGATACCATTAAAAGACGTATTGAAGATATGTCGGTTGATATTTTGGAAACCTTGATTAAGAAAATTAAAATGGCTGGAAAATTTTCACTACAAATCGACGAGTCAACAGACATTAAAAATCGAACACAATTATTAAATATTGTACGCTTCGTTGATGACGACTCGATTAAGGAGCATTTTTTGTTCTGCAAAGAGAATATTTCGAGTAACAAACGATTTTCTCAAGAGTTACGATATTCCATGGAAGTGTGTTTTCAAAAGGGGTTTATCTCGTGTGTAAACCAACAAAATCCCATCGTAGAAATTACACATTGCTACATACATCGGGAAGCATTGACGGTAAAAAAACTTCCCAAATGAATTGTTACAGACAATGAACGAATGTATCAAAATAATTAACATCATAAAATAAAGAGCCTTAAATTCACAAATTTTCCAAAAAATCTGTGAGGAAATAGGATCAGAATATCAATCTGTATTAATTTCATACAGAAATACGTTGGCTGTCTCGAGGCAAAGTTTTGACAAGGTTGTTTGAGCTTCACTGCGAGGTTATTGATTTTTTACATAATCAAACCATGCCAGAACTCCATTCAACTCTTTCAAAATAATCATTGGTAAGTTTCTCATCAGTTAGGTTAGACATCTTCGAGCATCTCAGTGACTTAAACCAAAAAAATGCAAGGTCGGAATGAAAATATTGATACGATCATTGGAAATGTTTCGAAGGACTAACGAGGCAAATATCGAAAATAGAGAGGCTATTTTGGCGTTTGGTTACGCAGTATTGAAATTATTACATCAAAAATTTGGATAGTACTTTTATACACTCGACACAAAACAATACGATTGGATACGAAATAAGTTTTCAAGCTTTTGTGAAAGATCTGCTGAAGCTTTATCCCTTCAAATTCGAGAAGAAATTTTGAACTAAGGAACGATATGACGTTACAATTGAAAGTTTCATTGGATATTTTCTGAATTTGGGTTAAGGAAGGGTATCCTCGAATTCCCAAAAAGGCTATTGAAGTTCTGCTCCCGTTTTCAACAACATGTATTCGTGAACAAATTTTTCGAAATTTGAATTATCCAAATTTTGTACATTTCCATGTATTTCGACAGTAACGATTCTTGTCCCGCCTTTCGGCATCTTCAGATATTCAAATTTACGAATGAACTCGAACTGACAGGTAATAAATAGTCTATATTTAAAAAAAATTCCATTACTTAAAAAAGGCCAGAACAACGTGGCCAGATGTAAAAGGGTTTGTCTGGTCCGTAGTGCAATGATCAACGTCATTGGCTGCTGTTACGGATCTCACGGGTTCGAGTCCCAGTGACGGACAGTTTCATATATTGATTTTTCAATCGATTTATGGATTTCTGTTCGAAGATTAAACTTCCTCCCACCCATTCAATCCCAAAAACGATGGCGTAGCGAAATCTTTCTATCCCTACTAAAGAATAGTGATTGAACTGAGCAACATGCAGTTCTCGTGGAAAAACATTTATTGAACCATATGCTCCACATTGGCAGCGCTCATGGTTTTTTTAAATTAGCTATTTCAAATTCATGAAATAAAAAACGAATCAATGTAAATTTCGTTAAGTTTAAATATTTTTACTTGTGGTGTGTCGCGAAATTCTAAGGAGTGCTTGGGTGCGCGGTGGCTGAGAAAAGGTTTCGGAGCACTGGTCTAAGCGTTCGCGGTGTAATGCAGACACAGTTCCGACGTACTAGCTACTTAAGACATTTAGTATTTCTATTCCAATACCGTCATCTATGACAGTTACGGTATTAATAGCTCTTTAAATATTTGCCGTGCCCACTTACGATTAATATGTTACGTTTTCATTTCACAGGGACTGATTGTTAGCCATTCGATTCGCGTGCCCTCATAACACAAGATATCTCCACGATTCGATCCAAATTCATCCATTAAATAACCAAAGACAAAAATACCACAGTTGGGATTAGAACTCAGCATATGCGTGAGATATTTCTCACTAACCGTAATAGGGCAGTCAGTAAAAAATTTAATAAGCTTTCTAGCTCCTGAAGTACGGACTGAATGCAAATTTTAAATTTTATTGTTTTCAGTAAATTACAACATAATTTGATTGAAGTATGTATATCTAATCGAATGAAAATGTTCCCAAGCCCTGACGTAGATGGTGAATGTTTCAATTCTTAAACTCATCCTGCCATACCAGAGTAGTTAAGGATCGACAGTCTATCGATTATCTAAAAATTGTCAGCTTAATTTGAAATTGCGTAAAAATGATTGATTTTTTATTAAACAATTGATCGAATTTTACAATAAGAAAACTTGAATCTATTTATTATCTGTTTTACCTTTATCAAATTGGATTCAGTCTGATTATTTGGTCAGTATCTAATTCAATTAACGGTTAAAGAAAACGGTCAGTAACAAAAACATAAAACGGTCAGAAGGAAAATAAAAATGGTAAGTAAATATTAAAGACACCGTCTGTAAATATTAAAGGAAGGTTAAGTTAGGTTAACTAACTAAAAAAGATAAAATAATAAATTAGGTTTAATTTAATAATTGACTATTTTATAAAAATTACTGACCGTTTATTTTATTAACTGACCACGTGTATACTGAATATTTATCGAATTAATTACTGACCTAATAAATACAGGCCTGTCATATTTTTTTTTAAATTTCACCGACATTTAAAGGTACTATTTTGGTGATTCCGAAGAATATATATATATGTGGTACAAATAAAAATATATTATGTTACTACTATAAAAATACTTTTTGCGATTTTAGTCCCATCGATAAAAAAAAACTCTACAGAAAAAGCTTCTTAAATAAATTAACTTCTCTGATAAGTTGGCAGATAACATCAAAATATTGTGTCATAGTAATTCATTATGCCAAGAATATTTGTAATATATTACAATAAAGCTATTTATATTGTGCAAAGATTTAAAAAAAAAATGTGAATCAAATAGTCGCCAGTCGTCAATTGTGACTGCAAATTAATTGCTTTCGTTAGTTTAACAATGAAAAATGGCTAACAACGATTGCGAGTGGTAGACTCTCGTGAGAATGCTATGCAATCATCTCTCAAAGTTTTTAATGGCGTAAAGTTTAAGATAGTTCATTATATCATCATCATCATCATCATCATCATAAATTGTTGCAGTTTCACTGCTGGATAATAACGTAGTCTATTTGACATCTACTCACGGCAATCCAACCAGTCCTAGGTTAACGATTTTTCTGTAATCTGGATGATTCAACATAGTGATTTATATTCTTGAAATAATCTGTACAGACCTCATTGAATGTATCAGCCTTGTTCTGAATAACATAATTGTGCAACGCATTAGTCCAGCGTTTCCCAAATTGGGTTCCACAACGCAGTGTTAGGAGACTCGCGAAATTGTTGAAAAAATAAAAGAAATATGCTCACTTAAAGTTATAAATATCTGTGCTGTTGTATTTTATCCAGAGGCGAGTAATATAATATGGCTTTGACAAAAGTATTGAAGAAGATTTTTGCTTAAATACGAAAGTTTACAAACTTGTACCAAATCGTCCAATTTTGTAGTAGTGTTGATGGGATCGAATGAAAAATTTCGTGAATAATTGATTTATGTGTACAAATACTTCTCACCGATCTCATTCTAAATGCAGGGCGAAGCGAAAGCGATTAACTAATTGCTGTTCGTTTTCTGGCCCCATCCTTCTTCAATACTAACCCTCTCGAAAAATTAGAAGTTGAGCGACTGAATATCAACCAATTCTCATAAAAACAACTTATATTAGTATGATTTTATTCTTCACTTTGGGAACGGCCATGATTAAACAGGGTTGTAATGAGAATTGGCCTGAATATAGACTGATAATTAGCAGTATGCACGGAAGAAAAAGAAATGTCCCAACTCGACTATTCGATCTGGTTTAAATTCTCTAACTCTATTTGCACCTTTCCATATTATTGACATTACGACTTATAGTCAAGGGGTGGGGAACCTGTGACATTAAAAAAAAAATATTTTTTCATCCGATTGTTTTTATTTATTTACAAAATAATGAATATTGTATTTTTATCTAAAGTTTATTTTACGTGGATTTCCGAAATTTAAAAATTCCCCACCCCTGAAATAGACCTATAATACTGTTACAAAATTCGTAAAGCAGGACAGGGAAAGGAACCTTCCAAATAATAACTATAAATTTCAAAAAAATGTGTGCAATGTTTCCCTATCTATAAAATATTTTTTTAATACGCAAACACAGTTCAACATACCAAGGTAATATAGTGCACCATAATGATAGGCCACGAATTCGGTAAGGTATAATAATTTATATCGGAACAATAAACTTTACTAAGTCCATCAATTTGAATTTATGAACTCATTGACATAAGTACTTGCGCAAGTCAAAATTGATAAAATGTTCATATTATTTTGTAACCAGGTGTACAATATAAAAAAGAATAATAATCAAACTGGCACATTGCAGAGTTTTATAAAATACTATGCCAACAATTCGTCCATTTTTTTTCCATTAAGACAAAAATGCAAGAGATCCCAATTGTCATTAGTATTAAAATAAATTCAGATCAACGTATATATATATAGTTCCTAAACTTAGAATATGTTTCTCATATATCTGGGGTAGAGGTCTTCCCGGGGCCTTTACCCGGCGGGTTCGGGCAGGTAAAGACAATTTAGATGCGGGTTTGAGCTGGGCCCGGGAAAAGAATTTAATTTTCGAAAAATATTTCGTACTATGTTCGGGTCAGCCATAAAGCAATACTATTCATAATTTAACTTATGTAAAATAGTTTACATGTGTTATGAATATTTTTGGAAATGTGGAAATAGTAAAATATATAATTTAAAAAGTATAAATGAATCTCTATATTGAAGAAAAATCGGGCTGGGTTTAGGTAACAAGTGTGATATTGAGACTCGTACCGGGTAATTTTACAAAATTTCTGCCCGTGCAGACCTCTAACCTGGGGCTTAATACTAGAAGTGCCTATATCATATTTATAAATTTTTCACTATAGTTGATTTTGTATTTATTTCTCAATAACAATATATTATCTTTCTCGTTACTGTGGTGATTTTTTGTGCCAGAGCTGCCCATGTGAAGGTAGAAACTTAGTGTACTAGTCAATTCGATCTGAATTTCTTATGTCAAAATAGATTTTCTCTTATTTCATTCATTTTCAATCGGCTGAGATAGAGATTTTTACCATTGTTATAATTAAAAGTAGTTTGTGATACTGAAGTTAAAATTTTTAAAATCTGAAATAAACCCAGGCAATAGATATAAACGATACTAACTGTTTACTAACTTTCAGTTCAAGTTCATCCGTGTACTTCAATGAATAAAAATGCCAAAAGGCGAAACCCGGTTCGTTTTTAACAAAAAACAAGTAAGTGTACAAAATCTGAATGGCTTAATTTTGAAAAATGAAAAAGTAAACTTTTTGAACTAATATTGCCATGGTTCATTGACCATAGTTTTAAATGTCAAAAAGCATAAATACATACCTATGCCAAATTAAATGATAACATTCAACGTTTAAAATTTGCTTAAAAATTAGTTTATCCTTACTTGAGTTATTTTTTTTTATAAATATGCAATAAAAACATTTTTTTATGATATTCCACAAGTAAATATATAACAGAGGATGAATAAACGTGACCATTATAAGATGCGCTAATTAATTTTCTATTAAATTTGCTTTCTGTAAAAAATTGAGTTTTTTAATTAGTTTATTGCGTGGGTACAGGTCATGGTGTAAGATGTATAGGTGAGCTAGATCGTTGTTTTTGTAAAATATGTGACGTCACTTTGACGAACCAAATTTTTATTGTCACCAAAGCGCTGTTGTCAGCATGGTAGATGAGCACACAATGACGTCAACAAATGCAAAAATGGCGACTGTGATTTTTTATCCAGTTCACCTCTACTTCTTACACCATTGGTACAGACTTAGTCTTTATATATGCTGGGAAAATACGAAAACCCCTTACGAATACTGCAAGTGTTCAATGCACGACTACGTGCCATGTAGGGGTCAACCTACCCGTGGCACCAAGTTTGGCAAAATAAAATGAACAATTTTCGCTCAATCTAGATTACTACAATTATATAAAGGTTATTTATTGTAGTATGTTTGGGCAATATTTATTAATAATCCATAATATTGTTTTCAATTTTCAATCAAATTTTGGTGAAATTGGTGAAATTTCTTTCCGTTACAAATGATTCGAAATCCGTGGTCGACTTGTCGGTGAACCAAAGAAAACAGCATGGTTTTGATAAAGGTAGGAATTGATGGGCAGAGGGGGGAGGTGTGTGAGGAGAGAACTTGTACAGGTGGGCGGATTACTCGGGAGGTCTATCATCACTGCAATACAATACTGCAGTTACCAAAAAAGTAAAGTAAACCAGTATTACCGTTTATTATTAAAAATATAAAGACACAGAATTATTTTATCTTAATGCGTCTTACGCTGTGAATGTACCCAAAGCAATTGCAAGCATTCATTCAAATTTTAAAACCAGCCCGCCAATGGTGATGCCACTGGGAACTTCTTTAATATTGTTTAACTGCATTGCTTCGGATATCGACATATTGCAAGTGAATCTTGTAATATTTCAAAGTAGATCTTAAAAGAAAAGGATGATCGTCTGATAATGACCAGTTCTCGTTTAGCAACTTTTGTTAAGATGTTCCATTAGGAGTCAAATTTTCACATTTTTAACTGTTTTCGTATTCTTTGTCACATTCCAAAATCAATAATCGTGTGGTAAGTATTTTTTTTATGAGTTTTTATAAAAATAAATTGTAATACATTTTCATATGTTTCGTCACTAACGACTCGGGTTTCACCTTTTGGCACTTCAATGCATTAAATTCCATGGATGGACTCGACTGAAAGACGAAACCCGGGTCATTAGTGATAAGGCATATGGAAATGTACAAAATTTCAACGATTCAAATTTGATATTGAAATTTCGGTAAGTAACCTTAGTCGATATATTAAATTGAAATATGTTTATTGATTGAACTGGAATTTACTTGATAGAACTCTATTAGAATAGGATAAAATAATTAATATTACGGCTTGACGCCATCGTTAGAACTATCTCTGAAAAATAATAAAACTGATTCTCAATTTGCTAACAGCTAATTCAACTCCGATATGCTTAAATCTGTGTGATAAAAGCCTCAGATTTAATCTTATAGAATAACTTGAACTTAACAGATACAATTATAACAATAATCTCTTTAATGACCAAAGGAACATTAATCCATCACCTTTACTTAAATCATTACAAGAAGCCACGTAGGCTCTTTTTCTAAAAACACAATTAATACGTTAAATGATTTAATTTTAAATAAACATTATGATGGCATAATATTGTCTACCTCTTCTGAACAGTATATATATAGCAAAGCTTAAATAAGTCTAAGTATAGTTCTGACGATGGTATCAAGCCGAAATAGCTATCAACTACCTAATAAAATTTTGTATAACTAAATACTTTGTTATTTTATCCTATTGAAATACCTTTATTTACTAAACGACTCATCCGTAATATTGATTCTGATTTTATCTCTTTCGAGTCATAACGTGGAATGGGAACGACGTAGCGAGCTGAACATAGTGACATTCGTCTGGAAAATATGTGACTGGTAAAATTTTTTTTTTGTCTTATATATAAAGTAAACAAATATTTATCTGATAACAATTTGTATTTTTTTTTTTGATAACGGCGCGTGAAGTCTACCGCAGTGACTGAATTGCCCCCAAGAGTCACGACCCGAAGGCGACTCGAAGACAAGAATTATTAGTTAAGAGTTAGAAACATTTTTTTTAAGACTCACCTCGTTTAGTTACGACCGCGCTCGGCGTACTTCGGCGGACCACAAGCGTTGCTCATTTTGACGAGTTTTCATTCAAAATTTCTTATCATTCATTGATCGTGAGAATGGGCATTCGATGGCCGAGTGCTGTTTTGAATTCCAATAACGGCCGAGTGTTAACTCAATATCCAAAATGTGCGATTTAGTCCCATCATACAAAAACCTGTTCTGTGACAGGCGATTTTTGTGCACAGAACTTAATACTTCGTCAATTTTCTTTGTTTTTAACACAATGATTACATTGAACTAATAATACACAACTTTCACCAACCGAATTGGCTTTTACTTGTTAGGACGTCATCTTTTCCAACCATGTCTGCTACTAATGTAGAGAATATGGACTCCCAATCGAGCATCTTAAAAGAAGTCGTTTTTACGAGAACTGGTTGTTATAAGTCGCTCAACTTCTGTTGTTAGAAAAATGAAAATGGTTGTCGTCATTTTTTTCCAGTCATGTCCGCTACCAACGTAGAGAATTTGGACTCCCAATTCAGCACCTTAAAAGAAGTCATTTTTACGAGAACTGATTGTTATTAAATCGCTCAACCTCTGTTGTTGGAAACAAAATTAAGACGGTGGTGAGGAAACAGGAAGTATTAAACTAATCGCGCGGTGCGAGGAGATTGTAATCATCCCATGTCCGTGCATCTGAATCCATCCGTGCATCCATGAATCTATTGATTCACGGTCCGAGTCTGCACGGGGACTCGTACCCGTGGACACTGCAACCGAATAGATCGTCCAACAGCTTTGACTACTCGCCTCAAGGAACGATATAACTTCATTTTTATATGGTAAAAATATATCAAACATTTCAAAAACCGAAAAAGAATAATTAATAGTTGGAGCGATAGAACGATAAAAATAAAAAAAAACTATTATTATTGATACATAACAAGTGAATTTAATTTAATTACCCGTGGACGAGTGTTAACGGTTTTCGTTCTAACCCGTTCCATAATCAAGGGTTCAAATTCTTGTTCAAGTACATCGCTTTAAGAATTTGCTTACATAACGAATCCTAACACAAAAAGCTTATGGATTGCGGTTAGTTAACTAGTCTCCTTTTTACGTCATTCTTACACCTTAGAGCAGTGTCTGTTAAACGTTTTTTTACCTCGTGGCACATTGAGGAAGGAGGATTTGTTCCGTGGCACACCAAATAAAAGTGTAATGTACTTTATTAATACATACGAATAAAAAAAAACCTTAGTGTAGGTAACAATACACAATATTGTTTTACAAACATTTATAATGTAGGTCTACAGAGGTGGTAAATTTCTCTTGATTTTCAGAAAGAATTATGTCAAAACGCCTCCCTAAATTTAATAAAACAAATACGTAAATTCTCAGTTACCATCTTTAGCAGTTCTCGTTTATTTGATTTCATTTCCAAAGATCTTTCTGAAAATCGAAAGTGTCTAAGCTGTGAGTTTTTAATATGTCTTGTTCACAGTTATAATTTGTCGCGGCACACCTAAGACTTCTTGCAGCACACAGTTTGGCAGACACTGCCTTAGAATCTTAGATTAAACGTAGAGCATGAATCGTCGTCGTGAAGCACATTACAGTTAAATAAATACTTAAGTAGTGATTTAATGAAAAAAATATTCATCAGTGTGACGGAGAAAATCATTGACTTTATGATAAAACGACATATAATAATAAATAATACACTGTTATAGAATCTTTTATTTATTCATTGATAGGATTATTGAAACTAGTTTAATTTATCGACGTGAATTTTATTTTAATAAATTAATACAGTCACATATCATTAAGTTAAATTACAGTAGAATCACGTTACATCATTTTTTTTAAGGGCCCATCAAAAAATGACGAATGCGTGAAAGTCTTCAAAACCAACGATAACTGCAAGAATGATAGATCGATGTTCCACTACCAATACTTATTTATTATTAATTTGATTAAATAAATCCTTTTATTTATAATAGCTATAACAAAGATTCAATTTTTTTAAATCCTCGCCCATCTGGATAACCCAGCACGAGCGGAGTTACGAAAAAAACGAAAGAACATCCTTTATACGGAGTTTCAAATGTTTTTTTAAGTCACTGATATAAGTAGTAAGTTCAATGACAAGTGAGCTATCACCAGATGCAATATTAATTAATATTTTAAATCATCTTCTCGATCCTTGCGTGCAAGCTTTATTAACATAAACACATTAAAATTGCTGGAGTTATCCGCATAAAATTATGATATTAATGGATTTTGATTGATTTAATTGATTAGTCTATGACATTTAATAATTTTTATTGAAATAATGAATAACTATTTAAAATTTTTGTTTTATTTGAAAGTGAATACTAAAATTAATAATACGGAGGTTATTAATTTTTTTGGTTGATGGCGCACTTGATATCCAAGATAAAATATATTTTTTTAAATTATTAGTATTTCATATTAAAGCTAATCTTAAAAGTAAAGCCTCTGTTTGACAATCAGAAATTCACTATAAATAAAATATAATGTGTGTTTTCTTTTTATGTTGACTTCGGGTGATTTTTTTAAAAAACGTCCTTGAATTTATATCAGTAAATATTTTATAGGAAATTGTTTACAATGCCTGATGTTCTATTCGACCCTCTATAAATATATCGACGTCGTTTTGGCCAATTGATGAAACTCTCAAAAATTTAATTTTAAAGACGACAGAACAGGTCTCGACAAAATGATGTAAATTAGAAAAAATAATTCACTACTTTTTAGAAGAGAAAAATTATTACGTATTGGTTTTAGGTTTAAAAATTTTGACCCGACCACTTGATTTAAGCCACTGTTATATCGATATTCTCTAAGTATAATTCTTTATCTGCAAACATGAGAATTTACAGGAGTGCATTTCAAAGATTCATAACGCAACTCAACATATAATATTTTCGATAAAAACAGTTTTTACTGTTTCCTGAACAATTTCAATTTTGAGTATTTTAGCTTGATATATTTTTTTAAATTATTAGTTAGTATTTAATAATGCAACAAATATAAAAAAAAACATTTTACATTCACCTTGTCGAGTCTCGGAAGAAACCATAAAACGGTACTTTCGTTTTGAACTAAAAATTATTAATTAAGTCTGTGCTTTGTAAGTTTTGGAGTGCTGAATATTTCTTTAGGTTATATATCTGCCTACAGGTAAAACTTCCGTTTGGCAATCAAAAATTTACACGTTTGTTACAAGGTCACTATAAAATATAATCTGTGTGTTTTCTTCTCATGTTGGCTTATATCAATAAATATTTTTTTAAATTAAGCAGGAAACTGTTTATATTGCCTGATATTTTTTTTCGACCCTATATAAAAATACGGAATATTTTTTTTTTAATCTGATAAAAAATAGTGGTTTTTAATAAAATATTATTGTGACATTTAACCTAGTATTAACAACACGCAGTATTATTTCTTCAACAAGAAGATTGATTTGGTTATTTAAATCACTTGTTGAGTCACCCAAAGTTATTTAAAAAAATTCAATTTTATAATCTTAAAAAAACACAGCTCACGCTTTTTTCTATAAGGTAGTGATTAATGAAGAATGATATTCATTCATACGTTTATAATGCAAGATAATATTGAATAGAGTTACCCATCCTCGTAAGTGGACTGGTCTCACTGTCATGAGTGGCTATCATTGTGTTGAGTTGATATACGTAGATAATATGAGATGTCTAAAAGCAAAAACCGATAAGTCGACGATGTTTTGGCCAATTGGTGTAACCCTTAAAATTGAAATTGTTCAGGAGAGAGTAAAAACTGTTTTTATCTAAAACATTATATAGTGAGTTGCGTTATGAATCTTTGAAATGCACTCCTGTAAATTCTCACGTTTGCAGATAAAGAATTATACGTAGAGAATATCGATATAACAATGGCTTAAATCAAGTGGTCGGGTCAAAATTTTTAAACCTAAAGCCAATGTAAAATAATGTTTCTCTTTCAAAAAGTGATCAATTTATTTTTCTAATTTATATCATTTACGAAATGTAACCATCATGAATTCATTTTCGTATTTTTTGAGTGTTACATCAATTGGCTATTTTTTAAAAATCGATATAGTAAATGACGTTCCTGTGTTTCACGCTAAATAAGTTTTTATTTTTTTTCCCTCGTATTGTATTTTTTTTTGTGTCGCGTCGCTGGCTACGGTTACGGATGTCTCGGGTTCAATTCCCGGTGCGGAAGGTTTTCATAGATTGATGTTTCAATCGATTTATGGATTTCTGTTCGTAGTCTGAGTCCTCCCTCCCACCCATCCCATCCTCACGGGGCGCAGCGAGAGCGATTAGCTAACCACTAGTCCTGTTATAGCTCTATTCTTCTATCTCTACTCTCTTCGAAAAAAAGGAGAGGTTGAGCAACTGAGTAACAAGCAGTTCTCGTATAAAAATTGTCTTAAGATACCTCCATTAGGAGACCATATGCTCCACATTGGGAGCGGACATGGAAAAAAAATTGTATCTTTATTTAAAAAGAGTATGCTAATTTTTACTAGCCAGTCAACCGATCAGCATTTACTCATTACTATTGAAGTTATCGGATTTTGTTTTTGAATATTTTTTTCATATGTCGGTTTTTGCAAGCTATTTATCATTACATATTGTGTGAAATGACTGTACACGTATGTATTTTTTGTTCGATTTTGATAAAAAAATGGACTTGTCGGTTTTTGATATTACATACGTTATATTATGTATATGTCATATTGTGTATAACTCACACAAAACGTGCTAATACCCTATATTTATATATACATTTATAATATACCGACTTTTGAAAGGCAAAAGGACTTATCCCTGTCTTTTCAAAATATTTTTTTTTTCGAAAATCACAATGTATACAATTCAATGCACGTTTTGTTTGGGCTATACACAATATTTTTGCGTGTGGGTTACGTCCTTCTTCCTTTCCACAGTCGATATTATATATTATATACTTATTTGATAAAACATACAAAATTGTAATATATGAATACTTCAATTAATATCGCCGCATCTATATATATGTCGACTTAAAAAATGTTCTGATCATCAGTAAAATGCAAGACCGAAAATTAAAAAAGAGACTTTTCAGTCAATTTCCAACGCCTCTCTTTAGTCATATCCGGCAGCAATGTGGTGCATTTGTGCACGACATGGCACCTCTAAGATACCCTGTTAATCGCCTATCAATCGCTTTGCTTCCTTCCATAACATGCCAGCATCATTTAATTCCGCCGAGTACACCATATGTATAATATTGTCCAGAAAAAAATTCTTAAAATCAGACCACCAATATACGACGCAAGCATCCGTTCTCGAAGCTCAGTATACTGACGGTGTTTCTACTGTCAGGTACCACGATTCGCTACCGTAAATCGCCACTAACAGAAAGCAACAGTCCAACAAAAGGCGTTTGGTTTTCACCGAATACAGCTGCATGTCGTAGACATCTCTCATTTAATTGCCAATACGTAATAAATTTATTTTTAAATTTTTATAAATGCTATATAATTTACTAATCAATAAAGCAATTGAATATTACAACATTCCGTAACTTTTTATGAGAGACTAATAATATTTATAATAATATTATATTATGACACAAGCAATAAAGTAATAAATTTCACGTTACAAATTTAAATAACTGTGTTCTCCAAATTGTAATATGTATTTACTTCATGATGATGCCTTCTAAGAACTTATCATTTAATATTTTCGTGTGTTTATTTGTCTTCTACTTGAACTCTTATATACAACAACATTAAAAATATAATTCGTTATATTTATCAATTTTTAAATAAATATCAAGTATTTTGAATAAGTGAAATTATCTGAGACAAATATTTATGATTAAAACATTGACGTATTGAAATCTTCATGAAAGAAATTTGATCGTGCCTATTATTAATTTTTATGACACACATGCTACCTCAGTTCCAAAGTGTAACAAGTCAAAAAAAAATCAAGTTTTGAGTTAAGCATGAGGAAATTGTTAGAGTACTGATATCTACCATTTCCAACATGTAACGAGTGGTAATCTGCGGTTATTTTAGAATGATGGGAATCATTATTACTTGAGATCAAAAACTGTAACAACTACGAAAATCCTGTGAAAACTCGTTTTATTAACATCAGAAGAAAATAAAATTATTATAAATATATGTTTTAGATAATATTAGAATATCATTAAACTCAATTAGAAATAAATAGATGTACCAAAATCTTGTTTCCTCATTATTTCAGAACGATATTTTTTGAGTTGTTTCACTTTGGAACTGAGGTATCGATATGATCAAGTAATATGCACCTAACACATAAAAGGTTGAGAACGCCAGATACACCTTCATTAAACTATATTTATTTTCCCATCTCCTTATTTGTGTGTGTTAGCAAATTTAAAAACGAAGCAATTTTAAAAACCGTAATAATTGGAAAATTCTGTATGGGTGTCTCACAAATTATGGTAAACGATGTAATGCTCCCCTTACCCCCTATTGAATCAAAAGTTGTAAGACCGTAATAAAAACGATTTTATATCTATTTAAATGAGAACATCAAAATAAAATTACATTGTTGCAACAGAGAGTAATGCATTATAAATAAGCAATAATAAAAGACATTACTGAAAATCATTGAATAATGTTAGACAATCGTATTGCATAAATCTAATAAACTATAATTTCGAATCACGGATTCGCCATTCACAAATTGATTAAATAAGTTTATTGTTTTTTTTTGTGCGTTGTTGGAGATACAGATTATTACAGTCTATTGCATGTGCAACTCTATCGCTGGTATGCCATAGTTAGGGACTGTTATAGAGGTATTATTGCAGAAACCGTGATCCCGGCTGTTTTTTTGATATCGCTATTTGATTATATACCGGTAAAATTATTTAACGACTAACCGTACAACCTGCGTTGAATCGGAAAGGACCTTTGTTGAAACATCACTTACTTGCAAACAAGTTCGACGAAGAATGACAGATTCTAGCATTGATATTAATAGCATTTTTAATGTTATATACGAATTAAAATAAGCAATAAATTAATGTGAATATGAACAAATCAGCCGTTGATACTTATAATTAAGAGATATATTTTAATATCGGTAATGATTTAATGATGATTTGGTGCGTGTTCAACATAGTAAAAATAAATGATTTATTTGTCCGGTATTGCTATCTATTTATTATTGCCGTATTTCTTATTTTGATTTTTTTTTATTTACTATTGTATCACCGGTATTGTTATTTAATACGAAATAGTAATGCAATCCCTAGCCGTGGTGATAGCATCTATGCATAAAATATTATTAATAAAATAAGCGATCAATCTATTTATTACCAGTCTCATGAGAATTTAGCCTACGCAAGTTTAAAAATTGTATATCTCCGGATTGTCTGCATCTTAAAAGCAATTGGTTCTCAATTGTAATAATATAATAATATATTTCTCCAAATTTTTCATTTAGTGCTAGGTACAACACGATACAAATAACCAATGTGTATCGTCGTTTCCATCGCAAAATTGTATTTCGGCAAAATCTATTTTTTTGGCAGATAATAAAAACAGATTTAAAAACAACTTTATCGATTTAAAACAATAATAAAAAACACGTTATCTAAATTAAATCTATAAAACTTTACTAATTACGTGTTTTTGTAATAGTGTTTTAATTCGATAATGTTGTTTTTTAAATTTTTTTTATGCAAAATTTAAATTTTGCAGGTATACAATTTTGCAATCGGAACTATGGTGTATTAAAACTTAATTATATTAAAAACACTTGAAGCCCCAAAATTATTTCTATTTTTTTCATAATTAATATTATATTTAAAAATAACTGAGCATGTGGGTTGCTTGATGGACGTCGTCTTTTTTATTTTATTTCGCTCAGTTACTGTTATTTAAAATATGATATATCTAATAATCTTCGATTGACAATGAAAATAGTTATTTTTTTAAAATATAATACATATTACGTATTTGCAAAATGTATTAGGACTGTGAATAGAAATCTGCGTCACAAAATTCAACTAATTAATCGTAAGATTAAAACTATCGTAAAGTAGAAAGTATTTGATTCCACAATAATTGCATGATATAGTTGATAGTTGTTTAGGTATAAACTATAATGTTATTATATTTACTATTTTTTTGCTTATTTTCTTCATTTAAATTGAGTTCTACATAGTAAACGATTTAATCGATTCAATCAACAATTTAATATTATCCGTAACCAGTTTATTAGCATTGAATCATCAAATACACACAAACTTAAAATTTAACAATGTTTACCACATCAAATCACAAGTCGAATGTTTTGCACGTTATGTTGATGATGTATAGATTGATTTTTTCAATTTGAGAAGCTTTGGTACATCACCATCGAATCATAAATTTATCGTCGTAGCTTAAACCGAAACCGTATTTGCCTAACGAATAAATTATTTCGTTTTATCAGATTGGAAGGATTGGTAATAGAATTATAAACAAAATGGAGAGCGAATAAATTTTAACATGTATCGAATCGAGCACATACAAAAAAAATCAAGGTTGACTTTTCTTATAATGAGCAATTATTACGCGATGAATTTTAATACTGAAGCAATCGCAGAGCAAAAATATTTAGTTTAGAAAATATGTATCTAAACATTTATCATTAAAATGTTTTCCTACAATAAGTTTTGGCATTTCAATATTACACATAGAGCTCGGATATCTAAAAATAATAAGGTTTTTTTAATATCAAATGTTTTAGTCCACCATTTGAGATAGACGTTGAGTATTTTACTCCACAGTCAAACTTTTTTATCCAAGTCGTTCAACCTCTCTTTTTCTGAGAGAATAAAGATAAAATGATAGGGCTAGGACAGGAATCGTGGTTAGCTAATCGCTGTCGCTGGACCCCGTTTTTAGATATCACAGAAATCCATAACTTTGGAAAAAATCCATAAATCGATTAATAAAAACAATTCATTGAAACTCTCCGTATTCGGAATCGAAACCACCGACGTTACCAGTCGGCTACAGACCCAACATTTTTATTTGGATGGTGTGTTAGGGGAGCCTGAATCCTTATGACCATCCATCAGAAGTACTCGGCGGAGCTACGGGAAGCTGTAATGACCTGACAGGAAGCAAAAATATTGGTGGGGGAAAGAGAATCTTGGAGGAACCGTGGTATTGCCATACGCTATGAGTAAGGAGCGGATATAGTTAAAAAATGCCTTATTAGAAACCAAAATTTGAGAAGCACTGATATAAAATATCCAAACGACAGACAAAGTAGCGTCAGAAATAATACTTTTCCATTTTATGTAAAATAGTGAGTAATTCATTATGACAGATTTATGTCAATATTGAAATACATATTGCATTCATTGATATCCCAACTGCGGCAACATTATAAGATATAAGCGACGTGTCTTTTGATATTCATACCGAACAATTTATTTTTATTACCCTCTCTAAAGATAACCACAGTTTTTCATATCGTTTCGGCTTAATTCGTTTTATCCGTCAACCGAAGGATTATGATAAATTAATGTCGCAGTTTATTTCAACATCGAAATAATATGATACATAATAACAAATCATATTAGATCACTCGTTCGTTTCTTTTTCAATCACGGTAACATTAAAAGTGGGCACAACACATAACTCAAATCTTTTTTTTTCTTTTTTTGAATTAAATTTGGAACATCGATTTCTAAATGAACACCAACGAATATTTGTTGATACTAACGGCTTTTGGTAGAATGAACGAACTGGCTTTCCTCTTCTGCATCAAATCATCAAGTCTTTAAGACAAAGGGCTTCTTCAGTGTGCCTTACCTAGTGATGCGAGGCCGGGAATAATAATAATATTTATGATAACTGTATATAACTTTCAGTATTTGGTAAAACTTATTTTTAAAGAGTGGCATTTTTTATTTTATTCAACAATTCTATCGGTAACCGGACTACGGAACAGAACATGATAAAACAGAACAATTTGAAAATATTTTTTTGGCGTATCTATTATTCATTAAACATAAAAGCAATTAATAATATTTTTAATCACTGCATAAGATTATTATAAAATTTCTATAAATATACCGGTTATTAAATTATTTAAATTTATTTAATATTGAAAATCACCTACCCCCCAAAATTATGCACTAAATCAACAAAAATATCTTTTAAAAGGTTAAAAAGATCTTGGATCAGCAAACGAGATTTTTTCAATTTAAATTTATGATTATAGACTTCTCATCGAGTTTATCTCGTATGATTTTCCGACTTTCAAAATTGGAAAAAAATGACAAATATCATAACAAATAGGTAATTTCCAATTTACCGTGTTTTTCCCAATTTTCTGGGTGTTTTCCAAATTGAATTAACTGATTATAATTATAGTATTTTCACATTAAGAAACTACGTTTTTCAAAAAGATTTTTTATAGATCTTATCTTTATAATTGTTGGTTATTTCTTGAAAACCTAGACACAAACACCGTAATATAAAAACTCATTTAACATAAGGAAAGAAATTAGATGAGAAGTTAATTTTTTTTTATCTTATCATCTTAAATTGTATGTGCAACATAAACACATTTAATGCATAACAAGATGGCATACTGCCGACATAGGCAATATGACGGCTCACAAAAAACAACATATTTTGGACAAATAAATATAAACTGTGATTTGAGTAGCTGAGTCGCTAAACACAAATAGCGAGTGTTAAATAAATTAAGTTTTTAATGTACGTATGCGCTCTACCGATAAATCTATCGATTCTTCCAGTTGTAAATCTAAAATTTCTTCCTGTTTCATTCCCTGTTTGAAATTCAAAAATTTTCCATATTTAAAAATGTCGTGTTTTTACACTTCTCGTGTAAAAGAATATTTTACTTTTAATAATTAAAATTGTACTTAAAACTATCATGCTGTCCATAACAGTTTTTGGTGATTTACTCAAAACTCTAAAAATCTTCGGGAGCGTGTTTAGCGATTCATTAGAACTATACTGTATTAATGGATTGTTTTGATTTATCATAGTATCTTTTAATCGCAGTTCATTCTTCATTTATCAGAACAGAATTTACTTATGACGGCAGTGCTAGATATATATGTATGGGCGCCGTCTCTCTTTAAAAAATTAAAAATAATAGATTTGTGCAGTTTTAACGTGCAATTAGACTCTGTTTTTTAAGGTGGGATATTGGAGTAAATAAATAGGCCTGTTCAATAGTTTTGTTGTAATTACTTACTCAGATGACATCATTATAAATGAGACAAGATCACAAGCACCTATGTATCGTCTTTATTGAAGTGGTCTTACCTAAAAAATAATAAATATAATAAATTAGTTTACAAGAATCAAAATTATTGACATCGGAATAGAATCGTAAAAGTGTTTATATTTCTTAAATTATGATGTCTGTTAACTGTCAATTGGTGGAAAGATATTGGTTATAGTTTAAAAAAAAACACAATTTGTAGTCCTAATTTAACAATATCGTAATATGACCAGTGTCAATCAACTAATGAGCAAATAAATACACATTGAACAGAGAATTTTTAGTTAAACTTTGATCACTATCCTCAACATCTTCATTTCAGCTTTAAAGCTGTTGCAGAATTAGCAGTTGTTTTTTAACAATGACCGCTCCCAATGTGGAATATATTTCAACAGAAGTTTTTTTTACCTAATTACTCAAAATCTCTTTTTTAAAAATAGTAATGATAAAAGGGCTGAGCTAGTGGTCAGCCTCAGATAGTGGTAGATTGCGATGATCAGGTAAAATCAGGTAAAAAAAAGAACTGTACGGATCTGACAAGAATAATAAAATATTTTTGATAGCAATTATGACATCAGTACTAAAGTTCTGACTATGTCATGGATATTGGCGGAATTTGATTTTATAATTCTTGTGGAACTAATTTTGCTATTTCTGTCTTTTTATAAAGGAGTTTCCGTGGTGCAGTGGCTAACGTCGTTGGCTAGGGTTACGTCACCAGTTCAAGTCCCGGTGCGGACAGTTTCATGAATTGATTTTTCAATCGATTTATTGATTTCTGTTCGTTTGTGATGTATAAAATTCCCTCCCACCCGTCCGATCCTCAAAACGAGGCACAACGAGAGCGATTAGCTAACCACTAACAAGTCCTGTCCTAGCCCTATCCTTATATCCTTACTCTCTTAGAAAACGAGAGGTTGAGCAACTGAGTAACAAGCAGTTTTCGTAGAAAAAAACTTCGGTTGAGATACGTTCATTAGGAGGTCATATGCTCCACACTGAGAGCGGAAATTGTAAAAAAAAATGGAGTTTAATCAAGTAAATGCCAATTCAACTGTTAAAACTAAAACGTTCGAAAATCTTAATAATTATTTTAAAACGCCATATAGGTAATTGAATTAAGTCTTAGATTTTTACGCTTATACATTCAAATAAGTAACTGGATCTAGCTTCAGTAATGAGAAGGAGTGAGGTCATCCACTTTCGTTTCATCAGTTGAAATATTGAAGGTGTAATAATTTCAAGTTAAACATTAAAGTCTCCCCATGCAGTCACGGGTCACCCGATCCCCCTGGTGTTTTTACGCTAGCTCGTAAACGAAACAAAAATATCAATTTGATCCTAATTACGGGAAAACATTTAGGGGGTTACTTCGGATGGGGCCAGGGCTGTATTTGGTTGACACCATAAATTACCAATAGAAGTGTGCGTAAATAAATATTCGAAGACAGTTGTTGTACGATATGCTGGGAAGTCAAAAGTTTTGATAATGGCGGGATTACAGAATAGCTATCAACTATATCGATGGCCAAGTTCCATAGCGATACAATTATGAATTAGTAGTTCTGAGATATGGCCGATTAAAGTTTTGACTCATATAAAAAGAAACGTAAAAAGTGATGGCTTATTATTTGTATTACTTTTTTATTCAAATAGGTGGTCAATAGTTTATAGTTTTAAGATTAAAGGTTGTTTCTTTATGGAACGCCGCGATTCACAAAAATATATTTTCACAATACGATATTTTGATATGTATGTAAATATATCTGAGAAATCATTTCATTTTGCTGATTTCCATATGCAAATATCTGCCTTTTGAGAGAAAACCTGTACATTTTACAAGCTGTACTTTTGTGGAACTGTAGAAGAGCGGTGTTCGAATATAATGGCTAACTTAACTCAAAACATCAATTTTTTACTTTTCGTACAGAGTCATCGATATTACCTATCCTGTAAGACTTTTCTCTAGCGTTCGTCCAATCCGGTTGCGGGGTATAGGGCAAAATTCGAACGAACAATTTCATAAATTTATTGCTCAATCCATTTATCAAAGATAAGTATTTTTTTTTAAATTGTGCGGATGTAACTTCTCACTTCTCTAAAACAAAATCTTCTGTTGTTCAATTAGTCCATATCGTGGATATAATGACAGAAGGCGTTAAGTCATAAAAACAAGTTCTGAGATAATCGCAGTTGAAGCATTATTTTTTTTCAAAGTACTCTCAAAGTATAATAATTTTTTTTCATTTGAAAATGTTTTTTGTACATTATAAAGAATACACTTTTTAGCATACAAATCATAAGATTTCGTATCGATTAGTTTTAGTCATATCATGCTTTCTGCCAGAATAAAAAAAATAACAATACTTCTTATATTTCAAAGCCATTATATCATATGACTTAAAGCGTTATATTGCCTAAATTTTGACATTTAAAATAAAGATCATCAAAAACTGAAATGGTCGGATATTACCGATTGTTCTGGAACTAATACTTACAGTTCGTGACGTGACCTCAGTTCGAGTCCATTCGTGTGCTTGAATGCCTGAAGATGCCGAAAGGCGAAACCCGGGTCGTTAGTGACAAAATACATGGAAGTGTACAAAATCTCGATAATCCAAATTTGATATTGAAATTCCATCAAGCACCCTCAGTCGATGTCTTAAATTTCAGTTTTAGGTTAAAAGTTAAATGTTGAGAGTTGAAAGTTGAAAATAGCGCAGTTGAACTAACAACTGCAGCCAAAATGACGTGTCAAAATTTCACGTCCCTAATGTACGCCGTTTCGGGGGAGTTGTTGTGACCGATAGACATACAAACATACATATTTCTACATGTATTTTGTGCTATATAGTAGAGATTATTAATATTAGAATAGATTTTAAATTTTTTCACGCAATTCATAAATCCGTATCTTATCTGGTGACTTACATACATATAAATATAATGATAGCTTTATTGTCAAATCGGCATTTACTGTGAACTGTTAATAAACGATTTCCAAAAATACACTGATGTCATCGTAATGTTTCTGTTTTTTTTGGATTTCAAATCATTTTACGTTGTTTCCATGAAGGAATAATTATTTGTATAATACAGGTAAACTTCGTTCATCGCGACCCCGGCGAGTGCAGATTCTTTATAACGCTTATCATTTTTAGCTATAAGTTTTTATATATACATTTTTTCCTCTTAAATATGTATACAATTATTATATTTGTGGTGAATGAATCAATTGACACGGACAGAACGCGCAATACCGCCAGCAGAAACGGATGACAATACTTTCTCACTGGCCGTTGGCCGCTCTATTCTTAAATTAAATCTCTGTCTCTCAATACAAGTTGTCGGCATCCGTGGCGCAGTAAGGAGCGTCGTTGGCTACGGTTACGGATATCTCGGGTTCAATTCCCAATGCCAACGGTTAGCATAAATCGATCTTTCAATCAATTTATGGATCTCTGTTCGTAGTTTGAGTGTTTGTGATGTCTAAAACTCCCTCCCCCCCCATCTGATCCTCACGGGGCACAGCGAGAGCGATTAGCTAACCACTAGTCCTGTCCTACCATATCCTTGTATCTTTACTATCTTCGAAAAAAGAGGAGTTGAGCAACTGGGTAAAAAAACAGTTATCATCGAAAAATTCTGTTACGATACTTCCATTAGGATACCATATGCTCCACATTGGGAGTGGACATGGAAAGACAAAAAAGTTAGGTACACGATTCCTTAATATTATATGAGAACACGTTGTTCGTGATTTAATAAAAATATTGGCTTTGAGTGATTGTACAATGGAGATTTTGATAACTTAATTAATTTAATGTTCGGAGTAGAGGGTCGTGGAATGAATTTTTTTGGGAAGCACTGCTTTAAATCGTGGTTGTATATGATTACTTGATGGTTATCGTCAAATTTTACAAATGAGCGCAAGTGAGCCAAATAAGGTACTACAGTTATTTTAATTTTATTTTATACTTGACTTTTATTTTGTAATTAATATGTTTAGTTTATATTTAACAAAGTACAGAGATAATAACTGTTAATTCACGTATTTTTTGTTGATCGCGACCATGACCAAAGCGTATCCCCGAGATACACGGGGGTTTACCTGTAGTTACTTGTTGTAGAAATGTAGGAGACTAAAATGCTGCAGCTTTCGTCACCCCAGGACTAGAATTAACATTTATAAAACCGTTGCAATGATTCAACGATTTCATATAGGAAATAATCTTTGAATTTGTAAATAAATAAAAAAATCCTTATCTTTTATTTGAATTCACTAGGTATATATTCAAAAGAAAATATTTGTTATCAATTATTCGCAAAAAAATATTTATTTTAAATAATTTGACCTAGTGCGATTCTGTTGAATGGTAAAAAAGTTATTACTCTTAATAACATTAGTGTTGTATCGTTTTTTAAGGGGAGAGTGGGGTAAATCGACTGTTCATGGGGTCACTAGCTTTTGATACTGATCGGGGTTGCTTTTAATCCAAAGTGTGTACTTATAACAACAGACGTACCTCATAAAAATGTAAAAGGGATGATTATATTATAAATGTATTATTCATAAGTAATAATACTTCTAGTCACAGTTATACAAAAAAAACTTAGAATCCTAGCCTCTTTATTCGCTTTCAATCAATTAAGAATCAAAAATTATTCTCGATTTATGAGCGGTGGTGTAAATCTAGATTCCAGCGTAGACGAATATTTTTCTGAGAGTATGAAGCTCATTATTAACCCTTACAACGCTAACCGTTTTCGCACAAATTTATTATCAGTCAATTGATCTGTTAAAACGCTCCCTATGGCTAAAAATAGATCAATTTCAAGAGTAAAATATGTAGAATTATGTGAAATATATATAAGTTATCCCAAATACATCAAGACGTAAACTAAACTCGTCACATGCTGGCTAAAATAAATCGAAGAAAATGAAGAAGCTAAGAAACATTTAAACTACGAATTTGCAAGCAAAATGGCTGCGGCCAGTTTTCATATACATCGACAACATGCACACAAGCAAGCGCGTAGTCGCATACGTATGGGCTGACGATTAATGCTGCATATCGGCAGTGCAAAGCTGAATATCGAGAACTCTTCAAAAATATATTTCCTTATGTTCAACTTGACATTTTCATGATCTCTTGCCTAATTTCTCTACCTAAAGATTTGAACTATTTTTAAAGCAAATATCCACAAGTGCTTCCTTTGAGTTTAACCGGGAATACGAAATAAAGTCTTAGGCTGCAAACATGTTCATCAAGTTAAACATTTCAATTGAATTCAAGATTTCCTAGTCACTTAACAAACTTATTACATGTGGTATGTACAGATAAAACAGCTTCGAAATAATGTATTTTGTGCAGGAATGAGTAATATCAGCTTTCAAAATGTAAATTTATGTCAATAATCGAAATGTTTAGAATAATATAGATACCGTCTTCGCGTCGGTTATATGAGTTTGCCATTTAAAAAGACTGCCAGCTAATGAATGCATTGCGTTATGAGTCAAAAATATTCAGCGATGAGAATTTTAATTGCTGTTAAATGGCTTAAATATTTGAATTCCTTTAAATTTATATTACATTACTGATATTTTTCTGATAAAAATAGATAAAATTGTCACCGTACTGGCAGAAGTCTGTAAGTTACATATTGACAGTTGTGTGTAAACAGCAAATGAAAATTTTAGCTAACATGATAGGTCTCAGTATTTTATGTTATTTACATAGATAATTCTAATATCAAAATATAGATGGACAATCTAGCACTAATCAAGTTACGGATCAATAGACAATTCAATATTACTTGCCTAGAAATTTGTATTGATATACTTACTGATGAAATAAATTGCTGTATTTTTTTCGAACTGCTATAATTAATGCGTTCGTTAGAGTTAGAGGTCTGCACGGGCCCGAGCACGGCCCGTGGGACGGGTTCAGGCGGGTAGAGACAATTGATATTCGGGCTTGGGTCGGGCTAAGGTAAGGAATTTGTTCTTTAGAAAAATATTTCGGACTATGTTCGGATCATGAGTACTCTTGATAACTAAATACTGTTGATAACAAAAAGGCAATAAATAAAATAATTTATTACGTTTTGAATACCATTGGACACAATAGTCTTTTATTTGAGTATGGAGATATCATTTTATATTTTGGTAACCTGAAACTGTGCTCATAAAATTGTTATTGATCCGTGAAACAATGCTTTGTTCGTTTAATCATCATCGATAGTAAGTTTAAATAGTTCGTAATGAATAAAGTGTGATATTATTCAGTATCTGCTTTCTATTCGTTTTAGATGGTCGACTGTTCCGTGTGCCGAAAAATTCATTATAAAAAAATACAAAAGATTCGTTAAAAATGAGTTTCAACGATATAAAGAAAATGTTGAAAAGTGGTGACTGTGGTGATGTGTGGAACTCATTCCGTGAAATAATAGATTTTTCTACATGTGAAAAAATTGGGTAGGTACGTTAATCGATTTTATGCTACTGTATTTTTTTTAAATCGGGTTTTTTGCGAAATATAAATTTAGGATTCGGGTCGGGCTCGGGTAATAAGTGTGGTATTAAGACTCGGGCTCGGGTAGGGTAATTTCATCAAATTTCGGCCCGTGCAGATCTCTAGCGTCCGTGGTGCAGTTGGTAACGTCGTTGGCTACGGTTACGGACATCTCGGGTTCAATTCCCGGTGGGGACAGTTTCATAAATTGATCTTTCAATTGGATTTCTGTTCGTAGTCATGAATGTTTGTGATTTCTAAAAAATTCCCTCCTCCCACATATCCGATCCTCAAAATCAAGAGCGATTAGCTAAACACTAGTCCTGTCCTAGCCCTATCCTTCTATCCCTACTCTCTTCGAAAAAGAAAAGTCGAGCAACTGAGTAACTAGCAATTCTTGTAGAAAATCTCTGTTGAGATACCTCCAGAGGCCACGTTGGGGGCGGACATGGTAAAAAAAAAAATGAGTTCACTTACTGAGTTATTCCAGACAAAGAATTAATATCCAATAATCTCATTGTGTTTTGTCGGCGTCCGTGGTGTAGTTCGTAGCGTCGCTGGCTACGGTTACGGATGTCTCGGGTTCGATTCCCGGTGCGGACGGTTTTCATAGATTGATCTTTCAATCGATTTATGGATTTCTGTTCGTAGTCTGAGTCCTCCCTCCCTCCCACCCATCCCATCCTCACGGGGCGTAGCGAGAGCGATTAGCTAACCACTAGTTCTCTCATGCCCTATCCTTCTATCCCTACTCTCTTCAAAAAAGAAAAAGAGAGGTTGAGCAACTCAGTGACAAGCAGTTCTCGTAGAAAAAATTCTGTCAAGATACCTCCATTAGGAGACCATATGCTCCACATTGGGAGCGGACATGAAAAAAAAAAAAAAAAAAATCTCATTGTGTACTCATTTAGTTTCCGACAATTTTGTTACTTACCAATTTCTGTTACTACGGTGACGAAAAATTCTCTTTCAAAATTTACTTCGTATTTTAAAAATAGTAAAATTATTCAAATATGGTGGAATATTTAAAGATTCAACTATTCGATATTCGAATAATTAATTGATTTAATGAATATTTGGAATCCCTAGTGGGGATGTCGCTGTAAGCAGTCATAAAAATAAGAAAATACGATCCGTTTTCTATGCGACTACTTTCAACCCATTACTAAAGCAAACAAATTAGCGATATTTATTGTCACATAGCGTACATTATTGATCTTCGTGATATAACTGCAATAAAAGTAGGTTCTTATCTACCTTACCGTGTTTTCTTATAACGCATATTTATTTAAATTACACTTTTGCAGATTGCCCTAGACCCGGATTAACAAATAATTGGCGAAACGTAGAGAGCAGTTTTCGAAATCAAATACACTAAGAAAACGGACCAATTATTTTTTTATACACTAATTTTCTTGCGTTTACACGTTTAAAAAAAACGATGTTATTAAAGTGTTGTTAAATATACTAAATATATGTATAAATTTAAAAACACTTCGGCCGTTTGTTAATATTGCAATCGTTATTTTTGCCATCTGTCGAATTATAAGATGCATGACTTGTTATTAATTTGAGACATTTATCTTGCTCTTCTATATGTCGATTTTATTCCTTGCTTGTTTTTATTTGTGATGTGTAATATAAATCGCAAATCATATTATTTTTTACTTATTATGTATGTATCTTATTTTTATATATAAATAAAAAAAAATTCAATTATTTTTGAGTTCGAAAATTTTATATTTCGGGCTTATTTTAAGTAAAAGAATCTATCTTCTTTTTTTTATGTGCACCTTAGCTTTCGTTTTCTTTATGAATATACTATTGTATTAAAGAAAACTTAGCTATCATATTCAAACTGTTACCGACAACTGACAACATAAGTCATCTATTAAATACTTTATGGGTATATTTTTAAATATTGGCATAATCACATAAGTGTGACTTATGTGTATTTTCAACTTATTTTCAAGAGATTAATAAGACTGTTTTTGTTTGAAAAGCTCTTAGTAAACAACATTTGACAAATATATGTTGAATTAAACTTACTAAACGAATAACTGATATTCTTGACGTCATTTACCCCAACCACAGTATTGTTTTCATTTATTTGTGTATCTAATTATACCTTATACCACTTGGTGAAAGGAGTAATTACATTTAGTTTTAAAATGTAATCAAGAATTGTCATTAAAGTACGTTTTTATTATTGGTTTAATTCAAATTTATGTTGAAAAATGAGATAAAAATGACTACAAAATAAGATGGCGTTCATTACAAGCAATTTTATTCGTTTTCTGTGAATTAATGGATGGGATATTGTATTTTAGTTGATCAACGTAAAGGATTAAATTATATATAGAATAAGCAGTAAAACATCACAGGTCAATTGTTTGTTTTATGGACACAAATGTGTTCGTGGTACTTACATAATTCGGACGCTTAAAATAATGTATTATTAATTCATTTAATTTCGTATTTGCATTAAAATTAATCCAGAGATCGTAATAGATGTTAAACAACTGAGAAAGCCAGGTCGAAGAAGGGGTGAATGATTGATTAGCGACATCCAGGTATGAAATGGAGGGTCTCAATGCAAACGCCACTTCGGTCCGGTTGATATTTTTTATTAAGAATGCGGTGGTTTAATCAAACCAAAATTCCCTTAAAACATTACTTTGCGGCTACATTTACACTTAACGCAATTGGCACAAACAAAGGATTTTAAATTTAACATTAAATACAATTTCAAAGAAAATGAAACAAATTTAAAACGACAGCAAGGCGCGGTGACTGACGCACTTGACGAGACTGGCTGCAAAATCAAAATTCATACAGTCCCCCACTCTTTCGTCGACGATTATTGCTACGCAGAGTGTAATTAAGAAGCCGCGCTTTCAGCAGGCCAGGTAATTGACTTCCGAGAATCGCCATTTTTAAAGCGTACAGAGAGCCGTTCTGGATCATTCCAAATTATTAACAACAACTCCAAATAATGCTTTTTGCGACTGGCTCTCAGACACACATATCAATCCAATAATATCCATCTATCAATAATATTATTCAGAATGTATATATTTCTTTTTTAGCCATGTCCACTCACAATGTGGCACATCTTTAGTTGATATTCAGTCGCTCGACAGCTCTTTTCCAGAGAGATAATCGAATCGGGGAATGGCAGATAAAATCAGTCACTTAGATATACTACTTGTACCGTTTTTATGTATACAAAATATAATTGTAATTGTAGACAAAATGAGTTATTAATCTAGTTTTGTAATTTATGATAAGTCATATCCTTATTAGGTAAAAGCATTTTGGATTGTAAAAACATCGGTATTATGAAAATATTACATTTTTGACCAAGATTTTTACGATTATCTTAAATTGTGACAGTGGAGATGTTACTCTTTGATACTTCACGTCACATTAATCACAATTCGTCGCTTACGTAAAAAAACAGCTTTTGGTACATGTTGTAAAAAGTATAGGTGAGCTGGATAAAAAGTGTTCGTCGTCATTCTGTGCTTATTGAATCACAATCTACTATGTACACAACAATGTTTTGGTGACAATAAATAATTGTCTTACATTAATTACTTTACTTCTTCCATGCTTTTGACAAACGGCGTATTGTGAGTAATGAAATATACGCTGTAGCTTCAACTTGACTGCGTATTTTTGTTCGTTGGTTTACGATACTATCATCATTTCAAATAAACAATAAAAATATGTTGTGCGCAACCTTCTTGTGAATTACCGTTTATTTGCCCTTCTGCTACCCTCTTTGTGCGGTAACTTGCTCGCTTACGTAAGTCGGTGACTTGCATCTAATGCGTTTCGCAAATGCTGTAAACATTGCAAATTAATCTTTATAAAGACTGGAAAATAATAATGGCTAAATGGAGGGCAATTCCGCGCACGCTGATGCCCTATAGATGCAATGTCAGACCACAAAAGCGATACGCAACAGTGATACACGATTGGTGTTTGGCTCGTAAAGCTCTGCCTCATGTACTATATTATTCTGTTTATATATATCATATCCAACATCTTGATTTGTGTATCTATATGTAACGCATTTATATGTATAGCTTAAAATCATGAAATTTAAATATCCTTTTCATTGAAATATTGCAATAATAATTTGTTGTTAATTTAAGATATCGGTTGGGACTGCTTGATGGAATTAAAATGTCAAATTTATATTGTTCAAACTGTGTACGTTTCCATATGTTTTATCAATAAAGAACCGCAATTCTAATTCAAAGTAATTGTTACTTCTTTGTAATGTAAACTAACCAACTGCATCTATTAATAATAAAACGGGACATAGAACTGATATTTTTTTTTGAGAATTATCCTGGAAGGTGGAATTGTATCATCCTCAAGCGACCCTGCCAGAAGTGTTCGTTTCAAACAATATACGATTTTGATGAAGTATGTGTCTCATTTTGTTGGCCACAGAAAATTACATAAGCTTACAAATTCAATAAGACAAATAAAACTTAACGGACAGCTGACAAGAGGTATTCATAAAACAAGAATATACATTTCAAATGTTAACCATCTCTTGCATAGAGAGTTGGTCCGTTGTAACTTTTCCCGGGCGGCAGCGCAGACCTACCCGATGCACTTTACAGATATCGATAAGGTGAAATATGCCCGACGGTGTCGATTGCACCATTGCGCCACGGCGCAAGCGTTATTTGCCAATTATTATAGACGACAACGGTATCTAGGCCTGTGGGACAGGATAACGAAAACGACAATGCAACTAATTAGTAAATAATTTCGCGAGACATTATAATGTTTTCATACAATGGTAAATAAAATGATTTTTTCCAAACATTCGTGTAATTGATCAAATCTAGCTAGCTTGAATTTTGAATGCGTCTTTGTTGGTTGAGGTATTTCTTACATACCAACAATCTTCTACAGTATATCTCGTGAAGTGCCTATACAATAAATTGTTCATATCAACCAAAAACGCAATATTTACAACTGAAATAGGATAAAATAACAAAGTATTTAGTTCTACAAAAGGTAGTTGATAGCTATTTCGGCTTGACGCCATCGTCAGAACTATACTTAAACTTATTTTAGTTTAGCTGTATATACTGTTTAGAAGAGTTATTATATAAATACAATATTATTTCATTTCACGTATTCAAACTTCATAATGTTTATTTAAAATTAAATCATTTAAGGTACTAATTGTGTTTTTAGAAAAGGAGCTTAAGTGGTGTTATTAATTAGACGTTAAAATAAATGCATTGAAATTTTACTGATTATGCATAATTACATAGGCTTCCTGTTTAAGTAAGGGTGATGGATTAATGTTCGTTTTGTCATTAAGGCAATTATTGTCATGATTGTATCAATTAATTTTAAGTTGTTCTAAAAGATTAAGCCTGAGGTTTTTTTTCCTACCTCTACCTTCCAACTGAAACTATTATGTAGAGTCCGCTACGCGGGCTCCTAGTTTCCTGGCTAAAGTCAGTGCTAGGGTGGGTACAGACTAAGTCTTTATATCCCTTTCCCGCATGTAAGCTAGCTACGTACTGCTATCTAAAAGATTCTGTCAGCTGAAGGCTTTGTGTGGAGAAAACATTTAAGAAAAAACTCCATACGAGAATGATTGTCTTTGAATCATTGACAAAAGTTAAATTCTTAACCAGAATTGCTCGTAATGTTAGCCTGAGGCTTTTATCACACAAATTTAAGCATACCGGAGATGAACTAGCGGTTATGTTGCGTGATTTTTCCAAGAGGTGGTTAGCTAATTGAGAATATGTTTTATTATTTTTCAATGATGATATGTAATATGATGATATATCTAATTATTAAAAACTGTATTAAGTAATAAAGAAAACAATTAGCTTGATGCCTCCGAATCTTTTGTTATGCTGTCTATCATTAGACATTCATAATACTTATAATAGTTAAGGAAGTGTCGAAATAGTATTTGCTTAAAGAATCTTTACGGTCCTTAAGAGATTTTTTAGATATATTCATAATTATACCGATTATCTAAATGTCCTAGATCAGTGGTCAGCAAACTTTCAGAATTCCCAAACCACTAAACTCACACTTTTGAATGCCGCGGACCACTAATATGATTTTATTAATAATGAACATAAAAGTTTTTTTTATTACGAAATGATAGTTACATTTGCTTAATTAAAACAAATAACGATTGTTGAAATACTAAAAAATAAAAGAGAGTTATAAATGATGAGTTTTCATGACTGTTTTTTTCTCATTAATGTCAACAAAATCGAATATATAACTTCACAGTCAATTTTGTCTTCCTGTCATATCAGTATCCCGATATTCCAATTGAAAAATAAATAATGGCCAAGTCATTATTCCTTATACGTAAAAGTGTCAACGGAAATGGGCATGAAAAAAACTAATGTTTTTTTAATAAATTTAATACTGTTTCACAATTTCTTTGTATAGATATAATTGCGTGACTATAATACCATGATGCACTTTTATTCAGTGATGCAATTGTAATTCAATTTGGCATACGTAAGAATGGAAATTGTTGATATTGTATGACGCGCACCATTTTCTTTGTGAATTGCTGCGGCTGCAAATATTCGATATAAAGTGTTTTTACAGGATTGACAATATGAAAAGAATAATTAATATTAATAATAAGTATATCAATTGGCTAACAAACAAAAATTGTATTTAAAATGATATGTAAAACACATTCAGTGTCCCAGCTATTTTTGAATGTGGTTGATTTAATCCATTAAATTCTAATACAAATTCGTGTACTTTTGCAAAGTGCTAATATTTTTTTATTGAAGAAGTCAGTTTAACTGAAACAAAAATCCACTCCGAAAAAAACGACTGATAAAAATCGATTCATTTGCATATTTATGTATTTATTTTTAGTTATAATTTAGAATGAAATTTGCAAATATTAAAGTTACGTTACTTAGCAAGTTCATTGTTTTTCATACTTCAGTCCGCAGTTGACTATAATTGTTTCCGCGGTTGACCGGCAGTCCCTGAGATAAGTTGTATAATATTTATCTAACAAAATTATCCTGTTAAATCTTACTACGGGTTTATCGCTAACCTAAAGAAAAATGTCATCGTAAATATGTCATTAGGGCTTTAATCTGATGGTGCCAAGAACCGGGAAGTTCTTTGAGTGTTGAAGATACTGCATATGTACATCATCACTTGCTTACACAATTTCATTATTGATTGTTTTGTTGCACAAATTTAAATGTCATATTTGATAAACGCAATCATTAAATTTGTTTTATTATATTATTAACCTCCCAACGACTGACGCATTTTTAATTTTCACGTAATATTTCCCTCAGAAACGAGTGTTATTTTATTTTTGACATTAATCATGGACATACTACTGATCACACAATGATATTATATTTATAATATACATATTGACGGTGTTTTGGCCAATTTTATAACCCTCAAAATTGAAATTATTCAGGTAAATGTAAAAACTGTTTTCATCGAAAACATTGTATGGTGAGTTGCGTTATGTTTGTAGATAAGGGATTGTCGATATAATAGTGGCTTACATCAAGTGTAAAAAACCAATGTAAAATGATGTTGTGCTTTCAAAAAGTGGTCGATTTATTTTTAAAATTTACATCACTTGGCCGAGATCTGTCGTCTTTAAAATGAGATCCAATAATTAACTCTTTTTTTATTTTTTTAGAGGGTGACATCAATTGGCCAAAACACCATCGATGTAATACTCGAAAATCAGCAATATGTCGTAACCCACATATTTATATTGGTGGGTTAAAAAAGTACTGATTATTATGGATGAAGTTCTTAACAGCCCGTGACATCTTCATCCATTTTCAAATAAAAAATAATGTAACATAGCTACTTCATCTATTGACACAATTACAGCCCGATACGTCTATGTGGAAGATTGGTAAGCATTCAGCATCTTCATTTACGAAAAAAAATGACAATTTGTGAAAAAAAATCTCTTCAATTATAATTCAATTAAAAATATATGGCAAAAGATAATTAATTAGTAACACTTTTCACATGAATTTTTAATATTTCTAGTGATAATGATAAAGACATCGAACCATCAATTATGTAGAAGAAAAAAACAGTTGCTTTAGACTTGAAAAGTTTTGAATATAAAGTAATTTATTTTATTTTATAATGTATTTTTGTGAACATAATATTATGTACGGAGTGATTTGTTTCACTACTACTTATGATATTATAACATATAAATTAATATCACCATAGTTTTATCCCTGAACCTAACTCATGATTTTATATGAGCTTCATTCCCTTTCTACGCGGTTTTCATTTACGCGTTTTTTTGTAGAATGTAAGCGTAAATCGAAGTACGGGTGTATTTACATCATTAAAATGCAAACTGTTTATCGATTATTTTAATAATGCAATAATTCTTTATAGTATATAATAAATATCATTATTTAACGAACTGTGGTGTCCTGTGTAACAAATTGCCTAACAAATCACTGCTATTAAAATAAAGATTTACTAGCGGAGCTGCCGTGAAATACAATTAAAGCTAATAAAAACAGCAGTTTCGCAATTTAGCGTAGGGATTGCAATAAGTGTTGCCAAAATCCCGGGAATTTCGAAATGTCAAGAAAAAAACCAGAAAAATTGGGAATAAACTGTTAAATACGATATTTTTCATTGTTTTTTCAACGTATTGACTTCATGTACACATATAAATATGTGTTTAACACGAGGCTTAACTTTATACATACAAACTGGAACGTTTCCGTAAATATTTTGTGTTGGCTTCGAGAATACATAAATGTCATACGTGATCCGATATTGAATAAAGTTCCTTACTTCCATCTATTTCATCGAATTAATAGCTCACTGTAACCTCAAATTTGGGGATACAATGTAGGCATACGTCAAAAATATCACGATTTTAAAGTAAGTGTTACCGAATGCTAAAAAATTGTACTGTTGTCATTAATATTATAATTATTTGATTCTATATTGTAATAGTTTAAAATCCTTCGCTTCCTGAGTGCCACGGATAAATTATACAACATAAAGTTGTGAAACTGTGCGATGTGAGTAAGTAAGGCACACTCCAATTATTGCCATTAGTCATTTTTTTAACCGATTATCGCAAGGGATATCATTGCAGCTAAGATGTAGAGTCTAAATTGAACAGCCCAGAATCTATCTAAAGAGAAACAATTTAACGTGCGTGAACATATTTTTATATGAAAATGCAAGTTTATGTGTGAGGAAATCGACGGTAAGTATTATTAATCGGCAGCATTCATTATTTTTTTACTGGTCCCGGCGAGGGGAAATTGCATTAGAGGTAAGAGGGGAGGTGTTGTCCAATCAGAAGTCACAGTTAAACTGCGCACGCGCGCCGCCAACTTCTCGCTCACAATATACAAATATCCAGTTTTGAGGAATGCCAGGCACGCTATCATCAGTGAAGTGCTTTTCATTAAAATGGGTTATTATTACTCTGGTGCTGTGAATGTATTACCTTGCGAGTGGTAACATATCTCGCGATGATTTCGTGGCCCGAAAACTACAAACTTATAAGTGACGATGTGTTGGCCTGCCTCATTGTTACTTAAGTTTTAAAAACTCAATCAACAATTAGAACCTTTTTGTTCTAAGATTACGATTTGGTTATATGATGTCAGTACACATTTCCAATGTCGTTCCTCACTATACTGCCGCAAGCAATTTTTTTTTCATACATGTCTCCTCCCAATGTGGGGCATATGGACTCCTCATCCAGCATATCAACAGAAGTCGTTTTATGAAAATTTATTTCTATCATATGACCTTTTTTTTAAATAAGAGTAAGGATAAAAAGATTAATTTTTAAAATGACTAGTAGTTGGCTAACGGCTATGACTACGCCTCGTTTTAAAAATTGGCTAGATGAGAGGGGATTGTCAACATTATTATAGAATTCCATATCTCTAAACACAAATCAGTTTATAAGTGTGTCTGTTTTGGGACTCGAGCCGTGAACACCGCAAACGAATACGACAAACACCCAGCATCGTAAATGTATTTTTTGTAGAATTTTAACAGAGCAAATATTGCCGAATCATTAACGATATATATATTTGTTTATAATGAATGATAAAAACAAAAAAAGTTTTTAATCGATATGAATATGATAACTATGAACAATGGACGCCTTTTTATGAATACCTATTATATTTAAAATGTACACCATCGTATGTATTTAATATTGCATGTCAGCGTTTCTCAACTGGGGCCCATGTGACAAAGAAATGCCACCACTTTTTTCACTAAAAAAGTGGTGGAGATTTTCGTTTACTTCTCGCCTGAGGAAATTTTGTGGTGGTTTACATACGCTGGAAGTCAAGCTCAAAAGGGGGGGCATTAGTCAACTATGATTGAGAAACACGTCATTTGCTGAGCAAGCATTTATTTAATACGAACAAATCGTTGTATTGAAATGATTTAATTTTGAATCGCATACAATCATAACAATTAGTGCCGCTCCATGGCCAGTATGAAGCATAATTGATTAAATTGTTAGTTAATACCATAACATCCATGAAGTTACCTGTTGTTACCATAATAATAGAAATATTGTATTAAGATTCGATTATCAGGGTCGCAACACAACACTGTATTCTTTATGAATATTAATAATACTTATAAATAAATTTTCAACTTGTGACTATGATCACTTCGTTAGAATCTAGTTTTTGTAATAATGTTATAAATATTTTTGTCCTGAATAGAGTATTGAAACCGGTTTTATGTCGTTATGTTTAAACAAATTCTACGTTTCATCTGTCATGTTAGCAACAGATTTTTTTTTAAGTTTCAATCAAACATACGTATTTTAATAAACTATTTAACCCAAAAATTGCAGTACATTTTCGATGGCTCATTATTTACGGCAATGGATTCACTTACGGCCGTTTAGACAATTTAGATTTTTGCCTTTTTAAGCGTGTGGTTTAAAGCGAGGCGAGTTTATTGTCTTCTGTAGAAAGTATTTATTACTAAATCTAAATGCAGATAGCGAATTATTGCTCAACTGGTTTTGTAATTTGCTAAATATGTTCGACGTGAATATACTATCATCCAAAAACTATACTTCAACAACTCTAACTAGGCTCGCCTTAAAAGAAAAATTACATTTATTTGGTAAAACAATATTATAGTAGGTGAAACACTGAATCCGAAACAAGAAAGTTATTTATTTTAAAAATGAATTTACAGTTATATAAATATAATTTGAATAGCCGATAGTTTTGTAGTTAAGGGGCACTAGATGATCATAGTTGGCCGTCATAAAATTTTTATATAATATGTCATAGATATAAAATTAAAATTGGTAACTTTGTTATTCCATAAAGTTACCATTTTGATCTCAACAGAATAGATATATATTATATTCTATTATGTCAAAGTTTACATAATACCGATGGCCTAGTTCCATAGTGATACAACTAGAAATTATATCAGAGTTTTGAGTCATCTTAACTGACTAGTAAAAAGTGATATTATTATTTGTACTACTTTTTTATTCAAATAGATGGTCATAGTTTATAATTTTAGGATTAGGGCCTGTTTTTTTTTGTGGAACGCCACGATTCACAAAAATGTGTTTCGACAATATGATATTTCGATATGTAACTCAGAAATTATTTAATTCTGCTGATTTCCAAGCTGTACTTTTGTGGAACTGTAGAAGAGCGATGTTCGAATATAATGGCTAAACATAGCTCAAAACATCAAATTTTTGACTTATCATCCAATGGAACTGGGCCATCGATATAAATGTCGCAGATATCGTCAGTAATACTACGTTTTGCTCACAGTTAAATAAAAATTAAATAAAATATAAATCAATCAAATGTTTTTCAAAAATAAACTTTGCAAAAAAATGAGCAGATTGAAAATATAAGCAAGGACATAAATCTTTGGCAAGTTTACGAAAAAGTAATTCATCCTGAGAGCTCAGTAACAGGGTCTCAAATATGAGGAACGATGGAGATTCATTTGTTGTAAGTTTGTAGTGTAATATTAAAAATATTTTTGGCTAAAAATATTGGTGTAATAGCCTAACGAGGTTTTACAATTAAAAAAAAATAGCACGTAGTTTTGTTTGCTTCATAATTCGATATTTGAATTTGTAATGACAGCCGTGGAAGAAAGTGCTCGTTTTTAGGCCATCTTGGAATCAACACTTTCAAACGCATCTATGATACAAGGGACAACATCGTGTTAAATACGTTTTTTATGAGTATATGCAAATGATGCCGCCATGGCACCTTGATACTATCATACTAAACCTTGTCTAGATTATACAGATTTTAAATTTTACCATGCTGTATTAAATAAATATTAATAGCATGAGAAATATGCATTTTATATCGAATAAATGCGTAATTATGAATCCTAATATTCAGAAATATAAAAATATTTATCGGCTTAGTGCCAAAAATAATGATATTTTTTTAAGAATAGTTGAGTAATTTTTTTACCACGTCCGCTCCCAATGTGGAGCATATAAACTCATAAGGAAGATATTTCAAGGTATAAATTTTCTACGAGAATTGCAAGTTACTCAGTCGCTCAACCTCTGTTTTTCGAAGACAGTAGGGATAGAAGGGATATATTTTTAGGAGCGGATGTTGGGAGGGAATTTTAGAAACATCGAAAACATCCATGCCTATGAACAGAAATCTATACATCGATTGGAAAAATCAATTTGTGAAACGGGATTTGAACACGAAACATCCGTAACCGACGCCAACGACGATAACCACTGCACCACGGACCCAATAGTTTAGTATACAGTATGTAAAATAGAATACAAATTCATAATGGTCTTATAAAGCTATCTTTTAATGTCTAGGGAGCATATTGTAAGTTATAATGTAAACAAATTCGAATAATTACAATTGTTTTTTTTATCCAATCCTTCATTTTACATGAAAATGAAAGTCTCTATAGGTCTTTATTCTTCAAATAATTAATTCTTTTCGATAAGCTGACTAGTGGCATTCGTCGGCCTCTAATAATAATATGTGCAGATTTTTTCTCATCTAGATCAAGAGTTGGATAGATTTTATTTTCTCAATAACATTATTATTATTATTATTTCTGCTATCATATTAATGATGGCTTACTAGGTGTACGATTATTATGCCATAAGCCTTAAACAAGTATTCCTTGACACTTAGTATTAATAGATATATTAGATATTATAATATGGTATATGCAAAAAGTTGCAGCAAGAAGTGAATTTATTTTGCTCTCATACAAACGGAACAAATAGAATACATACGTAAACTATCTGTATTCGCACAATGTAACAAACGCAATCAAAACCATACTTCGATATTAAAACATTTTGCTTTTATATCTATTTAAAACATTACTGTTCTCCTGTACTTACTTCATATTATAATGGAATGTACCATTTTATCTCATTGACGAAATATATTTGAAATTGGAACTCGAATTGAAATAACCAATAATGAGTAAAAAAATAAATTTGGAACAAACTTATCATGTAATAAAATTTACATTAATATTATTTGAAAATGGAACTTTGGTAATATTATAAATAATGTATTTACGCTTACGAAAACACTAAATTGAAAAAATGACATGTTGAGTTAGCTATACCAAAATGTTTCTTATTTCGAACTCTACCGTATGGAAGAACAATACTTTTACTTTAAAAAAGTTTTGTACAAACAAACTAAATGAAAAAGGTATGGCATTTAAAACATTTGAAAAACGTCAAAGTTCAATTACTCAAAACTTGTATTTTTCAGTTAGTGTATTCTTCCAGAACAACGACTATAATGTTTTATCATATTTTACTGAATAACCTGATATTTGGTCATGCATTATAATAATTTTAATTTGTTGTAATTTTGAATTGTAGTTAGAACGATATAGTATATTAAAATCGTAAGGTGTATTTAGAGGTATATGTAACATCACGCAAGGTTTTTGACTGCATCTCTGTGAACTTTTGACCATATATAGTTTTTTAAATATTAAATGATGGATAATTTTCCGAGAAACTATATTACGACTGGGAAATATTAACGATTTTATTATTTCGGGTTGCTATGATAACATCATAATGTAAGTTAAGGGCATGTGTACTAGGGTATACCCCTCGTGGTCTTTGGGGTAAATCGGTACCACAGTACAGTACGCAGCAACGGCTTAAACATAGTTTGCATTGTTATAACGACACCATAAATGTCACATTTAATAACTTCAGGGAATATGCTCTGGAATACGGCAACGGGTATGACAAATGATACTCCTGGTGGTTTCTCATATATGATTCAGCCTCCAGTCATCTGACAGTGATTTTCAAGCCTAGTTCCTAAGTTCCCCGATTGGTTGTGATTGACAAAAAGATATGAACGACTGTACTGCGTGATATTCCGTGATCCAATAGGGAGCAGTTTTGGGCAGCTAGTATAGAATTGTTATTATATGATGGGTTTTAAAAGTATAGAATATATTTTTTATTGTTATTATTTATTTGGATTATTGAGATTTTGAACACTTCCATGCACTTTGTCGCTAACGACCCGGGTTTCGCCTTTCGGCATCTTCAGGCATTCGAGCACACGAATGGACTCGAACTGACTGGAAGTGTACAAAATCTCAATAATCCAAATTTGATATTGAAATTCCATCAAGCACCCTCAGTCGATGTCCTAAATTATAGTTATTATTTATGTTTAAAATTATTAATATAACTGTCAAAGATACGATTAGCAATAAAAGATAACCTTGTAACAGAGAAAAAAAATGATTTTCGTTTTATAAGTTTTTATTTATTTTATTTTTACGAAATAAGAATTACTTTATTTCAGTGGCTCTAAACAGTTTTTGTATATATTTATAAAAAAATATTTTCAAAAATACACTGGTTATAGTAATTTTAATAAATATCGATATGGCTGTTTTAGTAGCATCGATGTTTCCCTGTCTGTTGATCCACAAGTTTGGTGAGTTACAACAGAATAAAGCCGCTGTTGTATTGATATTTTCTTCTGCAGGTATGTGAAGCGATTTTCACGCTACTACATTAATTAACGACTTCGGAAGAGAGATGTATGTATGTAGGTCGGCGGCGAATGCCTGCCTCCATCAGGTCTTATAAATAAACAATGGCACGCGAGCCAAACACAATTAAACACAAAATTCATAACAATTAATTTGAAATAAAAAAAGTACTTATAATAAAAATATTGTACTATAAACTCACAATGGTAATGCATTCTAGATAAATGTAATTTAGTTTTAATGAGAAGGATATCGCCGTTTTCATTTCGATATTGTAGATTTTTCGGAAGAGCTTAAAAATAGTTTGAAAAACGGCTTTATCGAATTAAAACAAAAATATAAAAGACGTAATTGGTATATTTATTTGTATTTAATATTAATAACGTGTTTTTTATTAGTTTTTTAATTCGATAAAGTTGTTTTATAAACTGTTTTTATACTCTTCCGAAAAAAAAATATTTTACAGATTTATTTTCGCGTATTATTTAACTATATTCGTTCTACCTGTTTCGTCATTTACTCAAGATTCCAATAAATGTTGTCAGAAAAGGAGTTGTAGGAACTTCATTACTCCCGTTTCCAGATACGATATGGATAAAAACGACATAAACATAGTCTAAGCTTTTGAGTGCAAATACATCAATCAATGTTTGAGTGTCTCCATTTGGAGATAAAAAATATTGACCATTTTACCAAGCAGGATTAAAGATACAGCGATAACATTTGGCTACGAGCCTGACAGGTGTGAAGAAGATTTTCTACTACTTGACATAATTGCTGCTATTATCGCCCGTCAAATCACTTAACGGTTTTATTGATTTTTCATTTTCTACCCACGATATTATATCCCATACATATTTACATCACTCTCAAGGTAACGCATTTTTGGCTGATGATCATATTTATAGTTTTAATCATAAATTAAAATGAAATATTCCAACAAGCATTAAAAGTTTTGAATATTGATTTTAGTAAGCTTTTTTTTAACCCTTTTCTTTAGCCAAGCTTTGGATAGTGATTTTTTTGACATACATACATGTGAGTTTGGGTTTGATAACAAACTGTGTAATGTATTTAATAAGACATTACAAACGGAATTAGTTAATAAGTATAAAACAAAATATATACCAACGCAATAAGAACTCATATTTAAATAAATTTTCTTGTCCACACCTTTCTTTATTTCTTCGTTTCAACTATTATGATTTTTGATTCTTAATCTTAGATCTGCCTTCAGTCAATTGGTTTAATATATAAAACATTCAACTATATGTCATATAATAATTGATGCTGTCAAATACGATAATTACAGCTTTTTTTGAATTTATTAGGATGCATGTTATGAATGGTTAAGTAATACTTTTCCTTTTCAGCAAGATTCAGGATATAACGATGGCACTAGAACATTACGTATGGTTAGTTTATCCCCTACCTTCCGTTCTGTGTATTTGGTAGATGGATAGCATGTAAATAAACATCACAGATATCCATCTTTGAAACCAAATCCATTAATCTATTGAACAATCAATTAATGAAATTGTCCGTATGAGAATTCTAGCCCGTGGACACTGGAACGCGTAATGGCTTCACCAATCAAATTCATACAAGCAAACTTATTTTTAATGCTGGTAATTTATCCTTTACCATTGGGCCAAGGAGCCGTTGCTTTCATGACATAGTGAAAATTATTATTGCACGTATCTTTACGCGGTTTCTTTACGATGCCCCCCTTCCCCCATACCCACCTGCCAATCTTAAAAACAAGAAACGGCAACGGAAACAGCATTTTTGGCAGTTTCAACTTTCGCGGTCACACAATGTCTCCAATTATGTTGGTACATACATATTTTGCACAGGTGATTTTTTATACGCCGTGTGAACCAAGACTTACATTGTCTCTTTAATGAAAGTATAAAAATGACAAGATTCATTCGGTAAATATGTTAGAAGGTTTTTTTACGTGCCTGATTGATACAGTTCATACGCGGTAACATTTTGTGTACACATATAGACAGAGTTTATAATGAAATTCTTCAAAATTTTCGTGTATAGTAAGTGGTCAGAACTTTACCCTATCGAACAGTTGGGTCTGAATTCATGTCCCGGTGAGGTTAGATATTTTAGATTTTTTCAACCTAAAATTTGAGATTTAGAGCACGGGTGTTTTATTTTCCTCTTTTCTTCTCGATTGATACTAAAAATTCTTATAGACTTTATCTCGTTGGTCTTAAAAAACCAAATACCTGGCGCCTAGTATTAGATGTAAAGCCAAATATATTATTTATTAAAAAAACATATACCTACTTACATTATTTTTAACTTACATAAATTGTGTGATATGCAAGCTTAACTATACCATTCGCTTTTAGGCATGGTTTTAAAGTTTAAGCCCGTACTAAAGAATAGCTGCTTCTTTAATAATGGGCGTTGGTCCTATTGGAATGCGTTGACCATGGGTTCAAATCCTCAAACGGACACATGGATCGATTTTACAAAAGATTAATATATTGTTTTTCAAATGTAAGGAGAGTTGTTATGTTTACATTTAATCCACCTATCCGATCCTACAGAATGATTAACCATTCACCTGTATTTTACTTATCGACCCAGTAGGAGAACATATCGATGTATTAAGGCAAAAAGGACTAACCCTCAGTTTTTTGAAAAGTGCTTTTATTTGATAATCACATGAATGATATTTGATAGAATACAACTAAATATACATTCTGTCAAAATAAATAAAGCCTTATATTTATGCTTAATTTTTAGCCGAATTATGCTTTTAATTATGAAAATATAAGATCTGTTGACTTTTTTGACAAGTAAGCAAGCATTTACTCGATATTTGCAAAACATCTTTACAGTTATCGAGTTAGGAAAGCAAAACACCAATTTATTATTATCAAGTTAGTATAGTATAGGTATTCTTTATTTTGACTATTATTAGCTTAAAATAAAGAATATTCTCTAACAAATCTTTCTCATTCGCAGTGAAAATGGTGAAAAAAAGACGAGTCTAATGAGTACTCAGTATTTATCAGATATCATTATTTTGCTTCAACAGGTAGTGCATTAAGTCGTATTGTTTTTTTTTAAATTCTGCAGTATAGGCCGCAACCGGTAGTCACTTACTAGTCAGCCTATCGTCTCAGTAGTGCAATGTGTCACCTCACATAACTTGGCGGCGGTCACGGAATGCAACTCGCGTAGTCGCGTACCTTTCTCTTCCAAACGAACTGAGCAGCCTCAACGTCGCGAAATATCGACAAAAATGTCAGTACGTTACGCATTCGTAGAAAAATGAAAAAAATCCAGCCATATCCTTTCCTGATGTGGAGTTTATGAGCATCTAATAGAGCAACGATAACTGCTTGCTATTCAGTCGCTCAACCTCTTGTTATCGGATAGAGTAAGGATAGAAGCATCTCTATATAAAAAAAGATCTTGTAATTTCTTAATGTCTGTTGGTAGGCGCCGTTTTTAGGATCAGATTAGATTGATGGAAGGGGGGGTTAACATCACAAACATCCATTTCTTTAAAAGTAAAATCATAAATCGATTGGACAATCTAATAAATTGATGAAATTGCAAGATGACCACAAATAAGACGATCGTCAAAGAGCGTTAATCGCATGACTATAGTACGGGCATGGTAAGTGACAATATCGTAACTAACGTAAAGAGCTTAATATTTAAAATTTAATCATAACTAGATAATTTTACACAGTTTCAGATAAATACAAAAAAAAATATCGATAGCTTCTAGACGTCCAATCACGAGTAAATCCTCCCACAGACATACTTTTCTATAAAATGCAATAATTACGAAGTAAGAATCAATACGTATATATATATATATATATATCGTAGTATATCAATTTTATATTACGTATGAGCTCTACGATTTCGAAATCGTTTTTATATTATGGTTTCTCTTATGATTTGACACAGCCTGGTTTTTTTGTTAAGTTTAAGTTTTATTAGGGTCCATAACTGAAAACGCACAGCGTTAATGACAATGATTCTTAGAAGTCGACCAACTCTTGTCGTGAGGGGCTCGGTCAATAGCCGGCGGGCACGTTCGCTGGACGAGTCCATTTTTGGCGGAAAGGGGTGGCTCCGACGGTGCGTGAGTCCTTTTGATTTTATGAGTGGGTAGTCGATTACAAGCCTTCGAGAGGAGGTGAGCTTCCGGCCAGCGTGGCCGGCACCGTTGACGTTGTGGATTGTTTTGAAATTGGACTTAATTTAAAATCGTTTATCGTGTCATTTGCATTATAACTTAAAGTAAATTCAGTTGTTAAGTAAATGTAAATGTAGATTCAATTTTATGTGTTAAGAATGTTAGTGTATTTTAAACCACTGCATCTTTGATTGAAAATAAATAAGTGTTGAACCGGATTTGAAATGGTGTTTGTTTGAGATCCCAGCCCTTACAGGACGTCGATAACCAGCCATTCGCCTCTCTTCGATTCGGGTCTTCTCACGTTGTTTATGTATATAATTGAAAAGTTAACTCGCAAGCAATATTTCGTGACGTGTGAACGATATATTTCGAGCTGTAGTATGTAGTAAAACTGGTTTAGAGGGAGATCACACGACGAGTTTCCGCGGAACAAAAAAGCAGGACAGTGCTAGCGAATCGATGAATGAAGCTGCGTACAGTCATGGGAACGCATTGTAAATCAATGGAGTACAGTTAGGAAATACCGTTTTGGACGAACGAGAGGTTGCGACATACCACAGCTGGTCAGCTGATATCGGACGACTGTTATAATAGGCCGTCCAGAGAGGAAAATATCACAGGGACAAAAAATAGAACATTTTCTCTCAGTAGTCGGCTAACTCATAAAATTGCTTTATTTTTTCTTAACAAGACATATTTCATGACAAATAAAAATTATTGATACTTAATTTAAAAAAAAATCTTTCATCTATACATATTATAAACAAACATTCTGATTTAACAATTGAAGAAATTGAATCATAATATACAGTACTCGATATGTAACATTATACTGTAAATATCAATTACACACTATAAAAAATGTTAACATTATGTTTCATTTTCAAAATATTTAGAAAACTGAAGCCATAATTTATTAGTCTGTGATGTTTCATTATTATCTGATAGTTGGCGTACATTCTTTTTTTCATATCGGAGAACAACAATATCTTCAATAATAATTGTGCAAGGAAAATGAATATTGGCATTACATTATTTTAGGGAAACATTATCCAAGCAGCGTATATTGCGATAATTAGTTACAGCGAGTTCTAAAAATGGAATTTAGAACTGTGGTTGAGTTATAAGTAAACGTCGTAAAATATTTAGTAGAAATGCTCATAAAAGACATAACAAATCGATTATAATTTTTTACTATTGAAGTAACGACATGCTTACCTTCATAAAACATATTTATGCATTAAGTTCATTGATTTAACAATATGAAAAAGTTATGGAATCATTTTTTCAGACATCCGGTCATATTTATAAATTTATTCGTGTCCCTACACTAACAGTGTCCGGCGAGTAAGGCTTAAACGCTGAATTTAATATGTTTTGTATTTGGTCTATACATGTTTATTAGGTTGGTATTAAACATAGCCAATATCGTAATACAGAAAGGTTGTAATTAGTAACATAACTGAAGGAGTAACAACATTTCTTTCGTGAATTAATCTGATAATAATACCGCAGGTAGCATTTTTTGTCTAAGGGTGATGGGATAAGGCTATATGGGATAATAAAAACTTTTAATTATGCGTTTCCAAGAGTTTCGATTTGATTAATGGTTAGTTAATTTTGTCCTCAACATATTAAATTCAAAGTATTGTTAATAAATTCACACATATATTGGCTATCAGTAATAACGATTTAGATCGTATTGTTCCAAATTTAAAATTTAGAACACACTCAGAATACGATCAAATAAAACAATGGAATCTAGAATTAAAATTTCGAACACGATGGTTGTTTATAAAAGTAGTGTGTCCTATTGATATTCCATTTTCAAATATGTGGAAAACGGAATGTAATTATTTTGCCTAACGGTTGTACAAAATGTTTGTAGTATCGCCACACATTTTGCAGAAAGTTTCGATGGCTTTATGCGGTAGGGTGTGTGTATTAATTGTTAGCTTAGTGCGCTATTTAGCACGAGCGGTAATCGCAAAACTGAATGACCCCGTCTTGAACACAGTCGACTGTTTGGTCGGTTCTCGCGGCACGGTCTTGTCGGACCGGTCAATCGAGTTTTGTCAACTTTCAACCGAAAATCTGTACTCAAGAAAACTAACAAGGGGCTGCCACTTTTCGAAACAATAAATTACATGTACGGATTGTTCTATTTTTTTCTGGAAACCAAAAAATGCCTGACAACCAAATATTTTGATTGTTGATATTTAGTTATATAGACCCTTTCGACGATCAAAGATTCATAACTCATTTTGTAACATGTATGTACAAACATGTATGTAACACAATAGTGGCTATGAACCAGTTATCAAGAGATACAATAAAACTTCAAAAATTAGCAGAAAAATAAGTATTTCGACGAGTGGTGATCATGTGTAAAAAAAATGTGAGAAATGGACAATATTTTTATATCTGTATTCATTATATAAGTCATACAGCATATGGTAAACTCCATCTTTAAATACACAGTAATAGTCGACATTAATTGACATTAATTGGTTCTACCAAACATTAATTGACATCGACATTAATTGGTTCTACCAAACATCGTCAATTTATGAAACAATACAATTTCAAAATTCCTTACTTAGGAATTTAATAAGGATAATTCTTTGAGAGAGTTTTAACTAATCATTTACATAATATTTTTTTTAAACTGGCGAAAACGTTGCTTAGCGGGGTATTGCTGAATTAACTAACCAATCCTCTTTTAAATGTTTTTCATACCGTATAACTGTACTTGGTGCTGATATTTAATTAAACGAAAAATATCATTCACCCGTCGTGAATCGTCAGTAAAACAACAATATTAAATATATATATATATAATAACACAGTACGCACAATATCTATCTATCCCAGCATAATTCTTTAAGTATTTTGTGTATTAAATTATTACCTCCATAATTTGCTTACAAACACTTTTTATTCATTCATGAAATTTAAATAATATTATTCTGAAATACCTATTAGTTATTCATAATAATAACTATTACACAACTACATTTTGTCGTTTCAAAAACATAATATTTTACCAAAATGATGATTCACAAAAAAAGGAGATTAAATATTTGTTGTCTCATTTACCATGTTTTTTTTTGACTGAAATAATAAAAGGACTCAGAAATTGGATTAAGATGATTTCTATTGAATCAAAACTTGCAAAAAAATTTCTAACGGTGTATGGTGCTTTTGAAGTGCCAAACAATTTGCACCACCAAGTAAATAATTGTCAATTCAGTCATTTTAATAAAATGATAAATCAATGAATAATAGCATTATGGAATTAAGAACGCAAGTCTTACATCGTTACCGCTTGGCTACAGTTTTCAGTATGATCCTTTTACCATATCCATAAACAATGTGAAACATATAAGTTCCGGATAGATCATCTCAAAAGAAGTTGTTTAACAAGAACTGTATATGTCTTTTGCATAACCTCTCTGTTCGGAGAGACTACAACAAGAAGGTTTTGTTGGCGTTGGGAAAGAATTAGTAGTTAGTGAATCGCCCTCTCTACGCTCCGATTTTCAAGATTGAATAGATGGGATGAAAAAGGAATAAGACATCACATAAATCCATGCCTTTTTGGAAATAATAGATTAATTTATCTAATATATCGCCTGGATGGGCGATATATAATAGGGAAAAAGTATTCAGATATACAAGAATTTTATCAGTGTGTTGAAAGTTATTTCGATTTCACGCCATCTTTAGATTCATATTTTAGTTGATAGAATATTTTGTTATTTTTACCCTACTATTCAGTTATACCAAGTAAATGAAAATTCAATCAATAATATATTAGAATCGATCTAATATATATATATATATATATATATATATATATATATATATATATATATATATATATATATATATATGGCAACATACATATTATTTTATATGTTTCCATTCGGGGATTCAAATTTTTTATGAAGTGGACTAAATACCAACAGCACTGGCCACTTGTGACAAGCGCATAGATTAACTTTACATTTTAATACCATTCAACATATTATGTAAATTCTTCCAAAGAAAGTTTCATGTTTATTTTAGTATTTTTAAGATGATATAAAACGCGCAAAATACAATACGGGTCATGGTGATTTGTACAGCACTTGCGCAGGTGTTCTGTTTAATGAGATAAGCGCCATACTTACCAGCCGATAGGCGTGGGTTCATTTCCCACCATACGTGTGAACACCATTCTGGCCACTGAGATTGTATTTTGTATTAAAAAGAGGAATTTATCGTCAACTTACTGGCTGAGATGACCTAACTAATATTACATACAAAGTTAATGTACAATATTATCATATTTTTAAATACAACAATAATATGTACACCCGATTCCTTTTTTACACTAAGGATACGTACTAAAGACCACCGTGCAATAAATGTAAAAAAAGTTGTATTATAATTATGTATTGGCTTTATTACTTTAAAGCAGTGCTTTCCAATCGATGATCCGCGGACCGGTGTTGGTTCAACGAAATTTTCTACTGGTATACACCCAACTGTTCTATTTTTTGACGGGTGTTTTTGCTTTTTTTATACTCAATAATACTTTATAAGTTACATAAAAATGACATAATAAATTATTACACTATCTGATAATAACAAGACATTAAATTATTTTTGTAGGATTTCTCAACCATTTTAAAGCAAATCAATCAGCATAAAAAAATGACTGTTCCTATTTTAAGCAGTGTAAAGAACCCGTGTAAAAACGGTTAGGTCTATATGTGGTATAATTTATATCAATATCGAAAAAAGTGAAAAATTCATGATTTAAAGAATAATTAAAAAACAACAGAAAAATACATACTTAGCCAAATGTCATTTCGAAAAAAAGCAGCTTTATGTGACATTGTATACTTTTGTATTATATATTATATTATTAAATACTTTACGACTACAAATGATGAAATCGACGAAAGTGGACGTTCAGTTTCGATTTAATTTAGTGATAGAATGAGTTGGTATATAACAGTTGCTTCCAACCTTTTTTAATCCATTCTCCCTTTGTTTAGAATATAATTCCTCACTTCCTAATAACTCTACACTCAAAATGTGCTTTCCAAATATACATACATGTAATATTCGAAGTCTTGAATAGGTGGCAGAAATTCCGCTCCCCCTGGAACGCTAAAATTTATGTCTAGAGAGAATTCCCCGCTGATTGGGAACCCCTGGTATAGACTAAGTCTTTATATCAATTTTCTATATGCACTTTTACTAAGTGGTGTCTTACTAATAACCCAACTCAAAGATGTTTTAAAAAATACATTTATTTGTGGTTCATATTTTTATTATAAGGAGATAACGTTCTTTGGATTTATCATGGCAAAGTTGTTATTCTTAACGATCTTGTAGTATATAGTTTATGGTGAGTTTGAAAATATTATAAAATGAGCACAAAATAGTTACTAATATTATATTTCGCATTCTATCGTTGATATTCCAGCAGAAGTTCAAATGCATTCAAAACTATTAAAAACGTTTGAGTTACTACGCTTGTAAAATTCCTAATGGTGCAACAATACTCATTTAACTTCTACTCGCGAAGCCATGACTTTTCAATAGCCGCCTCTAACACTAGACGAATTGTTTCAGAACCATGCCACGCGCATACACGTCATGCATTTCTACCATAAGAAAAATGGTTTTAAATAAGATTTACAGCTTCCCAATTCTCACGCAATACTAGAATTCTCAAAAAATTTAACTCAGATAAAATACGAGATGGAGAAATAAACAATTTATTGCTATTCATTTTTTTAAACACTGGTCTGCCTGTCAGTCGTTTTTTTCAAGTCACGATTTTATTTATGCCGATTCTAACGCGTGCTCTTATAAATATTTTATTTACAATCCAAATTGACAGAAGTGATCACATAACATACCCATTATACATTAAGTATCTGTAATACAATAGTTATTCTAGTTGTATATGTGCGGTGTACTATATAATACTATCAGCACCACGTTATCTTAAAATAAAGTAATAAATCAGTTAAAGAAAATCAGTTTATTCATAGACCTTCTTATAAACAATATTACAATTTGTATTGTTCCAAGAAAAATACGTAAATTGATCAATATTGATGTTTTTTTGATATTGGAACAATAATTAAATATACATAATAGCACATTTATTCTAATCTCTAGAATTATAAGGTATGGGCATAGATAAATCAACTGTGCAGAAGAAAAAAGATTTGAAAATGGAACGCTGTGTTTGCATACTTTTTTTATATATGTATTATATTACATTGGATACTTGACTTATCCGAGAAGGGAACAATACAAATTTTGCTCATACTTATCCATTCGTATAGATAACAGCATTTACTAAGAATGTTATGATAAAAACACATGCTAGTTCGATTAGAATTATTGTCAAATATTGTTGATATATATTTGAAAACTCTAATATATCCAAACTGTTATCTTGTTACAATTCAGATCTACCTGGCTGGATACTGCGAATACAATCAACAATATATTCATCAGAATAACGAATTAGAGTTTAAAACATTTCAAACTACAACATGGAGCTCTAAATTAATATGTTTAAACTTTTTTAATCAATAAATTTCGATTGTTAATTAACTTTTGAAATAAATAAACAGTTAATGTTATATATTATTCAGCAGTATTATCATATTTGTGTAGCCTGTAAAAAATAAAAACTCTGATTCTACGTCAAATAAATATTGTCAAAAGCTATCTTAATCTCATTATTAGCTTTAAAATCTTTATTACGACTTTTTATCACTCTTTTGTCGGGTCCGAGATCAAGTGGTCAACATTGTTAGACTCTGCTGCGGTGCTGACGCGTTCGAGTCCCAGTAAGAACAGTTTCTTTAATTGATTTTTCATTTATTTACGGATTTGTGTTTGAAGGCATGGATACATATGATGTCTAAATTCCGTTTCTAAATACAGGGCGTAGCGAAGGCAATTAATTAACCAAATTTGGATTATTGAGATTTTGTACACTTCCATGTATTTTGTCACGAACGACCCGGGTTTCGCCTTTCGGCATCTTCAGATATTCGAGCACACGAATGGACTCGAAGTAACGAGGGTAAATATATACAATCATTCCACGTTTAGTGACATCTGTTAGGTCTTTCAACGTATAGGATATAATAACGGAGAATAAGGAAGGTTCAGCTGCTCATTCAGAATTGGCAAGGAATTTAACTGGGCTCTATTGATTTCCAAAATTTCTTGATAAAATAATTTATGATCCCCCATGTTTCTATGCAACAGTTTAACCCCATCATCTCTCATTAAACGTACGGTTCTCCATTAGCAAGTGATTTGCGAATGTCGAAGTTTTATATTTACCCTTTCGTCGAATTGCATCCCGTCGAAACCCACAATGCTATTATAATTGTAAAATCACTGGTAATTCCATAAGAAGTTGGATAGCGGCAATTCGCCACTCTGTAAATGTGGTGTTTATAAAATAAGGATTAAGGCAATTCTCGAAATTTTAACTCAGGTATCAGTGTGGCTCTCAGACGTATAATATCTTACCTCGTAAATAATATTTGTCGCATTTGTATCTTCTATATAAACGTTAGACACTGTTTACTGACTGTCAGTTCGAGTCCATTCGTGTGCTCGAATGCCTGAAGATGCCGAAAGGCGAAACCCGGGTCGTTAGTGACAAAATACATGGAAGTGTACAAAATCTCAATAATCCCAATTTGATATTGAAATTCCATCAAGCACCCTCAGTCGATGTCTTAAATTAAATTAATTAACCACTAGTCCTTTCAAGCCCTCTTCACTTTGAATAAGAGAGGTTGAGCGACTGAGTAACAAGTGGTCTTCGTATAAATACTTTTATCGAGGTACGCTCCATTATTAATTAATATGCTCCACATTAGGAGAGGACATGGTTTCAACCACTTTAAAAAAAAATTCAGTTTAACTATGGCGAGCAATTTATTTTTTATTTACCATTTTCTTCAATACCTGTCGAAAGTTACACGTTTAGGGAGTTATATTTCAGTATTGAATTGATTAAAACAATGATTGAAGACTAATTACAACTTAAGAATATTTTAAAAATAACCTTGTTATTGTTAACATTCAATTTTATATAAATAACCCCGCTATTTTTGCATTTTTATCAGTTGATAATACTCGTGATGAGCCAAACCGGCCCTGATCATTATAAACATGTGGAAGTAGTACAAAAAATTGTGGTTTATTTTTAAAATATAATGCCTTTCCACCAAGAATGACATTTAACACCTTAAAAGTGAAGTTAAATATGTTGAAGCCCACCAAAGTCATTAATGAAAGGAATCCTCAAAGGAAAGGACCATTAATTAAATTATATTTTGAAAACGACTTACTATCATGATTCAGTGCGAAACAGATGTATTTAAATATTCATAATTTTAATATCAGTATATTATGGGACGAAAATAAACTTATTAGAGGAACTGTCGGTATGAAAATGGAATAAATATAATCATTCATGTTATTATGTAAAATTATTGTAACTAACGAAATACATTGTTGCAATGTTGTGAAGAGTTGTTTATAAAATACAGATATATCTGCACAATTCTTGGTATTTACTAAATCATCAACATAATTCAGGTAATTATGCAAACATATAAATCCGATATTTTATAATCACATTTCCTTTACGATTGCATGTTAAAAAAAGTAATATTTACACTTAAATGGCCATGAACGATTTACTTAAAATAAAGATAAATAAATTGTAATGCTGCGCGTATTTTTCGGTGACGTTTTTTTATAAAATAATTTATGTTATAGAGACATCATAAAAGTAAAGCTAAACTTTGCTGGTCGTGAGTGCAATCTTTGTTCATTTGCAAATATTATGATAGACAAACACTGGATCGTAAATAGCACAAGTTATCGATTTATTATTGAAGCCGATGAAAAGGAGTAGGTATTTTATAAAAGTATATTTTTACAGAGACTTGTTGACAAACATTCGCTTTTCAGTGTAATCGTTGGTCTTTCAATTAAAACGCAATTTTCAAGGAAGTTTTGTTTACAACATTAACTGATTGAATTTTATTGAGAAAGCATATTTAGGAAATTGGTTGCGAAGTCAGTACTGAATTTTTCAAATATAATCTATATATATATATAAATTAATGCTTGTTTGTTTGTTTGTTTGTCCTCTATCCGTTCCTTTACCATTCATCCGTTTCATCAATTCATTTCGATGAAACTTTCTTGAGTTGTGCGCACACCCGTGAAAGTTTCAAAAAAAATTGTTTTAAAATCTAAACTCTAAAACAAAGAATCAAATACGTACAAACAACGACAAATCGGAAAAACCTTCTGATTCGTGAACACAACAGACGGAAAAAATATAGTGTATCCAAAATAGAAGAGGGCTGGGCTCAGGTGGGAAAGACAATTCAGATTCGGGCTCGGGCCGGCCCCGGGTAAGTAATTCAAATTTAAGAAAAATATTTCGTACTATATTCGGGTCATGAGTCAGCAATAAGGCAATAGTATTCATAACTTAAATAATTTATTTCACATGTGCTATGAATATCGTTGGAAATATTAAAACAATGACATGTATTGTTTGAAAATGTATGTATAAATGAATTACTATATTAAAAAAAAATCGGGATTTTTTCGGGCTGAGAAAAATAAATCTGGGCTTCGGGTCGGGTTCGGTTAACAAGTGTGATATTGAGAGTCGGGCTCGGACCGGATAATTTTATGAAATGTCGGCCCGTGCAGACCTCTAATTCAAAGGCACTTAAGTCAATAAACAGAATTAAAACATAAACTCCTCCTTTCTTTGAGTGACATTGCAACGCGTGCCGGGTACTTACTAGTATGTTATAAATATGGGAATAAAGGACTTTCGCTGTTTACAATTTTCATAGATTATTAATAGTAAGCGGTGAAGCGCATTAATTTAGGGATCAAAAACCGTATATTATTATCAATTTTGTAATGATCTTTATATTTCAATAAAATTTTAATAAATCACCAGAAGTCAACATTCTTATCTACATGAATTAAATAAATTCATACAAAATTTCATGAAGCAATACAAACAAATTTATGGATACTTCAATCCAGAAAATACTTCATTTTATCACCTCGGCGTAAAATATTTAACTAAATCATAACAATTTTAAATACGGCATACAAAATATTTTTAAATTGTTTTTAGTTAGCTTTAAAATAGTAATCTAACAGTTTTTAAATGAATACTAAAATTTTATAACCGATAAATCATTTTACGGATATAGTGTTTCCCACGGCATAATTTGAAATATTTAAATTCCGCAAATGATTTGTAAAGCTTATTTACTATTTCATAAATTAATTCATAAAAAAAGATATCGTGATTTCCGATACAGAAATTTATCGTAATCATCTAAAATGTATTTTTTAATCTGGTATAAGCTGTAAAGTAATAACACTAGATTTGCGTTTCTTTGTGTACATTACTTTTAGAGAGGTGTTTACCATAAAGGATATTATCCTACACGATTACATACAGAACGGACCGAAACCATTCGAAAACCAACAATGATCGTTTTGATAATTTAAATCAAAATTGACTCCATTTGAAAATATAATTTATACGCGTTTTTGCGTCTTTAAGCCTCGTATTCACTATGGAACAAATGAACTGAACATTGTCTTCATATTATTCTAAAAAAACTAGATATAGTTTCAATTTTTTCAATACAAATTTACAACATATGTAGTTTAAATTAATTTCATTACAAGTGACCTAGTGAAACTTTGTAGTTAACTTAGCATTAACACTACAGTTAATTCTCGCTGTACATTGGGTTCCAGGTAGCACCGCATAAAAAGATCGAGTAAACATGGAAAATTGGTACATATATATTGATTCGGTTACTTTAATAAAATTACCTACGATTTCTAAGACAACATAAATTTAAGTATCCATAATAACGTTTTCATATAAACGACTAGTGAGTACCCGGCATGCGTTGCAATGCCACTCAAAGAAAGAAAGGGTTTGTGTTTTAATTCAGTTTATTAAACTGCTTTTGGATCAGAGGTCTGCACAGGCCGAAATTTCATAGACTTACCCGGTTCGAGCCCATCGTCTTCAGGTCTGGCCCGACTCGAACCCGAGTTTCAATATCACACTTGTTAAAACACAATATTTTTGTTTTTTGTCTGGTGCTTACACGAATAAATCAGAAGGTTTTTCCTAGATGTCGCTGTATGTACGTATTTGATTCTTTTTTTTCAATTTTTTTCTTCAGAACCCTTCACGGGTGTGTGCACAACAACTCATCGAAGTTTCATCGAAATCGTATAAATGGTAAAGGAACGCGTAAAGGACAAGCAAGTCCTTCCTGAAAGTTTCGTCGCGATCGGTTGAGTAGTTTAGGAGCCTATAAGATCCGGGCAAACCAACAAACCAACAAACAGACATTCATTTATATATATATAGATTTACCTGGTGTTAAATATAAATTAAATAATCGATAAAAAATATATTTATTTGGTATTCAGCTTTCTGACAATAACAAGATGTGGTTGATAGTTTTATAGTCGTCTTAGTCTGAAAAATTTTCGATACGAATTCACAATATATGTAGTGGAACATGTGATTATTTGGATAACATAGATTAATTTGTCACAGTAAAGGACACAACAACCTTCTCGTATTCTGTACTTGGGTAAACAAATATTCAATACATGTATTCTAACATAACGATTTTCGTCTAACTTATTTTCTTTGAAGTAATTTGAATGAATTTTGACTATTTTCATGATGCACACTAAAACTTAAAATGAGAAATTTATTGGAATATCGTCTTTCAAGTATCAAATACCTACATATAAAAGAAATAATATAACTATCCTTTCCCTAATTTGACCCAACGGATTATCTGCGAAAAAAGAATGTATGCAAAGACACTGCGGTGAAGAGATAATATTAAGATAAATTTTACCGACATGTCACGACGTCGCAGGTGTTTATATGACACTATTATCGGACGTCTACACACGTCCGCAGTCGTAAAAGGGTTAATTGTTTTGATTGCGTGCGTGATACAACAGTGTGTGCAACTTAACTGTTATTTTTTTTTTCATTTAATGCAAGAATAAACAAAAGGCGGCCCGCGGCCCAGATAAGTAAAACGCCGATAAAGCTAGCGTATAAGCAAATAAATTTAGTAGTGACTGAATGCGACATTTTTATTCACTGATTTATATGTCAAGCACAGCTATGGTAGCTGACAATTTCACTTTATGAATATTATTTTTGTCTCACTGAAACTATATGCAGTATATATTCGAAATCAGTTTTGTGAATAATTTATTGCAAATATATTTAGGAACAAGCTTTATTTCCTGTCCCACATGGAATTCTAGATCACAATAATCAGTTAATAGATTCTTTTAGCTTAAGTTTTTGGGTTAAATAAACTCCCTTACGAATACTGAGAGTGATTGTTTTATAAACAAATGTTCAATTAAATATAATTAATAATTCCCAATGTGATGCTAGGCCAGAAGATTTTAATAAGTGATTTAAAATATCGACTGAAGGTGCTTGATGGAATTTGAATATCAAATTTAAATTGTTGAGATTTTGTTTATTTCCATCTATTTCGTCACCAACGACTCGGGTTTCGCCTTTCGGCATCTTCAGGCACTCGAGCACACGAATGAACTCGAACTGACAGACCGTCTGTTCTGTCTAGTCTGTCAGTTCGAGTTCATTCGTGTGCTGGAGTGGATATACGTGGAAATGTACAAAATCTAAACAATTCGAATCTCTATATGACTCAAAATATTGATACAAAAGCCAGTTTGTTGAACCTCCCGCAGGATCTTTGTCTATTTGGTATTTCACCCAGAAAATCTAGCACAGTTTTCGACACGGAGCAGAAACGTTCATATTCTAACCCTATACAATCCTAAAAAAACTAGGTAAAAACAGAGCGATTCGCTAACTATATACTGTCATTATTATCCACATCTCTCTGTACCCTGTTCGAAGAGACAGATTAAGTTTTCGTTAAAAGTAAAGAGATGCTTGAATATTAGTCAATATGATTCATTAAAAACATGAAGACAAGTATGTAAAACAACAATTGAAAACTTGAGTGTTGGAGTGCGTTGCCTATTCTACTTAGAGTTAAAGTGTCAATAACATTGTAATCTTTGACAAGCCCTGCTCTAATGCAACAGAGTTGTACATTTAATAAATATGGAGAAACAGGTTGACAGTCGAGTAAATGGTGTCTGTGGATTCTAGAATAATTGAAGAAAAAACTTTCGAGAGGCATCGTTGTTTTGAAACAGACATGGCGATTGTTGAATCTTGTACCATCGCTCGTGATACTATCATCGTTACAACAGCTCCGTCGATAAGAACCACTGAACAATAATTATTCGAAGCTCTCAAATGTTCTTCAATTATATTTTTGAAAATATTTCCTCATCAGTATTGTGCAATGTCAACATGCTGTATATTGTCAACATATTGTATTTTGTCAACAATGAATTATAAATTATACCACAGTATTATAATAATATATACCCAATAGAAAATATTGTCGCCCCAAAATCAAAAGAGAGCTTGTGATACTTTGGCGATTTTGAGTTATGAATACGGTTTTGTTGTTTTTTTTTCTTCTCTACGTGAAAGACAAAATAACATCTACGAAACAAAACCTATGAAATCACAATTAACAAAAAAAAATAAGTATAGCTGTACCAATTAAGGGCGCAACCGTTGCGTTAGGAATGTTCCCATACTCAACCAGAACTGAAATTTCAATAAATTCCAAAACTAATATTTTAGCGACGGTTATTAAAAATAGACATTTATTTTCGAAAGATATTTAATGGCAATTGGGTAAATTTATTCTTGACTGACAATTCTAGTTCCAAATTCGGCGGCGGCCAAACAATGTTGATAAAACTATAACTTATGTATTTGTAAAGCAGTCTTAAATTCATATATGGCAAAAGATGTTTTTTTATAATTTTATATATCGACTGAAGGTGCTTGATGAAATTTCAATATCAAATTTGAATAATTATCAATTCGAGTTCCCTCGTGTGCTCGAATATCGGAAGATGCCAAAAGGCGAAACCAAATTTTATACATTGCTTAACTTAAGGCGAATAAGGTTTTTCTGTAATTTCGTGAAAATCGTTCATCGTTTTCCGTCGCCTATAAAATATGAATCGACTAAATATTTTCTTTTTTTTTAATAATTGCACTCTCAACGTATTTTTTAACACTATTGCACTTTTATTTAAATGAAAATAGTAAAGTTTTCAAGACTGTCTAGCAAAGAGTTGACACCAGTTTTTCAGGAATGTTTTTATTTGCTTTACGCCGTGACTAGATTGTAGTTTATTGTAGGTATCGAAATTTGATGTCTGAGACAAAATCGTATTTTTAAGAAAGTGATGCAAGGGAATTTGCATTTTTTTGAATATAAAGATTCTATGAAGATTGTTGAAATGTACAAAAAAAGTTCGTTATCTCGCACTTTTTCTGACTGATATTTAAAGTAGACGTTTCATATTTTTTAGGCGACGGAAAACGGTTAACGGTTTTCACGAAATAACAGAAAACCCTACTAATTCCTCTTAAATATTATGAGATGACGCCAGTATACCAATTTAAGTATATTTAACAAGGTTTTTTAAGTAATAAAGCTTACTTAGTAGGTGAAAGAAGAAATTTTGAATAATGTGAATTTTTGACATATTCAAATGATACTGAAGACCTAGAAATAACTTCCAAACGATTTTATTTCATTCTAAAACGACTTAAGTTGAGTTTTTCTCAAAACTCAATTGTTGCACAAGTGCCCTTTTGCTTTTGGGACGACAGTAAATGGCTATAGGTCTTTATAACTCATGTCTTGAAGAAGAAGCCCTGTATGACAATGTGCAAACATTTTATACAATAATGTAGTCATTACTATTCAATTCTAGTAAGTTAAGCTAGATATTACAGGCTATGTTTAATAGATATCTTATTTATGTATTTATAGGATGTTAATTATTCAACTATTATTGGCAGAGCAGTCCAATAACAAAGCAACGCAATGAAATAATTTTATTATACGTAATGCATTACTAACTGATTTGGAATTCATCAAAACAAATAGAAGAAACAAACATTTTATATTTTATTCGATGGTCGTGATAGTTTTGTCATTTTTATTACATTCCGATGTCAAATAATGTTCTAACATTCATCATTGCTATTTTATAATATGTTTAATCAAACTTTTATCATTTTTCCTTTTTTCTATGTCGTTAACTGAATCGTACATCACTATGTTTTACCAGTGAATGGAAAAAACTTCACACAGAGCAGAAAAAGAAGTATTCACATGAGTTTTTCAGCTTGAAAAAATGTTAAAATCATATTTTTAATTTTAAGTAACGTCAAATAATAGTTTTCCGAAGCTCAGAACGTCCGACGACAAAAGATTCATCTGTTGCATTCTGGTCGTTGACGGACCTGTGGTATATGTGGCGGAACATATGACTAGTGGAATTAGTGGTTTTTCGTTTCCCTCAAAACTTTCGGTATTTTGGTTGTGTGTATTTTTTAATATTTATAAGTAGTATTGATTATCTTTTCGTTTATTAAGACCGTGAATTAGTAAAAAAGAAGCGGTGTCAGAGGAATTATGAAAACTACGACATTGCTGGATAGACGGGGTGTCACAGGAATTACGAGTACTCGAGGTCAATGATTGGCGTAAGAAGGTGGGGGATCGAATGGAGTGGATTAGACTAATTGGGCGATCAAGGTTTACCCCGGACATTAACGCCAGAAGAAATGAAGAAGTATTGATTATTTTCATTACAAGTGAGCTAGTGAAACTTTGTAGTTACTTTAGCATGAACACTGCAGTTAATAAGATCGAGTAAACATATAAAATTGGTATATATATATATATATATATATATATATATAAGTTCGGTTACTTTAATAAAATTACCTCCGATTTCTAAGACAACATAAATTTAAGTATCCATAATAACGTTTTCATATAAACGATTTACCTGGTGTTAAATATAAATTAAATAATCGATAAAAAATATATTTATTTGGTATTCAGCTTTCTGAGAATAACAAGATGTGGTTGATAGTTTTATAGTCGTGTTAAACTAAAAAATCTGTTTATACCGTGCTATTTTAAAGCGCTGTAAAAAAATTCATGCAAAACTAGACTAAGGTGCACTTAGAAAAAAGGGCATATACTGTTGATCACTGTCTTTTGGCTGAATAAATAATTGAATACGAATAAAGCTACAATGAGGTTGGCAAATAATAATAAAAGGCACATTATGTAGTCAGCGTGGTGCCGATTCTTTTAGGTGTAGGCAGCCACAGGCACACATTGATAACGTACACTTAATTTACACATTCTTCCACACAAAACGAGCCATGGCATACTCGTATCGGATATAATAAAAAAATCGAACGAGACGCTTTGACAAAACCAGTTTGTAAAATCAACTCTGGAGATAGCTGAATGAACGCAGTGCCTCACACCAGTTACCAGATGACAGCGATGGCCAACGTTTTGGTGATTTTCGTAATAATTCTTATCATAATAAAATATTTAAAAATACACTTTTTTCTCTTTTCGCACGCTTTTTATATATTGTTACGAATCAAGAGATCCCTGTATTTATCATTAAAAAGTTTGTTAAAATTATTAACCAACGCCTAAATAACAACAATATCTAAAACGGGATATCCTCTGCATATAGCTGACAGGATGATTAATAAAAATATTATATTAGCCCAAATAATTGATATCAATTCATTAAATATGAATTTATCAATTGTCCCTTTTAAGCTAAATACAATTATTAAAAATCATAATTAAAAATACACATCTTCGTCGATTTCGACGTCGAATTTATAATTCGGTTTGATAAGGTTTTCAACGTAAAAGTTTTATTTCTTAAACCTATTTTCCATTTTACATACAAAAATAATATTATCGATTCACGCAGATTTGGAGAAAAAATCTATCTTAGAAAGATGAATGTTAAGATGACGGTTTAGTTGAGATTATTAACTGAGGAATGATTTTTCAAATTGGAATATTTCCACTTGGGACCTTAATCACTCAATAAATTTAGACGGGATAGCCTTTACAATGTTGAAGCACAAATCCTTGTGGCACAAAACATCGAAAAACAAGTTTAGTTAGTTGACACATCCTGATATTTTTGCGAACATTTATTTGTTTCTTGGAGGGTTGGAATGATCCAGAACGGCATTCGAACACTTTAAATATAGCAATTCTCAGAATCATTTCTAAATAACGTTACCTGGCCTGACCGAGTTAGGGTCGTTAAAGAGAAAGATGTCGGTATCCGACGGGTTAATTGCCTCGTTTGCCTGACAATAGTGGGAGCTATTGACAAAAGGAAGGGGACCTACAATTTTGAAGTTTTAATTTTCAATTCTGCAGACCTTCCGCTGCATCGCAGTCATTATAAATTGTTTCTGTTTGTTTTGAAATTGGATTTAATTCACATTTAAAATTGTTTGTTGTGTCAATTTTATTATAACTTAAAGGTAAATTGAAGTGTTAAGTAAACGTAAATGTAGACTTAATTTTATATTGTACTGGTAATTTTTGTGTATTAAACCACTGCATCTTCAATAAATAAGAAATTAAACGGACTGGAGTGGTGTTCTGATTGAGATGCTAGACATCCTGGATAGTGATAACCAAGCATTCACTCCTCTTCGACCTGGCATTCTCATAGTATTTAAAATTGAATTGAAAACATGTTGCATTCAAAAGGTCTGAAGTGAGTGCGAAAACGTTAAAGTTAAGTGTCATGGCGGACTTCATACGCTGTCAAACTTATCGAATTGTGGAAGTATTGCCAGGTAAAAGAGGATCTAGTCCTACAAACTACCAAACTTCATTTTGCACTCTAGGAGCCACAGTTTTTTTGCAATTATTGAACGATTTTTAAAAATGTAACTAGGTCTTTTGGAAAAATCACTCCTTAACTGTGCTTACTTGGGATATATAGCACAGAGGACAGAGTACCAAAATGTTTTGCCTCACTTCTGTTAAAGGTGATGTGATGTCTGTTCAATGCAAATGGCTCAGCGGGATGATTGGGCCTTTTGTTAAAAGAGTCGATTCATGACTACACTCGTACATATCGGGGTGGAGTTTGTTTTTATTTAAATTGATATAATTAATTATATTTGGTTTACACTCATTCATCACGTGTCCACGGAGCGATATTCCTACATAAATTTGATTACAATTAGAACAGAAAAAAACTACCATTTATTTATTGATTAGGTTTGATTTTTATTATGAGAATCGTTAAAACGATAATGTTGACAATTGTATAATGTAACAGGAGAATGTTGATTTCTACAAATGATTTCAACATATAGATATTATTGATCACCGTACTATTTGTTTTTATGTGTGAATATCGACAGTAAGTAGAGAGGATATAGTGAATAGATGATAAGAATTATAAGTCATTCAAAAGTAATTATAGACGCATGTGCGTTCGTTCTATTTGGTTGCGGTATTGGTATCACGGACAATTTCATAAATTGATTTTTCAATCAATCTATGGATTTTTGTTCAAAGGGAAGATGTCTTTCCATTCGATCTTTAAAAAAATGGGGCGTAGCGACAGCGGTAGGATACCTTCGCTTTCTTAACCCCATCATTCTATTCTAACCCTCTGCGGGAAAGACAGGTTGAGCGACAGAATAACGACCAGTTCTCGTAAAACGATTTCTTTAGAGATGCACCATAGAGTACATATTCTTCACTTTAGGTACCTACATGCTGGAAACAAAAAAAAACATGTATTCAAGAAATGTCCTGTAGATTGTTTTCAACTAGCTAATAAAAAATATATTAATCCAATAAAACAGTATTCATTTACAAATATACTTACTTTTTAACATTTAAACCTAAACTATCATCCCAGTCCATCATAATATATGTGTTGACACCAGGTTTATTAAATAAAAAAATAATAATCACAGCTGTTGGTGAAATTAATACTATATTCACTGGAAATAGAATTATGGTATTACGCATGTAGGAAAGAATTGGAAATCGGTTTCGTAACGTTTGTGGGAGACTAAGTCGTAGGTCCAACGTAGAATATAGTTGGGTTTGCTCATAGAAATGTAAATATAGACTAAGATTAGTAGCTTTGACACAGTCCTGAGTGATATTTGTGACACAAAAAGCTCCACCCGTTTTGTCACGGCAGAGTTCTCCGTTAGTCCAACTTAAGCATGGACTTCAACATCAAACAGGATTAGTGGTGATTGAGCAGATTGGAGTAGGTATTATAAATTGTAATTTTGTATAATAGCAATCGTGGCAGGCGTATCGCACCTAAGAAGCTAATATCACACGTGTGCCTGCCCACAATTATTCACTAAACCAATCTCAAGATAGGCTTGATGCTTCTTGGTTGCAAGCACTTTATACAATTTTCAATAAGGTAAATTCAACTAAGACTATGTTTATATAGAAGTAGAAAAAATACATAAATATATCAAATATTACAAGTATATAAATAAAATAGAGAAATTACATATTTTTAATTTAATATACTTAAGATAAGTTTTATCCGCGACCAGTTTTCCGTGTGGAAAATTTATTGTATGCGCGCGTGGTCGGCGTTGGCAATTCTCCTTGCTCAATTTTCTGCGATCATTTTTCAGTACACAACTTTTAAACTATTTCTGCTCATAATGCGTGAATGTATTGTCAACTTAACGGTGCATAATATGTTTAACAAGACCTGGTTGGAAGTCAGTTGAAAACATCTCTTCATAAAGGGTAAGGTAAGACTAGTCAGTTAGCTAATCGGTCACCTTGTGCCACGTTTTTCGGGTATCGCAATGAAAGTGGATTGGTAAGAATTAAAATATGACAAGAATTCTGGAATGTCTTCTGGATACAAAATCTTAAATCGATTAAAAAATCTATTTATGCATAAAATTTTCCACCGGTAATTCGAGCTCTTGACCGCGCAACCGAACGGACAGAATCACAACAGTATCGATCAGTCGGCTACGTGGCCTGCATATAAAGTAATATTATCAATACTTGTCATGTCGATACCTCAGTTCCAGAGTGTAACAACTCATAAAGCGTAGTTCTGAGAAAATAAGGAAACGAGATTTTGGGCAGGTTTAATCTTCTACTGAACATCTAATTTTTGTAGATTTAAATAAAATTCCAGAGGTTTTCACAGAGTTTTTGTAGTAGTTACAGTTTGGATTTAATATAATAATAACCACAGTCATTCTTAAATAACCACAGATTACCATCTGTTACATTATGGAACTGTTAGATATTGGTATTCTAAACATTTCCTCATACTTCACTCAAAACTGCATTTTGTTGACTAGTTACAGTTTGAAACTTAGGTATCCGATGTGAATTATCGATTTAATTTATGAAAAAAAATCAAATATTTACTTGAAAAAAATCCTTTAATTTAATGTAGAACAATTTTTTTATTTAAACATTTCCCATTTAAAAGAATCGAATTTGATTTTGACATCTGCGTTGTTTTATACTTCAAGGAAGAAACTGACCATATTAAAAAATAATCAATTGGTCATCCAACTACCACCCACTGTCCGATGTCGGTAAAAAAAAATACTGACAATCGAAACTTGGACGTGACTTTTTATAATAACTACAATGCTAACTTATTTTTTTAAATAATCTATTGAAAGTTTTGTCAAGTTAAGTCGCTGCGTAAAAAAATATTTGAAGTTATAGTACTGATATAAAACGCAAAAAAATGTCTGGATGAATCTAACGACGATCTTGAGCGCTTTTCTTGAGTAAATTAAAACCACTGTATCAAAAAGGTGACATGTCATGCCGACGCGTGCCAGTATATGGATGCACCACAACTCGTCTCCTTATAAATAAAATAATTTTATTTAATTTAATATTGATTGTATGATATGTGTTTCAGTATTAAACTATTATTACATTTATATATTTACTAACACATGTCTCCCAACGCCAGAATAGTGACTTCTAATGGAGTATTGTAACACAAATTAAATTACCGATCTTGATTCAGTCGCTCAACCTCCCTTTTTCGGAGAAGGTACGAAAATAAGGGAAGGGTTTGAAAAATGAAAGATTATCGCCTCACTCTTTGCCTAGTTTTTAGGGAAGCCCATTCTATGCATAAATAATCCATATACATAAGTCAATGAAAAATGTATTTATGAAATTATCTTTATGGGGAATCAAACCTGTGAACACTGCAACTGAATAGAACAAAAGCCAAAGAGGGTTAAATACTCGGCTATCATATATAGCCCTCGACAATGTTGGACTCAGAGGATTTAAATGAGTCTAGGCTCAAGTCTCGGTAAGATCACAATCACATTTTGATTGTGGGGAGCGAATCAATACAGGTGGCAATACTAGAACAGAAGCATAGACACGGGTAAAAGCCGTACTACCTCACACACGGATAGACGACAATACTACTTTCGTAGATCTATTCGTAAATTAAATCTCTGTAATTATACAAGTTAGGAACGCGACTCCTTAAAGATTTAATCTCAAGTTAATGGAAAACGTGATTTTAAATTTTAAAATATTTAGTACTTTGGCAATTATTAACTGTAATGCCATATTTTTTTCTATATTTTGAATGCTAATCGAGCGTAATTGATATTTTACAAAAATAATATTATTTATCTTGTTTCAAACTGTTGGCGACCAAACCGATTCGCGATAAGATCCCATATTTTTAAACAAATCAATGGCAGTGTATTGGTTGATCTCCTGATTTACAAAAGCCCGTCTCGAAATATAAACGGCTACTGTGTAATCCTATTACAGTGGCTACTGTCCAGATACGGATCAGACATTTTTGTTGTCCGCAAGATGGATGACATCCACAAACGAACAAGTCTCGGTGACTCGATTCGATTATTTGTCGATTCACGGTTCACCCTCCGAAGAATGAGTCGTCAAAATGGCGACGCATCGAATTAATAACAACTCGGACATGAATGAAATCTTTTTGAGCGGACTTAATGTACCCCAAACATGTCAAAATGTTGTATACAAGACACATAAAAGTTCGAAAGATTATCTTATTAAATTACTCAAACATTTTTTCTCAAATCTTATTAATTCTAGCTTACTATAATGTCATGTTTAGCTATGATATTTAATAATTTTAGCTATTTTTATTTTCTAACGATTTTTAAATTGTAAATAATTTTGTCTTGTGTTGCATCTGATAAAAAAAAATCAAAGATTTGAACATCGTGTCATTTATTATTTTTGAAGTTCGTTTGCGATAATAATTCCCGTTTTTTTTTTAAATTGCTTTCATTTTTAATATGTAATTAATATTGAATCTGTAATATATTTTTTTCCATGTCCGCTCCCAATGTGGAGCATATGGTCTCCTAATGGAGGTATCTTTGACAGAATTTTTTCTACGAGAACTGCTTGTCACTCAGTTGCTCAACCTCTCTTTTCTTTTTCGAAGAGAGTAGGGATAGAAGGATAGGGCTATGACAGGACTAGTGGTTAGCTAATCGCTCTCGTTACGCCCCGTGAGGATAGGATTGGTTGGAGGGAGGACTCAGACTACGAACAGAAATCCATAAATCGATTGAAAGATCAATCTATGAAAAACCGTCCGCACCGGGAATTGAACCCGAGACATCCGTAACCGTAGCCAGCGACGAAACCAACTTTACTGACCGTTAATTGAATTTGGTAATAACCAAATAATTAGTTGCCATTTTAGTATTTAGTTCCGCAAGCTCTTATCCGAATATATGATGTGTTGCCTATTTTTTTAATAAACAATGGCAACAAATTATTTGGTGAGTACCTAATTCCATAAATGGTCAGTTGATCATTATGTTTGGTCAGTAAATAATTGCCAAATAAAGGTTGGGTTAGGTTTAATGTAAAAAAAACTGACCTATTTTATATAAATATCTGATTGTTTAATTTAATAACTGACATTTTACATGAATTACTGACCATTTTAATTAATTACTGAATATTTATTATTTCTTACTGACCCAATAGATACAGGTCACAAACAGTGTTTACGTTAGTAAGAAAATGAAATTAACAAATATTTGCTATTTAATTTAAATAAATAATTTGTATTTTTAAGTATCCAAAAAGTAAATCTCTTAAAAATTAACAACTTATCTTGTGAAGTTTAAAGTCAAACTAAATTAGTCCCGACAAATGAATAAAGATATGGCATATTAATTCTACATTTTTTTCCTGTTAAACAAAAAAAAATGATAGACGATTTTAGCGATAAAGTAACTCTTGGGGTGATTTTGGGAAATGTTATTTCACTTTGTCATATATTATATTGTGTTCATTCTTGGTGGAAAGGGAATGGAAAATGGCATTTTATCAAATTGGATGCAGGAGAACAATTTTTGTGTTATCGCAACAACAAATTGGAATAAAGATTATTCAAGGCAACTATTTGGCCAGTATCTAATTCAATTAATGGTCAGTAACTATTAAAGAAACGGTCAGTAACAAATGCATAAAACGGTCAGTAGAAAAATAAAAATGGTAAGTAAATATTAAAGATACGGTCAGTAAATAGGTTAGGTTAGGTTAGATTAGGTTAAGTTATTCCATTTTATGTGTTCTTTTTTCTGGTCAGTAAATAACTGACCAAAAAAAATCACTCACCGTTTATTTTATTAACTGACCACGTGATTACTGACCATTTATAGAATAGGTTACTGACCATTTGGATTAATTATTGACCCAATAAATACAGGCCTATTACGAAAGACTGCTAATTAGCTGTCTTGAACAATGAAATAGTTAAATATGTATTGTAAATGCGATGCCCACGCCAATAATAAAAAAAACATTTATGAAACACATCCAAATGTTACATTTGATTTACAAACAATGAATGCAAAACCGATTAAAAAATAAATCAATTAATGGTATATTATATAAAAGGTACAGGGGTGCAGGAATTTAATGCTCTAAATTGAAAGACGTATATACGTTTGAAAAAATATTTATTCTGACTTTTGGCACCCATTTAATAACCGCCGTTGAATCTCTATCACGAAGATATGATGGCATGGCCTGCAGGTCTGTGTTGCTTCGTTCAATACAAAACGCGCATGAGAGCGAGGATAAAAAACGTTTGCATAATTTTCATATTAGGTCCAGTAATAAGCAGACCTCGGGAGGCAAATGAAAATCTTATCAGTTGAGCCTGCTCAGTTGTAAGCTGATCTAACATCGCAGTCAGGTAGAGTTCATTTTGTATATTAATAACAAAGCTTGGCAAGTTTTTTTATTCTTTTAAATATGATAATAGCGATAAAACAAATGATCTTCACGGGGTTAACAATAAAAAGTTAACCCAACAATACGTAAATAAAAAACACTTTTCAACCATTCATACTAATTTTTTTATTATCTTATTTACGAAAAGTAATCAAGTCAGTCTTTATACTCCTTTTCCGTACTGTGTTAATTAATATTTTATTAGTGAAGGTATTGAATGTGAAAAGATTTAAGAAAACCCTTAGCAATACTGATTGTTAGTTTCAGATTTATTGGGTTTCGAAAATGAACACGCATCCTCGATCATCTAATATATAAAAATCAATGTGGGTTTGTTCGTATCTTATGTACTGCCATACCGTTCATCCGATTCAGATAAAACTTTGTCAAGTTATTGCTTGCACTTTCGCGAAGGATATAGGCATAAGACAATCAGGCCCAGCCCGGCCCGAGTACAACTCTCAACGTTTTAATTTTAAGCTTACAGTAGGTTTTATTATACATAAAAATCAATCTCACAATCCAGTTATATCTAAAATCTAAAATAAAGAATTAAATTCGTACAAATAGCGACATCTTGGAAAATCTTCTGATTTATTCGTGTACGCACCAGACAGCAAACAAAAAATATCGTGTGTTCAAAAACACTTCAATTAACAAAATTAAAACACAAACACTTTCTTTCTTTGCAACGCATACCGGGTACTCACTGGTATAATATATTTCAGGTCTCGATATCACTAATCTGTAAACCAAATGCTGTATATTTTTTCGCATCTCAATTATGTACAGAATATATGAAAGCATTAAGAACAGTTGCCAAGACTATAAAATCACTGAATTTATAGTGTTTGTTTGAGATCCCAGCCCTTCCAGGACGTCGATAACCAGCCACTCGCCTCTCTTCGATTCTGGTCTTCTCACAAAATATATTTTTTTCTTTTTTTAACATGAAAAATCTTAACTATTTAAGTGAATAATTTACTATGTAGACTGATGATTCGAATAATTCAGACGCTTCGTTTTCACATTCCCTCAGTTGCAAAACAGTTTCCCTCTAGCCTGACCTCTTTGTGTATTGATCCGGTGGACAACCTATTTAGTGGAGCTTTAAATATGACCGGGGTCAGTAGGTTAGCATTAATTTATTTTACTTCACCTCCATATTGTTTGCATGTCATGTTTTATGATAACACGAACAAGAACTTCACCTCACCTTTCTATGACGTGATTCACTTTAACTAGTTACTGAACTTCGATTGAAAAGTATGAGCAGGCGACCATCATATAACACGGTATTTTTATAACACGACATACCTCCTATTACACAATATTTTTACCACAAAAATCCCGCATACAACGACTTGACAAATTTGTTTTATAGCATGATTTTTTAATCACATTCTTTTGGCTTAAAATCGTTACAGATAAACTTGGCCCTCGTGTAACACGGTTGATGAATTGTGACAGATTTTTGTACAACACGTTTTATATAACACGGTTTTAGCATTTTTTTTATAGAAAATGATCCTATAATGGAAATGAGTTTGAAGTTCAAGAGGAAATTACAACAGATCTTGGCCCCTTATCACAAAATACGTAAAGATTTATACGCTAAAAGCAAACAATCTCTTATTACAGAACTTTTAAAGCGTAATCCAAAAACACTTCATAGTCCTCCAATAGTGAAAAAGAGTCGAATACACAGAATTGTAAGTGATGGCGATGATATTATATGTTACCTATTGAGAAACTTCGATATTTTTTTAGAATGCATACCGTAATGTTGTAAGAACTTCAAACCTCGTATAACACGGATTTGTATTACACGACGTTTTTGTGGAACCATATGACCGTGTTATACGAGGCCCAAGTGTAATTTTGACGATGGCGTGAAGTCAAAAATCCTATCAACTATATCTTATTGTTCTTGTATAAAAACCAAGTAAATGACAATTCAATCATTTACCTTTATCCTGTATATTGTAATTATGCATACGTATTTTATTTAATTACATCAATTACGTCCTAAATTCGTTAAGTGGCATGCACATTCTTCATACTATATTAATCTCCCGATTGCCAATTTTTGTCTTGAAATGGATTTCCACCAACAGTTAAAACGTCATGCAAGTATTTAATGTCTTACATGTAAAATATGTTAGGAATTAGAATCAATGCCTACGTTATGGTTTAAAACGAAAAACGAACAGTGCAATACGATTCAATGGTCTTGTTACAAAATAAACAGGAAGTAGGTATAAATTGTGTGCTCAATTCCAAGAGATACTGGCGGATGAGTGACGTGTACAGTGAACTTTGACGAACACTTGAAAATTTCTTCGAGTTACCATTAAATATAGCAATTTTAAATAATATTTTATTAAGAATGTAAGCAAAGGGTGTAAGGGATTTTTTGCCGAAAAGCGTAAGTAATAGTAATTTCGATTTTTTTATCCAAAGGCATAGTCAAGAGCAAGCTTAACATAATTTTTATAAAATTATTATGCTATATTTTATTTATGCATGTAAATAAAAAAAAAATGGTATCATTACGCTAAAATTGTTACTTATCGCTTTACAATCAAATACAGTTTTTTTTAGATCATATTATTCATTCTTCAAGAATTTCTCACACTAAAAATAAAGTGATCCCACATAATAAAATATATTTTAACAGATAAAATAGTTTTTACTCAATATAAATACTCACACTTTGAAATCGATAGTTGCGAGGAGCTGTAATGAAATGTCACTTATTCTTCTACCCTATATTAGGCCGCCTATATTGTCTTTGTTCCACGCATTAGAATACATTACATAAACCAAACCAGACCAACCCTAACATAACCTACTACAACTTAACTCACTTTGTTAAAAGAATCCGTGACTAAATGGAAACTATTCAAATTAAAGTTTGAGTGTACTAAGTTAATACTATCTAATCCAAAGTGCAAACTATCTAAATAAAAGTTGAAGTGTACCAAGTGAATACTATCAAACACAAACTGCAATTATTTATAGCCCTTACTTATCTAATTAATCTAAATTTATAGCGAAAAATGTTTTATAAGTAGTCGTTCTACTTTTTTGAAAGAGTAAGAATAGAAGAATGTTGCTAGTAGTATAAAAGTTAGCTAATGACTTTCACTACATATTTCATTAAATAAATCTTTAAATATTATTTAAATGGAATCGTCTCATGCAGAGGAAATCGCGCTGTACGGGATCGTGTTATTGGTGGTGTTGAAAATCGACAAAAACATGGATGCAATATATAAAAAATAATCAGTCTATTTTTAAACGGTTCACTAATTTCTTTTAAAATTTCCCGATTTCTTATTTTGGCTAATGAATATTAACGAAATATTTAAAACTCATTTCATTTTGCCCAGATAATGGTTTTTTACTGTGGACTCATTTTTTTTCAGATCACTATTTATTGATTTGTAAGTTGTCCTTAACATTTTAATTGTTGACTATTTAACTTCGCTTATATATAATTTGTTTGATTACCCATAAATTCCCGTCATAGTTCTTAAACCAACTGTTTTATATACCGCGTAATTGTTAGCATTTAATTTTATATAAATAGCCCTGTTATGATTTTATTTTTATCAGTTGGTAATTCTCGTGACGAGCGAAACCGGTCCTGATAATTATAAACATGTGAAAGTAGTACAAACTAATTGTTTTTTTAATTTTTTTAAATATAATGCCTTTCCACCAAGAATTGACAGTTAACTTACACCTTAAAAGTAATAAAAAAAATAAAAATAAGGTACAATGGACAAGTTTATTATTCGCTTTCACTGAATATTATTTTATTAAATGGGTTTGTGTTAACGGGGAGATCTTACTGTACGAAAACGTGTTATTGGAGGCTGTCACTCGTGCTATAGGATACTGTGTTATTGGGTGGACTGTATATCGATCGAGAAAAACATAGTTGCAATAGATAACGTATTTAATCTATAACAAGGTACTCGACAATTCCTCGTTAATAGAAAATGACACAATGTTTACACATAACATAGACATCGGGTTTTTTATTGCTAGTACGCTAGTTTGCTTTATTTTAAAGGAAATAACTCATCACCGGATGTAATAAGCGATAATAGTAGTTTGTGACATTGTTTCAGCGTGTAATATCAACTAGTATTATTGAAAATTTTAATTCACAATATTTTATTCCTGTAATCTTTCTTTTAATCTATTGATAAAATTAATCTATGAATATCTTCAATGTACGACATGCTATGTTATAATAATATTTTGTGTATAAAATCCACGAAGGTTTCACTGTAGTTAAGCTACCACTGCGCATTGGCAACTTGACGCAACGGGGTGTGAAACATGATGGCTTGAACTCTACTGTTGAATGAAAACGAACAGCGACCATACTCATGGCTAACATTAAGTCGCGTATGTTGGGCAGTGTGTCACGCTGAGCTTAATTAATGTAAAAGACAATCTGACATCGAGCATGATATTTTTTATATTCACCTGATTCTTAATGGAACTAAAGGGTATGAAAGTGACACACGCTGGTTTTTTTGTTAAGTTTAAGTTTGATTAGGGTCCATAACTGAAATCGCCCAGCGGTAACGACAATGGTTCGGAGAAATCGGCCCGACTCTTGTCGCAAAGGGCGCTCGTAGCCGGCGGGCACATTCGCTGGACGACTCCATTTTTGACGGAAAAGGGTGTCTCCGTCAATGCGGAATTCCGTTATGATTTTATGTGTTGATAGTCGATTACGATTGTCGAGTCGGGCGAGTCACTGGCCTCGTGGCCCGCACCGGTGACTATGTGAATTGTTGGTGTTTGTTTTGAATTGGACGTAATTAAAAATCGTTTGTCGTGTCATTTGCAATTTAACTTAAAGTAAATTCAGTTGTTAAGTAAATGTAAATGTAGAATCAATTTTATGTGTTAGGAATAGTATTTTTGTATATTGTAAACCACTGCATCTTTGATTAAAAATAAATAAGTGTTGAACCGGATTTGAAATGGTGTTTGTTTGAAATCCCAGCCCTTCCAGGACGTTCGATAACCATCCATTCACCTATCTTCGATCCAGGTATTCTCAAAAGATACTAAATATCTGTACCTCAGAATATAACAGTCATATGTCCAAACATAGCAAAATTTAGTTATAAATGTGAATTGTTTATAATTTAGAGATAGTAAATAAAACTTTACTGTAAGTGGGCTGGTTACCGAAAAACAATATCCAAATCAGTCTTATGTCACACTGAATTAAACAAACCTGTGTACATTAAATGCTTAAAAAAACTCATGAAATCTGTAAATGAAACTCTCCAAGTCCTTTATCTATCAACTGCAAAAGAACGAAAACCAAAACAGAACAACTATGCTAATTGATATAATATAGAATCCTTTTTAGAAAAATGTGTTTGCTCCTCCATTAAAGTTAATAAAATGGACATATGCCTATGGTACAGACATAAAACAAAACATTTGGCATTCCAGCAAAAGAGGCGCCAGATATTTTAAATGTTTAAGTCACAGGAGATAAACCTAATGAAAAATTTCATTTGGGACAGACACCCATGTAAAAGATAGCAAATATTACGTTGATAAACATTTAAATTAGATATTGAACTCATCGCGACTTTTACCTAGAACTATCTGATCGCCATGGGCCGATAAGGTCATACAGAGCCGACAAGGTTAATTTTTCAGACAGTAACGTATTTTAATGAGAAAAAAGTGTCGTAATTGAAAAGTAAAATTAATCAAAAAATAATCCAAAAAAACTTATTATTAAATGATAAATAGTGTATTTATTTATAAATTCTATATTTAATTTTGAATTACCTGCAGAGATAATAATATTTGAAGGAGATTACTTAGATAAGAATATATTTAACCTATCCGTATGGCATAAAATTTTAAATTTTTACTACGTGTAAGTTAAAGCTTATGATATTGAGTATTTCATAATTTATCTATCTAAATATATAGATACTGTAGTTTGATGTATAAGGTTGCGAAATAATTTAAATCACGCGTTGAAGTCTACGTATAAACAATGAATAAAAATAAAGTAGCTCCCAATTCCCTTTTTAATGACAAGGACTAGCTTCGGTTGACGAGCAAGCATTGTCAACAGATAATAAATAAATTCAAATGGAGGTACTGTATTTTTTATTTAATGTTTCAAAAAATATCTCAGAGAAACTTACCTGATCTATAATGAGAGAAAAAATGCTGAATAAATATTTAGCACAAATGTATATTTGTGTGGCGACACCGCATTGTGGTTGGTGGGACCTGACAAGGACCGTTACAGGTTTAATTCTCAACACTTAATTAAATGATACAATATATCACTACATGACGCTATTCAACTGTTTAATTTAACAGTTTAAATTGAAGAATGACGTAGAAAAACGCAGTGTCCATGTTAGCAAAAAACACCAATGTAGCTTGTTTAAGTACTTTGTACAATAATAAATTAAAAATACCATCAATTTAGGTAAGTTTGCTGATCGGTCTAAGATTGGCCCACTACATGAAAAAAGGTGCTGTTATAATATCATTATAATACTAATGCCATATGAATATTTTTTAGCTAAGCAAAGGTATTGAGTAGCCCCTGGTGGTAAAAATATGAATTAATGTGCAACATAATTTGTTTTACTGTTGAAGTTGTAAGCTGTCAGCTTGGAATGATAAAACACACTTTAAATACTTATCTAGAAATAAATTGGATTAGCCATATTTTCAATTTGTATTATTAATCTGTAAACCAAATGCTGTATATTTTTTACCATCTCATTTATGTACAGAATATATGAAAGCATTAAGAAAAGTTTCCAAGACTTTAAAATCAAATCTGAATTTATAGTAATTACAGTGACTATTTGTATAGTGGGACAAAGTTACCCTATTTGGATGCAAGCTTTGGCCGACCTTGTTTTGTTTATATTTCTATATCAATTATAACAACAAATCTATTTATATTAATTAAATTTAATATTAAGACATTAGTTCATTTCTATCTAGAACAATACCATACATAAATACAACGGCGAAGCATAAAAATACGAAAACCCTTAGAACTGGGCCAAAGTTACCCAGATTGATCGTACGTCTGTTTTTTTTTCAATATAATAGGATAATTTATGAAACACTTTTCAAATTCTTCTTTATTGACAGTTCAACATTGTTTTTGAAATATTATTCAAACAATAAACACCATTCAACATAGCGCTCAAAATTAAGTTTTAATAGAGCCTATTCCAATTGTTATATTTTCGTTGTTCTGGAAGAAGACACTAGCTGAAAAATACTAGTTTCGAGTAATTGGTCTTTGAACATTTTCAAATGATTCAAAAGCTATAACCTTTTTCATTTAGTTTGTTTGTACAAAACAGTTTTTAAGAATAAGTATATTTAAAAAAAATAAGTGTGTTGTTCCACACGGTAGATTTAGAAATAAAAAAACATTTTGATATAACGTAAAACTAACTCAATACGTCATATTTTTAATTTTGTGTTTTCTTCCAGAACAGCTACGATATTAAATGTGAAGTTAATACCCTGATACAAATTTCGATTACTCGTTTTTACGTCAAAGTGCACACGCAACTAAATTACTTCCGAATATATAACGTATATGTAAAAGTTCAAATTAAATTGATGCCAATCGTATATTGTCAGTTGTAGATATTTACGAATGATAGATAATTAATGTGACAAAAACATGTAATATTCCGCTGTTAGTTATGCCACTGGTCTATCCAATTAAAATACTTCTAGATTTAATAATATTTTGAAGTCCTCCATCAGGGTCGTCGTTGTGTGTTTTATTACCAATTGAGGTGTCCGTCGTTTTGAAACCTTAACAGAATGCGGAATAATACGCCCAGGTCAGGCGTTGAGGTCAAATAGAGACCTGAATATCACACGAAGCAGATTGGCGCAAAGCAGAGCTTGTACAATGGTACTGTTTATCTGATTTTTGACGAAGACGTGGATATAATGATATAATGTATATATTATTAAACCCTCTTAAAGGAGCACCCTCAGATTGTCGACAGATATCAAATTCAGTTGAGTTACATAAAGCATAAGATTAACTAAATGGTATATTTAAATTTGTGGTGACTTTTCTTCCACTAATCATTGACAACAAAAAGAAAAAAGTCAAAAAATTGTTGGGTGATTTTTAATATATATTTAGACAAGAGAATTTTTAAATATGAAATTGTGGTCACCTTTCATTTTAATAATGAGAAAATTTACACAAACAGGAATTATTGTAAAATCATTATATTGTTCTCATTTAATTTTCGATTACAGTTTATTTTTAAAAAGCCTCTAAACATTTTAACAGTAGATTTATGTTTTTTTAACATAAAAGGTATGATTATCTGTAAAGTATTGTCATATTTCTATACGTACAATTTGTTTTGTATACTTTATCATTAGTCATACTTTATATTGTATGTCGGCGTCCGTGGCGCAGTTGGTAGCGTCGTGGGCTACGGCTACGGATATCTCGGGTTCAATTCCCGGTGCGGACAGTTTTCAGAAATTGATATTTCAATCGATTTATGGATTTATGTTCGTAGTATGAGTGTTTGTGTTTTCTAAAATTCCCTCCTCTCCCACCCACCGATCCTCGCGGGGCGTAACGAGAGCGATTAGCTAACCACTAGTCCTGTCCTAGCCCTATCCTTCTATCCCTACCCTCTCCGATTAAGAGAGGTTGAGCAACAGTTCTCATAAAAAAAATCTGTTGAGACACATAAATTAGGAGACCATATGCTAAACTTTGAGAGCGGACATGAAACAAAAAAAAAATATATTATATAAATAACCATGTTTGGATATATTTTTTATCGGTTGATAATGCTCGCTATGAGCAAAACCAGTAATGATAGTTAAAAAAATGTTTCACTGTTTGAAAAAGTTGAAAATGTCATAGTATTTATTTAATACTAAAATAAATATAAAATAATGCATTATATCGATGATGTCTTACTATTCCTTTAGAGGTCTAAATACTTTGATATTTTACTTTATTACAAGTAAATTCCAATTCCCACCCCCATCCTATATTTTGATGTAAGAATTAGAATCATTGTTTACGTTAGAAATAAATAACCTTGCTATATGGTTGTTCTATAAAGAGGCGAAATGCGTCACGTTAGTGAAAACCCAAGTGGAATAACTAAGTTATCAAATTTAATTTTATATTAATAATGAACTTCCACAAAGTTGATACTAAATGCCAATACAATCAAAAAAAATTGGACTTTATGCAAATATTTTTTAGTGGATTTAAGCGAGAAAACAATGTAGGTATTTAATTTGAAAGTTATTTACGGTTTAGAATTGTTATAATTGATAAATAAATAAAGATAAAAATCAGTAAGACTATTTATATAAAACTATTAAATATTAAATGTATTTATAACCTTTGAAAGTATATGTGAAGTTAAAATTACACTTTATGGACGTTAGATTTACATTCAGATCTCCAGCAACGCATCCTGTTTGTTAACGGAGATTAATCTGTAATTTGAAACGTGTTTCATTTTAATAAGAAAATATCATATCACTAATGAATAATCATGATAAAATAATGTTGTAATTAGTAATTACACTCGGAACACGGGATTTTGAATCTTTTTTGCCTGTTTGTTAACTTCCAATACAATTTTAATTTCAATTTGGAATTGTATTGCATTTATATCTTAACTCATAATTTTGCGAATACCTTATCGCCATTATTTACCATTTAAACTATATCTGTTATCAATACTGTGAAGTGATAATTGAATTTTTCCCGGTATATTTTCGAAATGCTATGTAAACATCTTACAAGGTTCAGTTCGCATTAACAAACCATAAGTAATAAATTACATGCTCGCTCAAAATGTTGATTCCGTCATCATTCTGGAAAAGAAATCCTGATGAGAATTACGATAGGTCCTAGATAAAGGCATCTCCAAATTGACATATCAACGGTGTTTTGGCCAATTGATGTAACCATCAAAAATACGAAAACTAGTTAATGATTGGATCTTACTTCAAAGACGACAGAGCAGATCTCGGCCAAATGATGTAAATTAGAAAAATTAATTGACCACTTGTTGGAAGGCAAACATCATTTTACATTAGTACCAGGTCACTTGATATAAGCCACTATTATATCAAAACTCCCTACGAATAATACCACACAGGGAGTGCATTTGAAAGATTCATAACGCAACTCACGGTACAGTGTTTTCGGTAAAAACAGTTTTTACTGTCTCCTGAACAATTTCAATTTTGAGTGTTACACCAATTGAACAAAACACTCAATATGGTGAGTCGCGTTATGAATCTTTGAAATGCACTCCTGTAAATTCTCATGTTTACATACGGAATTATACGTAGAGAGTGTCGATATAGTAGTGGCTTACATCAAGTGGCAGGGTCAGAATTTTTAAACCTAAAATCAATGTAAAATGATGTTTCCCTTCCAAAAAGTGGTCAGTTTATTTTTATAATTGATATCTTTTGGCCGAGACCTGCTCTGACGCCTTTAAAATGAGATTAAATCATTAACTTATTTTTGTATTTTATTCAAAATATTTTCCTTTGTAGTCAAGAATCGTAGATAATATAAAATTGAAATTGATAAAATTTGGATTATTGAGATTTTGTACACTTCCATGTATTTTGTCACTAACGACCCGGGTTTCACCCTTCGGCATCTTCAGGCATTCGAGCTCACGAATGGACTCGAACTGACAGACAGTAAACAGTGTCTAACTTTATATAGAAGATACAAATACGACAAATATTATTTACGAGGTAAAATATTATACGTCTAAGAGCCACACCGATCAGTTTGGCTCCCAGACGTATAATATTTTATCTCGTAAATAATATTTGTCGTATTCGTATCTTCTATATAAGTCCATTCGTGCGCTCGAATGCCTGAAGATGCCGAAAGGTGAAACCCGGATCGTTAGTGACAAAATACATGGAAGTGTACAAAATCTCAATAATCCAAATTTGATATTGAAATTCCATCAAGCACCCTCAGTCTATGTCCTAATTGAAATTGATAACTTTGTTATTCCACTGGCTGTGTTTCTCTTCTTTAAGAAGCGTTTAAACTAACTAAGATTATTTATTAGTTAGTAAACAGTGATTCTAATTCATAACTTAAAAATGAAAAGTGAAGTGAGATTATTTCTTTCTACTGGACGTTGGGAAGACATAAACGATTCATATATGTCATTTTTTATGAACATACCAGTTCCCGATGCGTAGCAATATCTCCTAGTGTAGCATTTCGACATAAACTATTTAACGAGATCAGCTTGTAAATCAGTCAATGAAACGCTCTTCTACACTAGTAGTTTAACAATACGAATCAATAACTGAATCTGTTCATAAGAGAGTTATTATTGAAACTTTCGACAGCAAGACCATGTTGTACCTGCAGAACCTTGAAAACCTCTAAATTTCTAGGGCTCCCAATGCAGTCTTTTGACTTGATATAAAAAATATTTCGTTACTTTACAAAATAGTCTTCGAACATTTAAAAGTACACTTAATGATAATATCTAGTTTTTTTTTAATTACAGATAAATGAATGCTTCATTCAGTTATGGAAACGTTCCCCACTCCTGGTCTACTATAAATTCCCTCTCAGTTACAGCGACCGGCAGTTAAACAAAAAAAAAAAACTGTAGTAGTTGTTAGCTTGTCGGCTCCGGGGTGCAGTTAGTAACGTCGTTGGCAACGATTACGGATGTCTCGGGTTCAATTCCCGGTGGGGACAGTTTCATAAATTGATCTTTCAATTGGATTTCTGTTCGTAGTCATGCATGTTTGTGATGTTTAAAACTTCTCCCTCCCACCCGTCCGACCCTCAAAAATTAGGGGTAGCGAGAGCGGTTAGCTAACCACTAACCCTATCCTTCTAGTTATCCCTACTTTCTTCCAAAAAAAAGAGGTTGAGCAACTGAGTAACAAGCAGTACTTCTGTTAAGATAGCTCCACGTTAGGAGCGGACATGGTAAAAAAAAGTTAGCTTGAAAAAGGTGCATTTGGTAAAGCAGATGTTTTGCTGATGATACTGACTGCTCTCTACTTTATGGTTAACCTGTTGTATGCCTTTGACGGTATTAGCCAATGAATCAATATTTACCATTAATTTTTATGAAGGTATATGTATGTTGCGGGTACTTGCTAGTACTTAAGTTGTCGCTCGTAATGTGTCATTTCGTTCAAATAAAGAACGTCGTGTTAAGAGATAACGAACCGTGATACTATTACACAAAAAACGCTTACAATATCTTTATAACAAGTAAGAAATAGTTTCGCCAAGAAAAACAGTCGTAAAAAAACAATCGGTATTTCTTAATGTTTATGTAAATATATTATATCGGGGAAATGTAACGGCTCGATTTTTAGTTATAGTAATCGTTACTTTTAGTAACGTTAATATTCTAATACGATAAAAAAGCTTAATATTTAACATAACAAGAATTATAAAACATAGTTCTAAAGATCACTTAATGTTCTGACGGTGGCGTGGATTTGAAGCAGCTAACTTAATTAATACGTATGGAACTAAATAAGACACTTTACCATTTGTAAGTAATTATAATGGCGTTGTTAATCATTAAAACGACTGTGAAAAATATGAAAACGAATTAATGATTGGATCTGATTTGAAGACGTCAGAGCAGGTCTCGGCAGAATGATGTAAATTAGAAAAATAAATTGACCACTTTTTGGAAGGGAAACATCATTTTATATTGGTTTTAGGTTTAAAAATTCTGACTCGGCCACTTGATGCAAAGCCACTATTATATCGACACTCCCTACGTATAGTTCCGTATCTGCAAACATGAGAATTTGTATGAGAGTGCATTTCAAAGATTCATAACGTAACTCACAATAAAATATTTTCGATAAAACAGTTTTTACTCTCTTCTGAACAATTTCAATTTTGAGTGTTACACCAATTGAACAAAACGATCATAGACTATGTATCATCCCCCTCCCACCTATCTGATCTTTAATATATGTGCGTAGCGAGAGCGATTAGCTAACTGCTACTCCTTTCCTAGGCCAATTTTTCTATGATTACCCTCGGCGAAAAAATAGAGGTTGAGGCACTGAATAACATTTAGTTCTCGTCAAGCGAATTCTGCTGAGATGCGCCATTAAGGATCCATATGCTCCACATTAAGAGAGGACGTATTTATGAAAAATAACGTTATGTTCTTTTCGTCTCCGAAAAATAAGAAATATCCTAAAACAACTTCTGTTAAGCTGCTTCAGAACGATTCTTCTTTCATATTCTCCACATTGGGGGCGGACAAGGCTTTAAAAAGTTTCTTGAATGCAGCCTTATATGATAATAGATAAGTATTTACGCTCTCCTGATTTGTAAAGGTCTTCTTCTCTTGGTTTATTATTTTATATTCGAATATAATAATTTGTTTGAAAGATTTTTTCGTAATTGCCATTCAAAAGCTGTTCAAAATAACAATTGTGATTACCTACGTGTTAATAATATATATATAAAAATGTCTCATTACATCAATTCTATATCTAGTTAAAAGTATTTCTGAGTGATAAAACTTGTTGATAATTTGAAAAATACTGAAACTAATACCAGATAAGGCTGTTAAATTGAAAAGTAAACATTCAATTTGCCATGAATAGTATTTGCTAAATACTTCAAGTAAATGAAATTTGGATACGTAAACATAGCGATATTGATAACGAGACGAATGTTTCAGATTAAACAACTTTTTTAACGTGAAAAATTGACAATGATAAAATTAAAAAATATTCAAATATTCGACTTTTTTGTTCGATCAATTAAAATGTTTGATGTCCAGACATGAACAATGAAATAGAATTCCTCAAGAAAATAGGCCCCGTCGGTCATGCCTACTTGGTTGTATCTATGACAAAGAAATATGAAATTTCTAAGAGAGTTGGGCTAGGACAGGACAGTTGATTAATCACTCTTGTTAGACTCCGTTTTTAGGGTGGAAAGAAATTTTAGACAAAACAAACATCCATGCATTCCATCATACATGTTTAATTCGTGTCCGTACTGCGATTCAACCCAGAAGCACAGCAACCGAAGCCAACTTTGTTGACCACTCGACCACGGGCCCGATATGGAATTTTAATCGTCAAAAAGCACTAGATATTTTCCCCTACATATATGCAAATAAATTAAATCCATGTGTTAGTATTCTATGGTGTACATATTATATCACTTTTAAGGTGTTAACTGTCAATTCTTGGTGGAAAGACATTTTATTTTAAAATATAAAACACAATTCATTTGAGCTACGTCCACATATTGATAATGATCAGGACCGGTTTCGCTCATCACGAACATTATCAACTGATAATGATAATGCTCGTTATGAGCGAAACCGGTCCTGATCATTATAAATATATGGAAGTAGTACAAATGAATTGTGTTTTATTTTTTTAAATACATATTATATGTTTATAAAAGCAACTAACTGGTTTCCCACCTATTATCTTAAAAATTAATCAGACAAAATAACTATTATTCCCAAAATGTAACTCACTAGATTTCATCGGTATGTTTTTGTTGGATTTTTTGAATACAATTTTAAAATCGATCAGTGTGGATTTTCGCCCATTTTAAACATTTTACTTGACTTTACATTTCATAAAAGCCAAAATCTGTTCCCCGTAATATCTATTATATACGTTACAGCTTATATGAAGTAATGTCATTGGTTGATGCACAATAACTAAAGTCCCCTTGTAATACATTTAGTGCATTCATTATGTAGAGTTCCCCTTAGATACTTGCCGTGATTTCAGTATATAATACATAGTCTAGCGCGCACGCGATTTGATAAGATTTCGACTGAGATTTTAGATATGTAGTTAGACAAAATAGCCGGGCCTTTAACAGAGGATTCAACGTCGTCAGCTTAGGTTTCGATGCGTACAGGCTCAAATACCAGCGCGGACAATTAAATAAATGTACTTTTCAATCGATTTATGGATGTGTGTTTTGTTTTGTGAATTTTTGTATCAAGGCATGGATGTATGTGATGTCTAAAATTCCCTCTCACCCATCCGATTCTGAAAATAGGGCAAAGCCCTATCTTTCTATCGCTCTTCGCAAAAAGAGAGATTGAGGAACTGAGAAGCAAACAGCTTTCGCTAAATGCTCCACAGTCCATATTGTTAAAAAGTTTTAGGATCATTGATTTTTTGTATTTTGATTAATAATAAATACTAACTTAGTTACGTCTTCCTTATAATACTTGTTGTCCGGTAACAAAAGTGGTAAAATCCCTTTTTATAGAAAATTAGATAAATAGAAAAAACTTTTTTTAAATTAAGACAAGTTTTGAGAGAAGTTTTATTTATGTATTCTTCAACATTTTAAGTAACGCAACTGTTATCTACACATAAAATGAATTAATATTAAGTACTTTTTGTATTATAAATGATTTAATTTTGTTTTAAAAAATCTGAGTTCAGTTGATAATGCTCGTGATGAGTGAAACCGGTCCTGATCATTATAAATATGTGGAAGTAGTACAGATGAATTATGTTTTATTTTTTAAAATATAATGTCTTTCCACCAAGAATTGACAGTTAACACCTTAAAAGTGATTTAATTTTGGATCTGTTTACTTTTTATACAAAGTTTTAACTCACCCATTACAAGTCGTCAGCCATTACTGTTGATTACTATGAACTAAGTCTAGGTCATGTGACACTGTTGGAGAATGAGCTTGGCGATTCAGATTTGACTAGATTTGGTATTAAAAAAAATGTTTAACTTTCGTTTTTCAATGAATAATGTTGGATTTCAACTCATTTTTGTACGGGGTTCCGTGTAAAACAGCTATAAACGAAACAGTGAATATAGATAAATGAAAGATTGGTTCCATTACTTTGGACAGTGTAAAAAGGAGATTGGGTGTACGCATAAATGTAATTCCCATCTGAAACAACTCGTGTAATTTTGTCTGTAAATAAAAATGTGTTTTCGGTGTTGACTGATTTTAAGTACTTGAGCCAGTGCACTTTTAATCGATCAGATATGTATCTATAACACACTTTTATGTGCATCACTTTAATAAGAATTATTCATAATATTTATACTGTTTACACATGCTATCAATTTACACATTTTCTGGCATTTCTTTAATACGTCTAACCGATAATAAATTATATCTAATGATTATCAGTTAAGATGTATTAATGTGGAATTGATAAGAAATGTAAACAAACCTACATGTTATTAAATCATTAATATATATATCTTTAAAAACATACTTTTAGCGTGAAAATTATCAGTGGACAGCGATAACCATAATACACACGCTTCAACCACGGTGTCGAAATTTTAGACGATGCAAGAAATCAGCTATAAAGCATTATTTTTCAATAAAATTTTCGCGACTGATAAATTTGGACTAACTACAACAAACAATATTGCGAGATAATTAAATTCATGGCTCATAAATAATATACAAGTTGGTTGCCCAACCTCCACCCGTTATGTGTATGCAGCCGCTGTTTCACGGCCGCCTTGCATAAAGGAATAACGATCAAGAAAAGAAATGAATTTACTCAGAATATTCTTGGCCCGATGCAGAGCTGCACGGGACCGATCTTTCAACCACGCACTATTGTGCTTAAGAAAAAAAAGAAAGAAAAGAAAAAAAAAAGAAAATGTGACTTACTCAACCACTTAGTTTAAGCGATATTAAGTATCCAGTGTATCCGTATACTTAGAATCCGCCGTAGCGCTAGAGTTTAATCTACTCTGCGTTGAATCTAAAGAGGAATCGAGAATATCCCGCTATCCATATGATGTTGAAAATTTATCGAATGTCTCAAAGTTGTCCTTGGTTGAGAACAAGTCAGCGTGGCCTATTGGGCCAGTATGAGGACGGACCAAAGCAAACAGCTCTGCTCGTTCGGCATTCATCTCGGGGGAGGCCCACAGAACGTGATTAGCGTCCTGATGGTTGTGTCCACAAGTGCAATCCGGCCTTTCAACCAACCTGCCCAGTCCAAATAGTTTACCGTTGAACTTGCCATGGCCGGTTATAAACTGGCAAGCCCAGTATTCAGGCGAAAGACACTTTAACTCGTGTCTCCAGGTGACGTCCGGGAAGAATATATATGTTTGGCGCCCTTTAGTGGATGCAGACCACCTAGTCTGCCAGGCTGCTAGAGCTGTTTTTAATGTATACAGTAGTTTAAAATATAGCATGAGGTTACTTGAACAAACTTTAATATCAATTTTGAAAGTTTCAAATTTTCTACTTGGGATTCGCCATTTGGTATCTTGAGGTATTCATGTGAACGGATGAGCTCTAACTGAATTCGTTTAGTTTGAATTCATTTATCGGAAAAAGAAAAAATGTTTTTAATGGATAGTTTGACTAATTAAAGATAAACCTTCAATACGGATAGTTGGATGCTAATTACTCATTTTTTTTTTAAGTGGAGTTGGTCCATTGTTATTTTAAAGCATCCATATGTCATTCTTCTTATTTCACATGAACCTTTTGATATTAGTATAGTTGTACTGTGGCTTGATATATGATGAATGGTATTTTCTTGACAATGTATTTAACATTAAATCTATTGATATTTGGACAACCCGGGTACTATCTACAGGATGCAATCGGCGTAGCTGAAGGACCCTGACATATCATAGGAGAAAGCGAAGAGATTGGCGGGTGACAGGGAATCATGGAGGCGTCGCGTGGTGACCATATACCCAAGCAGGTAACGAATATGGTGAAAGAAGAAGATTGACTAATGATTTAAACGTTTCACATCTTATAAAGATGGATAACTTTGTTATTCCTCTTGCAACACAGCCATCGGATTAACAAATTTATCATTTTTTTAAATTATTATTAAAAATGAATTTCCACGTACTTACCCCCGAATCCATCTAAAAAATAAGAAAGAATTTATTGAAATATTATATACATATCAGTGTTTTCCGTAGAGGTTAAAGCGTGAATAAATTTGCTTTCATAATTTAAGACATCGACTGAGGGTGCTTGATGGAATTTCAATATCAAATTTGGATTATTGAGATTTTGGACACTTCCATGTATTTTGTCACTAACGACCCGGGTTTCGCCTTTCGGCATCTTCAGGCGTTCGAACTGACAGTTCGAGTCCATTCGTGTGCTCGAATGCCTGAAGATGCCGAAAGGCGAAACCCGGGTCGTTAGTGACAAAATACATGGAAGTGTACAAAATCTCAATAATCCAAATTTGTTTTCGATTGCATAAAAGTTATGAAGCATTTAAGATATTTAATCTTAATTATATTATAACTGCTCAATTTCAATGGATAATTTTATCAAATAAAGAATATCACTAAGACTCTGCTTTTCCTAGAAAATATAATAGATGACTATTATGTTTACAATACCTCCGATACATCTGATCCTAAAAACAAGTTCTCGTAAAACGGCTTCTGTTGAACTGATCCATATACAAATTGTTATTTGTACAATCATCTGTAAACTCTATTTATAATCTTACACAAATTGTTTTGTATGACTTCTCATTAGTCCAAAATAATTGCAATATTTATTTGTCCCAATTAATCTAGCTATCTGTAACACCGCACACACACTCTCTCTCTCTCTCTGTTGGCGCATTGTGTCTTCCTAATCGAGGTATCTCAACAGAACTGCTTATTACTCAGTTGCTCAATTAGAGTGGGGATAGATCGATAGGGATAGGACAGGACTAGCGGTTAGATAATCCCTCTCCCTATGCCCCGTTTTTAGGATCCGATGAGTGTGAATTTTAGATATTACAAACATTCATGCGTATGAAAAGAACTCCAAAAATCAATTTATAAATCTGTCCGCATCGGGATTTGAACATCGAAACACCGGTAACCGTAGCAAACGACGTTAACCGTTGCACCACGGAGCCGACAAACGTGTGTAATTAGTAAAATAAAATTATTAAATAGACAACTTTATACATTTTGTGAATACGAATATACACACTTGGTTTGATAATAATTATTTCATAAATCAATATGTTCAGTAGATAGCAGGTTTAACGTTACGTTTTATTTTTAAGCCATCGGATGAACTGTTATTTACAATATTATATTATTTATATGTCAATGGCCCAGGTAGGTTATGCCGGTGTTTTCCAAATTGCGTATGAATACAAATTATGCAATTTATTTATTTTGCTCCGGTGCTGTGTGTACGCAGCACTGAGTAGGTATGCCGAACGCGGATAAAAATTCTTCTTGCAGATACTTGGTTGGCATCGCATCGAGCCATGGGCTCTGTTGTCGGAATACGAATTCAGCCGTGACATTGTGATAAAGCAGTCGACAACCCCGCTTCAATGCGGACAACTCCTAGGCTCTGATATCATTCGAAAGAAAGCAACGAAATTGCGTGGCGACAGTATCCAAACAGCGGGTCGCTTTGGTATTGAACTAACCTATTCCACATTTATTAATTAATATGGGAATTATATAATCTTCCTTACACAGGGCATTCTGATTCCGACATTGACCAACAACCCGACCCCAACTCCGAGAAGATTACGACTAAAAAAGACATTTTGTTAAGTTTTTTTCCTACCTTTCATATTTAGGTGTTATTGATCTTCAAATTAAACACCAACCAGTCAATCCGGTAAATAGCAAAATCTTTCGTATTATACATATCGACCGTGGAAAGGGAAAAGGACGTAACCCATACCAACGATCACAATCCCTGTCGTTAAAGAGACACTGGAATGTTGCAAAAATATAAAAATGCATTTGCAATAAAATTGATTGTTCGTGAGCGTGCATACAACAAGCCATGCAGTGTATTTAGCAAACGTGACAACAATATTAGCATCTGTATATATTTATCAAATGTAATACTATCGTTAATTTTAATAATTCAGTTGCACGGAGGTAATATCCACAATAATGCTGCTACAAAATCAACTAGTCACATGCATGCCCCTGTAGACCAAATAGATGTGTCTTTATGTGTATAGAATAAAATATAATTTTAAATCACAGGAGATTAACTCGAGAAGAAAATATATCACGCGTAGTAATGAAAAAATTCAAACTCAAAACATTTTAACTCTGCCAACTTTAAACTATCTGTTTACTAAGGTGAATATCTTCGCGGTATACAATATAGAATGATATGCTATAGAACACGTTGTAAAAAAACATAAATCAAACCAAAAATAGTCAAGTGACGTAAGCATATCAAAGTGCGCATAATACCGTAAGCCCTAATCCGTTTAAGTGAAAATGGTGTAAAAAAAACATTTCTGAAATTTCACCTTCTATAGATCAGCAACAGCCCTGTAGCCGAGAGTTCAGCTCTCTTGTGTGTTCGTCCTATTTGGTTGCTTTCATAAATTTATTTTTCATAGATTTGTGTTTACAGGCGTGGATTTATGTGCTGTTTAAATTCCTTCACACCCATCTGATCCTTATAAAGAGGCGTATCACGTGATCAAACAGCTGCAGCAGTTTCAACGGGTGCCGACCGATAATCTGACATGCGCTAATGATCAACTTAAAAACGAAACGATCTTTTCCTAGACCCATCAGTACATTCGTAAAAAACTATGTTAAGATCCTCCATCAGGAGTACGTATTTCGAGACAGCAGTGCTTCGCTAAAATGTTTATCTTGTTTCAATGAAGTTCTTGATGAAGTGGTTGTTAATGCTTTCATCTTTAATCACTAAGCGTGCAAATAAAGAATGGCAGTAAGCCGTTTCGTTTACAAATCGTTGGTCCATCAATCAAATTGGATAACCATGTAGTTATTTATTTATTTGAGTCTGCATGGTATGTCGTGTACTGACAGGGCAAGCGACGCACAGACGTACCTAAAGTTACTATAACACAATCCACAATACAAAAATAGTTTTAAATGCTCAAAAGTAATAACTACGGCCAACTTTCATCGCGACACCGGACAAATAACAATAACAAACAACAGTATTTCGACAATTAGCGGTATATAAAATATTTTGATCGTAGACATAAAACGCTGATTTTTCAATAAATAAATAAAATGCATGGTTATTTTTTTATTACAATTTGACCTTTAAAAGGTTAGTTCATCAATGCTGTAATCTGTCAATCTTGTTGGATCTTGTATGAAAACCGTCTCGGAATTAAATATCGGTATTTCGGTATAAAAAAAACAGTCAGAAAATCCGAATCCCGATTAAATTAAACTGACATTGCAATCCCTACCACTACAACAAACAGAACAAAAATATCATCACACAATCGACACATTTCATAATAGTTTCACCCCATCAACGAATGAAAGAAAAAAATAGTGTTTTTTTAACATACGACATACAAAGCTCCATGTGTTTGTTATTCAGGCATTCAATTTCTCTTTTTCGGAATGAGTAAGAAAAGGATATGGGACTAGGGTATTAATAGTAGCTAGCTAATTGCAGTAGCTACGTCATGTTAGGGTACTGGGTGGAAAGTAATTCAGACATCACATTACCTTTGAAAACAGTTACACAAATCATTTTATGAAGGTGTCTTTACTGGTATTAGAATCCGTGGACACCAAAACTGAGTAAGATGCTGATCACTCGGTTGCAGGTGTTTTTTCATATTTTATGACACAAGAGTTGAACAAGTATTACCACTCAGTTACAGGACCAACCTAAATTAACTTCAACTTTACGTCGTATTCTATAATATTAATTGAAAGGCCTAGAGTTTCTTTCCCGTTATCATTTTTCAATACACCTTTCGGATTTGGGTAATTTTTATACAGTAACTAGTGAGTACCCGGCATGCGTTGCAATGCCACTCAAAGAAAGAAAGGGTTTGTGTTGTAATTCTGTTTATTGAACTGCTTTTGGATTAGAGGTCTGAACCGGCCGAAATTTCATAGACTTACCCGGTTCGAGCCCATCATCTTCAGGTCTGGCCCGACCCGAACCCGAGTTTCAATATCACACTTGTTATAACACAATATTTTTGTTTTTCGTCTGGTGCGTACACGAATAAATCAGAAGGTTTTTCCTAGATGTCGCTGTATGTACGTATTTCATTCTTTTTTTCAATTATAGATTTTCAATTTTGTTTTTCAGAAAGCTTCACGGGTGTGTGCACAGCAACTCACCGAAGTTTCATCGAAATCGTATGAACGGTAAAAGAACGCGTAGAGGACAAACAAACATTTATTTTATATAATATTTCCCGGCATGGTCACAATAAGTCCTTCCTGAAAGTTTCGTCGCGATCGGTTGAGTAGTTTAGGAGCCTATAAGATTCGGACAAACCAACAAACCAACAAACAGACATTCATTTATATATATATAGATTTCCCAACATGGTCACAGTAAGTCCTTCCTGAAAGTTTCGTCGCGATCGGTTGAGTAGTTTAGGAGCCTATAAGATCCGGACAAACCAACAAACTAACAAACAAGCATTCATTTTTAAATATATAGATTATTTTTAATAAAATTTTATCTTGTATTTGTGTTGTTCATTTCAACCCCACTCCAAATATATACTTCACGTGATATTCTTGATAATGCCGTATTTGAAATAATGTCCATGTTTATTTTTAATATTGTACACTGTGCGCCACAACCAGCTATGCTCTTTGCCCACAGTGTACGCAGGCAAACTTGGACGCATTCTATCTAAATTGCCCGTTAAATTAATAAGTGGTATCAGTGCGCTTCCTCCGCTTACCTATAACTCGTGCCATAACTAGTTTTTATAACGTCAAGTTATTCTTAGACAACTTCGAGCAATGCGAACGAAATTTTTGATACATTTAGTATATTTTTCGTGTCCACATTCCGTAATACAAACTGAATTGCAAGTAAGGGCGATGCTTATTTCTCAATTATTATATTAAAATCCGAATATTTGCAACAATTAAACTAAACACAGTCATTCTTTTTGATTCAAAAAAACATTAAAATCTATTCCAGCATTAAGCCACATACGGGCACATTTACCATAGACAATAATTTCTGACTGAAAGTAATGAACAAATTTAATGTTGTTTGTCCGTTCTCACTCATGCGCTTAGTTATTATATTATACGATTAAACATGAGACAGCAATAATTTAAAGCCGCTATACTTATAGTAAAGGTCTGCACGGGGCGAAGTTTGATAAAACTATCCGGTCCGAGCCCGAAATTTTCAAGCCTGACCCGGCCGGGTCCCTAGTCTTAATATCACACTTGTAACCCGGCCTGACACCCGGTTTAATTTTTCTCAACTGACTGATTTTTTCATTTACAATATTGTTCTAACGAATCATTTTATTTATTTATAATAAACTTTCCGGTACAACGAACTGTCAACCATCTAAAACTAACGGAAATCAGAACATAATGAATAATATTGAAAAAATTCAAATAAATTATTTAAGTTCTTAAATTTTCTGAACATTAAATTCCTTACCCGGTCCCAGCACGGGCCCGACTCCTATCGGTCTTTAACAGCCCGAGCCTAGCCCACGAACCGGTTAAAGACCCGGGGGCCAATCCCAGGCCCGTGCAGACCTCTAATTTAAAGATATAGATGTTCTATTAAGCTGTAGTATTTGAATATTAGTATGCACAAAAATATTCTTTTGTTTCGCTCTCAAAACAAACCATATTTGCACATGTCTGATTTAAACATTGTACCGTGCTTTGTATAACTCTCTCATATTGTATCATAAATTACTAAATCTAAGCGCACAAGAGAGACCGGGATAAAAACATTTTAAGAGTTCATTTGTAAACAATCGATCTCGTTATTAACTGAACTAGTCATTTCGAAAACACAATAACTAACTCAAAATAACTCAATTAGAAGAAATTATCCAATCGGCTTTTCCATTTAAGTAGAGACAATTTCAGATCTTTTTCTGAAGTAAAAATGCTCCTTATATTAAAATTTACAGTTTTTGTATCTCTCTTGAAAAATTGCTTTCTTTATAAAAGATTAAATGAACAGCTATAATAATTAATTAATTAAATATACAGCAATACTGATATGTAGTTGAAGACTATTTCGGCTTCTCACCATTGTTCTTACGAACGCCATATTATATAATTATTTAGGAAATAAAAACTTTGCTGTTTACTTTATTATAGAAGTAATAATCTATCTCTAACTCTTCCCGTTTTTCAGAATCGGATCGAATGGGTGGGAAAGGATGAAAATAACACATGCATTCATGCATTATGATACCCATAAATCGAGAGTATTATCAAAGCTTCCCTTCGGGATCATCGAGCAATCGAGTAGAAAAAAAGCCATAGACCGTGACCACTCGGCTACAGAACATGCATCATTTTGTCAATAGCAACTATAATAGCATTATTTAGTCAGGACCATATACAGTTGGAGAACCGTAGCAACTTGCTCCGCCTCGGGGAGTTATTGCAACAGCCACTCTTGACAAATGTAAATAGTGGATGTTAAATATTGCTTTTGTCGCATTTCTTAGATTTTTTAAAATATTTTTTTTTGAAACTGACAAATAACATAAGTATCACGATCACTCTATCTCAAATTAAAAACACAACAAATAAATTAAAATGAAGTAATAAGTGTAGCATCTCTTACTGAATTTAAATGCTAAATCAGGGTGGGGAACCTTTCCATGTCAGTAAAATTCGGCATTTCATCTGTGATCTAAGAAGACCGCATCCAAGAAACTTCAATTAGATAAATACAAATATGAAAGTATATTATCAATGGCAAAGGACAAGCTTTAGTATCGGCGAAAGTGACATCTGTTTACGAGAAAGAATGGTAAATGAACTTATTGTTTTCAACAATTATATACCTCAGTGATTAAATTCAGCGATCTTTTTCGAAAACGTCTCAGCTGATAAACATATTTCTCATACTAATCCACTAAAAGTTCCAATCAAATAATCTTAAATATTTACGCACATTATTTTGTATTTGAATGAAAACAACGAAATTAAATATTTGGATTCAATCAAACAGCCGAAGGTATATCTTACTAAAATCTTTTTTACGTCTAACTACTGTTGTTTAAATCATAAACAAAGGCAACATATCACATACGCCGTTTTGCAACTTGCCACATCTTCCCCTATAAATAAATCGTTCTCAATTTAAAAAACATACATATCTGTTCCTAAAAGCTATTCTTCTGTAATGCGTATTGCATGAGTTACATCTAAATATAAGAACGAGTTTTTTTTTGTTGTTGTATGAACAATAATTTGGCTTGCTTTTAATGCACCGTCAACAGAAACGGGGTCAGGCATTTCAGCCATTTTGAGCAATGATTATTAAAGTCAGCAAACTAAATTATTCTGAACAGGTGTTTTCAATTCGTTGAAAAAATGACTGAATTTTCGTCTTAAAACTAATGCTACACAATCGAAAGTAACAAATAGTAAAAGCAATATATCGATACATTTAAATTTCCGTTCAAAATTCTAAGAATACGGATAGCTTACTTATGGAACTGTGAATCAAAATATAAATAAGGTTTGTTTTAAATGAACATGAAAATAGACTTTCAGTAGCGTACTTCAATGCATGTATAACATTGAAATTCAGAAAGCGGATGTTTACAATAAACTATGCCAGTTCTAATAATGTTCACCAAATAAACAGAGTTTGCTTGACGTTTCTGTTTTTCATAATAATTGCATTGAACAAATATACAAGAGTCAAATTTATACAAAAGTATAAATGGGAAACATCATCCAATATAAGAAATCAATTCAGTATTATTTCTTAATTAGTAGCCTCTAGGGCTTCCAATCTCGGGATTTCGGGATTCACTGTAAATTATTAAAAATAATTCATATTTGTAATTAAATACTTCCTGATTAACTATAACCTGTACTTCAATTTGTTTATATACATAGTTTTTTATAATACCTATATAATTAATACATAAATGTATTTTGGTCACCCTCTTTTTCATGCTTCGTAACTTCCGTAGACAAGAACAGATATTTTTTTTTGTACTATTTTCATAAAAAAATCAATTTCATTTATAAATAAAGTCAATAAATGAAAAAATCCGTTCCCATCCCCGAAAAATATTAAATCATATATGCATTCATATTGAATCAATAATAATGAATACAGATTTAATTTTGAATATACAATTTATAACATGAAATTAAGCTTTATGAGTTTTATGACCAATGACCGTAATCCCGGGATCATAAAAGGGTCCGGGATTGGATGGCCTCAAAGCCGCCATTTAAAAAAATTGTATATATCTAATATAAATTAAATTTTATACAATAACATACGATAGTTCATAATTATAAAATGTACTTTAATCCATAATAATATGACTAACTTTGAAAAACAAAAACATAATAAACATCGGAAAATTGTAAACTAGTTGTATTTTAAATTTATATCTATAATTTCTTTGTGTTTGTGGTATCCGTTCAAAGATGTGTGATTGTTGTTCAATTATAAAGATTCGTATTTAGAATATACGAGTTTGATCATTTATGTGTATGTATTTATGTATAAAACTCTTGCAATACATAATAAACAATAGCAAAGATACTGATTAATAATAATTTATTTGCGACCATAAAACGGTTTCCAAATTCAAAATTCATATTCACTCATTGAAAACGGAGATTGAGTTCCAAATTTGAAATTTAAAATAAAACGATACATTCACAAATTTGAATGAACTGACAGTATTAAGAATTGTGTATTATGAAATCACTGCACACGTTTCAGGGGAACTCGACAAATCGCTTAACAGTCCCTGTTAGAAAGAGAGAGATACTCGCAAGGGAGAGAGGGAGGCTGTCGCTAGGAAATGTATCGCATGCAGGTGGACGAACAGAGAAAGTTCTCTTAGTTGCCCTTAGCGATTTGATTATTGTGATGTTATGCTATTAACATTTGCAGGGTTGTACCAATACTAAGATTATTGTAAATTATTGTTCAATCATGTATATTTATTTATTCATGCTGTTAAGTTTTGAAAATAAATATAAAATATAGAGTGAATATTGGTGATTATTTTTTTAGTAATGTAATGTGTGTGGTATTGTTACATTGCTAACACTTCTTAGATTATTGTACGATTTAAAAAATATATTTAAAACATCACAGCTAATAATTGCCATCCACTCGAGGTCAACACATAACAAACACCCTTCTCCAAGTATTAACCTTGTCCTTGATAGGATAAATTATTTCGCATATAAGTACTATTTCGCTTAACCAAAAAGTGGCGAGTATAATCATTTCAATAAATTTTGTTTACATTTTTTTTTACAGACCATACTCCGCTTAGTGATCAGAACGTTCAAGGCTCAAGTCCCGAGAAAGACACTAATAAATAAATAATATTTCATATCTTGGGTTCATCTGGGAAAATGATTTGATAAAAATTAAAAATGTATGCCCATTCCTTGTTCACTTATCACTATGCAGATTAATAGATCAGTGAATCAAAAATAAATTAATTTAAAAGCACGCCTGATGTAAGGTATCTCGTTTTTTTTTTGTTGAATTATTTCTTGAAATTCTATAATTGCATAAAATTATTATTACAATTTGCATTTTCCTCCTGGGCTAGAAAAAACTGTTTTTTTTTTTAAATTATTTATCAAGATAAGTCCATAATGATACACAATAATTCAGATAAAAAAATCAAGCAATATTTCGTCAAATATCTATTAATAATAAGCAAAAATCCATTTTATAATGTACGTATTTTGTATTCATTCTACTATATAAATTGCCGATCCATTTATCTCAAATTGATATAGCCAAAACATAACAAATAAAAAAATACAAAAACGCAGAATTACGTCGTTACGTTAATAATAAACACGGGAAATAAAAAAGCAATCTTAAGTACTTAGAAATCAATATCAGAAAAATCCTGATCAATAATAATACTTTCAACAACGCTTGTGTAGGGGTGGGGAACCCTGTCATGTCGGATGGCTACGTTCAATTATGATATTAGGCCACATTAAAAAACTACAATAGTTTAATACATGTCTTAAAAAGTGTGTACATAATCCGATTTCTGTTTTGCCAATAAAGAATTTTAACAATAATATAAAAATGTTTCATTCATCAGTTTTTATTTATGATGTTGACTTTCTGAATTATCGATGGAAAAGTCATAACATAATCATAGCAACTATAAAAATAAGACATTTCGAACAAGAAACTTGGTGATATTGTGCCGTGTGGGCTTTGCTTGGAACATCGGATTACAGAAGAGCGCATTAAAAACAATTGCCCGCGGCCTGTTTAAGGCATAAAAAAATAATTGGTACGCGCAGCTTATTCACATGTATTATAACCGTAATATTTCAAATTACTCTATTTACATCACTTTCCAAAAGATAAATACCCGTAAAAAGTCTTCTTGCCCCGGAATTATGCGACACTTAATATTACAATGAGCGTCTTATGGGTGCCACTAAATTACAACCCATCCATACTGGATTACATTAATGAAAATTAATTTTATTATACTATATTCTTTGAAATATAGTTATCCGATATAACATTTAAATTATGTTATGTCTTTAATATATCGCATACTCGTATAACATATGGAAGAAAAGTATTTTGCTGATATATACTCGTTTAATTATTATTTAATTGTAGCATGGTGTTAATTTAACATTTTAAAACTCTAATAACTCTCAAGTCCGAGGATGATTTTTGTGTATGGTATGGCATTTGTTTTAATTCGTTTCGTGGTCAACTAATATTTGGTTCCCTGACTAGACAAAACCATTCATTCATTGATTTTAAATATTGATTTATACTCAAATGCATGGCTGTTTGTGATGCTTTCATTCCTCCCTACCCTCATCTTAGTAATTACCTTCCTACCGTCATCGTAGAAAGATTGAACAGGAAAACTAATGACGTGCAAGTCGATTCTAATTGAATTCTCTTTGAGTCATTTGTTTTCTGATTCTCGCTATTGACAAAGCAGTGTAAGTATAGTAAATAAGTGATTCGCGACTATTAAAATTATGACGAACACGTGATTCTCGTTCGCTGTATATATGATGTCTTATGGCGGTTAGAGCTCTAAATCAACAGTAGCGTACGGAAACAGGGTTGTGAAATCCGTAGACAGTACCATGCCGTTTCGTAAAAAATAAAATTTCCGTTTTGGTTTTCAAAATTGAAAAAATCTTAATTTGATATTGATCTTCTCGGGACTCGCACCCAGACCCACTTGATCACTAGAGTAAAGCTCTTATCACTAGATTACCGAGGTTGAAAAATTAATTTGTCGTAAATTAAAAAAAAAAATTGAAATGCATGGCATTACAGCTGACGCCAATGCGCCATGCATTACACAAACATGACAAAGGTAACAATAATACTAATAAAAACAATAATGAAAATAAAAACGTTTTTTTAAATTATTGAATACAAAAAAAAAACAAGACATTAATTTTTGTTCAACATTGTATTATGTTGTGTTAATTGAAGTAGAAAAAGTGGCCATAGTGGAAAGACCTAGATTCGAAATCAAGTAGTGGATCGAGAATGGCTGATGTGTTTCTTTATTTTACCAGTTTATATCGTGAACATAATATTACACAATATTGAAACATTATAGCGACGCCAAGACAAGAAAAAAAAAACATCACCAACGCAATAATTTAATTATCTCAAATTTATTAAAAATCTTTTGAAGCTCCGCTGTTCGTAATTGGATTTTATGTTTCATAAAAAAATATTCCGTTAAAAATTCACTACGTATGGACGAAACTAGTTTCATAAAACTTAATAAATCATCGAAATATCTGTATGACGCCCCAATATTTTTGATACTGACAGATATATTTATCGGAGCTTGACACCTGCCAGAGAATATATGGCTGGTCTCATTTTGGACGAAACTGGTGAATGAATTCAAACAGTGATTTTCAAGTCGGTTTATTTTAATATTTATTATCGAATAATATTACTATTTGTAAGATATATAACATTTTATCGTTATTATGTCTTAATTGAGTAAAACATATAAATAACTATAAATAATAATATAAATATAATGAGGTTAAGGGCCACCCCAAAAGGTATCAAAATAAAATAATATTTTTTTTACAATAAAAGACACGGTTATAATTTTTTTTTTAAATCCAGTCTGTCAAACTATATCCCGAAATATAATGTGGCCCGTTTGAAATTTATTTGAATTTGAGGAAGAAAATATCGCACTAAAATATATAAAAAGATATTTGAAAATATTTAATAAATAAAGGCGTGCGGGAAGCCAATGGGTTGCCCCTTCTGAATGGGCCTGATTTATAATATTACTTATTTATCTTCACAGCGACACTGAATAAATACAACTTCATGATAAATTTAATTGAAATGTAAGCGCATGTTAATTGTTCCATTTAAATATATATATTAATGTATTGTGTAAATCAGTGGTTCCCAAACTTATCATGCCCATGGACCCCATCGTAAAGCAAAAACCTAACCATGAACCCCCAAGTAAAATAACTCTACATAACTGCATAACAGAAAAATTGTAAATTTAATTTTGATGTTTTGAATGGTCAATGGTGATGTAAAAATAAATAAAACATTTTGTTATTTTAAGTATGATCAGGTTCGTAACTGCACTAAATCTATGTTCTTCTAAATAGGAAGACGGGAAAGCAATCAATAGTTTCTGTACAGTGACATAATGCAGGATATAAAATTGATATCTGTTTTTATAACCAGAATTTGTGGTATCCTTGTTTAAACATTGACTTCGCTCCTCATTTGTGGATAATTCAAAAAATTCCTACTGTGTTAGTATGGATTCATCTGAGTTTCTGGGCCTGCTTGCAAAAGGGTCCAACACCCAACAAATCGTTACTAATTTATTGAGTGCTATTTATTTCAACTTTAATAATAATGAAAATGTGTTTTTTATATAATTTTTTTTGTTTATATTAAACCTTTTGCGGACCAAATTATTTTTTAATTTGCCGCAGACCCCCTCAGCGATCACAATAACCCCTGGGGGTCCGGAGGAACCACTGGTATAAATAAAAAATAAAAAAAGTTTAGGTGCATTTTCAATTGATATAATATTTTATTTTTTTTAAATAAAACATAATTCATTTGTACTACTTCCACATATTTATAATGATTTTAAAATATAATCCTTTATTCTTATATATAGTCTTTCTTTTATAGTCTTTCCACCAAGAACTGACAGTTAGCACCTTAAAAGTAATAATATTTTGTTTTATTGTCACCGTTTTTGCGATGCAACCAAACGTCTTGATAAATATTTCATTACATATTGCAGAAAATTTCAGGCTTTCAGATCAATGGTATTCATTTGCGTGATAATTCTTATTAATAAACTTTTTCCCTCCCCGAGCCTATTTGAAAGAAAGTTGTTATTTGCTTTATTGCTGACAATTTCGCTACAATATACCTACGTTTGTTTATTTACTAGGCATAGCATTATTTATTTTTTATCGTCAATGACCAAGCGGTTTTACTTCGTCTGACCGCATTTTACTGTTTCTTATTGCCCGTATTTATTAATTAAAATTCCATTTTAAAAGCTCGGGATGTTGATCTATACTCATAAACTGATTTGGTCAGTAACTAATTCGATAAATGATCAGTTAATAATTATGTTCGGTCAGTAAATAATTGCCAAATGGTTAAGTTACGTTAAGTTTAATTAAAAAACTGACCGTTTTATATAAATTTCTGACCGTTTATTTTATTAATTGACCAAGTTTACACTGAGCAATGGGTACTGAGCATGTAAAAAACATACTGACTATATATTAAGCTTACTGAACAAAAATTGAGATAGTTACTTACCCAATAAATGCAGCCCCCCAAAGTTTCCTGGCTATTTTTATTTCTAGGGTACAGACTCTTTCTATCCGTTTTCCGCATGTACTCTAGTTACGTATTGCTAAAAATTCTGTAAGCTGAAGGCTTTCAATGGCGAAAACATTTAAGGGAAACCCCCTACGAATATTAGTAGTGGGTGTTCAGTAAAAAAAATGTTCGATTCTTATCAGTTGAAATTATAGATAGTTTTGGTTACAAAAATACATCTTGATACATAGCGAAGGAACACTTCGCAAACCCTAAAATTTTAACGGAACACCTTGTTTATTTTGTTGTGGTATATAATATGAATATGAAGTCAAACATGTTTGAATTGTTGCAGCTGCAGCAGCATATAAAACCATTCTAATTTTTTGCGGAACACCTTTTTCCGTTCAGCACAACACCAGTGTTCCGCGGAATATAGTTTGGGAAACCCTGATCTAGGTCATATCATTATTTCAATGCTTTGTTTATCGGTGATTCCTGTAGTCCACCGCCGACCATCGACAGTATGAGAAAAACTTTTGTTGAGATGCCAAATTTTGAGGGCCTGTATTTATTGGGTCAGTAATTAATTCGGTAAACGGTAAGTATACACGTGGTCAGTTAATAAAATAAATGGTCAGTAATTTATATATAATGGTCAGTTATTAAATTAAACCTAATTTATTATTTTATCTTTTTTACTTAGTTAACCTAACCTAACCTTCCTTTAATATTTACTAACCGTATCTTTAATATTTAATTACAATTTTTATTTTTCTACTGACCGTTTCTTTAATATTTCCTGACCGTTAATTGAATTAGATACAGACCAAATAATTAGTTGCGTCTATTAGTTGCAAATTTGGAGAAGACATGATTTAAAAAATCGCTTTCATTTTTTTAACTAATGTTTCCATATTTAAAATAGTATCATAATATGTCGATTTGGAATAAAAATTATAGATTTTTAAATCTCATAAAGCACAAACGATATAATAATATCACAGTGTGGTTGGTGCGCTTGCAAAATACTATAGGCATTATTTAGATCCACCGCTCATTCAGCGCGCAATATCGCAGTATATTTCGAAATATTCTATTACATTTTATGATTAATCAGTGGTGTACTGAGGGCGCAATTTTTTTAATGGATATCTCAGTTAATACCAAATTAATAAACGACCTGCATTTATTGAGTCAGTAACTATTTTAATTTGTGATCAGTAAGAAATAATAAATGGTCGGTATATTAATTAAACCTAACCTTTTTAAAAGAAGATTATTAATTTACCATTTATCGCATAAGTTACTGACCAAATAATAAGGTTGCCTTGATAAGCAACCGCACGCTTCGATGCAGAATCAATTTTCTTTGAAATGATCAATATCATAAATCTATAGTGCATAAATTGTATTGAAGAAAGAAGAAAACCAGAGGTAATGTTGAATGTTCGACTCAGTGAAGTCATTAGGCAAAGTGTCGTCCTTCCGCAAGATTCAAGAAGCCACCGTTACCATTTATCAAGAGCGATTTTATTAAATGTACAATGAAATTGAAAGTCAATTTAACATTTATTCGTAATTATGTCTGAGATACGTGTATTATTTTGTTTCAAAAGATATATTTCTATAGTTTTGTAATATTACTACACCAAAAATCCATGCAGAACCAATACCTCAAAAATACCCGCTTTATTCTTTAAAATAATTGTCGTATGATAATATTACTGATACTAGGTTCGCTACTTCATTTGCACTCTTGCTGGAGTATCTCAACAGACGTTGTATTGAACTAATCGCTCTCGCTATGCCCCGTTTTTAGGATCGGGTGGGTGGATTAAAAATCTTGAATGAAATTGTTCGGACACTGCAACGGACACTGCAACTGAAGAATACGACGTTGATCACTCACCTGCAGGCATTTTTATCTTAAAGCAATTGCTTAACACAGTTCATGAGCCAAACGGTGATGGGTATTAAATTGTATATAAAGGTGATATACGTGGGATTTTCACGCTCTAAAAAAAACAAACATCAATTTTCAAATAAAAATATTGATAAGCGTATTACTCATCAAAGTATGCCAACGTTAACGTCGTTGGCTTCGGTTGCGGAAGTCACAAATTCGACTCCCAGTACAGATAGTTTCATAAATGGAATTTTTAAACGATAGGCACGAATGTTTGTGATGACTAAACTCTCTCCTATCCATCTGATCTTAAAAACGGGGCGTATCGAGAACGATAAGCTTACCACCAGTCCTGTTAAACTTCCATTGTTATACGGTTACCCTCTCCGAAATAAAGTGTTTGAGGGACTGAGAAACAAACGGTTACAGATTAGCTTACAAAACTCCTTGTATTTTAGTTGCGGATAAAACCAATGCGCCCCTGCCGGTACATATATTTTAACCTCTGTGCAATATTGCGCAATGAAGTACAGGTTACTGTAATTTAACAATAACATGACTTGAGTCAATGCAATCTTATTGCCCTGCTCTGAGTTGTGAAACTAAGTCACTACTGCTTGCCATCGTGAATTCCTTTTCCTCTACGGGGGAAAGTTCATTTTGCCGGCTAGCAAACCAAAACAGGTCATGATGCAAGCGTCCAGAGTAGGCCGCGCAATCGCGATGAAGAGATTATCAGGGCTCGAAATGAATATTTTTAATAACTGAACCGCCCGATATTTAAAAAAAAATGTTTAAGTACTGCTTTTCTTATCAACATTGCATAATATCGACTGCGTTTTGGCCAATTGATGTAACCCTCAAAAAATACGAAAATGAATTAATGATTGGATCTCATTTTAAAAACGACAGAGCAAGTCTCGGCCAAATGATGTAAATTAGAAAAATAAATTGACTACTTTTTGAAAGGGAAACATCACTTTACATTGGTTTTATTATCAAAAATTCTAACCCGTCCATTTGATGTAAGCCGCTATTATATCGACACTCCCTACGTATAATACCGTATCTAAAAACACAGGAAAGCATTTCAAAGATTCATAACGCGACTCACCATATAATGCTTTCGATAAAAACAGATTTTACTCTCTCCTGATTAATTTCCATTTCAATTGGCTAAAACACCTTCGATGTATAAATAAGTATTTTTTGATTATTTACGAAGCGGTAAGATTTTTTTAATATATCACGAGACAGCGCATTCCGGGCGAATTCGAACCCTGGCGATAATAATGCACACACAATATAGAATACGCATTTTAGAATCTTGTTATTATTCTGTTAAATATCAGTTTTTTTTAATAAAGTATTTATCATTTAAAACGGAGGGGCGGCTTTGTAGCATACACGTTGGAAACCGCTCCCCTAAAATGAAAGAGGACAATTAAATAATTACGTTTTTGTGTTAATAACTTATTGAATTGTAAGTGTAATTTATCTTGTTTGCTTGTAGCCTCCCTGTCTATATAAATTCTATAATAATGTAATTCCAAATACAATAAAAAGCAATGATTCAATTTGCAGAATGTAATACTAAACACTTTCTAGAGGTGATCAAATGCCAGGTCAATGTGCAACACTTTACCTTTAAAACCTTTATCATCAAGGAATTGTACAGAGCCGCTGTTAGACAAAGCGCACTTATGTACGATTGCACAGTACTGAAGCAAATATCTATCGTGATATTGCTTATCTTTACGCGAACGCATTCTTAATGCAAATCCAAAAGACATACGCTTTAAATGCATTTCCTGGCCTTCATTATTGTACCATGCAAAAGTTCAATTGAGATTTTGCATCGGGGATTAATTATAGTCCTGTTAATGGAAGAAAACAAACAATAATGATTATATTCGACTTGATATCCATGTCGATAGTGCATAAATTCAAGATGATTGTCAGAATTATCGACACTTACAATAATAATTAGTGTTTTGTTTTTTATGAGCATATTATACGATCACAGATTTATGTCACAAAAATAATCTTATATGTAAGACCCAGACCGGTCTGTAGGCGTAGATGTAGACATTTTATTATTATCACATAACATATGTTGGTATGAAATTGTTTCATGATCTAAGCGTCCGTGGCTATATAAACAATACACACAGTTCCGACGTGACGCAAACCGAGGAAAACAAACAACAATCAGTCCGTCAATATGGAAACTATATAACAGCTACTTGAGACATTCAGTATTTCAATCTAAATACCGTTATCTATGACGGGTGTTCCCACTATAATATGACACACCCTGGTTTTTCTTTGTTAAGTTTAAGTTTCATTAGGGTGCAGAACTGAAATCGCCCAGCGGTGACGACAATAATTTGGAGAATCGGCCGACTGTTGCCAAGGCTGCTCGTTCAATAGCCGGCGGGCACGTCCTCTGGACGAGTCCATTTTTGACGGAAAGGGGTAGCTCCGACGATGCAGGTAGTTTTTTTAATTGTATGTGTGCACAGTCGATTACGATCTGTCGAGCCCGGTGAGTTGCCGGCCTCATGGCGGCGCAGGTGACGATGTGAATTGTTTGAGTTTGTTTTGAAATTGGACGTAATTTAAAATCGTTTGTCGTGTCATTTGTATTATAACTTAAAGTAAATTCAGTTGCTAAGTAAATGTAAATGTAGAGTCAATTTTATACGTTAGGAATAATATTTTTGTGTATTGTAAACCACTGCATCTTCGATTAAAAATAAATAAGTGTTGAACCGGATTTTAAATGGTGTTTGTCAGAGATCCCAGCCGTTCCAAGACGTTCGATAACCAGCCATTCGCCTCTCTTCGATCCGGGTCTTCTCAAATAGTGGTGCTCAAATTTATTTGACAAAGATTCACGGTAACATATCTCATCTGTCGTAGAATAGATTAGATAGATTCGTAGCAGGCGCGTGCGGTGGTTTTATCTCTTTCTCGCTCAATCACATGAAAAGTGAAGGTGCAAGCGAGATGCAAGGGCATGCGGCGCATAGAGATAGTGGCAAGTCCACCGCACGCCGATGATTCGTAGATAGATTCTAGCAAGCTAGAATTTATCAATGTAATACGAATGCGTGTTAAAAATAATTCATATTTTTTCCCATTAATAGATGTCACCGTCACAGAAACGTAGCTTTTTCTTTACCGTTGAATAACATTAATTCATTTAAGTCACATATGGCAAAGTTACCATAGACAATAATTTCAAAAACAAAATAAATTATAAAGCATTGTTCTCCCGTTCTTTCTCATGCGCTTAGGTTTGTAGTATATAATAAAACATGGTTTCGCCTTTCGGCATCTTCAGGCATTCGAGTAGACGACGTATAATACAGCAAAATAAAAATGTTACTTATCAGATGTTTTGTAATATACCGTATTTGATTAGAAGTCGGCACGAAATCAATATTTTGCATTCGCTCTGGCAAAAAATGCCTTATTTGCATATGTCTGCCGTAACTTTTTTATAGTTTAGGTCGATGTTTTATTTAGTGTTCAAAACTCCCTACAAATATCATCACAGCTCCTAAGTCTTTTTAGTTTAAAGCAGGACAAATATAGCGTATCACACTTCACTGGTGTTTATGAATCGACTTCCGGGCCGTTTTTCATTAATCGAACATACAACAAAAGATATAATTCACATGCCAAATTGCCTGTCATAAGTATCTGAACACATATTTATTATCCATCAGAGCCGAAGCCGGAGCGGATTTCATCACTTAGCGAGTAAACATATTCAGCCGATGTTAATGAAAACAATAGTAACTATTGTATATTTATACAGATACAAATTTTGTCTGCGTCCGTGACGCAGTTGGTGGAGTCGCTGGCTACGGTTACAGATGTCTCGGGTTCAGTTCCCTGTGCGGACAGTTTCATAAATTGATCTTTCAATCGATTTATGGATTTCCGTTCGTAGTCTGAGTGTTGAAGTCTAAAACTCCCTCCCACCCATCCAATCCTCACGGGGCGTAGCGAGAGCGATTAGCTAACCACTAGTATTGTCCTACCCATATCCTTCTATCCCTACTCCCTTCGAAAAAAGAGAGGTTGAGCAACTGAGAAACAAGCAGTTAGAGATACCTCCATTAGGAGACAATACGTTACACGTTGACAGTGAATATGGAAAAAAATAATTATACAGAAATAAAATAAGTTTAATCATTCAGCTATATTAAACCCTTTTTATTTTTTTATAAAAATCGTATCAATTAATTAAATGAAATATTCCATAACATATTATGTACATTAGAAGTCCGCACGGGCCCTGGCTTGGCCCGTGGGCCGGGTTCGGGCGGGTAGAGACAATTGATATTCGGGCTCGGGCCGGGCCCGGGTAAGGGATTTGTTCTTCAGAAAAATATTTCGGACTATGTTCGGATCATCAGTACTCTTGATAACTAAATACTGTTGATAACAAAAAGGCAATAAATAAAATAATTTATTACGTTTCGAATAGCATTGGACACAATAGAGTCTTTTATTTGATAAGTATGGAGACATCATTTTATATTTTGGTAACCTGAAACTGACCTCATAAAATTGTTATTGATCCGTGAAACAATGCTTTTTTCATTTAGTCATCACCGATAGTAAGTTTAAATAGTTCGTAAATGAATAAAGTGTGTAATTCAGTATCTGTTTTCTATTCGTTGTAGATAGTCGACTGTTCCTTGTGCCGAAAAATTCATTATAAAAAATACGAAAGATTCGTTAAAAACGAGTCTCAACGATATAAAGAAAATGTTGAAAAGTGGTGACTGTGGTGATGTGTGGAAATCATTTCGTGAAATAATAGATTTTTTTACATGTGAAAAAGTTGGATAAATATGTTTATCAATTTTATGCTACTGTCTTTTTTTTTAAATCGGGTTTTTTTCGGGCCGAGATATATAAATTTAGGCTTCGGGTCGGGCTCGGGTAACGATGATAAGTAATGTACCCATATATGACGTCACACTCTAAGGGGGGATATCTGATATAATGTGAGGATAGGTGATTTGTGGATTAAAGGCTATATAAAGAAACGTGACAATAAGAGGGCTTAAAAAATAGTCAAAATCGTGTGACGTCATTTATGGACGCTCCCTTATCAACCGGTAATGCAGCCAAGTAGTCCATGATGTTAGACGCTCTTCTTATTCGGTTACGGTGTCAATTTCGTAATTTGATTTTTTAATCGATTTATGAATCAGTGTTGAAAGGCATGGGTGTCTGTCATATTTACATACTAAAACGATATCAGTATGTTAACTATTTAGACCCTCGATACGTATCATCTACGACTGGGGTGAAGTACTTGCGGCCGTATAGGGCTTCAAGTGCGGCCTTTTGACTGTAATAAACAAATACGAAAATAAATAAATTTCATTGTTTTCCTTAATTTACAAAATAATTGTCATACGTTTTTATGCATGTTTCTTAAATGCGGTTTTGTTTGAATTTAAGATAAATTAATGCGGCATTCGGGATGCGGAAGACACCTCGTACAAAACAACTTATGTTAAAATGCTTAATTAGGAGTCTATATTTTCAATTGTCATAAGCATTTTAATTTATTTATAAATGGATCTAAAATCGTTATTTCGAAAAATATACGGTGCTTAAAAAGTAATATATACTTCACATTGTCAATATTTTTTATTATTATTTTGATACACTGTTGTCTGTCAAAGATAATAGGGTGGTGACCATATTATCAAAAAGTGTCAAAAAAAAATACCTTTAAACACAATGAAGAAAATTTTAAAATAAATTTGACAAAAGTGGGCGACCACTGTCGGAGAAGGCCTATGATCCGTTAAATGCCGGCAAAGGCAAATAAATAAATTTAAAAAAATATATACTGCAGCGCCGGAAGCACGGTTCACGCGGAAATTACAATAAACTTTGCCCATTACACGGTCCTTACCTGCATACATCAATTTAACGTATAGATGCAACTTATATGTATTACGTATCAGCAATTATTATTATTCGAATTTGTGACTGATTTCCATTGGGGGGTTTTAACGCTACATTTGCTCTCGCGACAGTAGTTATATCAGTGGTACCACAACTTAGAAAACATACCCCTTTTAATGAAATGGTGACGGTTATACTATTAAACATATTTATGTTAACTAGGATACTCAACGTTTTAACCACCATCACTCACTAAGTCTGCAGTCTTTTGTTAGAGAATGTATTCTGAAGTAAAGTTATTCGTGTTTCAAATTTCTGTGTGGAATGTCCACGGCAAAAATCCTCGAGACTTGTTTGCATGCACCGTGGTGCTATGAAAGAGTTTTTATTAATTGAGATCTATCCGCTTTCCATAGGACGCCTTGAACCTTTTATATGCCATAGATGCAACCAAGTCAGAATGACCGACGGTGTTGACAGATCCGACTGATAGTTGAATCGTCTTGGGCAACTTTTACCTTTCTGGAATTTTCTAAAGGGTGTGTTCTGAATCCAGAATCACGTTCATTACTTCCATTTCTTCTTCTTGGGACGTATCCTCTTCTTATGTTACCACGCGGCATCCTCCAGTTCCGCCGAGTTCATCCAATATGTTTATGACCAACTCAGTTTCACTTTTATTGAAGAAGTGATGAATGTTTAAATGACTAACTTTTTAAAATGCGTATTTTTTTAGCTTTTAATTTTGTGGATTCATTGCTAATTAACACATTCGCAACGGGGGAAATACGACCAAAATACATACAGCGGCGGTGCTGATTCGCTTAAAATTGATAATAGGTCATGGAAAGAATAGCATGAAACTGACCAACCGACAATTACGCGAAAACAATTTTGGATGTTTCGTAATAAACTGATCAAATTCTTTCAATAATATTATGAATCAAACATGAATTATTAGTTATGAGCGATTAATGTCGCCTATATCGAATGAAGCGAAAAACGCGTTCCTCTCCGCGATACAAAAAACTTTACGACGCAGAAAACGCTTCCCCCGGAGATAACGAGTTAAGAAGTAAATTTTAACTTGTCAGTTCTCGACGGTTTCGTACTCAGTTACTGGTTAAGAATGCGAATCACCAAATAGACATATTCACACATTCATTGATTTGTCAATAGATTTATGGTCATGGAAAAGGCATGGATATTGTTGCCGTTTTATGCGTTTCTAAATACGATCCTAAATGCTAATAATAAAATAATTAGTTCATAAATAGTTCTTACCTAAAATCACCATCCTATCATTATCATATATAAGATATTTTGGACGCTTCGCTAACAACCGCTCGTCTTGAAGCACATTGTTTCGATATGCTTCATTAGAAGTCTATATACCCCACATAGGGAGCGGACTTTGTTTTTAAATATTATTTATTTATTTAATTTATATCTTTTGTAAATTGAATTTATTTTGTAAATAATAAAATCAGACAATAGTAACTTAATTCAAGTCTAAATATTAAAATAAAGTAAGGCAGAACTATAGTACTGACGATGGTGTGAAGTCGAAATAGCTATACATTACAAATTTTGTAGAAATAAATACTTTGGTATTTTTACCTTATTATAAACCAAGTAAATTCGAATCTTAAACGTTGCAATCTTTTAGGGGCCATGCTTGATTGAGCGTGCAATGAGGAAGATATGTTGGAGCAGCGTCAATATTATGATCAATAGCATTACACGTATATTCCGTGTGATTTAAAAAAAAACTAAAATTATTCATAAACGCGATTTCAAAATTGAGAAGCGCTGATATATATGATAACGAAAATCAACTCGTGGGACCGTACCGTGAAACAAGTAAGTTCTAAAAATCAGAATTAACTGAACCGTGACATAGTATAATGTGTCGTTGGATTGCGTCAAATTGTCGTAAGCGACAGAGAGAATATTGATGGTCTAACAACATTGACAGCTCGTTTCGTTTTTTTTTAAAGCTTCTGATATGTATGAAAAAATTTTCATTCCCATTGTATATAGAGATTCTTTTTAATGTACTTTTATATTATTTTACTCTTTTACTTGCGTTTTTAACGTTTTTAACGAGCCACGGTAGAAACAAGTCAAATGTATGTTACGATATGTCAATATAAGACCATTAATTCGACGGTGTTTTGGCCACTTCATAACCCTTAAAAAATACGAAAATGAGTTAGTGATTGGATCTCATTTTAAAGAAGACAGAGCAGGTTTCGGCAAAATGATGTAAATTAGAAAAATAAATTGACCACTTTTTGGAAGGGAAACATCATTTGATATTGGTTTTAGATTTTAAAATTCTAACCCGGCCACTTGTTGTAAGCCACTGTTATATCAACACTCGCTACCTATAATCCTGTATCTGCAAACATGATAATTTACAGTAGTGCATTTCAAAGATTCATAACGCAACTCACCGTATAATATTTTCGGTAGAAACAGTTTTTACTCTCTCCTGAACAATTTCAATTTTGAGGGTTATTATTTTAAACTACTGAAAAAACTATTCATATATAGGGTTACGCATTCTAATTTTGGTAATCAACTATTATTGTCCTTGTCACCATTTTTGTAGTATATTATGGTATAATAATGCATTTCAAATGATTGCGTACGAAACATAAAGTTATTGTCCAGTGATAAATAACTGAGGGGACAGATTTGTAGATTCGTACATTTAGTATCATTCGAAAAGTGTGATAAAACACATTGTCTAACCGATTTGTATAAGCGACTTTTGATATGAACTGAACCACACGGAGTATCACAAAACCTACAAGTAATGGTGGTCGGCAATTGTCGTAGGAACGCGGAGGATCGAGCGAAGTGGAGAAAAATAATTGAGGCGCCCAAGATTCATTCCGAACTGTTGTGCTAGGAAAGAAGAAAAAGTGGATCTAAAATTCCTAAATGATTAGCGAAAAAAAATATTTTTAAGATAAGATTGTACTTTTCGATAATAACCTTTATAGTGCGAGCCGTTTTCACACGAATTTGTCAATTGATCTGTTAAAACGCTCACTATGGCTAAAAATAGATCAATTTCATCAGTAAAAAATGTTTTATCCCAAATACATTAAGAAGTAAACTAAACGCGTCGCATTCTCGCTAAAATAAATCGAAGAAAATTAAGTGGCTGAAAAATATTTAATCTATGACTTTGCAAGCAAAATGGCTCCGGCCAGTCTTCCTATACACCGCCAGCACGCACACAAGGAAGCGCGTAGCCGCATAAGAATTTGAAATACACTCAAAGCTGAAATTCGAAAGACTGAATATCGAGAGCTCTTTTCAAAAATACATTTCCTTGTGTTCTACTTGACACTTTCATGATCTGTTGAATAATTTCTTCATCTTAAGGCTTGAAGTATTTTTTAAAGCATATATCCACAATTTTTCCTTCTAGTTTGGCCGGAAATACTAGATAAAATCTTGTCAGCGCGTTCATTGAGTTAAAAATTGTAAAAGTAAACTCCGGTCCAATTCGAGCCACATAACACTTTTCCGAATAAATAAATCTACCAATATTAAAGGGAAATTAGTTTCATTCACTGGTTGTCTCAAAAAATGTATTCACAATTTTTAAATTTAAATGTTTGTTTGTTTGTTGTCATATTGTATTTATGTTACCAACTTAAGTCAACGCGTTTATAGTCATTCTAGCGTCTCCTTATCGGCGTTTGAGTTAGATTAATAAATGTGTTTTTTTTTAAATAACTCACCTGCATTTGTATCCAAGCGTCCGCAAACGGGCTGCCACTCTGATATGGAGGCGGGGGTGATGCCCAGTGGTCGACTGTGCCGGGTACAATCTAAGAATAATATAATAATTACTTAAAAATATAATGGTCATCAGCGACAACTGTTTACCTACGCTGTCATCAGGTATGATGAATTTTTTTTTATTTTAAGATATTATATAACCGATGAAGAAAGCGAAGCGTGGATTGATTTTTAAATATATCATATATCACATGTTTTACTGATAAGATCAAGGACATTACGTGGGTAGGTACTTATAGGTAAACAAGGCTGTGCCTAAAGGCAGCAAATGATTTTTTCTCAGCAATCATTCGCTCAACCGTTACTTTATGGAGAAAATATTACTATTTGAACGGCGTTCTAAACAAGTTAGATAACAAATTTCAATATTAGATTGTAAATTGAAAATTGGTTTATGTAAAAATAAATTAAATTCTTAACAAGTAGGTATAATATTTATATATTTACAGATTTATATTACGATATATCGTCGCTGTTCTGGAAGAAAACACTTAATCGAAAAATGACATGCTGAGTTAGTTATACCAACATTTTCCTTATTTCAAACTCTACTGTATGGAATAACAAACTATTTTTAATCAACTATACTTTTACTTAAAAACAGTTTTGTACAAACAAGCAAAACGAAAAAGATGTGGCATTTCGAACATTTGAAAAACTTCAAAGTCCAATTACTTGAAACTAGTATTTTTCAGTTAGTGTCTTCTTCCAGAAAAACGGCGATGTATTTGTCTTAGTTTATCTGTACCGCCAAAGGTATGAACGGCACAACACACTGCTAACGTTGATAGGTAGCTCTGCTTCCTAATATTTATAATACTAATAAGGGATAATATTTTGAGATATAATATAAAACTATATTTTCGATAAACAATCAAGGGCACCCAGAATCTATAGCTTTGAATGATTGTTTCTCCCTTTTCATATTCTATTATGATTATAATTTGGATATTTACAATTGATTTTTGGCATCTTGCTTAAGGGCGGCAGTTTTCACAGGGACGTCAATGGCCATTATTGCTTAGATGTCGCGAGTTTAAAAAGTAATGGAAAACACTCATTTGAATTTGTAACATTATCTATTGATTTTAAATTTCCATAACATATAAAAAAGATATACCGATATGTCCGCTCCCAACAAGGAGCATCTCAACAGAATTTGTTTCACGAATACTGGTTATAATTCAGCTGCTAAACCTCTCTTTTCGGATATAGAACGATGATACGAGAATCATTTTTTTTTGTATTTTATTTTAAGAATTGTATAGCAGGTGTATGTCGAAGTAAATAATGAATTTTAAATAAACAAATGAATATAGATAAAACCAAATCAAACATTTTATTGTTAAGGAGGTTTATTTTTCATCAAGCATTCATTGTACAGGTTGTCCGCGGCTTATGACCAAGATATGTTTCTAAACTTTGGTCGTAAGTCGAATCGGTTGTAAGTCGAATTCCATACAAAATATAAAAATTAAATATTGTTCGGTTTAGGTCAGTTTTAGCGGCGTACAGCAGCGACAACCAAACATGGTACGGATAAATTTTAACATATCGGAGCGCGCTTTTCAAATCTTATATTGTAGCTCTCAAACGACTATCACAATATTATCGCAAATTTGTCCGAATCCTCTTTTTTTGATAAATAAAACACGGAAAAAACATGTGAACACAATTTTATTAATTGACTTGTAAAACAGATGGTTAGAATAAGGTTTGACTGCAAGAATTGCGTTGAAATTTCTTTTTGATTCGAATATTGTTTTACTTCAGGAATAAATGAATTTAAAAATCAGTCTTCGAAAATGAATTGCGTCATCCACCCTTTTTTCCTTACGTTGAGATATCACTAAACGTGGAATGATTGCATAAATTTACCCTTTCGTCGAATTGCATCCCGTCGAAACCCACAATGCTATTATAATTGTAAAATCACTGGTAATTCCAAAAGAAGTTGGAAATAATATTTGTCGTATTTTTATCCTCTATATAAACGTTAGACACTGTTTACTGTCTGTCAGTTCGAGTCCATTCGTGTGCTCGAATGCCTGATGATGCCGAAAGGCGAAACCCGGGTCGTTAGTGACAAAATACATGGAAGTGTACAAAATCTCAATAATCCAAATTTGATATTGAAATTCCATCAAGCACCCTCAGTCGATGTCTTAAATTATTATTTGGAGAGTTGCGTTATGAATCTTTTAAATGCACCCCTGTAAATTCTCATGTTTGTCGATAAGGGATTATACTTAGGGATTGTCGACATAATAGTGGCTTACATCAAGTGACCGGGTCAGAATTTTCAAACCTAAAACCAATGTAAAATGATGTTTCTCTCCTCCTCCTGAGACCTCATCTGTCACTTTTAAAATGAGATCCAATGATTAACTCATTTTAGTATTTTTTGAGGGTTACATCAATTGGCCAAAACACCGTTGATATAGAGTCATATCGTTGCTTCATTGAACAGATAAAATGAAATGAATAAGATGAAACGTTAGAGAATACCATAAACAACACAAGGTATTTGGGTAACGTTCGAAATTTACTCAACGCTATTCCTACTACCACCCGCTACAACAGTTTCAAACCCTTATTGTAGGGTGTTTTGCGATGCATAACAAAATTACGCGTATTTTAAATAATTGCAAAAACTCTCGGTTGTACACAAAATAATTTGCAGAAATAAAAGCAGAATATACTATAAAAAATGGAAAATCATTCAAGAGTTAAAATGTATTCGCAATTAATGTGACACCGTGTTTTTTTTATATATATCTTGTAATTTGCCTGCAGTTGACTTGTCCGACGGGCTAACAAATCCGAACGATTGACTTATCGTCTTAGAAAATTCTTTCCTTCCTTTTTTCATGTTGGACATACATCTATATAAGCAACCAGCTTACTATATCAAATTGCCTTATTTAAAATTTGATATATCTACTAAATTGCCAAGCTGGAAGAGTTTGATGAACTGTGGACGAATATGCATAAGCTAGTCGTTGAAGACAACTTTACATTATGAAACGATTTACGAATGTGTAATCTCACCCTAAACATCCCATTGATATAAATTATTGTTTTAGCTCGTATAAAGCTTTAAAACTTTCTTCATGAATATAGGCTAGTATCAAGAACTGCGCAATGGAATGACATATGTACTACATTAATGTTATTAATTATTATATTATATACAAACTATATCGGTATTACATTAAAATTTCACGTCCAATGATACCTTGAATATTTTCATTTTAGAGGTATATTGAAAAGAGAACTTAACCTTTATCAAAATGTAATGAATGAACTAATAATATTACCTAAATCTCTTTTTAAACAATGCTGATGTTTTATTGTGGAAAAAGGATTTAAGTGCGATTAACAATGGCGGTATAGTAAGTCGGAAGGGTTAAAGAACATCAACAAATAATAAAAATCTCACTAAGGGATGCGCATGATAGAAAATTCACTTCCAACGTATACAAGCTCGTGTGATCAATTTTATACGTGAAAAAAATACTCTATTATATCGTGAAAATCTCAGGTTAAAACTTACATTGAGATTACAATGAAACAGATTATTGATAAAATGTTAGTTAACAACCAAAATGGATAACTAGTAGTCGCAGTTTTTTAAATTTTACACCGTTACGAAACCCAAGATTACAGAATGCCAGTTTTTAACATAGTTTTATCTAATCTGAAATATAATCCTTCTACATAGCTATAAATAGGCCGTCTATGATTTTCAAAAGCTAGATCCGTTTTTATACCTACTGAACGTAATTCAGTATTTCGGAGAGAGAAAGGTCACTAAAGCGATTTTCTTTTATTTCTAATGATTTTCAATAAAAATATTTGATTCATTTCGTTATTTGAGTATCTACGTGTACTGCAATGACCTCCAAGTTGATATTTTCAACGCTTTTCATAACAATGGACTTCAACGGAAAATACAGATGCGTAGTTTTCATCTTTGTTTAGATTCTCCTTCTGTAATCTATATTCTTGCGTAATTAGTTAAATAGTTATACTTTAAGTTTTCAGAAATAAAACCAGTATACCTTTAAAGGTATTATTGAATAATTATATATTTTTTAATTTTGTCTGGATAAGCAAGCAACCGTTTTCTTGTCTTAAAATAGAGCTCCCAAAAAATGTTAGTTAAAAAAAACATTCCTTTTCTACTTATTTAATAAATATTTCTTATGATAAATAGGTGTTTATCATAAACGTGTTTCGTCTCAATAGGTATATTAATTAATGATTACTGACAATTTTTGAAAATTTTAATGCTTAGTGTATATATTTATTTGTTTCTCGATGCAGATAAAATAATTTTCTTACTTAAATCAAATGTTATTTTAATTCAGGGAGGTATTTACATCTTTCTTGCTTTACTTACATCTTCGTAGGGGCTGTTTTGTCAGGGCTTCAAATCAATCAGTCTGAACAAATTTAATTAGAAAATCGCAATTTTCATACCTGATCCCCCAGTGAATCCCCGGAGGCTCTGATGACGCAGCAGGCCGCCTCCATGCCCCTCCTTCGGCACACGGCACCCGCCGCAAGCTTCAGACGCTCTCGCCTTGACTGTGTCAATATTTCGTCCTTTCCTTGATAATCAAGCAATTCAGCGATAATCAACTCGACTAGGAATCGATCGATCTCGTGGTAAATTTACCCCACCATTTTCGAACCAATTGATAGAGACACTTTTCCGGCACTTTCCCTCCAGAACATTATTACAATTCAACAGAAAAACAATAGAATTCTTTCAAACAAATATCCTGATTACTGTATTACAATTAATTAGCTTTCTTGTTTCTTATTTGAGAGCATAGAGCACTCAAACATCAAAATACTAAATAATATATAGAGTTATTAAAAAATGAGACACGTACTTCTTCTAAATTCCCTTAACCACTTTTAACACAGTTCGTTTGTAAGGGAAGTAAGGAAAATTTTCAATCCAATATAAAGAGTAAACGATATAAATCTCTGCAAGAATGTTACTTTTTTTAGTACACGAATAGAAAAATTTTACAATGATAGTGCAAACATGCTAAGATATGAAAATTTCAAATGTTTTCAAGAAATCAATACTTGTCAAAAATTGTATAGGTACTGTAAATAGATCCACAATTACAAAAATATAATAACCATAACAAAACATTGATTACACTTGCATTTATATTTAGTTGGTTAACCAAAAAATATATTTCGAATAATTAATTCTCAATTATTTTTATTTTGAATAATTGTAAGATACCTATCTTGCAATAATGCAGTATTTTTCATAAATTAACGAATAAATTTTTTTAAATGAAATAATTATTTTGTAACTGATAGTGTTTATGAAATTAAATAATTAGAATGCTTGCATTGTATTTTATAGTAATTGAAATCGGGATTTGAAATATCACTGACGGTATAGAATCGAACGATGGTCGCGAATTTTCAGTGGAACAGTTTTTCAAACAATTGATTTTTCCGCAGATGAAAATAAAATACTTGTTATATTAGCGGAGTATCGCATTGAAATCGCGGAGCACTTGGGCGCGCAACAATTACCACAGGCGACATGCGCAGTTGCCGCTGCACGACTGGTCTGGGGGCAGTCCGAAACCGCTGGGCGGGACCACCGCCTGCGCTCAGCTCGGTAGAGGGGGCGCAACCACTTACTCGTGAGAGGAAATTTACCTACGGAACCACCAAACGGAAAAGCAATGGAAAAGTCGCCTCCCTTAGCTGCGGCGTCAACGAAAATGGACGCCGTTCCAAAGTGTCATCTTTAACTACTTAGAAATCATATGCACGAGCTTAAAAAATGAATGTTCTCTGTGCACTTCTGACGGTTTGTAAATTGTACCACTATGTTCGCGTTGTCGAGAAATAGCTTTTTATACTACTTCGATAAATGCTAAATATTACAAAAAGGGCAATATACAAGCTGCTAGTTTCGTTGCTCATTTTTTCTCAGCTTATATTTAAAATTAAACGGTTTTCTATAAAAAAATATCATTTTCTGACTAGTTAATCTGAAGAAAAGTATTCCGGTAACATTTTTCAACGCGTTTAAGGTGAACTTTTATTTCGAAACTGTTGGAATTTAAGTTTGACCTTAGCTGTGAAAGAAGGGACCTAAAGGTATACAGGTTCTTCAGTCTTAACTTCTCTCCATATCCACGGAGGAGACGTGAAAGGACAAGGAGATTATATACAAACAAAGATTAGGTACATGGTCTTCAGTGGAATTGAAGACGTGTTACAATAAAAGCGCGTATTCAAAAAGTTGATTCTGAGTCAACCGTATTTAAAGTTTTTACATTTGAATCAAATGAATTCGGCGTTTGAAAAATTCGTATTTTTATATTAAATTAAATAAAATGTCGTGTGTATGCGGCTGATTTTATTTTTTATTTAACAGTTAGTTTATGAAATTATACCATGTTCTTACATGATGAAAAAAAATATAAAATCAATATTGTAAACCAATATTGGGACACAGATACACTAAAAGAAATTTAAATCATTAAAAATATATAATATCTAATTAATTACTATCTTCGCGTTCTTTTGATGCAGTGGTATTGTCATCATCATCATCATTATCATGAAAATCTTCACTGTCAAAATTGATAATATTTTTAAAATGCACCACCTGAAGTTAAAAACTTTAAGTAGACTTTGAATTTCATTCTTTTTTGTTGGATTCACTGCTATCATTTTAACTTCTTGGTGATATAAGTACTTTTTTGTGAAAGGATTGTCGTACCAAGTTAAAGAATAAAAAAGTCTCGTAGTACAATCGAGATGTCCTTATTACCGTCTACGGTGTTGTATTTTATTATGGAATATTTTTGATTCGTGATTTTATCGTGATCTGCAGTCGTAAAAAGCATTTTTTATGACAACATTTTTTCATTTCTTGAAAGGACATGGCATTCAGTTTCTGATAGCTTTCAAAAATACAGTTCTTTCCGTTATTACTTTCTCTATGTTCCTCTTCTACTAATCTCTTTTTAAGTATTTTTTTGCTCCCAGACCACGAGACCTTCTATTTGTTGATTAAACATCATCATTGATAAAACTGTTACTTGATGTCGAAACCACTTTGAATCAATTTAAAACATCGACTGATGGCATCTTCAGGCATTCGAACACACGAAACCCGAAGATACCGAAAGGCCACATTGAATTGTTTGAAAAATTTCATGCAAAAACAGCGTATAAGCGACAGGTGTACTTTCAAACGGGATTTTGAGTCAATGAATGATAAATACATATTCTTTTCGCTGTTATTCCATTAAACAGGAATTAAGTAATGTAACCAACAAAAAATAAAATACTTAATATTGTACCAAGCATAAAATAATACAAAAAACGCCAATTCTCCCAGTGGTCGGGCCCCAAAATCGAATGTTCTTCCTTTCGTTGACCAGTGTTCGGCCATCTCGATGAAACTTCATAAATATCGCGGACGAATTTACTGACATTACACAGAACAATAAAAAACATAATGATGCAAAGCATGACAACATAAAGTATATTTTGTAAGCGATCCCCATACAACATGAATTTGTCGAAACTTGCAAAGTAAAAATGTGCTTTTTTTTAATTGCGTATTGCATCATGTAGGTCAGTATAGTGCAGATATACATTGGCAAGTGGCAAGACTACCTACACGAATTTTAAAAATCTGTTTTTTTTAATGTATCCACTACTGTGTAAGTTTTAAGCTCAAAAGGCCGACCATTGGCGACGGCTGACTTAAGTAACACTAGCCCTAGTGAATTTGCGTCTGAAATTGCCATGTGTTATCGATTTTTGTAAATTTTAAAATGTGTAAAGAAGGAATCGTAGTCGATTTTAAGATATTTTATTCAAAACTAACGTACGCATCCGTAGGCTGTTATTACACGAATGTCTTCAATTATTCACGTTATGGCATACTGACTATCTTCGCCGGTTATAGACCACGCTAACATTTAGAAGTTGGCACAATTGTTGTGCTGATATTTAAATTTGAATGTTGAAAATATTACCCAGGACCGTACTTCATGTAACACCTACAAAATATAATCAATCAATTAATAAGAATGCATAAAGTTTAAAGATGAAAATAGCATACATTTCACCTATAAATGGCAGCCAGGATGACGTGCGAATTTTACGTTGCCACTCTACGCCGTTTGGGAGGAGTTCTTGTAACAGATATACAGAGAGAATGGCAGATTTATACGGTTCTAGGATAAAACCGGACACAGAAAAGAAAAAGTTTCACATTTAAAATACTTTTGTTTCATGCGTTTTGTCTTTTGTCTAATCCTTTATGAGATTTAGAGATAAGGACATCGACAAGCTCAAGATAGAGCTGCACGTGCATCTTAGACCCTCCGGCTTTTAAATATAAAATAAATGCATTCCAGGTAGCCCGATCTAATAATTGCATAAATATTTTATAATATTGTTATTATAAGATTGTTGATAACAAACATATTTCTTTCCTATCCTACCACTTCATGGCACAGTCATGTCGTACCGCGTACTAATAATAGCCTATATAAATGTCTTGATACAATTTATCAACAACTCTTTCAAACAAAGATAGAACGCAACAAATGAATCTTTTTGAATGAGTTTCTGAAAATTATTATTTGACGTTATTTAAAATAAAAAATCTGATCTTAACATATTTTCAAGCTGAAAAACTCATGAAACAGTAGGAAGAACTTGAAATGGGAAATTTTTTCTACTCTGTGTCCGCGTTTTTCCGTTCACCGATGTATACATGTTTTTTCTGCTATATATTATGTTATAAGCATCACACTAAATAGATTGGACTTGCAGAAGATTTGAATCCTCTTGTTTTGTATAGAAAAAACCTCTTTACATTACAGCGATAGGAGGACGAGAGACTGGTAATTCGCGACTGACAGCTGATTACGACACTTATTAAATTAAACAGATTCATAAGCTCGCTCGGCCAATGTGGAATGCTGTAAGCTTTGATAATGCACGGACCGCTATTTCGTTTATCATTCATGGTTTAAAAATACGTATTTCCACCAAAGCGAATGCGTTCAACGGAAGAACGTCAACATAATTTTTCAGTAGAGCAGTCACTGTATTTGACTAATTTTGATAGACATAAATGTGATACACATGCATCCTGACAGTGCTGCTCTACGGTTGCGAGCCATGGCACCTTTCCTAGAAAGTATGACACAGCCACATTTACATTTCTAAAGAATTAAAATTGAGTTTGTAACAAAAGCGGCAGTTTCCATATAGTCCTGTTTAACAAAGTATTTATTTGAAATACATATTTTGTACTTGATAATAAAACAATGGTATGCCAGATGAAGCAAGAAGACTGACGGGGACAGAGATGAATGGATTTGAAATCGGTAATTATAGAAAGAGCTATATGCCTTGTACATACGCCATCCTACAAGAAGGGAGGTTCATACAAACAACACTCTGTGGTCTGTTTTGAAAAACTATTTTTTTTTAGCTGGAGACTACCATCCACTACAAATATTTTATTCATTAAAGACTAAAATAGTACATATCACGTGAGAGTAAAACAAAATATTCATTAAGCAAGTAAGTAGAATGATAAATAAGATAAATATTAGTAATATGATAAAATATCAAAGTATTTAGTTCTACAAATTTTATTGGGTAGTTGATAGCTATCTCGGGTTAACGCCATTGTTAGAACTATATAGCTCTGACGATGCGTTAAGCTGAAATAGCTATCGACTACCTTATAAAATGTGTAGAATCAAATACTTTGATATTTTATCCAATTATGATAGAGTTCTACCAAGTAAATGTCAATTCAATCAATAAGATAAATATTTTTGCACACAGTGTAAAACAACTTTTTTTTTTAAATAAATTACAATTTCTTTGTACAGGTTAAAAAAGAAAGCAAAGAAAAAGCCTTTCCACCAAGAATTGACTGTGAACACTTTGAAAGTGGTGAACGAATTAAATAATAACTGTGTGTAATTTAATAGAATAATTATAAAGTATGATGATATCCCACTGATCTTTGTTTTGTGTTGCTCGGCTTGAATGACCCTTTTCCAGCCCTATTACTCTCGTCAAATTGGCGTGAGTTTATACATTATTTATGAAAAATATCTAATTTTTTAAAAAAATGGCACTTAGCTCTTTTAGGTTTTCCAGTCTTCATATTTATCTACATACAATTTAACGATATATAAATTGTTACAATTTTTGCATAACAATATGCGAAATTGCCCGATGGTCGACGCGGGGAGGCTTGATAGATAGACTTGATGGGTTAAACATTCCCCACCATCTACTATGTACACATCCATTGACATTGATGTGCTCACATGGGATCCACCAACCATTGACCACCGGAAAATCGGGAACTCATGGTTGCACTCGGTCAGAACCAAGTGCCACTTATTCAACGCGTGCATTCTTACGGCGCTGCTTTACGGTTGCGAGTCATAGCACCTCACCAAGGCACAGGGTAACCGTATACTGTACTTTGAAAACAGATGCTTGCAGTGAATACTAGGGGTACAGTGGTTTGATTTTGTCAGGACCTCGGAGGCAAGAGAGCGGACGGGCCAGTCTTTTATATAAAAAATCCAAAATAATTGATTCTAATCGAATATACGTATATATCATTACCTTTTTTAATTTGTGGCGTAACTAGAAAAATTTGCAAAAGTTACGAAGGGCCCCGTATTATTTTTTTCACAAAACTGAAATTGATATACTTACTTATTTCCTCGCCTTTACTTACATATTTAAAAAAAAAATTCGGTACTTCCTTGTGTCAACAGCTATTATTAATTTAAAATTTATATTGTCCAGATTGACGTATTAAATTACTTCTGTAGTTTTACATAAATTTTAACTTTCTAAATGTAGAGCGATGAATTATCCAATTTCTTTCAACTACTGATTTGTGGCACTTTTTTACACTTGAAAAGGTTAAAAATGACATCGTCGTTTCAATTGCAAAATTGTGCATCTGCAAAATCAAAATTTTTTGAGAGAGCCCAAAAACGTCAACAATAAAACACGTAATTAGTATAGTTAAATATATTTTATATTAATAACGTGATTTTTATTATTGTTTTAAATCGACATAGTTGTTTTTTAAACTGTTTTTATGCAATCCCGAAAAATTTGGATTTTGCAGGTATACAATTTTGCAATGGAAACGACGATGTGTTTTTGGCAAATAGGTAAGGATTTATAGTTATTATTTTTATACCGCCTAAGTATATAAAAGAAATTGTATTCGTGAAATTTATTTCTTTGCATAATTAATAATTTCTTCCTTGTGTAATTTTATTACGAGTAACTTTTCCTTATGAAATTTCACCACGTAAGCGTCTGTTGAGTTGATATTCCTAAAATTCTGAGACCCAGTGCAGATAACTTTTATTTCAGAAATAAATCACCAGGTTCAGTTGAATCCTCAATTACGCTACCGCGAATTAAGCACCAATCGCGCGGTCGCATTCCATTGTCGTTGCAGTAACTAAATATTTCGTCCATGTATATTTGTTTTCATTTTTCACAAAAAAAAAACGTAACCCTTAATATTGTATGAGATTCACTCCCCCAAATACGCTACTCCCAATACCGTGGTCCCGACTTCCGCGTAAATTGGGGATTTATTGTATTTCGTCAAGATAGCGCAGTATCGACATCAAATGAATGATGATTTTTTCAATACACATACATATTACATTCATCCATAACGCGTACCTACATTAAAATTAAAATATTAATATATTATCGCCGAAAATATCACACCCATGTCATCTAGTAGTCCAGATAAAATTGGTTAGTAACGAAAGTTTCTGCTTGTCCCTCTGCTTAATTTATTCTACCATTTAACAGAACCCTATGTACCTTTTACTGGGTGTATATTGGCTGTGTGTAATAACTGCATTAAAAAATTATATAAATAGTATACTTTAATAAATTAATGCACCAATGGAATATGCTTACAATTAAATACACTTTTGTTTAGATCATATTCACTTTCATAAAAATAGTTTTCACTTACAACAAATACATTTCACAAAAAAACAAATTCTTTCACTAAAAATAAAGTGATCCCTCATAATAAAATATATTTTAACATTAAAGAAATATACACTTACGAAAAAATATTTTGACATGGAAAACATAGTTTTCACTTAATATAAATACTTACACTTTGAAATCGATAGTTGCACGAAGCTCTAATTAAATTAAAATACTTGTCGCAACACTAACCTATATTTTTTTTTCCATGTCAGCTCCCCCCAATGTGGAGCATATGGTCTCCTAATGGAGGTACCCTTGCAGTTTTTTCAGGAAGAAGGAAATTCTGTTGCTATACTTTTGACAATAAATATTTAAGTGAAATATATCTTTCACAAGATACTTAAACCCATCAGGAATTTCGATAGTGAGTTTTTTCTTTGGCTGTTTTTGATACTAAATGAAAGGCAAAAAATAGCCACTGCATATCGAGTAAAATGTTTTATTGAAAAATATATAACTAAAACAAATAACCACCCACAAATAGACATTATAATTTCACAAAAAAATCATTAATTTTATTTTTATACAAGAAAATAAAATTATTAAAACAGAAAACGGTTCTGAATGATTTCCATTTTTTATTTTATAGTATAACATGGGGTAGACTTCACAATCATTATCAAGTTTTATTAGGGTTTTTTGAGACTTATTGTTGACATAGGGTGGGGTATGTGGGTCTATTTAGTTTAGTTGTAAGAGCTTTGCCATAGCGATCAGGTGCGTCTAGGTAATAGTCCCGGCAGTGTCAATAACATTTTCAGCTTTTTTCAATGCGATTTTGTAATGTTGTTTCTCCTCGAGTTGATCTCGAGTGACTCATGGAAATTCTCATTTGGCTTATCTCATTTCGTCGGCGTCTGTGGCGCAGTTGGAAGTGTCGTTGGCTACGGTTAAGGATGTCTCGGGTTCAATTCCCGATGCGGACAGTTTTCATAAATTGATCTTTCAATCGATTTATGGATTTCCGTTCGTAGTCATGCATATTTGTGATGTTTAAAAATTCTTCCTCCCACGCATTCGATCCTCAAAAACGGGGCCTAGCGACAGCGATTAGCTAGCCACTATTCCTGCCCTAGCCCTATTCTTCTATCCCTACTCTATTCGAAAAAATGGCCACAAATGGACTGACAATATTAGTTATAAATGTTTTTTTCTGTTTAGTATCATGATTATAAACCCCAACACAAAGTACATAAATGCTACTGTGAAGTGATAAAACTGTAAATACAGATGAGATTTCAATTGTCATTTTAAGATAAACAAAATGTCTAGAGCCAAAAAAATGAAATATAGAGAATATTTATCCTTTTATATTAACTGAGACACATATGAAAAGTATGCACCCATCTTATTTAGACATTAAATAACCTAGACTATACTGTAATGCAGTGATTTTTTTATATTCACTCACTTCATTGCCGTTTGTTTTACACATTTTTATAAATATTGGTCTCTTTTAACTTTCATAGTGTGACAAATTTCATAATCTTCCATTTTCGCGTTTGATTTTTGAAGAATTAATATTTTTTAACCAAAAAATCAAAAAATACAACCAAAACATGAGAATTTACAAGTTTTGTGAATCAAACCTGTATTATGGCGGCCAGCCATATTAGATTTTTTAAATTCAAGGCCTGTGATTGGCTTGTCAGTCCTTCCATTTCAGTCAGGCCATTTATTTTTTGATTTCGAACAAACATTTAAAAAGTTGGATATTTTATCATTTTTGTAAATTTTACTCTCAAATTTTATTATTGGACTCTGAAATGAAATATTTCTCGAACTAAATTTCAAAATAAAGGCATTGTTTTGTTCTACCCACTTATGTGAATCAACGTTTTAGACTATGAAGGTGGTTAAAAGTAAATATGGAAACAGACTCACAGATGTACATCTTGATAATTGCATTCCGATGGGAGTGACAAGGTACTCACCGAAAGTTGAAAAAATTGTGAAGGAAAGTGAATGCCATTCTTTTCACTAATTATATTTACTTTTACTCACACTTATTTCAAGATATTTTTCAATTACCTATTATTTTGTTAATAAATAAATACAGTACGCATTTTATGTTTTATAGGAAGTCCGATGTACTAATTTATTTTAAGTAATATAATAGTATTATGTATGTATAGTAAGAAGAAATATGTATAAGTAGCTCACCAGACAATTTCAATTTCTGAAAGTAGCTCACATCCGTATTGAGTTTGGAGACCACTGTTTTTTTTTTTGAGAATGGTAGCTATAGGTGCAAAGAATTTAATGTCATACAAAACTAAAAAATGTTAAAAAGTGCCTTTGGCTAACTTTGATACTGGGCGCCTCATTTATTTCAAACTCACGCATGCGCCATTCGTACACGATGATCTGTCATATGTCATTCATATTTATATGAAATACATCGACAGTAAATTTGAAATTACGTTTCATTATATTTATCGATTTAATGTCATTATTTTGTATAGCAATAATTGTTCTATTTTGTGTGATACGTAAAACAGTTTTGTTATTCATATCTTTTCAGAAACAATATCAAGTTAATAGTTGCAATCTTAATTTATTGCTATCTGATGATAGGTAGGTAGTACGGTCAATGAGAATTTTGTTTATGTCTCTTTTCAAATAATTTATTTATATTATTATGTTGTAAATGTGACTAACTTCTCATTCATATGTTTCTATAGTACGTGAACATATTCTTCCTTCTGTTTGTTATTCAGGGAGGTGGAAATACCTCAAGACGTTGCAGAGTATGTTGTTGGCGAAAAAAACTTGGATTTTGGCGATGATATAAAGTAAATAGTAATAGTTGCAATAACTTATAAATGAAATATTTATTATTTCATAAATCGGTATTTGGTCATGAAATGTTATTAAGGTAAATGTTCGTGATTCCATTAAAAAATACATTTGTTTATGTAACAGTTAGGTTTATTTTTTTTGCACACATTTTTTGGAACATTGTTTTGGAACATTGTTTTGTCAAACAAAAAAAGAGTAGCATGTTGTAAAGAATATTTACCAAAATAAAATATTATACTTATGTTGGATTTCACTTTACTCACTCAATATTAAAACGATTTTTTTTATATGTCATGTCCACTCCCAATGTGGAGCATATAGCCTCTCAATGAAGATATCTCAAAAAAAGTTTTTCTACGACAACTGCTTGTTACTCAGATGGTCAATCTCTCGTTTTTTTCAAAAAGATCATGGTTATACGAACACGAATAGGACAGGATTAGTGATTAGCTTATCAATCTCGCTACTCCCCGTTTTAAGAATCGCATGGATGAGAGGAAATTTAATTAAGACATCACAAACACCCATGCCTTCCAACAGAAATCCATAAATAGATTGAAAAATCATTTCATGAAATGAATTGAATTCTGTCCGTACTGGGATTTGAAACCATGAGCACCGCAACCGAAGCCAACGAGGTAGACCACTCGACCACAAATCCGACCCTTAGGAAAAGTAAAAAAAACTTCACATTTTTGTTGATTTTCTCATTTTCCAGCTCTTAAAAGTTTTCATTGCACATTTCGGCATTGTTATCAATTTTTTATCTTTAAAATAATAGTTTTGCTTAGACAAAATGTCTAAATGTTTTATTTTTAACTCTATGACATTATTTATAATATATATATGTTTCTCTTTAAAACCTGAATGAAATATTTATCACCTCTTCAAAATAGTGTCGCAAACAAAGTACTTTTGACGTTTAAATATTGGCACGTTATGACGTTTTAAAAATAAAAATGGCGATTGTCAATTGTTTTACAGCTCACCTTGTAGTTCTCTCCTTACACCATGGGGTAGAACAGTCTTTTATCAAGTTAAATATATAGAAAATATTCAATAATGATGAAAGGAAACATTATAACAGTGGTTTATCGCATAATAGTTGTGTATGTCACGAACTTTATTTTTGACCGCCATATTGCAATAAACTCAGAATTGCCAACCTAAAAACATATCCATGTTTACAAACCAAAAAGAGTAAAGAATTAAAGAAAGAAAATGAAGATTCTAAAGAATTCAAATATCTTTATTTTACGTAAAGCATTTATGTGGTAGAACTGGATTATAATATGACAAAATATCAAAGTATTTGGTTATAGAACATTTTATTTTATCTTAATATTTCCACATATTTACATTACAAAGTTTGTCGACACCGATTAACTAAATTATGTGCAACACAAACAACATAAAATTATTTTTTTAAGATATCGACTGAGGGTGCTTGATGGAATTTCAATGTACAATTTAAATTGTTATATTATACAACTAGTATAACTGTACCCGTCATAGATGACGGTATTTAAATTGAAATACTGAATGTCTAAAGTAGCTAGTACGTCGGAACTATGTATGCATTGCATAAAATTTTATTTTATATATACACTGCGAACGCTTAGGTCATGAAAAAATTTCATACCTACATGATAATAGTAAAACGACTACAAAGCGGTCTGGGCTATTATATCTAAGATAAATAAAATTTATTATTGTGTCTACCATTAGATAAACTTAGTTTTAAGATTCTTTATATTTCGAGATCCAGGGTAGAAAACTTCACCCTTATAGAGTCTGAAAGTACCTACCGTAATTTTCAAACGATAGCTTCTCTCAATCAATCTCAACAAATCAAAACTTTCAAACACAATTTTTTAGGCTTAACAAATATTATTATTTAACACATTTCCTTGTTTAATTTAAAAAAACATTTTATCATCTGTAAAAATATGAGTATTTTTCATTGTACATAATAATGAAATAAATATTTATTTCAGTTTCAATGCCATAAAGATGGTTAGCCATCATTTTGCATGTCTATTGAAAAATTTCATAATCGTCTATGGTAAGTCCTCACGACGTTTGTTTACAGTGTAAAAATGCACCAAAATCGGCTCAGCACACATGACGTGCCACCTATTGTGCGACTCTCGCGTCTAATTTAAATAATTTTACGTAGGTATGGATTTTGCATTGTGACACTTTTTGAATTTCTTTATTGATTGAAAAATGTTAATTCGCAAGGAGCATCGTTACAGGTATAAAACTGCTTTGCACTTCTTGTTACCTACCTACATCGAAATATGATACGATTGGGATCAATGCATACAAATGAACTAGCATAAACATTCTGCGCTCGTATTTAGATAATTACAAATGAAGACCCAGTTTGCATGAAAGTGATCCTTTTGTGTGATAAACTTAAAACATTTTACCTGTTAACCATCTACAAAATCTACATAATAATGTGGGTGTGAGTTATTCATGAATACGTATTGATAAATTCAATCATTAACCATTTATTTCAATACCTCGCTATTTCTATTATACAGTGAATTATTTTGGCGAATTTTTATAAATATATTTACTCTCGTGTATCCGTATTTTGCATTTTTTATAAATGGTCATTTCGAGCATAGTGTGCATGCGCACACAACGATCTCTAGAGTCGTTTTGTGTATGGTTACAGTAGTATAAAATGCGCCAGTCTAGACAAGTACCCCAAAACAATAGCATCATAAAATGTTTTTATTACAAATTTTTTCCAATAAAAAATTGATTTCATGATTTTTAAATATAATGTTATATTCTAGTAGGTATTTCTAGTAATTATATAAATAGTAATAAAAAAAATCAACAATATTTTAATTTTAATTATGTATTAGAATCAATTTTGTTTTTCACACAAATATATCTGAGCCATTTTTTATTTAACCTGGATTATTGTATTTCTTATCGGTTATTTATGACAAAATAAACATAAATTTATCATACTAACGATTTAATAATTTTAATATTTCTCAAAACTCTATAATATGAAAAATATATAGCTCTACAGCCATAAATTATTATCTTTGTTCATTGTAAATATCATAGAGAACTATAGTAAATATCTTTATTCTGCAGCGGCAGGGAAACGACGCGCGCTATTCGTTTTGATACGATATAAAATAACAGCTTTGATAGAATATAGAAGTGCGAAAATGGATTTGAATAATTTCTTGGATAGAATAAATTCTATCAATGACTTTAAGTGTTCAATTAAATGTAATAAAGAAATAAAATTCTCCCCGATTGAATTGACCAAAAATCTTCTGGAAAATTTCGAGAAAGTTACTTGCTTCGATTTTAAAGTGAGTTTTTATTTTTTTTATCTTATTATAACCTTAATCTTGAAATTATTCTAATTCATTCTAATTCGTTTTAATGCAGGAAAATTACATTAACGATTCTATCCCTACATGGTCTACTGAACTTTTCTTACAAATATTGAATTCTACCGTCAGCCATGATGAAAAATGGAAAACTTTCTTCCCAGAAGTGTTACGAATAGTAGAACATTTCTTTAAACAGTGCAATGAATTCCGAGTTAAAGATGTTTACGTGTGGTGGAAGGTCATAGAATCAGTCACTATTGTAATAGTGGTAAGTTTTTAAGCAATTATTACTTTTCATACATCAGGTAGTTTCTGAAAAAATATTTAACAGGACATTCTTTTTCGTTTCGACATAAAATTTTCATTGAAAACTCTTTTCTGGACTTATTTTACTAACAAGATGAAAACTTACATTTATCTTGACAAGCATTATATCTTTGTTCTGATGAAAAAATATATTTTTATAGGTGGCCTGCAACAAGCATCAAGATATAAAAAATGCAGTAGTGCATAGGCATGCAGAAAATATTTTAACTTTCATCAACACAAGGACCTACTACGTTGATGTGAAATTTTTATGTAGTCAATACGGTCCGTGCATCAACAAGGTGGATGTTAGAATCAAAGTTAACATTTTACGCATTTCTTCCAAATTATTGTAAGTTAATATTGTTGTTATGCCTTAATGAAATTACATTTTGAATCAAATGAAACACTTGTGTAAGTAAAAATGATGTAACCGTTGTATGTTTTGTCAACCGATGCTCCTATACGACATTAAAATCCCTCATATAAAGTCATTCTGATATGTTCACATACGGAATTGGTTCATAATATGTTACTGTTATGTAAAAAAGGGTTCTTGTCTATATCAATGTAGGCATTATGAATTGGTCAATAAGTATGTCACTTCGAATCTTCTAACTCACGCCTTATTTGTCTTTTCTTAAATTAACCGAACTTGGGTTACGTCTTCGCAAATTATGGTGAATGGATCTCGATTATCCAACCTCATTCTTCGGTGAATGTAAGTGCTTTCTGAATGAACCGAAAAACCAAAAACTAAGAACTATCCAACATTCATTCTCTTGAAAACACATATTTTTATTGTAGCATGAGGAACAATATAACAGCAAAGCGTACGAAATAAAGTCTTATTATTTTAATAAAAATATATAATATTACACAATACCCACATGCGCTTTCAACTTTCAGCCTCAAACTGGTATCGATGATGTTACTCTACTCACTATGCAATGAAATCGGTGATTCTTAAGTTTCTTCTGCACTGGTTGGTAGATGTAGAGAACCGAAGCGAATTTGCAAAACAATGGTTCCCTAAAGATAAAATCAGAACAGCTTTCTGTGAGCTCACCTTTGAGGATTTTGATGAAGTAAGAATTTTTATAATTTGCACCAGTAATTTCACAACAATGTTACTAAAACCTTAGTGTCTTGCATACTGGCAAAAATTATTTTGATTAAAAAGTTTTGAGTGAAATTTAAATTCTCTTAAATACACCCATGTTAAGAAACGTGCAAGAATTCAAGAAATGTATTATTGAAAAGTGGTCTATCGCGAGACCTGAAGTAGTAGCCTGAGAAGTTTCCCAATAATATGCGTTAACATGTATGTTGTGGTATTTTTAGGACTGCCAAACGTTTTTTAACACTGTCGAAACCCAGAATGAAGTGCAGACTGTAAGTGACATTTTAGGATTTACTGCTGAATCGATGGATTCAACGATTAGCCAGGTTTGTTCATACAGGTGTATTATTGATTTATGAATACCATAACCATATCTTAAATAAGAGACTCAATTTTTGCATATATATAGATAGACACCTTACTTTGTTATCTTTCTTCTTTCAAAACGTTCCTTGATGGAACCTGAACATGATCGTGACACTTCTACCAATTGTCAGGTAATTGAACCTGATTGTCAGGTAATTTGCTGGGACATTTTCATAAATTGAATCTTTAATCGATTTATGGATTTCTGTTCGAAGGAATGGATGTTTGTGATGTCTAAAATTCCCTTGCACGCATCCGATTAGCTAACCACTGGTCCTGTCCTAGCCCTATCCTTCTATTCCTAATCTATTTGAAGAAATGAGGTTGAGCAACTGAGTGGCAAACAGTTCTTGTAGAAAAAATTATGTTGAGATGCCTCCATTAGGAAGCTATATGCTCCACATTGTGAGCGGACATGATTTAAAAAATAAAAATTTAACCTGATCACCGCTATGCATTTAATAATATTATGCTCGAATTACCCATGCGGCTCTACGCTCTGCAAACATAAAAATGGTATTTACCCATTTTTAAGAAAATTTTCTTCAAAATTAAACATTTCATTTTGATGATGACGAAATGATAAAAAAAGTACAATTTGTCTAGGAAAAATTATTTGTTTATTGCTCTTATTGATATATATTTTTTTTGAATTATCAAAAGCTATCGACAGAGGTTGAAGTGGGCCAGAAGAGTTGCAACACCACCTCACAAGTGCATTTGAAAGGTCATACCTCCCTACTTCAAGGTAAGCAAACAAACCTGAAGCTCTCTTGAATTTAATATAAGAATGGTTATGTTCAGATGCAATCAAAATGATAAGTTACAAATTGTACAATAATTGTATAAACAATGTTATTTCATGACTAAATAATTTATAATTTTTAAATTATTAACTCTATAATTCTAACTAATTAATGGAAAATTCAATAATCGACTTTTGAAGATTTCAGTGATATCAAATTTCACATTCCTTGTGCAAATTGTCAACCATGAATTTTGTGAAACAAGATTGATTGTTTGTTACAGATGATGAAGAATCACTTTCGGATGTTGAAGACAAATTAAATGAGATGCTCCAAACTATTAGGAAGAGGACATCGAATAGGTAAATTTATTCATAAGAAATATTCATTATATTTTCAGGCTGAAAAAATTCACTTTCATCCACAGAGATCATTGGGAAAATAAGCACTTACCATATAAAATTTACATTCATTTTTGCTAATTATGGTATTTATTTTTATATACAGCTGCTGCAAAAATCATTTTAAAGTATCTTGCCTAAGAACCCATAATTTTGGAATATTATCAAAAATATTCTTTTTTAAAATCAATCTGGAAAAAATATATTATTCTTAAGTTAGAAATAATTTTACACTAATCATACTAATAATATATTTTTCAGATCAAATTATTTGATACGCCAGCACATGCAGACAGCTTCGGAATAAAATAATAATATGTAAGTGTTCTTTTATCACTGTGCACCTTTAAAATTGATTGAATATTAATGTAGGTATAATAATAATTATTTATTTGACTGATTTATGTAAAAACAAAGCTAACAGCGAAACACATATTCAGATCGATGAAACTTGAACAATGATTAGTATTATTTATTGCTTACTGCAAATCATGAAATTGTAATCCAATTTTGTAAAAAAACATCACTAAGGATGAATATAATTTATTTATGATATAGATTGATCTTCAATATCAAATTTTTATAATAATTAAGAAAATAAGGTAATATTATTACCACTAAGTCTAGGAACTGTATTGTTGTAGATCTGAATTTATTTAAATTCTGATTCAATATTATGAATAATCCTATTTGTCGGATCCATGGTCGAGTGGTCAACGTCTTTGTAGTTCAAATCCCAGTATGGACAGTTTCATAAATTGATATTTCAATCAATTTATGGATTTCTGTTTGAAGGCGGGGATGTCTGTGATGTCTAAAATTCCCTCCCACTCGTCCGATCCTAAAAACTGGGTATAGCGAGAGCGAATGGCTAACCGCTAGTCTTGTTCTAGCCCTATTCTTCTATTCCTATTTTCTTGGAAAAAAAGAGGTTGAGCGACTGAGAAAAAAACAGTTCTCATAGAAAAACACTGTTGAGATAAGCTCTGTTATAAGTCCACATGCTCCACATTGGAAGCGGACATGGCTTAAAAGAAATTAAAAACCTGTAGATTTTTGTCATTAAAGTGGTAATAGTCAATAAAAGGTCATCCTAGCATAGAAATATGTACTGCTTTTAAATGTTGGGTGTCTATTGGTTTACTTTAAGATGCTGAAGAAATTAATGATTATTTTATGATGTCTATTGATATTTAATCTCACAGATACAATAAGGGGAGATTGCTTGCCCCTTCAAAATTGGTAAAATATTTAATTGTACCCTATTTACGTCTAAAATGTTATGATTCATGTTTTGGTGCAATGCAATATTTAACCCCTTCTTCTCGAAAGAGTGATTTTCCTGTAGTAAATGACTGTGAAATGAAATGACCGAATGGTGACATATCCTTTTTTAATATGAAATTGGCTAAGTGTTCTGATACTCTGACGGCTGACTGAGGTTGATATATAACTCATATTAATTTATTGAAATGAGAGTTAACCACCTCAAGCTCTCCATTATGTAGATAATATTAAATATGTATGTTGGTTGTGATTGCAGATGTAAAAAATTGGAGTTAATGCTGAAACCTGAAGAAGAGTACGCATACTCAACTGATGACTGAATAGAAACAAATCATCGCTAAAAAATACATTAGAGTTTTTTGTTTATTAATTTTATGTTATTTTAATTTATTCTTCACTGAAATCATTTATTTTTCATTATTCATATAGGTAATGTGTTTAAGATTCTAAATATTCACATAAATATATATATATATGAAAATATGTATGTGTATTTATATACATATACGCAGTGAAGATAGAAACAGGTGGGGCAAGGGGCCAAAGAAGAAAGATTTATTTGTGTACAACTTTAACATAATATGTATTATACATATCGACTGTGGAAAGGAAAAAGGACGTAACCCATGCACAAAAAATATTGAGTACAACCCGAACAAAACGTGTATTAAATTTTATACATTGTGAGTTATACACAGTAGTTTTGGTGTGGGTTACGTCCTTTTTCCTTTCCACAGTCGATACAGTGACATAATCAAAAGATTAAAGGATTTCAATAAAGACAGACAAGACTTTAGCTTTAAATATACAATACTTGTATCATTTTGAATATTTCATTTAGATTATTGGTGGGTCCATGAACCCTAAACACGAGTCTCCCCTGCTTATACAATATCCAATGTTATCTATGTACTGGCCTTGACTAAAAAAAAACTACAATGGAATCTCGATGTATCGTATTTGTCAATCATGATTTTGTTGAATATGGTAAAACTTGGCTAAGAGTGCAAAGTTCATTATTCTGCTTTATTGTGAAATTTCTTTATGATAGAAGGAAACTAAAAATCTTCTGTTTTTTATTGTACAGGTAATAATATCATATAAGCAATAATTGTAAAATATTGTTTACTGGATTGATTAAATAATGGCATTAATTTAGTAGAAATCCATTATAATAAGGTAAAAATAGCAAAGTATTTATTTCCACAAGAATTGTAAAATAAAGTTTATAGCTGTTTTGTCATTGTTGCATCGTCAAACTATACTATTTTATGATTCTTGTTAAACTAAATATATTTTTTATAATTTGTAAACATTTGTGAGAATCTGTTTGTGCTGCTAATATTTTTGTTGAAAATTATTTTTACAGTCGATTTAGAGTTTTTCTTTTTAAAAATAATATTCTATACATTATTTTTGTTTTTTCATAACTGTTGAAACACCTAAAGCTAAGATTGCCATTAAAATTTAATGAAATATTCGGTATAGGTAATTAATTTTTTATTTTGCAGTTTGTTGTTATTTTTGTATTCTTATGAATAAAATTGAAATATCTAAAAGATAATCGATGATTAATTAATGAAATATATTGATATTATATACCCATGTTTAATAATAGCAAGATGTTTTACTAATATCTAGACTGTATATTTATTATCATCAGCATTTTTGTCAGACACCGGGGAGAGCTAGATTTGACATAATTCGGCTAATGTTTTCGCTCCTGTTTTTTTCTTTGAAAGCATTTTATTTATTATAACACTCAGTGATGAATTTTTGTAGGGTAATGCAATGATATAAAAATAGTTATATGGTACCAAATTTGAATTATTGAGATTTCGTACATTTTGTCAAATAGTTCGCCTTTATTCTTCAGTTCTTAAATTCACTCCGTTTGCTCGAATGCCTGAAGATGCCGAAAGGCGAACCCGGGTCGTTAGTGACAAATACATGGAAATGTACGAAATCTCAATAATTCAAATTTGATATTGAAATTCCATTAAACACCCTCAGTCGATGTCTTAAATTATAGTTATATGTTACATTTATATTGTAAGTCTTATGTCTTTTTAAAAGTAAAAATAATAGTGGGAGTTCTTGCTAACTTTTGGTATGGAGAAAATGGAATTGAAAAATGTAGTTTTTGTGATTTTTTTCAACCTGTATTAAGTAAGTTTATTTACAGTAATAGAATGTTGTAAGTAATTATCATCCTTATTGATTTATTTTTTTAAGGATATTTGCTTCATAATATACTTCATGATTTGTTTCAACAAAATTTTTCAGCTGCTCTCATTAAATTATAAGTGAATTCTAATTTTTATTAACATTCATATTTTATGTTTTCTTGACATACAGAAATTGTGTCTTATGTTGTATAAAACATTTAAATTCTGTGTCTAACTAAAATTACTTAGCTTTAATGAAATTATATGATACCGCTATAACAATGTTGGTACAATAAAAAATAAAATATGTATACTGGTGCTGATTGTTTTTTTTAAGTTTTACTAGGTTGTTTTAATCCATCAGTTTCCATTTAAGAGTTATAGAACGGTAAATAGTGTGAAATGTGAACTATCATTCTCGCATTCTATCATTATCGTCTTATTAAGTAAATAAATTGCTCTACTTCTAATATAATCAAAATAAAAAAACGTTAAGAAAGAGAGACACTTGATTTTGAGAATAATTGCCTGGTCTTACAGAATCGACAGAGTATACGTTATCAATCGTTTAAGCTCTAAGTGTAGGTGAATTATTTACTTTTCAATTCATTAAACAGTTTTTCTTATCCTAGGGGGTTCTGACACTTCGAACCCCGTCACTATGCCACTACATTGAGCCACTTTACCACCATTGGAAATCACATTTGGACAAAGGGTTTTGTGGTGAGAGCCGTTATATAAAATTTTAGCATAAATATTTGCTGTGTTATTTTATAAGCTCAAAAGTAAATGTTTGTACGTACTTGTTAGATATAGGAACGCATTGGTAAGCCGCTGTGACAAAACACGAATCAGTTGGCATGCGCTGTATATGCGGTTTAATCAACATGTGAAGTCTCCAGTGATGAAACCGCTCTTGAATTTCTACAAAATTACAGCATTACCACAGACACGAAATGAGCCTAAATTTTGTAAATGCACTCTCTTGGAGATGCTCCAGAAATACGTGTAGAACAACATGCGGAATACGCCAGAATACATAAAATCCCAGACCTGCAATTGACACAGTGGTACATTTTGTGTATTGCTGGTCCAGTGAATTAACGAGTATCAAATTTTGCGCAGCCGAGTTGAACATGTCACAGCCGTCAGTTGTGACATGGAATCATTACCTGAGGGAAGTCTGCACTTGGTGAATTAAGCAGATGGCGAGGGAATGATTGTCGAAATTGATGAAAGTCTCTATGTTAAGAGAAAAAATAACGCAGGAAGGCTTTTGCCTCAACAATGGGTTTTCAGAAGTCTGTGCCGGAAAACAAAAGAATGTTTCATTGTGAAAGTTCCAGATAGACCGGCACAGTCGCTTGTGCCCATAATAATGGAGAAGGTGAGGCCAGGAACACTGATCATATCGGATTGTTGGCCGGCTTATAATAAAATTAATGGTTTTGAACACCAAATGTCGAACCACCGGTACAACTTTGTTGATCCAATTACACTTGCCAATACACAGCACGTAGAGTGCATGTGGGGTTGAGGAAACAACAGAAACTTCCTCGACTCTTATCTAGCTGAATTCATGTGGCGGAGGAGATTAAATGGACGTGATCCTTTTGATGAGATCCTTTTGATGAGATCATTTTATCAAACATTTAATAGTACATAATTTAAAAATTCAATGAGTATGAATATTATATATTATGTGTATAAAAGGAAACCGTTTTTGATTCTTCCCAATTAATTCCTATTTCGATTTATTAGTTTTCATTATTATAGAGGCAGAGGAAATACTTATCGTGATCTTAGAACAACAATGACGGGTATCTTCTGACATTTATAATACCAATCTGAGATATTTGGCTCCTAAGTTTTGAATATAAATAAAAACTTAATATACATAACAATGCAATATAAATTTATAGATTAGAATATTATTATAATTGCATCTTGTTTGTATTTTGAAATCATTATATGGTCAATATTTGTTAATTAAAAACTTAACTTATCATTAAATTAAAAACAAAACTTATTGGTACTGAAAAAATAATCAATGTTTGTAGTATTATTCTTAACTATTGAAATTGTAGAAAATACTGTTTCAATAAAATTAATTATTTTATTGGAAAAATATTAATTTAACAGGTTATAAAATTACAGGCAGTATAAAAAGAGCTATATAATAATATTATGCTTGATCGTCAGCAGGCATTTGTTTCAGTATTTCCAGCAAAGATTGTATTTTTTCTCCGTACAGTTTGATTTAGATAGAAAAACATTAGTAGCCAGACAAAGTGTATAGATAATACTACTTTGTGCAGATTTTCGCCTTGTTGGTTTGTCTAAAGGTGTTTTGGCACAAGTACCTAAGTCTAAACTATGATGTCGTTGTATTTGAATAAACAGAATCTATATAGATTCTATTTATTTTCACATTTAAAATCTTGATTAAAACCTAAAGAATAAGTAATAATTTAGTTAAAGCAACTTTTCTTATTGATAATATTTTGGGAGAAATATATTTCCCTCTTCCGTTGACGTAGTCTCATTGTCTTGTATTTCTTAACCAACCCTAAAATTCTACGTAAGCATTTTAACGCATGAATCTTCTTCAATATCATTAGTGTCAACATTTGGAATGCCATGAAAATCTTCGTGAAGGTTTGTATTGTTAGAATCTGTATGATGCATAATGAACTGTCCGATGTATTCACATAACTTCACAGATCTGAAAAATAAAGTTTGAAGTTTATGTGATAGGCTGTCATTTTACTTTTACAAAGCTATTACATAATGTGTGAGTAAGACTTTCGTCCGGCGAGCTGATGATGATGGAGAGGTCTTTCAGGTACACTCAAACAAGCTCGCTACTTAGTCAAATCACTACTTATTTCCAGTTAGTAGTTACAGTTTATATTAAAACAAATACAAAAAGATGGCCTTCGCATTCTTTCGTTTGCAAGGTTGGGCTTTTTGGGGGATGTGAAGCTCCGCCTACGCATCCGCTTGTCGCCAGCCCAGTGCAGTGCTTATAAACAATCGTCCGATATGCTACTGACTTTAAATTTCTGCGAGTTACCTCAGTTCTATCTTAGTTCACGGTGGCGAAAGACGTCGCGGCGTTGATTCGTAGCATATAACAGAACGGGGTGTGTCAAATATTATGAAATATCTAGTCACTCAATTTTAAAAGAAACTTAGCAATAATAACATTTCATGACCACACAATGATTCATGAAATAATAATTACATAATTTGTAAGCTATTGCTACTATTTAAATTTGGATTATTGACATTTTGAACACTTCCATGTATTTTGTCACTAACGACCCGGTTTCGCCTTTCAGTATCTTCAGGCATTCGAGCACACGAATGGACTCGAACTGACAGACAGTAAACAGTGTCTAACGTTTATATAGAAGATACAAATACGACAAATATTATTTACGAGGTAAAATATTATACGTCTGACAGCCACACTGATACCTGAGTTAACATGTCGCTTTAAATATACAATACTTGTATCATTTTGAATATTTCATTTAGATTATTGGTGGGTCCATGAACCCTAAACACGAGTCTCCCCTGCTTATACAATATCCAATGTTATCTATGTGCTGGCCTTGACTAAAAAAAAACTACAATGGAATCTCGATGTATCGTATTTGTCAATCATGATTTTGTTGAATATGGTAAAACTTGGCTAAGAGTGCAAAGTTCATTATTCTGCTTTATTGTGAAATTTCTTTATGATAGAAGGAAACTAAAAATCTTCTGTTTTTTATTGTACAGGTAATAATATCATATAAGCAATAATTGTAAAATATTGTTTACTGGATTGATTAAATAATTGGCATTAATTTAGTAGAAATCCATTATAATAAGGTAAAAATAGCAAAGTATTTATTTCCACAAGAATTGTAAAATAAAGCTGTTTTGTCATTGTTGCATCGTCAAACTATACTATTTTATGATTCTTGTTAAACTAAATATATTTTTTGCAACAAATATTCTTTCAAAATTGGTCAATTTTTATAAGAAGTTCGCACTCTAAGCTGACGATTATATAATTTGTAAACGATACATCGAGAATCCTCTGTGCTGCTAATATTTTTGTTGAAAATTATTTTTTACAGTCGACCAAGCTAATAAGAATAACTTACGTTTACTTCTTGATTAAAAATAATATTCTATACATTATTTTTGTTTTTCCACTTAACTGTTAAAAACACCTAAAGCTAAGATTGCCATTAAAAATTCTCTAGATAATATTTTTATTGAATGAAATATTCGGTATAGGTAATTAATTTTTTATTTTGCAGTTTGTTGTTGTTTTTCTTCATTCTTATGAATAAAATTGAAATATCTAAAAGATAATCGATGATTAATTAATGAAATATATTGATATTATATACCCATGTTTAATAATAGCAAGATGTTTTACTAATATCTAGACTATATATTTATTATCATCAGCATTTTTGTCCGACACCGGGGAGAGCTAGATTTGACATAATTCGGCTAATGTTTTCACTCCTGTTTTTTTCTTTGAAAGCATTTTATTTAATAACACTCAGTGATGAATTTTTGTAGGGTAATGCAATGATATAAAAATAGTTATATGGTACCAAATTTGAATTATTGAGATTTCGTACATTTCCATGTATTTTGTCACTAACGACCCGGGTTTCGCCTTTTGGCAGCTTCAGGCATTCAAGCACATGAGTGAACCCGAACTGACAGTTCAAGTCAGTTTGAGTTCACTCGTGTGCTCGAATGCCTGAAGATGCCGAAAGGCGAATCCCGGGTCGTTAGTGACAGAATACATGGAAATGTACGAAATCTCAATAATTCAAATTTGATATTGAAATTCCATTAAACACCCTCAGTCGATGTCTTGAATTCTTAAATTATAGTTATATGTTACATTTATATTGTAAGTCTTATGTGTTTTTAAAAGAAAAAATAATAGTGGGAGTTCTTGCTAACTTTTGGTATGGAGAAAATGGAATTGTAAAATGTAGTTTTTGTGATTTTTTCAACCTGTATTAAGTAAGTTTATTTACAGTAATAGAATGTTGTAAGTAATTATCATCCTTATTGATTTATTTTTTTAAGGATATTTGCTTCATAATATACTTCATGATTTGTTTCAACAAAATTTCTCAGCTGCTCTCATTAAATTATAAGTGAATTCTAATTTTTATTAACATTCATATTTTATGTTTTCTTGACATACAGAAATTGTGTCTTATGTTGTATAAACCATTTAAATTCTGTGTCTAACTAAAATTACTTAGCTTTAATGAAATTATATGATACCGCTATAACAATGTTGGTACAATAAAAAATAAAATATGTATACTGGTGCTGATTGTTTTTTTAAGTTTTACTAGGTTGTTTTAATCCATCAGTTTCCATTTAAGAGTTATAGAACGGTAAATAGTGTGAAATGTGAACTATCATTCTCGCATTCTATCATTATCGTCTTCCCATAAGTAAATAAATTGCTCTACTTCTAATATAATCAAAATAAAAAAACGTTAAGAAAGAGAGACACTTGATTTTGAGAATAATTGCCTGGTCTTACAGAATCGACAGAGTATACGTTTGAACAATGACGTTTGCAATTGCAATCAATCAATCGTTTAAGTGTAGGTGAATTATTTACTTTTCAATTCATTAAACAGTTTTTCTTATCCTAGGGGGTCCTGACACTTCGAACCCCGTCACTATGCCACTACATTGAGCCACTTTACCACCATTGGAAATCACATTTGGACAAAGGGTTTTGTGGTGAGAGCCGTTATATAAAATTTTAGCATAAATATTTGCTGTGTTATTTTATAAGCTTAAAAGTAAATGTACTTGTACGGTACTTGTTAGATATAGGAACGCATTGGTAAGCCGCTGTGACAAAACACGAATCAGTTGGCGCGCATGCACTGTATATGCGGTTTAATCACTGTCATGTGAAGTCTCCAGTGATGAAACCGCCATTGAATTTCTACAAAATTACAGCATAATACCACAGACACGAAATGAGCCTAAATTTTGTAAATGCACTCTCTTGGAGATGCTCCAGAAATACGTGTAGAACAACATGCGGAATACGCCAGAATACATGGCTGGAAAATTCCAGACCTGCAATTGACACAGTGGTACATTTTGTGTATTGCTGGTCCAGTGAAGTAACGAGTATCAAATTTTGCGCAGCCGAGTTGAACATGTCACAGCCGTCAGTTGTGACATGGAATCATTACCTGAGGGAAGTCTGCACTTGGCGAATGAAGCAGATGGAGATCATGGTTGGCGGCGAGGGAATGATCGTCGAAATTGATGAAAGTCTCTATGTTAAGAGAAAAAATAACGCAGGAAGGCTTTTGCCTCAACAATGGGTTTTCAGAAGTCTGTGCCGGAAAACAAAAGAATGTTTCATTGTGAAAGTTAGGGATAGATCGGCACAGGCGCTTGTGCCCATAATAATGGAGAAGGTGAGGCCAGGAACACTGATCATATCGGATTGTTGGCCGGCTTATAATAAAATTAATGGTTTTGAACACCAAATGTCGAACCACCGGTACAACTTTGTTGATCCAATTACACTTGCCAATACACAGCACGTAGAGTGCATGTGGGGTTGAGGAACCAACAGAAACTTCCTTGACTCTTATCTAGCTGAATTCATGTGGCGGACGAGATTAAATGGACGTGATCCTTTTGATGAGATCCTTGTTAATATAATAGTAGATAATTTAAAAATTCAATGAATATTATATATTATGTGTATAAAAGGAAACCGTTTTTGATTCTTCCCAATTAATTCCTATTTCGATTTATTAGTTTTCATTATTATAGAGGCAGAGGAAATACTTATCGTGATCTTAGAACAACAAGGACGGGTATCTTCTGACATTTATAATACCAATCTGAGATATTTGGCTCCTAAGTTTTGAATATAAATAGAAACTTAATATACATAACAATGCAATACAAATTTATAGATTAGAATATTATTATAATTGCATCTTGTTTGTATTTTGAAATCATTATATGGTCAATATTTGTTAATTAAAAACTTAACTTATTATTAAATTAAAAACAAAACTTATTGGTACTGAAAAAATAATCAATGTTTGTAGTATTATTCTTAACTATTGAAATTGCAGAAAATACCGTTTCAATAAAATTAATTATTTTATTGAAAAATATCAGTTTAACAGGTTATAAAATTACAGGCAGTATAAAAAAGAGCTATATAATAATATTATGCTTGATCGTCAGCAGGCATTTGTTTCAGTATTTCCAGCAAAGATTGTATTTTTTCTCCGTACAGTTTGATTTAGATAGAAAAACATTAGTAGCCAGACAAAGCGTATAGATAATACTACTTTGTGCAGATTTTCGCCTTGTTGGTTTGTCTAAAGGTGTTTTGGCACAAGTACCTAAGTCTAAACTATGATGTGTTTGTATTTGAATAAACAGAATCTATATAGATTCTATTTATTTTCACATTTTAAAATCTTGATTAAACCTAAAGAATAAGTAATAATTTAGTTAAAGCAACTTTTTTTATTGATAATATTTTTGGGAGAAACATATTTCCCTCTTCCGTTGACGTAGTCTCATTGTCTTGTATTTCTTAACCAACCCTAAAATTCTACGTAAGCATTTTAATGCATGAATCTTCTTCAATATCATTAGTGTCAACATTTGGAATGCCATGAAAATCTTCGTGAAGGTTTGTATTGTTAGAATCTGTATGATGCATAATGAACTGTCCGATGTATTCACATAACTTCACAGATCTGAAAAAATAAAGTTTGAAGTTTATGTGATAGGCTGTCATTTTACTTTTACAAAGCTATTACATAATGTGTGAGTAAGACTTTCGTCCGGCGAGCTGATGATGATGGAGAGGTCTTTCAGGTACACTCAAACAAGCTCGCTACTTAGTCAAATCACTACTTATTTCCAGTTAGTAGTTACAGTTTATATTAAAACAAATACAAAAAAAGATGGCCTTCGCATTCTTTCGTTTGCAAGGTTGGGCTTTGGGGGATGTGAAGCTCCGCCTACGCATCCGCTTGTCGCTAGCCCAGTGCAGTGCTTATAAACAATCGTCCGATATGCTACTGACTTTAAATTTCTGCGAGTTACCTCAGTTCTATCTTAGTTACGGTGGCGAAAGACGTCGCGGCGTTGATTCGTAGCATATAACAGAACGGGGGTGTGTCAAATATTATGAAATATCTAGTCACTCAATTTTAAAAGAAACTTAGCAATAATAACATTTCATGACCACACAATGATTCATGAAATAATAATTACATAATTTGTAAGCTATTGCTACTATTTAAATTTGGATTATTGACATTTTGAACACTTCCATGTATTTTGTCACTAACGACCCGGGTTTCGCCTTTCAGTATCTTCAGGCATTCGAGCACACGAATGGACTCGAACTGACAGACAGTAAACAGTGTCTAACGTTTATATAGAAGATACAAATACGACAAATATTATTTACGAGGTAAAATATTATACGTCTGACAGCCACACTGATACCTGAGTTAACATGTCGAGAATCGCCTTAATCTTTATTTTGTAAACAACACATTAACAGAGTGGCGAATGGCCGCTTTCCAACTATTTTTAGAATTGCCAGTGATTTTACAATTATAATAGCATTGTGGGTTTCGACGGGATGCAATTCGACGAAAGGGTAAATATATACAATCATTCCACATTAAGTGACATCTGTTAGGTGTTTCAACGCATAGGATACAATAACGGAGTAAACGTAGTTGGAAAGCGGCAATTCGCCGTCTGTTTACTGTCTGTCAGTTCAAGTCCATTCGTGTGCTCGAATGCATGAAGATGCCGAAAGGCGAACCCGGGTCGTTAGTGACAAAATACATGGAAGTGTACAAAATCTCAATAATCCAAATTTGATCTTGAAATTCCATCAAGCACCCTCAGTCGATGTCTTAAATTATATTAATATTTACTTTATATCATCGCCAATATCCAAGTTTATTTCGCAAACAACATAATCTGCTACATCTTGAGGTACTTCCACCTCTCTGAATAACAAAAAGAATATGTTATTATGACGTACTATAGAAACATATGAATGAGAAGTTAGTCATGATGCTATCTAATGTCCGTGGTATTACATTGTAGTTTCCTAAAAACTCATCAGCGGTTTCATCGCCTTCACCAGACTTCACGTAATAGTGTTTTGAAATTCATAGTGCCAATCAGTCTAAGCCAAAAACTACCGTAATGCGAAAGAATGGAGTTTTAAGGCATAGAGAACTATACTTTTTGTCTAAGGCCTTGCCAATAGTTCTCTATGGGCCTTGCGCATGGTGTAAGGAGATAACTACAATCCTCCCACCATGGGCTTTGCGCATAAAGTAATATTCTATTAGCCGTACGTCAGATTATTTGAAATAGCGGCAAAGCTGCAAATATAGAGCGCATGCGCGCCAAGAGATTCGTGTTTTGTCACAGCGGCTTACCGATGCGTTCGTATATCTAACAAGTAACAGTAAATTGAGAATTGGTTTTAAGTTTTATTATTAATAATTTACAAAAGGATGCCAGATTGACGGCTAAGTATAATTAAATTTTGTAATAAAAGTCGTTCCATTCCATTTCATATTTTCCAACCATTAAAAACTGGGTAGGTAGAAATATATTATTATATAGGTAATTAGAAATATGATTTCGAAACTTAATTTTTTTTAACATGACAACAAATTCATTATCTGTCATTAGAGAAATCAACCGGTCAGTGTTTTTGTTCGTGTTTAAATTTTACGTAATCGTGTAAATAATATAAAGTTTTATAGTAATAGTGATAGTATTGACAATTATTAATAACAATGAATCGATCAAATGAAGATTTACAATCTTGGAATACGCAGCCAAATGAAAGATCTGCAGTGAATCAACAAAATAACCCGAGAACGAACCAGGTAGATTTTTCAATTTCATTAAAATAATTTTATGTGATATTAAATGGTTTAGGACTTCCTAATACGTGTAAAAGTTATAATTTTTATGTGTCGATCATTTTCAGCAGTCTTTCCAGTTTTCACCTGAAGAAAAACGTGTCCTCGATGAATGCAACTCGGAAAGTTTCTATCAACGTTCACTGCCAATAGCCACATTCTTAGGACTTGGAACATATTATAGTGTTCAGTTGGGTAAATAAATACATTTGTAACCATCCAATAGTTGAATTGTTGCATCAAAACGTGGGGTATCATAATTGTCGTATTTGTATCTTCTATATAAACGTTAGACACTGTTTACTGTCTGTCAGTTCGAGTCTCGAGCGCTCGAATGCCTAAAGATGCCGAAAGGCGAATTCCGGATCGTTAGTGACAGAATACATGGAAGTGTACAAAATCTCAATAATCCAAATTTGAATCATTAAGAACAAATCTGACTAGGCAATTGAATCAAAGTGTTCGCTTGACGCTCAAGGTGTTGCCAATAACTGTTGTCACATATAGTAACGCATGCAATAAAAAAGATTATCATCAAGCATAGATCTATAGCCATGTTCGATAGATGAAGATATATACTTTTAATGGTGTGGATTCTTCAAACTATAATATAGTTAAATTGCTTAAAATCACCAAAGAATAAATATATGTAAAAACAGATGGAATCAATCGAAAAATATTTGAAATAAATTCAATATTTAATAACATTTTCGTTTAAAACAACACTAACTAAAGTCAATTATTGTGAAAAACGAGTTCAGCAGAATGCTATTTTACCTTTTCCCTATGAGCCAATTACAAGACACAGAATATTTGTAACTAATTATTCTCTGTGAGTTTTTTCAGTGATGTTTCGTTTTGTAGCCTTGATATAATATTTATATTGTTTTCAAAGATTATTGAAAAAAGCTTTCATTTGCATTGATGCCTAATAAACTATTGTGGTAATTCATGAAATTTTCAGGATATTTACAACGAAATGCCCGTTTTGGCCCAGCTCCAAAAGTAGTTGCAGCTGTATGTTTTGGATATTTCATGGGAAAAGTATCTTACCACTCCAAGTGTGCAGAAAAATTGATGCAGCTCCCAAACAGTTCTGTCGGACAGCTTCTACGGCAGCGGCGAGATGGCGAACTTGTTGGGTATTTTTTTTTCATTATTACACAAGGATCACCAATCTTTTTAATTTAACATTTTCTCTGCTTTGCAAAGGTTAACAGAAGGTTATCTGATGAAGTCATTGAATGTTCAATAATGATACTAGTTCATTTTAATACCTACAGCCATAAATTGTTTAATATATTTATGGATAATTGAAACCTTGTCATCATAAATTATCCTACAAATTGATTTTTTAAGAAAATCAAATAAAACAATCTCATGTGCTAAATATAAACGTCATGTCAGTAAGTTTTAATAAATAACATTTGAATTCATACGATTATGGCTAAATACAAGAAAGATTTCAGATATTTGTCTCATGTATTAGAAATTTTACGAAAATCACTGTGTTCAAAACTCAAGCTACCCTGAACCACTTTTAAGGTGTCAATTCTTGGTGGAAAGGCATTATACTTAAAAAAAAGCATCTGGAATTAATACAAATCAAAAAACTGTTATGAAATTGAGTATTTTATTGATTTGATAATTTTAAATTTTGAAATGATTCACAGTTCAGATTCTTTTCAAACATTCGTAAGTGAATCCCAATTCATAAATATAATTTAGTACGCTTTTACAGAAATTTTTCCACTAAGAAACCGTTTCAATGGATAATTGCTGAGCTCAAAGTTTTGCAATTCCTTGGTATCATCACAACAAAATAATACCTTCACTTTTCTATATTGTCAGAAAAAAATTTTCAATACTGTAATATTTACAGAAACCTTAGGACAATCATTATATTTAGAATTTTAGTTTATTTAAGATATATGTTATTTATCTTAATGTATTTCGAGTTTGCTCTCAATTATCTTGGAAAATTACTGATAAGAACCAGAACTACAAAATAGTTCTGACAATGAACTGATACCGTAATAGCCATCAACCATATTTTATAAATCTTGCAGAGCTTAATATTTGCTATTTTTACCTTATCATGTTCAGTCTTAATTGTTACCTACAGAATTGCTTCAAGTCTTTATATATTTTTTAGCCCAGTTACTCCTAGATTAGGAAACACCTTACCTATATTCAGTACTCCAGCAGCTGATGTTAACTCCGACACTGATCAACAGAACTCGTCACTCGACTTGGATACAGATAGAGCCCACTTCTCTAACTCCAATTTGGATGATACCTACAGGACAGCTACTGATTGTATGTTTTCATTTTTTTTCAATAGACTAATAATTAAGGGGCTGAGAACCCGTCAAGTGTGACACAGAGCATTTTGAGTAAATCAAGCTAAAATTTCTAATATATGAAGTCTATTGGATTGATTTCAATAATAATGTGTTTGATCTGACAGTATTATTTGTGAGTAAGATTTTTGTCCGGTGAGCTGATGATGATGGGGAGGTCTCTCAGGTACAATGAACGCCAGTTCCCTTAATCAACTCACTATTTAATTCTAGTTAGTAGTTACAATTTATATTAAAACAAACAAATACAAAAAAAGCAAAACACAATTGATAATTACAAAAAATTAAGTCCGCGAACTGAAATAACACACAGTCTTATTTCCAATTATAGTTCTCGCGCTATGTGGAGCACATGGCTCGCCGCCCAACGTCGCTTCCGCATGAGGATGAATTTCAAAAAAAACCCATTGACACAAAGTCTACACCCAAAACGATGGCCTTCGCATTCTTTTGTCTGCAAGGGATGGTTTTGGGTGCGTGGGAGGCTCAGCCTCCGTGTCCGTTGCCCAGTGCCCAGTGCAGTGCTTATGATATGCTACTGACTTAAAATTTTTGCAAGTTACCTCAGTTCTAATATCTTAGTTACGGTGGCAAAAGACGTCGCAACGTTGATTCGGAGCATATAACAGAACGGGGGTGTGACATATTCTATTTTCAAATTAAAATAAACGTTCAGTTAACTCCTCATTATGCGTGTGCAGATTATCAGTTTATGAATTCAATACGTATTTAAAAAAATATAGGCAGTTTACTTGGAGTATTCATCGAATACTCACTGAATTTCAACTAAAGATGCTTATTCACTAAGCAAATCTAGATCCAATAAAAACTGCATTTTCATGCCGAATATCACAACCCGTGCAACATAAATATGTCAAATGTTATCGATTTCGACTTTATAGTATCAAAAATTCAACAGACCAGTTGAATTTTTCATACACTGATAAAGAGAAATGCAGCTGGAAAATGGTTTATTCATTTTACCAAATAAATCAGTTTTTATCTTCTAAAGTACATCAAATTCTCGTGGATGCGTTCCAAAGACTATCGTGCAAAAAAAGATATGGTGATAGGTTCCAACTAATAATACGCAATAGAAATATGTTAATTTTCATATTATATATTATTTAAAAAATTATATTTAACATAATATCATACAACATAATTATTTAGTCATTCAATATTTGTCTTGAATTTCCATCTTCTGTTTCATTGATTTTACATAAAAATTTGGATATCAGATGCTGTAATTTCATTATTCTAAGTTCTTTATATGATTCTTCAAAACGTCATAATCATTTTTAAATCACGCTGGAAGTGCACAGGTTGCACATGTAACAGGTAGTGTAACAAGTGATTTTTTCTTTATTTTAACCTTTAAGAGAGTATGGACGATATGGATCGTCCGCGTGAAATTTTCGTGGAGGAGTGTGGACGTCAATGGTCGTCAGTGTACATTTCTGTGTTTATAGGCTTGAAAATTTATTGCAATTCCATCTATGGCTATTTGTAGGTACCTTTTCGACCTTTATAAAATATTTAAAAACAGTTTATGACTTCATATTTGACGATATTTAACTTTTTCGTAAGTCACGTGAAAAAAACAAATTTCATAAAAACAATACTCATTTATCAAAGACGTACAGTTACAGACATCTGACGATCTTTTGGCGCTTTACTTCAATATTGATTGGTTCCATATTATTATTGATTGAATTGGCATTTACTTGGTGGAACTCCATTATAATTGGATAAAATATCGAAGTATTCAGTTATAGAACATTACAAAGTTTATAAATACCGAGCAACTAAATAATATGCAGCACAGACAACATAAAATTGTTGTTATATTATGTAATAAATAATATTTATTATTGTGTCTACCATCAGATAAATTTAGTTTTAAGATTCTGTATATTTCGAGATCCAGGGTAGAGACCCTTACCCTTATAGAGTCTGAAAGTACCTACCGTAATTGTCAAATAATACCCTATTTTAATAAATTAAAACATTCAAACTTATTTTTTTTATGCTTAACAAATGCTTATTTTAAAAATTTCCTTGCTCAATTAAAAAACGCATTTTATCATCAGCAATAATATGAGTACCATTCTTTTTAAATAGTAATGAAATAAATATGTATTTTAGATTCAATGCCATAAAGAGGGCCAACATAATTTTGCTTGTTTATTAAAAAATGTCATGATCATCTATGGTAAGTCTGTACGACATTTGTGTACAGTGTAAAATTAACGCCTTCAAAATAGACCAAAACCGAGTGTATTTAAAAAAGGTGCTGTGAAAACAACAGTTTTCAAATAAATTTTTCGTATGTTTTCGGGACAGCAAATGATTTGTAACTCCTGGATTAACTGAACAGTTTTTTTACGATAAAGTCGTTAAATCATAAGTTTTTTTTTTAATATTTTTGAATCCTTTTTGCTATCACGACTCATATAGTTATGAAAAAAAAAACAATACAATTTAGTTGTAAAAAAACTCACTCCCTATAGAAAGTCTAAGACTAATTCATTAACCGTTAAAACCGTGTTAAAGTGGAAAAAACAATGTGAAAAGAATTATTTTTTTTCTTGGACCGTGTTATTTCGAATCCATGCAAAATGAGGATTTGGTGTAAATATCTTTTTTTTATGTAAGAAGGTCTTTATGGTCTTCACCGTCGATTTTTTTTCTTGTAAGAAACTTTCAGCTATACTTAATGTATTTTTTTCTTCATGATTAATTGATGATTCATATACTCTAGTAATGTAATGTATTCTGATGCTCAATCTGTTTCCAGCGTCATTCCTGACCTTAGACGATTCTGCATTACCGCCAAGGACTCCAGGAATATCTTACGATACCCTCCGTGACAAAAACAGAAATGATCATACAGCTGCTCGTTCACAACCATACAAATAAAATAGTGACATCAATAAAATTAAAACAATCATGAAATTACTTCCGCTGCTACGTTTATAAAAACTCAATTTATAATGGCATATAATAATGAATCATCAGTTTCAGGTAACGTTGTTTGGATGAAGTTAATCAGTATTCATTTTTAGTTACAAATCTAAATTAAGGTTCCTTTTGTAAAACAAAAAGTAAAACTTTTACAATCATAAACATGTTTTTTATTCAACCAATACTTATTTATTTTTCAACTAACTAGGTATTTGGTTCATTAAAATTTTGAAACGGCTATCAACGCTTTGATGAACACAACATCTATACACATCATAGATATTTAACTAGGTTTTGCCACAATGCCTATAGATGTGATTTCTATCAGGGTATTATACAATTTGTACTATTGTGTTTCAGCGTATGAATATCTCGGTCTTTATTTATTTACCTTTGAAATTCAACATGGACATTGGTCTACGTTGTCATCTAAAAAGACATTATTTAATTCAATCACTGTGAAGCATATGTAATCATGTGCAAAATCTGGGAACTAGTGATAATAAATATGATCTGAAACGGTGAAGTTTATAGACGTTGTGTCGGATCACCGAAAGCAATCTTATATGTCATGTGATACGACGAGTACAGAATCATAAGTCACATAAATTATTACTCGTCACCAATGTTTTCCTCCGAGACGAGAGGTTCTCTGTACTGAAAAACCAAAGGCTGAGCAGGCCAAACCAACAATTGCGCGGCATAATTTTAATATTTTTGCAAACAACATTTGAACACTTTTTGTAAAAGATAGTGTTTTTTGTGGTGCTTTACATGATTATTATTATTTATTCATACATAACTATCAGGTATATGAAAAGCAAATATTTAATAAAAAATTCTTAGTTTGAAGTAAATTTGCTTTTTTTACTTTTAACATTTTTATAACTATAAGAACAATATTAAAAAAATTCAAGTATACATATTTCTCCATAAATCAAATTTGTGGTTTGTGTTGAACTGCGTGTCACCCTGAGACGAGTGCGCGGGTGTTCTAAAACTGCTGCACGGTCGCACACAAACGCAGCTTAGAGGGAACATTGCTCATGACTTATAAGAGTGGACATTATCATTAAATTTAAAAAACAGCGATATTTGCAATATTTTGTATGCGTCATATTATAACCTTGAATGGAATATATAATGTCCACCAAAGGGTTAACGGTTGACAAATAATTACATTTTCTTAGCTGTGACCAATGTTCCCTCCGAGCTAAAGCTAAAGTCTGAGCAGGCCAAGCGAATAAATGCGCGGAATAATTTAAACCTTTTTGCTAACATAAAAATGCTGTGTTTAAATATTTCTTCTAATAATTAGTGTTTTTGTGTTGCTTTGTATAACTTATACAAATCATCATTCGTTAATAAAACTATAATTTATAAAATTTCAGTATCCATTACACTTTGCCCAAGTCGATATCTTTTTCAAAAAGTATATACAATTTTGCTATCCATGTTTTTAATCATTAATTTATTGCGCGTTTTAGATTTGATAACATTTATCAAACTTAATCCGTGTTCACATTCGGCGCTTGATGCTTGAAACTTTGATCATTAACGTAAAGAACTGAAAGTTCCTTGGAAACGTCATCTTTTAGGCGTCATAAGCCTTAAAAGATGGCGACATTAAATTAATGTCACGATACCACTAGTTTTATATTTTTCATTAATTAAAAATTTGAAATCAACATTTCATTATATTTACTACAATTTAAATAAAATATATATTTATTTAAACTGCATGAACTTTGAATATAGTGTAATTCTTCATTTTGGGTTCGTATTATGATGTGTGTGTAGGGGTTCTAAGACTCCTGCCCAACCGCGCGTGCGCGCAACTTAGAGGAAACACTGGTTGTGACTATTTAAAATGGTTGCAGAAGACAGAAGTTAGCACATTGGCCAGTTGTTTTTATTTCCAGCCATTATCAAGCAAATCAATGCTATATTTTTTTGATTTATTATTTTAAAAATATACTTTAAATTCAATGAACACATTACTGATTACATTTTGGTAGCTGATTCTCAAATAGTTTGTGTTCAAATAACGCAGAACCTTATTACTTTTAAGGTGTTAACTGTCAATTCTTGGTGGAAAGACATTATATTTTAAAAAATAAAACACAATTTGTTTGTACTACTTCCACATATTTATAATGATCAGGACCGGTTTCGCTCATCACGAGCATTATCAACTGATAAAAATACAAACATAACAGGCGTATTTATATAAAATTGAGTGAAAAAATGAAGGTATATAAAACCGTCTTTGCATCTTCTCCTTTGTTATATCCGATTCATTAATTTGTATTATACCGGTAAGGTTATTTTTAACTTTCATTTTTAACTTTTAAGAATTGATTCTGTCTCTGTAATTTTTGTTTTTCAGATATTAAAATTTATTGGTTACTCATAGCTGCTCTGCTTTCCCCACTTAAGATGGCTGTTTATTATTACATACTTAATATTTGATTATTTTTAAATGGTTCTTTAATTTTTACTTATAATTTCCCTGAATCATCATTTTATATTATTATCATCATTAGTAATTTTGTTCAACTAAATGGACTTTTAATGTAGCTATATTTGTGATTGTAGATTAGTATTTAATGATTTGCAAGAGGTCCATAACATTTTAATTGTAGATACTTTCATTTGATTTATGTATAATTTGTTTGTTAATCAATATTTTCTTGTCTCAGTTCATGAACCATCAGTTTTATATACCTTCATTTTTTCACTCAATTTTATATAAATACGCCTGTTATGTTTGTATTTTTATCAGTTGATAATGCTCGTGATGAGCGAAACCGGTCCTGATCATTATAAATATGTGGAAGTAGTACAAACAAATTGTGTTTTATTTAAAAAAAAAAAAAAACGCAGAACCTATCCAACAGTGGTATTACTATGTATGCAGGTGTGACATAGTGGATTAAGTGCCACAAGTTAAGCTTTTATTTTTGTAAATAGATGTATTACGCAAATTATTATGCGCAAATGTTTTTTAACTGCTTTTACCTTATTTTAAAATCATTTTTTATCAAGAGACAGATTTAAATAATTAAATTATGACAACTATTTATAATAACTTGCTTGGTGTTATTATATTTATTGAGTATAATATTGAGCTTCAAATGATTTCTTTCAATACATACTTGATGTAATATTTCTCTATATTGATGTGATTTTTCCATAAATAAAATAAACTCGCAGTACTTAGTAATTTCTGTTTTATATTTTAGCTAATTTAAAATGTGTTAAAAGAACAAATGAAATAAAAAAACTTTTCAAACATAATTATTTTATTATTATATCGTCGTTGTTCTAGAAGAAAACACTAAATCGAAAAAATGGCATTGAGTTATGCCAAAATGTTTCTTATTTCAAATTCTATTGTATGGAAGAACAGATTTTACTTTTACTTAAAAACAGCTTTGTACAAACAAACAAAATGAAAAAGGTATAGGATTTCAAACATTTGACTAACTCCAATTACTCAAAACTAGTATTTTTCGGTTACTGTCTTCTTCCAGAACACCAACAATATCATGTTGTGTAGTATAATTGATAGTAGTAAATTGTCGAATTGTTGTTTAAATTAAAATAAATATTCACAGTTTTAACTATAACAAGAAAAATACAACTAAGATGAATTAATATAATATTCACTTGAAAATAATGAAAAAAGGTTGCTTAGGAACCTATTGATAGAAATTGATTTATTTCTTTATCACATTAGTTGAAGATAACAGGAACATTGAAATAACTGGTGGTACGGCTCCTGAAATTTAGTCCTTCAAAATGAAGAATTATACATGAATTATGGAGCCTTTTCTAAGAGTTCAAGCAGCACTTTTCCTAATATGAATTAAATATACATCATAAATCTTCTTGTTACTCTTCATTAACCTTAAATCCTGGATTTTGCAATCCTTGCTTTTCATTGCGTGCATCAGGTAAGGCGAAATCACTTCCGCTGTCAGTCTCTGAACCTGTATCTACATATTGATACCGCAGTGTCATCAGCCAGAAGATGAAGATATCTACCAACATCAACCCAGCAAACAGGAAAAATTCACTTGCCTGAAATTAAAAATAAAGAACATTAATATTACGCACAACTCTTAAATATTTTCTGTCTCCATGTTCAGTCTCAATGTGGAGCACATGGACTCCTAATGGAGTTTATCTAAACAGAAGTTGTATTTACGAGAACTACTTGTTGGTCTGATTTATGATAATTTAAGTTGTAGATTAGGGAACGGACCGGGCAACGCCCTGTCGGTGGTTATAGAAAGACATTGGAACCGGCTGGGTCATGTGCTGCGGATGCCTCCGGAGAGCCTCAATCCTGCTTGCCTCTTCTTCCGACCTGTGGAATTCCGGCATCCTGGAAGACCATCTGGTACTATCCATATTATGTACTTGGCGGAGCTGAGGGGCTCTGGCATGTCATGGGAGGAAGCAAAGCGATTGGCATGTGACAGAATTGTGGAGACGCCGTGTGGTAGCCATATGCTCCACATAAGGAGTGAATATGGAAGAAGAAGACTTACTCAATATTTTCCGAAGGGAGTAATTATAGAATTTTGCTAGGACAGAACTAGTGGTTAGCTAATCGCTCTCGCTTCCCCGTTTTTAGGATCAGATGAGTAGGAAGAAATTTTGGACGTCACAGATATCCATGCTTTCGGACAAAAATTCATAAATCAATTTATGAAACTATCCATACTGATATTTGAGTCTTTGATAACCTCAACCAGAGACAATGATATAGACCAGTGTTAGGCGGCACACTGGTGTGCCGTGGTCTTCAGTTGGTGTGCCGATTATACACCTAAAAATAGCTGACAGCTATAAGAGCGAGGCGCTCTGTTGCGCGAGGGGCGGGACAGCCTCATCCGTTAGCGCGTCTCGCTCACAAGCTATCGCCGAACGCAGCACAGATGCTTATCGAGTAAGTACCTGTATTTTTACTTTAATTTTGAAAACGAACTAAACATTATTAAACAAATTGCCATTAATAATGGCTATGGGGCGTCTCTTATAGATAGTCTTGTATCAAAAAAACAACGTAAATTAGCAGAAAAGATGCTATATTTCGGGAACTTGTCTAAAGACATAGACCGCCCTAGAATCTGGCATAGAATAAGTTATTTAGGTTGCACAAGCTTTAAAATTAAAAAACAACTCGCTGATAGTGTTAGACCGGCGTTCTATTGCAAAAACTCTCTAGGCAAATTACTTATTAACAATAAAGATAGAGTAAACTTTAAGAACAAATCTGGTATTTATAAATTACAATGCAATGATTGCCAACATTTCTATGTGGGTAAAACCACACGTACATTAGATATAAGGGTATCAGAACATTTAGCTGCCTTTAGATTGAAAAAAGAAACTTCGACATTCGCAAATCACTTGCTAATGGAGAACCATACGTTTAATGCGGATGATGGGGTTAAACTGTTGCATAAAAACATGGGGGATCATAAATTATTTTATCAGGAAATTTTAGAAATTAATAGAGGCCAGTTATACTCCTTACCAATCTTGAATGAGCAGCTGAACCTTCCTAATTCTCCGCTATTATATCCGATACGTTGAAACACCTAACAGATTTCACTAAATGTGGAATGATTGTATATATTTACCCATTCGTCGAATTGCATCCCGTCAAAACCCACAATACTGTTGTAATTGTGAAATCACTGGTATTTCTAAGGGAAGTTGAAAGGCGGCAATTCGCCTTCGGCAATTCGCCACTCTGGTAATATGGTGTTTACAAAATAAGGATTAGGACGATTTCCGAAATTTTAACTCAGGTATCGGTGTGGCTCTCAGACGTATAATGTATTGCCTCGTAAATGATATTTGTCGCATTTGTATCTTCTATATAAGCGTTAGACACTGTTTACTGTCTCTCAGTTCGAGTCCATTCGTGTGCTCGAATGCCTGAAGATGCCGAAAGGCGAAACCCGGGTCGTTAGTGACAAAATACATGGAAGTGTACAAAATCTCAATAATCCAAATTTAATATTGAAATTCCATCAAGCACCCTCAGTCGATGTCTTAAATTATAGAAAAATTAAGACTTCGTGGAGTTTTTGCGCTACAAGTCGACGAGTCTACTGATATCAATGGTCATGCGCTTCTCATCTCAAATGTGAGGTATACTGACGGATGTGAAATAAAAGAGGACTTTTTATTTTGTCTGCCACTACCTTGTTATACCGCAGGAGAAGAAATATTCAAAGTAACAGACCAGTACTTCAGTGACCATAATTTGGGATGGCACAACTGCATAAGCATTTGTACAGACGGAGCAGCAGCTATGACGGGGAAAATTAGGGGTTTTGTAACCAGGGCTTCAGAAAAAAAACCCTAATATTAAAAAAATACATTGTTTTTTACACAGGGGAGCACAGATGAATTGTTGTCTGTCCTATGAGAAGTTGACAAAATTGTCAATTACATCAAGTCCCGACCGCTGAACTCTCGTCTGTTTATGCAGTGTATCAGGAAATGGGAGCAGATCATCAGTCACTTCTGTTTCATACAGAAGTACGATGGCTTTATTGCAATAATGTGCTATCTCGGATTAACAAGCTAAAAGATGAGACACAGACGTTTATAGAAGCTCAGGGTTCAGATTTTGCTTCTGTGTTTAAAAAAGATGAATGGGTAGTAAAACTTGCATATCTGGCGGACATATTCGTTCATTTAAATGGGCTCAACAAAAAAATGCAAGGTAGGAATTCTAATATTTTAATGTCTTCGGACAAAATCGAAAGCTTTCGCGCTAAGTTGGTATTATGGATCAGCCACGCTGTCAATGGTAGTAATGAAATGTTTCCAAATGTCATGGCTGCCGATCCAGAAAAAAAGTGCAGGCTTTAATAGTGAAACACTTGGAGCTATTAGCAGAAAAAATGAACCGTCATTTTCCTAAGTGTGACCTGCAATCTGTGGACTGGGTACGAAATCTATTCTCGGATATTTCCCTTGGACACTTACCGATAAACGAGCAGGAAGAATTCATGGAGTTAAAAACTGATCAGACATTGAAAAATTTTCCGAAGTAAAGCTAGCACATTTTTGGTTGCGTATAAAAAATGAGGATCCACTGCTTTCAAAGCGTGCTGTTGCAATTCTATTACCATTTGCCACAACCTACTTATGCGAATTGGAATTTTCAACTCTTACTACTATTAAATCGAAAAAAAAGAGAACGCCTTAGGACGATCAATGAAGAGATAAGAGCAGCTTATCAATGATTGCTCCAAATTTTGCTCGCCTGTGCTCAGCTAAACAGGCTCACATTTCTCACTAAACATCTTTACATATTAGGTATATTAATTTTAGTAATAAATAAATATTGCTTTCTCTTTGGTGTACCTCTAAAATTTCTTGATTTGATAGGTGTACCTTGAACACAAAAAGTTTGAAAACACTGATGTAGACCACTCGGCTGGAGGCATAGCGCAAATTTTATTATAATAAAGTAGAACCTTGATATATCTCTTTCGCTACATTAATCATTTAATTCAATTGTATGTTGCATTGCAATATGAAACTATTCAAAGTTAAAATAATAATCTTAATTTATATGTATTCCCGCATTTATTAATTTTGCTTGTCGCTTCATATATTGAAAATCCGCTGTACTATTTATTATACCGGAGTAAAGAAAATTTTCATGATAATTATACACCATTTCATTGGGATGCAGTATATAACATTTAGCATCTATCCGTTCAGATAGAAATGGAATAGAAATAAAAATCCATTATATTAAATGAAACAGAAACTATATCTTCAACACGAAATTGCTCAAAAATTATCATAAACCAAAGTAATGAACTCAATTTAAAAAAAAACTGTGTGTAGTAATGACAGTTTATGTTTCAACACTCAGACTTGACCGCTAGAACGTGCTGAACCCAAAATGTTATTAAATCATGTTAAAACATCACAAAAGTTACATTTATTTAAATTTTCTTATATAAATATTATCCTTCGTACTATATACCATGAACCAATTACTACGATATAATAATTAAAGCTCTGCACTCGACTTCCCGCAGCGCCAATTCAATTAAATGTAATTTATAATTTTAAGGGCTTGCAATTTTAACTCTGTATTCTAAGACCTTCCTCACTTCCTCCTTCTTAGTTCGTCAGTCATTATTTAAGTGACACTGTTAATTGTGAGCTTATGAGGTTTGAGGAGTTGTATATATTGCTGTTTGACAAACAATATACTTTTCAAGTGAAAAAATACAGTACAATTTTCTCTTTTAATTACCAATCCTTTATTATATAGACTAACCAATTAAAAAATCTTAACATAACATTTACTTAGATAACAATAAAATGAAAAATTATCTCTCACCTGACTGTCGAAACCTTTGGCTTCGGCAACAATAACCACAATCAGATTGCCAAATGCCACAGTTAAGAGCCACCCGGCGGTCAAAACTGACTTCATACTGGACGGGGCTTGAGTAAAAGCAAATTCCAAACCAGTCACAGAGAACATTACCTCGGCCATGGTTATGATAATGTACTGCGGTAACAACCATAACATATGCACCGAGTTAGGAGGAGCAATCAACAGTATTTTCATGTGCTAAAAAAATAATAATATTGTGAGAAAACAGTAGCGATTTGATGCACCCTCTTCCTAAATAGATGAACTGTTTTTGTAAAACCAGAACTAATCTCTCACAAAATAAAAAGTTTTCTCGATGTATCAGTTTCCCACAAGACGTATAGAGTTGACTATTTATTGTTTAAAAAAGGGTGAATTGATTTATCTTATAATTTTCTGGGATTTCCATAATAGTTATTTGACTCGTTTTTAGTTTTCGACAGGAGGAAAGTAAAGATCACAGGCATCCATGCCTTTGAATATAAATCAATTTATGAAATTGTCACTGCAACTGAATACGACTAATGTCCAAGAGTGTTGGCCACTCAGCTACAATCCAGACAGATACTTTGTTTAGTTGTCACTATTGTCATCATACACTCTCTAATCTTTTTATTTCATATAGATGGTCCTGCTATTTTGTGCATTATAAATACCCTTTTTCAATTTACTTCAGTATCAATAATTAAAAATTTATTGTGGATTATACACTAGCTGCACAGTAAACAAGATTTAACTTTTGTTTTAGTCACTGTTAATCTTGTCAATAAACATTGAATAATACTTACAGGTTTCGCTACATCTCTTTCATCCAGAGACATTACATAAACACCACCTAGTTCAAAAACTTCACTTGCAATTTTCATGTCACCAATAAAGATGTCATAAGTTGTTGGAGACAGGTCATATCTGGATAAATCGTTTCTCTGTATGGTAACGTTTATTTTATCAGAATCAATTTTTTTGAAAACTACCGGTTGACCAGCAAAGTTTATGTTGAAATTTCGTAATACCCTAAAAAAATCACATATTATAATATCTATTTGTCTATCTGTGTATCTGTAATGCATTTATATTTTTAATATAAAACCGTGAAATATGAATATCTTTTTTATTGAAATATTGTAATAATTTTTAGGTAGTTAACTGTAAAATTAAGAGCCAATAAAAACACCTATTATAAATAAGATTGCAGTGCCAGAAGATTACGATTTTTTTCAGTAGAAAACCGTGCAATATGAAAATTCATTTTATAGAAATCTAGTAATAATTTTTAGTTAGTTTACTTATACGTTTTTACAATACGTGAGTGAGTTGAAATTGTAAGCCAATAAAAATAAAAAGATTTTCAAATTTATTTGCCGTTTATAGTGTATTTATGATCTTTTATCAAATCAAATTTAAATATTGAATAAATTAATCTAAATGAGATTTCAATCAAAATAATTTATACTGCATAACTGAACCACATCCAATAATTTTGATAGGTGGCTTTGCATCCTTGTAAATTCTAATTAGTTAATAAATCCCAAGTGCTCACATGCAACTGATTGCTGGATGCGTACTGCTCAATTTACAGTTGGCTACTGGTATAAAAAATTGTGAAGAATAAGTTCTTACCTGATAACAGGATTACCCTTTGAAGATTTGTCACTTTCATCATCAAACGGAGTTACAGTTTTTCCAACCAAAATAGACATAGCCTTTTGTTCTCTCACCGTCCACGTCCCAGTCAAAGGTTCGCCTAATCCGTTACATTCGGAAGCTTCGATCATATAATTGTATGTTCTATTGTTGTCCACTGCAATATGAAGATTCTCGTAGACATCAAGTGGTTTTATGAGAATTTTTTCTTTAAACATGTTACTTATTGCGATGTCGCATTGAAAAGTGTTGTAAACTCTCATTTGTGTAACTCCTGCAGATGGTAGTATAGGATATGTTTTCTGCAACCAATCAAAATACATTATATCAATGATCCTTTTGAATCAATCATATAAGGCCAAGATTTCGCCATCTTGCATCGTCATGTCTTCAACAGTGTGATAAACAAAGAACCGATAGTAAGTAGTAAGTTTATATCTTAGATAACACTACAATCTATGGTGTACTCCAAAATCTGTAAAAACAAGTAATCAACAAAAAATCCTCCAAAAAATAGTGTAGATGCAATTTTTTTTCAATCTTGTAGCTAATGTTATATTAACCCGCTGGACATGTTTACATGTCAGAGACTTTATCTCATATTTCCGACCTAACTAAAACGAAACACATGGATAAAAGCTTTAAAAAAATAGTTCAAACCTTTAGAAAGAAAAATTTGGCAACAGATAATGAAAATGTCGAGTAGAACACAAGGAAATATATTTTTGAAAAGAGTTCTCGATATTCACTGTTTCGAATTTCATGCTTAAACTGCCGATATTTAGTTTACTTCTTCATGTATTTGGGATAACTAATATATATTTCACATAATTCTCCATTTTTTTAATGTTGAAATTGATCTATTTTTTGCCATAGTGAGCGTTTCAACAGATAAATCGACTGAAAATAAATTCGTACGAAAACGGCTCGCGCTGTAAGGGTTAAGGGTTAAGAACTAATATATATAAATATACGCTAAATTATGAACATATCCCAACGTAACTTAAAATCAAGACTTGACTCGCGTTTAAGACAAAACAAGAGGAGAAGACTAAATTTGATATAGTTTTTCAAATGTATTTATTAAAACCTCATGGTGAAATTTTATTTGGTGTAAATTTTAATCTGAATTGATGATACTCTCTCAATAATATTCAAATACAAATAATTTTGACATATTTTGATTTTTTTAATATAGAACAAAGTGCTTCTGGAAGCTGGCAGATAAAACCATCAAATTATTTTATAATTTAAGATATCGACTGAGGGTGCTTGATAGAATTTCCAGTCCAAGTCCAAGTCCATTCCAAGTCCATTCGTGTGCTCGAATGCCTGAGGATGCCGAAGGGCGAAGCCCCGGTCATTAGTGACAAAATACACAGAAATGTACAAAATCTCAACAATTCAAATTTAATCAAATTACTATCATAAATTGAAATATGAATGCGGAATTTTTTTTTATGGTATTCTATTCATTAATATTCTGCGTACACAGTAAAAATGGTCAACCATTTAGCAAATTAGATATTAATTTATGCTTAAAATTCATTCATAACCAACTGAACACATAAATAGAAAACACTATAACACATACATAAGTTTATAGTTTTAAATGTATACTCCATCATCGTTTAAACACAATACTTCTACAACACGGTTTTAGAAAAGAACATCAAACAAAAATATTACATGTATAATTTTAACATCTCGCTGGATCAGACCATCACAAAACATTTTCTATTCGTCCTATGATGAAAAGAAGCTTAAAATTCAAGAGGGAATTACAAAAAAACTTACCATGAAATATATAAAGATTTACACGCTAAAAGTACCCAATCGTTTATTACTGTATTTTTAAAGGATAATCAAAAAAAAATATAGAAGTTTTCCAGTGACGAAAACGTTCAACTTATCTTGTAGCCGAGTCGAAAAAAATGGATTGTAAGTGAGAGTGATGAAGAATTATTGATATATATTTAAGGTACTATTTTATTAATTACTTGTTTTTGTATTTTATGTACATACTGTTTTTATTGAAAAATAAATAAAGGATACAATCAGATTTCAATATTCTATTGGAATGCACACACTAGTTTCGTATGCACTTTGAACCTCACGTAACACGAATGTGCAACCTTGACTTTTTGACGAAACCTTAACTGGTCGACAATTTTGTTTCAAGCCCTGGTTTTAGTAAAAATTGCTCCAAAATAGAATTCAACTATTAGGAAAGATATAAAAATATCCAATTTCCGAATATTAAATATTGAATTACAACCGGGCATTTTTGTGTTGATTTCTAAAACCCATTATGTTGGAAGATTCTGAATGATTGATTAAACTAGAAGTTTATTAAAAATACTAACCTGTAGCTCTAACTCCACAATTGCTGACACGATAAAAGCAATAGATGCTAATACTCCTCCAATAACCATTTTGTGCAGTGGCTTTGTCGCCAATTTGCACCATTTCAGTGCTGGGTAAATAGCCTTAAAAATCACAAACATTCAGTAATTTTGGTACACAAATATTATTAAATTGTAATATTATATAACATTAGTAAAAGAAAAGAAAAGAAAACATTTAGAAATATAAATACTGATACATTAATGAAAGATTCACACTTCAAGGGTCATTGAGAATGTAAAACTTCTCTTTGGTAGTGCCAGCATTACGAAAAAGCATTCTATCTGGCGAGTCTAAAATTTCAATATCAGACAGTGAAACGTTATATTCACTTCTAGATAGAACTTAATCATTAACATTCTATGACGATATTTACGAAAAACTTTGGAAACCTCCCTTCCTTCATTCATTTATCTTACTAATGTTTTTATTAAGCAATATTAATAATTTTAATAGTAACAGTTATTTCTTTGATGATTACAGCTGAACTTATTATGAAGGGCCACTTTTATGTAAAACGAGAAGAAATAAGTAATTCAACATTTTATTTTGTGCGGAAGAGGTATAATTAGTTAATGAAACGATCCGAAGCGGGATTGTGGAAAAAATCATTTGAGTTTTAATTATTGTTTATGGGGAAATTCGCTTTGATATATAAGTGACTTGGATATGTTCGTTTCCGGAGCGAATTATGGTCCAAATCTAAGGTTTAACTGTATAGTACATAAAATCGCTTGTTTTTGTTTAAGCTTAATTCATGTATAAAGTTTTCATTATCATTATTAAATACAAAATGTGACTGGATATAAATGATGAATGCTGAGAAATAATATAATGCCAAATAACTTACAACTTCAAATAGTGGAATAAATATGAGGATGAGCAACGGGTTTACGACTTGCATCTGATCTGGCTTGAGGATGAAGCTTCCCAAAGCGCCATTCATACGGGTAGCTTGGAAAGTCCATCTTGATCCCTGCAAATGCAAAAAATATTCAATCAACAAAGTTGTTCTCTGTATTATATTAATAAAGTTTTTCAATCAAAATTATTGATTTAAGTTGATGTCTCGACTTTTTCCAAAATAAAACAATGACTTCTGATGAGCTGCTTGTTTTTTATTCGGACGCTTGACCTCAATTTTTTCGGAAAGGGTTGAGATGGAAGTATAGGACATGACTAGCATTCAGCTAATCACTCTCAATAGGCCCAGTTTTTAGGATCGGATGGGTAGAGGAAAATTTCAGACATCACAAGGATGTTTCATGCATTCCAGCTCAAATCCATAAATCCAGTGTCTGTACCGGAATTCGAACCCTTCAAAACCGCAACCATAGAGTGTGGGATTGACCAATTGACTACCGACCAATTTCATTAAATAATTATTATTCTTTTACCTGTTGATCGAAAAGAGCCCAAAAAACTGGCAGCGGAACAAAAAGAAGTAGAACTTTCAGTAGAGCTTTAACATCGCTTATTAATGTTTTCTCAAATTTGTCATCAGCATAATCCAGCCAGTGCTCTCTTTTTTCTTGTTTCTTTAGCTTAGATCTTCTGGAAAGAGCATGCTACAAAAAGAATATAGTTATATAACTGCAAATACAAATTCTTGTAAGACATAAGGGGTTTATATGAAAAATGACGCTTACACAAAAACAAAATACAAACTCATTTTTCCGGCGAATAAAATAGTTCAGGAGAACATTGTTATGTTACTGCTTAAGTGGTGTGAGATCATTTATGAATGATCCGTTACATAAGAAGCCTATTCATAAAGTGTTAAATGATTTAACACGTTGTGTGCGTGCAACACACCTGGTGTGTTCATACAAACATTACAGTCATGCGTCAGACCACACTTGGTGTGTTCACTTTATTTGTAGCATGCATGAGATCGAAAAAAAATTCTGTATGGCTACAAAACTTGACAAACTTGATCCACGTGACTAAACACTAGTTTATATCGATAATTCGTGTTGATCAGTCGTGTGTAGCGTATTTCATTATATTCTCATATAGATGCCCATTTACACACGTGTATGGTGAACGAATTATTATTTTTGGAAAAACATTTATTTCGGCCGCAAAACAGGTATGAAATGTTAAGCAATTGAGTGACATCATCTGGTTATGATACAACATGTTTATTGGGGAGTGGAAGGAATAAGCTAGTCAAGACAGAAGATTAAATTGATAATAATTTTCGCTTTTAAACAAAGTTTTAGGGGTCCAAAAATTCGCGAATTTTCAGGTAATCTGTAATGCATGAGATTTTTTATAAGCAATGAATGTGTTAAGAAAGTTTATTTCTGTATGAGCGATAAAAAATTAATGTAATGAAAATACTCACCCCAATACATTTGAATACTTGCACCAATACATTTCCAGAAGGCTCTTTAATAACATAGAGTGACTTTCCACATACAAAAACAACTGCAAAAAATTATATGGCCTTAATTAATTTGCTTAACACAAATAATCAAACTTCTGCTGCATTTTTTTTTTAAGTAAACCAATAATCGAATACTATTATTAACTTACATATTGAAACCACCATGAGAATACCAGGTACACCAAATGCCAATGCATAACAGTCTTGGTCGCCAAAACAATGAACGTCTACTCTTAAAATAGGTGTGATAAATGTTGAAATAAAGCTTCCAGCATTTATAGCGAAGTAAAACAGAGAGAAAAATGTTGCCAGCTGCTTCTCTTGCTGCGGCAATTTAAATTGGTCGCCCCCAAATGCAGATACACACGGTTTTATTCCACCTGTACCCACAGCGACCAGCAATAAGCCGATCATCGTGAAGACACTAAAAATTTACAAACATAATATGTTATAATATATGAATTTGATTTGTGAAACATGTAATTTAATCTCAAATTTTTTGAAAGTATTTATAACTTGTTTGCCCCAAAATTTGAACTATTTTGATATAAGACTATTACATAAAGATACTGTTTGGGAAAACACAATTGAAAAAAGGAAAACAAAGGAAAACACTGACTGATTGTAATCATCTGATGTTTCAAAAGCACTGCAGATTTCATTACCAAGGATTATAATCAAACAAGGAGAAAATAATATGTTATAATTAATTTACAATTAATGAAATCTGCAATAGATTTGAAATGTTGGGTAATTACAGTCAATCAGTAAATTGTCATGATTTGAGACATTATATTACATAATCTATTCAAAGTTTTAATCGATTGATCATTTGAGCTGTATTTTCTAATAGAAGAACCGTCATAGCAAGATTTTCCATTTCTACAATAAGCTTTACTATAGATTTATGTTTTTCAAACTATGTAATTTTTTAGAAGGACTAATAAGTTTAGAAGATTAATAAAAACTATTTTCACCTCTCTTATAATCAACCTTGCACTGTTTTTACAAATTTGTGTATTGAACTTTATGATAGACTGTTGGTTGTTGATGGATTAATTGATAATATGGATTTGTTAGATGATTGAATTTCCTTATTCTTGACTGAAACGATTGTCATAATATTTGTCTACTTTCAAATATTGTAATAAAAAAGTATTTTGTTTACCTTAGAGGAATACTTAATGGCGGCATCGCTGTTAATGATAACAGAATATTACCACATGCATAAACAATGGAGAGATAGAAAATCGTTCTGAAAGAATTGAAACAGTTGGATTAAAAAAATTTCTTGTTCAATAAAAATAATATCACACTCATTCTTTTAAAATAGTTATAGGAATGATTTTGAAGTAAAGAATGCTTTGTTATTCTTACTATTCAAAAATACAACAATGCGCTATGCTATGCTATGTATGCGCTTAGTATAGTAATCTTGCATCTTTCCCTGATATAAGACAATCATTTTTAATTAGCTCACACAAGGCTTAATCAAAAAGAACTCAAGGCTTTTACGTAGTTATATTTGTTTGCCAAGTTTGACACATTTCTTTATAGAATTATTTGGTTATAGTCATCTGACCCTTATCAGTTTCACGGCCATAACATCCATGTGACAAATAAGTGCAGGCAAACTAGAGTTAAAATTTACTGACTCTTTTAATTTTCTCCGCACTGATTGTCAATTATAATTATTTTCACATGTATAATCAAAGATATTAATTAATAACCAAACAGAAAGATTAACATCACAAACAAGTATAAACTTTAATATCAACTCATTGATGGGTTTTTTTTTTGCATGCAGCTTAACACAAAAAAATATTTCGGTATCCACGGTTTCGTATCAACGATTTCCATTCAATGTTCAAAGTTTACGCTATTAGGTACATAATTTTGATTTTTTTATTGATTTAATTATTTATTTAAGCTGCATTAATTTCGAATAGATAAACATATATTTTTTCAAAATTTTGCAATAATTTAGTGCGCTCCAACCCAAAATGAGTGCGCAGGGACTCAACTGGTGCAGGCGCGCAACTTAGAGGGAACATTGTTTCCACGGTGTATCATTTCAATTGAATCGATACTTGAATAAACAAAACCTATTTTTTTTAAAAACCTGTTCCAACTGATAATTGAGTGAGATTTTTGTTAATTGGGAGCTTATTTTTTGTGGACGGTGGTTTTTTTCAAACACGTAGACGGCTATACCGCTTAAGGGAACCCTACTTAGGTTGTTATTCTAATAAAAAGATTGCCAAAATAGAGGTAATAAAGAAAGCAAATGATGCATTCCTTCAATTCAGGTCTGTAACACACAAAATTTAGTTCAAAGAGTGTGAAATATTTAATTGCAAGGTCTATTCTATTGTGAGGAAGTTTCATTACTATTCTAAATTTCTCAGTCAACTTGGCAAACAAATGGTTTCAGAAATTATAATATTAAATACATAAAAATGTGACCTTTCAAACAAATAAATAATTAGCACTGATTGATGTTTTTTTTACATTTTATTTACAATGTATGCCAGTCATTAAAATTTGCCAACCAGAAAGCATTATTATAAAAACATGACAATACATTTTGTAGAAACTAATAATTATAATATACATATGATTAATTGATTTAGTGTTGATTGAATGTTAATAAAAAATATAAATCCCAGTTTATATTTAAATTATTTATCAGTGTAAATTAAATTTTTTAAATAAAACACAGTTCGTTTGTACTACTTCCACATGTTTATAATGATCAGGACCGATTTTTCTCATCGCGAGCATTATCAACTGATAAAAACATAACCATAACAGGGCTATTTAGATAAAATTAAATGTTCAAAATTACAAGTAATATAAAACAGTAACATACAAGAATTTACAGGTTTAATTTAATTTAATTTAATTTAAGACATCGACTGAGGGTGCTTGATGGAATTTCAATATCAAATTTGGATTATTGAGATTTTGTACACTTCGAATGCCTGAAGATGCCGAAAGACGAAACCCGGGTCGTTAGTGACAAAATACATGGAAGTGTACAAAATCTCAATAATCCAAATTTACAGGTTATCAAACAAATTATATGTCAATCAAATTAAATAGTCTACAATTAAAATGTTAAGGACCCTTTTCATATTGTGTTTCATTTTTTAAATATAATACCTTTCCACAAAGAATTGACAGTGACCACCTTAAAAGTGAGTGTAAATTAAATTGATTAAATACTATCCTTTGTCATTACCTGAATCGACCCAACCAACTGTCGGCAATCATGGCACCGAAAATGGGAAAGAAGTAAACCAGCATAGAGAAAACATGGTAAATAACCACCGAAGTATCATCTGTGTATCCCAATTTATCACTTAAATAGAGAACCAATATCGCTGGAAAAAAAAATGAAAAAAACAAATAAATATCGTTGTACATAGTGTTTGTAGTAAAGTAGAGTAAAAAATCGCTAAGACGCCAAAATTAATTTAGATAAATGCATAATAGATCAGCCAATAATAAAATATATTCGTAATTGTGACACAGGTATCAAATTTATCTCGTAAAAACAATAATTACTAACACTAATTTTTCTATATCATCTCCACTACTTCTAATTAACCTATTATACATAAAGCAATACAATAGTTAGTAAATTAAGTTAGTATGTCAATTATAATTGAAGATGCTGCATAAATTAAAGAATAATCTTTAAAAAAAATTTAACGACACTTTTTTATTAAAGGATGTCATTAATTGTCATTGATAATTATTACTATGATATGATTTTCATTATTCAGGACGTAATTTTATTCATGCAGCATTTTCAACTACTTGAAACAATGAAAATACCCAATAATCATTATTATCAAAATATCTTACTTCGCATTCCATAGAAAGAAAATCGTTCGCAGAACTCATTTGTGATAATAAATCCAATTGATCGCGGGTAACGGTATTTCTGCAAAACAAAAAATAAAAATGTAATTTCAAACAAATAATGTTTTTTTTATTCCAAACATACCGTTTCCATACGTAAATTATTCAAGAGAAACCCGTAGCCAATCTATAAACCCCTATTATTGCATCCACTTTGATGATTTAGTTTTTGGATGTTTGCGGGTATATGGACCTATATCCAACAAGAGATTTAAAACCCAGGTAAGTATTTACGTAAAAGAAAATAAATTTAACAAATAATAGAATTGCAAATGAGTAATAACTAATAAAAGTATCCAATGAAATTAATAAAAACTGTATTTTCTTAGATGATGTATTGTTTTACTGTTTTGACCCAGTTTATTGTTTATCAAGTTAAAACTATCTATAGTTTCAACTATATTTAATGTAAAACAACATTTCTCAGAAATAGTTGATTGCTCTTATGGTGGTAAATAGATAAAATGTTGTACATTACGCTTATGAAAGTGTCAATAGCCGATATTTATTCCATAAAAAATAATAAACTCAAGGTGATTAAAGAGACACAGGTATACGTATGAAATAGTTAATAATACACAACGGCTTAATCTGTTATCGTTGGGAGCAAAAATGATATTCAATGCAATTAGAAAATATAACAAATTATCCAAGATAAAACATAGCAAAATAATTAATGACATAATGCTAATTCAACAAAGAAATTATAGCTATGAATGATTTTAAAAAGCATTTCTTCTTAAAGGAGAGTGATTATCATTAAATTTAAATGATCATTTATCAATTCCTAATAGTCTAAAATCTAGAAAAAATCATATAAGTGTTCATAGGTTTTATTCTAGACTCTAAATTAAAATCTACACTTAAATAAATTTTGACACTTGGTGTTTTTGTCCAATAACAAAGCACACCATAAGATATTTAAACAGTTATAAAAATAGACAAAAATGAGCAACAATTAAATATTAAAATGCGAATACAAGAATAAGATTCTTCAATATAAGATGAGCGTCATAAAGCGAATTTAATTAATAATCAAAATATTTAAGCAATGGAAGTATAACTGTGATCGCGAATTTGATATTAGGTTCAACTCTTGCAAGAAACATCGCGTGACTTAGCGCAATACATAAAAAAAACAATTCGTCTGTATGATAAATGTACTGTGCTACAATGTATAGGAAGTCAAGGATGCCTAGGACAGAAATTGCCCGTCTAGCGGCTCATAAACATTGCGCTCCTAGAACTGCCAAAATAACGGAATCGCAGCTCGGTAATACCGGCATTGCAAAGTATACCAGGCATATCTATCATAGAAACCAAATAGAACACACATATAATAATTATTTATTGATATTTATGCTTATAGGCTACATTTAATAATGAAATATTACATAACGTACACAAACGCATGCGCACATAATTTATATTTAATAAGAAAAATATATATTTTCCAAGTCTACTGATCAGATGGTAGGTAAACTAAATATTATTTTTCTTATCTAACAAATTTCATAGCAATTAAATAATTTAAGCAGTTTAATAACATTATTTAAGAATAATAATACATTAAAAAAATATTAATACAAAAATAATAGATAATACATCAAATAAATTTGATTAATTTTATATTTTTATGCGTTATTATGATTTAGATCACAGCGAGTATATTTAAACTAAATTTGACTTCGGCTTCCTTTTGATGTAATTATTTTTTTTTAATCTTTCTACATAATTGATATTTAATCATTAAAAAACTATTTCAAAATTTACTTTTTAATTTGTCCTTTGACTTGTTAATATGATCATTATAATATTTTAATTATCCAATCTTCAAAAATATATTACGAAAGAAATAATATATATCAATTTACGGTGATTTTATCGAACAAGATATGTAGCAGATTTTGGCGGTCGACTACTTGAAGAATTGGCATTTTTTTATGTTTGGTACAATATTAACTATTTTATTTTTAGTTGGTTACATTATTTAATACCTGTTTAATGGAATAACAGCGGAAAAAATATGTATTTATAATTCATTGACTCAAAATTCCTCTTGAAAGTATACCTATCCCTTAACTGGCTGACGACTGGCGAAATGAACCTACGTCGATATGGCATCCACAATTTCAGTTGGCTATTTTCAATATCAGCCGATTTCGTGTATGGATAATTTTGGCAAATGAGTGAACATGATTTAATTGCAAACAAAAAATTAGCGGGAATACGCTTGCGGACATATCGCACGCTGCGTGTACTCGCTGGTTAGTCGCAGTGGAATTTCTGGTGGCGGAGTTATATTTTTAGTCGAAAAACATCCTACTCAATATTAATGAGTTATGACACGTGCTACACCAAATCATCATCGTGTAATAAAAAAAATAAACTAAATTTGAACTTGTAGGGTCATTTCGCCAGTGGTCGGCAAGTTAAGCTACGGGTGTACTTTCAAACGGGATTTTGAGTCAATGAATGATAAATACATATCTTTTTAATATTGTACCAAGCATAAAATAATAGAAGTTTACAAAAAATGCCAATCCTCCCAGTGGTCGGCCCCTAAAATCCAATGTTCGGCCGTTCGTTCCCCAGTGTTCGGCCATCACTATGAAACTTCGTAAATATCACGAACGAATTGACTGAGAGTAGACAGGACAATAACAAACATAATGATGCAAAGCATGACGATATAAAGTATATTTTGTTAGCGATCCCCAAACAAGATCAATTTGTCGAAACTTGTGAAGTAAAAATGTGCTTTTTTAAATTGCGTATTGCATCATATAGGTCAGTATGTGCAGATATATATTAGCAAGTGGCAACACTACCTACACGAATTTAAGAAATCTGTTTTTTTTAATGTATCCACTATTTAAGTTTTAAACTCAAAAGGGCGACGACTGTCGACGGCTGACTTTAGGAACACTCACCCTACATCGAATACAGTGCTGAGGGCATCATTATATCATTACAAAAAATATAGCAAATTCGTAGTAGATAGGTTCAATATTTAGTATAATATTTAAAGTACATGTCTATAACTTTTTATTACACCGACACGCTTTGTGTATAATACACAGAGCTTGTCAGTGCCTTAGTATGTATGGATTCAGTGATCTTAGAGCCGTGTATGGATCCCGTGATCCTAGATCCGAGAGCCGGAATGAAAAGTTAAAAAGTGGCAACTCTACCTTTGGTGGGAGATACGTGTAATTACGCCACTGGCCCAAAGCGACTGACACCAATAATTTATTATTGAAACCAATAACAAATTCAAATGGTGTTTGCATTCCAACAAGTAAAATCAATATCATTGTCCTGCATAATTTTTATAGTGTAAACATTCAAAAGACAAAAGAATCACAATTAAGTTATGTGCAGTGTTAAAACAAAGTTACCAACATGGCAAAAATAAAATGGCGGTAATGTCACAATGATTGACGCTTTTATTTTGATAATCCTCGCATGCGGCAATAACCTGCAACAGGTATCTACCTACCTACAACATAGTTTATTTTTATAAATTTATGCGATAGACCATTGATGTCTCTGTTTATAATATAATAGCGCAGCTAAAGCTATTGACCTCACGTTGCGACATACTTTTGCAAGGTCAGTGATTGAATTTCTATTTTGTTTCATAAAAAGTAGCGGCAAATTATGTATCAACTAGTTGAAATACCTCCTATATAACAATGTACAAAATGTTTTCAAAATTAATTTTCATTTATAATTACAGAATAAAACGTCATTTATAACGTACGATATGCTTTTAAAACATTCAAATTCATGTATTATATTATTATTAACAATTTATTGATAGTGAATTTGATATTTATTTGGTTCTATGGAAATTAGCAATATAACAGTTACGAGTTATTTGATTACAAATCTTCACATGAAAATTACGATTTCGTCACAATGTTGCCAATAGACAACTTTACTCTCTATAATTTAACCCTTTCGTCATAAATAAAACGTATACATTTTTTTATAAACAAATTGCAGACTAGAAGAAACCAGACGTGATTATTTTTATTGCGTATTATTGAGGTATTATTTTTAATATTTAAAAATATATTTTGTAGTCTTAAGGCCATAGAGATACGACTCGTGAATAGAAGATAATCATAATAAGATAAATAGTTAAACGACCATACCAGAGTTTCCCAAAAATGGGAAACCGTAGAGAAGCTGGAGAAATTAAAAAATATACACATTTAAATTTTAGAATATTGTTGATATCTATAGGGTAATAAGAAATGATTTGGACAAAAGTATTTTAAGTTTTCTGATATATGAAAGTTGAAAACCTCATACAACTAGTAAGGACATACAATCTAAAAAAATATACAAGTTGACTCCCCCTGCTGTAAGGTATACGCAATATGGCAGTAGCACGCATTAAAAACATACTAAGCGGTATGTTCATATTAAATATTCATAAATCATTGGCAAAAGATAAGTGTGTAAACATATTACTAATTAATGTTAGCGCTAATAATATATTATTTCGTGGATAGTGTTAATCAATGTCAAGATAACAAAAGAGTGAACTTAAGTATCGATTTGTTATCCCTACTGAAAAAAATTATCCCGTTGTTCAAACACAAACACAGGTAACCCTCGCTTATCGCGACCCCGGCGAATGCGAATTCATTATATCGCGATCGATTCCAAATTAAAATAAATCCCAGAATTTGCTTACGTTTGACATTCGACACGTACCAGGAAACGACGTAATGAGCAACACCGTGAATTACGCGGACGAATTCGTTGCAAGCGTGAGGCGTAACGCAACGAACGAGTGTGAATGAGCCAAGGGTAAGTCGGTGCATCACTTGCATAGCATACAAGTATAACACAAAATGCTTGAACAATCCTAGTTTAATGTTTTATTTTATATCCCTCGTTAAAAAAAAAAATTATAGCATCATAAAATTAATTGACATTGAACACACTAAACGGATTTACCCAACTTTTTCACATGTAGCAAAATCTTTTATTTCACGAAATGATTTCCACTCATCACTTCCAGCATGCTTCTTTTAAGGCAAAATATTATAGTAAATACTTTTCAAGTTTTTCTTTACATCGTTGAATCTCATTTTTAACGAATCTATTGTATTTTTTAATAATGAATTTTCTGGCAGAAGGAACTGTCAACTATCTAAAACCTATAGAAACCAGATACTGAATACTCTTCACACTTTATTTATGTACAAACAAATATTTTAACTTTCTATCTGTGTTTCAAAAAATGCATTGTTTCAGACATCGCATAAATTAGTTGAGCAATTTTATGAGCTCAGCTCTAGTTGCCAAAATATTAAGCGATGCCGCTATATTTATATTTCAAACAATAACATGTGGAATAAACATATGAAAGTACTACAAACAAATTGTGATTAATTTTTTAAATACTTTAAACAATAGATTGTATTATTTCAAATGATATTCAAAACGTAATAAATTATTTTAGTTATTACCTTTCTGTTATCTACACTATTCAGTTATCAATAATTCCCATGACTCGAACATAGTCCGAAATATTTTCTGAAGAAAAAATTGCTTACCCGGGCACGGCCCGAGCCCGAATGTTAATTGTCTCTATCCGTCGGAACCTGACCCACAGACCGGACTTACAAACTTAATAAGTTACGATTATAAATGTCTGAAAAAGCATAATAAATTTAGAAATAAATTCCGCAACCCGCAACATGAAGCTTTTTCTTTTCGTTTATGTTTGATATAGTTTTGAAAATTAAGTAAGGCCATTTATTTGTGCCGAGACAATTCATTGAACAAAAAAAATGTGCCGCTGGAGCTGATGTGCTTGAGAAATAGCCTTAACACGTTTTAAACACTATATATTTTGAAACGAAACTAAGTTGCAAAAAAAGATAATGAACAATACAAAAGTACTTTTCAACGATGATTTTATATTAGAGTAGAAAGAAAGTATAACTTAAGGTGACGCAGAATAGTAACTAAGCTCTGTAAAGAGGTGGTGTATTAAAGCAAAATTTTCTACTTTTTTTTTTTGCGTCCCGCCAAAAAATCCTTGAGTCAACTGTTTAAGAATCACTGTGGTAGCCTTTCGATTGAGAATGGAATCGGACAGTGCAATTGCTTGTCCTAGTATAGAAAGTAATATTGTTGATAACATTTATAAAACTCAATCTGTCATTTTATTTAAATTATAATCAGTACGATTAGCTTGTGTTTTCCTTGTAATGCCGGTACTATCTGAGCGTCCGTTAGATTTATTTGTCATTAGTCACAGATAACGAATGCTTACATTATATAATATTCTAATTAAAATTTTTGGCATCATAATAATGGCTATAGACAAACAAAGTCATCAATATTTATATTTTTTCGAGCGGACTCGAATAATAGAAATTATAATATAAATATATTTGAAATTAGAGCGAATAGACAGTGCGCCAGATATATTTAAATCTCTTAAGCTCAACGTCACGCAAGATTAACTGTAGAAAAAAGCCATCACAAACACCCATTCCCCAGTCCTCAAATATCAAATTTAATACATTAACACTTTATATGGAGCTAAACTTGCCAAGGAACTGGAACATGCTAGTCGTTAGGAAGAGGCCTCAATACTAAGACACACGTGTTTACAATGAATATGCATGAATCACTTTCAATGTGCTAACTGTCAATTCTTGATGGAGACATTATATTTTCAAATTTATCACTCTCGAATGGACCACGGAACACTTTTTGAATGATACTAGAATATTCTTCAGCCCTAAAGTCACTTCAAATAATATACTATATATTGAAGTGCTGTTGGAAAAAGTGCGATTAACAATGGCGCACATTTTGAGTTTGAGTTGTAAAACAAAAGTGCATCGAAGACCAGTAAAAAAATAATATGCAACACATCATAGAAAGCACATTTAAATAAAATCACTTAAAAATGCAAAGGATTATAATGATAGTCCGCGATCTACTAAATGAATAATGAAAATAAAAATGCTCCCATAAATTCTGTTGCAATAGAATACATTTGATAAATTCACAAAGAATCCTAACAAATCAGTATTGCTAATATTGAAATTTATAGGTACTCTCCTCGACAAGTACCCACAGGTCCTTTCCCAGGTCCAGTTCCGTCATCGAAAACGTAAAGTTGGTCTACTGAATAACGACCAATTCCCGCAAAACAACTTATGCTGAGATCTTTCACACTGTTAACACACATAGTTGAGTAAAAACTATTTATCCAACTGCTGTATAGATGAAAAACATCATTGAAGATTGAAGGTGACTTACTGTTTTGTTTTCCAAAGCGAAATATCAGTTATTATGTCAGTGAGGCCAACATTCTTGAGAGCTGTTTTGTACATTCGTAATAATTTCATTTAATAATTATTATTTTCATCAATAGCTTTCATTATTACTGTGTTAACCCCAATTTTTGACACAAGCATCAGTTGTTCTCGATGCTCCGGTGTACGGATTCCTGATTCTTCACCTCAGGTATCATGATTACCTGTGATACCGGATACCGCATTTTACACTTTCAGAATGCAGACGTCTAACAAAAGACATTTTTGATATAATTGAATACAGCTGCATATTCATGTCACCACTGTTCGCATTCAGTAAATAATAATTAATTTATATCATATTTAACTTTAATAAATAGTATTAGCTGGGGATTAAACAATCAGTGTGTTTCTTTGTTTTAATTTAATTAAAATGGATTCGTATTTCGACGCTAGAAATAATTGACAGGCGACATCGCCATAAATGTCACAGCGTTCACTCATACCCTTAATGCAGTGGTCGGTAAACTTATTCGCCAAAGAGCAACGATTAAAACAAAATTTGAGAGCCAAATCTGTTTATTAATTTAGTGAACCTTTATTATAATTTTAGACCTTCATTAAATTACGGGTACACTGAATAAAACTTGATTTCATACTTAATAAAGATTTTATTTATTGATAAAAAATATGTAAGGTATCCATAAATTGAAATCATGACAATGACTGACAAACATTTATTGCGAACAATGTCCTTGCATCTCCTTGGGAAATTTGAGTATGTCAGGTTTGTATGTTGCTGTTTTTAATTTTAATAATTCTAATCAATAATAGAGTACCATGTTTTTAGTCACAGATACTAGTCAGTAATACTCAACACCTTTACGCCGAACGTAATTATTTTTGTATTTGCTCTACACATTTGAATTATATGTGTATTTCGCAAAAATAATGTTAGCTTTCGAAATGAATTATGTTACCACTGACTTCTTTCTTATATTACGGTATTGGCTATGTTATTTATCATCACTACAAACCCAATAAACATGTATAGAGCAAATAAAAACTCATTTCGTTCGGTGTAAAGCTGTTGAGAATTACATAATGGACTCTAGTGTTGTCTGGACTCAAATAAATTTTGGAATAGAACCGCTCGTTTAGTAGAGATTGCGTTATCAAGCGTATCGCTGTTGAATTTTTATTCGCAATAGTTTCTACAGAGTTTTATCTGAAGTCTACGTCATCTTAAGTACTGGAACGACAGTAAGAAATCGACCCTGTGCCTGCGATGTTGCGATAAAATGTCCTCCGTAAGACCATTCATTATACTCGACTCATTTCTACTTTATTACGACAGCAACAAAAAATCTTTAAGTGGTATCACAACTTGACATCATTAACCAAAGTGTTTTTTGTACATTTTTTCAAGATCTATCAACGAACCATACATATACAAGTGAATGGGAATATTTTTTTTAGTTACGATATTTTATGTACAACAATAATATCAAAAGTGTGTGATGGATGCGCATGCACCTTTGTATATATATACGACTTACGCAAAAAGGCTGAAACAAAAGATGATATCTTCAATAGAATAGACAAGGTTAAGGACCTTTTTATTTCGGAATGCCGCATACAAGTAATTGGCCTGCATTTATTGGGTCAGTAACCATTTTGGCCAATTTTTCGTCACTAAGAGATAACAAATACTCAGTAATTAATCAAAATGGAACGGTCAAATATTTATATAAAAACGGTCAACTTTGTAATTAAACCTAACCTAACATTTCTTTGTTAGGCAATTATTCACTGACCAAACATGATTATTAACTGACCGCTTATTATTTCTAGCTGGCCATTTATCGAATTAATTACTGGTCATTTATGGAATTAGTAACTGACCAAACAATTAACTGCCCAAGTAATTTTACTGAATTACTTTATTTTAGCATGTGTAATATAAACAATTCAGAATTTATCCTTACAGAAGATTTTTTGAGACTTCTCTATTTGAGGATGTATGGATATTAGCCTGGCTTAATCTAATCGACTTTCTCTTATGCATGCTTACGTTTTAACACCGAAAGAGATTTTTTGTGATCACACATTTCTTTCGTTTCATGAGATTGAAGAAAAATAAATGAACGCTAAATTGAGAATTCTTCAATTGAGAGAGTAAAACTTTATTTTCCTGATAATTATCAGATCTAAAAATCGTAGAAATGAATTGTTTTTTGAAAATAAACGTTAGATTTTTAGACTTAAATAATTATGTGTCCACGGGTTAAATCTATTTTCTGAAATGCATTAAAAATATAATGCATCTTTATCTAAATCAGACGCTAGATCTGTTGCAAAATAAGAAGCCTACATCAATTAACTTTCACTATATTTGACTGGTAATGCTTGGCTACTTAATTATAACGCAATTCGGGTCGCGAAAAAAATTGGTGACAAAATCACATAGCTAAGTATGTAGATCGGAGAAAGCAAGATTGTTCCGCAATATTATGATGTAATTTTCAAAATGGCAAAACGTTAACCGAATATTAATTCAATATAGATGTTTTAACACAACACAATATATACGGTTATAAATATTTTTCAACGTCCTATGCATTGAATGAACAATACAAAATCGAAAAAAAATAAAATTGTAATGAATCACAAACAGAAGAATATTTGACAGGTCGCGTTATGAATATAATTTTTCAAAAGACGTTAATTATTGTGTTTATTATGTTAACCTTTTTTAGGAATAATTAGTTTGTTTTTCCGAAATCAACTGCGAACTATATTATATATTGTGTATTGAACAATAATTTTGATATAAAAATAAAGAAATACTTGGAAAAACTATAATTTGTGGTGATTTATTCAATATCGATAAAAAAAATGCATATTGAATAATTACGTAAATAACTTCTCCCCCAACACACAATATAATCATCAAACAGATGATTTGCAAAATCAAATGTTATCCACAAATCTTTTTCCAGTTGTGGCCGCAAATAGAACGCGCAATTGTCGATAATCGATAAATATACCAAAGAACTTTATCGATATCGTCTTTAGGTATTAAGATTGACATTTCTATGGTCACCGTATGAATTATAGCTCTTAAAGGTGGTAGTGGACATGACGACCACTTTTGCGCTTTGCCTTATAATGGGTTAAAGGAGATTCATTTGATTCTGCATAAAAAACTGAATTGCAATTGAATGTTAAGGATGCAACGAAGTCATCGTTAAATGAAATCTTGAAATGTAATTAATCTCACGTGTATGGTGCATACAAACAGCAGAAATTAATTGCGTTCACTAGTTTATTTTATTAAAGACAGAATGAATGAATCAAAATGATTGTATTGTTTTAATGACGCGATCGTTCAACACCGCCATTTTATATTTTTGAAAAAGCTATACATTGCAAGGCTCGTAAAGAAAAAGTTAATGAACCATAACACATATTTGTTACTTCTCTCTTTCCGAATCTATAAAGATTACTTAAAAAATAAATTTATGTTCACAAAATATTATATTTTGAATACAAAAATAACCTCCAGAACAAATATCAGATCCGAAACATTGTGTAATAAATAACAAAGTTATCAATTTTAAATTTACATTATTATCAACTGTAATAACCTTCTCAATATTGTGCCTACCTAACGTTTCCTAACAATTGATTGATTTAAGCAGTGTTAAAAATACCAATAAACTATTTTTCTTTTTATCGCAATAATAAACACATCAGTGTTTGACATTGTCATGACATCTTGAAACAAAAGAACAATGATACCTTAAAAATCAATGAGAATACAATTCCTATTCTAAGATTGTTCAGTGTCCAGACAGTAATAATGCCCGGTCAGTAAGGCTCTACGGCGAACGCAATTATTTTTGTATTTGCTTTATACATGTTAATTACGCTTATACTTAAAATAACCAATATCGTTATACAGGAAGGCGGTCAGTGGTCACATAGCCTTTCATTACAAGATTCAAGATTCAAGATTCAAGACAATAATTCACTTTATACGCTTGAAATAAAACGATCAAAATCATTACGTTCGGCATAAAGATATTGAGCCTTACTGACCAGGCACTGTTAGTGACAGAACAGAACACTCGGGCCAGGCCCGGGTAAGGAATTTAATTTATAAAAATATATTTCGGATCATGTTCGGGTCATGAGTCAGCCATAAGGCAATACTATTCATAAGTTATATTTTTTTGCTGTGTTACTAGTATCGTTGGAAAAATGGAAATAGTAGCAAATATTGTTTGAAAAGTATAAATAAATTTTCTTATTGAAACAAAATCGGACTTTTTCCGACTGAAGAAAATAAATCCGGGATTCGGGTCGGGTTCGGATAGCAAGTTTAGTGTCATATTAAGACTCAGAAGGGGCTGAAGATGTTGGACTCGGACCGAGTAATTTTAGAAAATTTCGGCCGGTGCCTACCTCTAATCTGCACGTGTCACGGAGGTTTGCGTGGCCACAGTTTCGCTACTGGAAGATTGGAAAATCCACCACATCAAATACGAACTGTTTAACAAGAAGCTTAATATTCTTGACTCATTTAGTCACGAGTTTCGAAATGTCCTTCACCTTATAATAAAATAACGGCACCTATTATATTGATGCTAATTATTCTGCGGTCAACCAAGATTAGGATGTAGTACTATTTTCCTACTTAAAAACATATCATAACACGTATCATTATACATAATGAATACCAGGCCCGAATCAACAGAGCCACCCTCCTTTATTCTACGTAAGACTTATCTAGGGATTGCTATATCGGACAAATATATTATATGTATTTCACAAATACCAGTTTTGTAAATATTAATACCAGTATTACAAAAATAGATAAAAATGCGTAAAAAAATATCATAATCGTCAACAACCAAACAGCTGAGCGAATAAATTCGTAAAACATAATATAAAAAAAAAACTATCTATCAAACATGTTTTATGTATAATACGATACACAGTTGATTTCTCTCAGCTCAGTTTTCCATTTTACATTGAGCATTTTAAACTGATTTTAAATCGTGGAAAATGTTTTATTTTCATAACGTTTCATTTCAACGTGTAATGTTTTCCTGTGAAGACAGTATTAAGTTTATGATTTATGTAGATGATATCGACTCACCCTAAGTATAATTACGTAAGTGCTACATACGTGATTATACGTATTTTCGTTATCTACTCACTTATTTCTATAGGAAAAGCATCAAAAAACATTTGAGAAAAGAACGTACTTCACCGTTTTTTCTTAATGTATAAATACGTAAATGGCCACTTACACGAAAGTCTTTACCTAAAATCCAAAGTCCAATGTCGTATTTGTAATATTTCAACAACTATAAAGTTTTCAGCAAAACTTTACATAAAATAAGAAATTAGATTAAAAATAATAGCACTGTCCCAAGTTTGAAGAAAATAAATGCAACTGCGGTTGCAGATACGGGGGTGTATACGTAGGGAGTGTCGATATATCCCGTAAACTTACATTATTTAATATTAATTAATTTCTAGCGCTTTAAGTTTAACTATAAGGCAGGTAAAATAGTTAGTTGGAATATATATTAGAGAAGAAAATCCGCTAAAGAATAGTCCTGGCAATAATATTTCACATGTATAACGCATTGCAAATTTAATTTAGTTCAATCTTAGCTATAAATGAATATCTATCTGTGAACAATTGTTTAAGTAATTCGAGTAGTATTATAAAGCCAAAAAAACATTTTTAAACTGAATTAACTAAGCATAATTTTGTTGAAAAATACATATTAATTTACCTGCGGGGAATCATCTAAAGAGTCCATTGTAAGGTAGTTATTTTATCCAACTTTTTAAATAAAATCAGTCTTTTTTGATATCACAACGTATTACTTATTGTTTAATTGTCAATATTCACATAATTATTTATTTGATTAATAATACAATTCATTTAAACATAAATATTCAGGTAAACACTTCATCTTTGATAAATATATTTTAATAACTGGAAATTAAAAAGAAAATTTGTTAATACAATTAGTTTGTGCTAAACGACTGGTACGCGTTTTAATTTTCGCTCAACTGAAATGCATTATTGTTCAATGAGATTGCATTTCAAATGTAGTGGAAAATTTAAATCGCTTTTAAACGGCAAGAAAATTTTAATTAATGCTCATGCATCAATATTTGTGAATGTCCTCGATAATAATCGTCATGTCACGTGTGAAGGAAGCTACCGCTGGTCGATGGTTTCGTTTAATTGAGATTGTTAAAAACAAAACAAAGTTTTACGCGAAACACTTTTCACAAAACTATAATGTAGCGTTGCAATCACGCAAACCACCTCGCATGCTTCCGAACGACAACTGAAATGTTTATGAACCAGAAACGGCACTAGCTTAACATCAAGTCCAGTGTTGCCAATTATAGTGTTTTATACCAGGTCTGGCATTTTTGACTAACCGTTTGGTTTGGGAAAACCACGTCTAATACTTAGCGTTTGATCTAGCGTGTTTTTGCACTCCTCCGTCAGCTCAATGTGACTTTTAAAAAGGCATAAATATTAATATTTTACAATGACACACATTATATTATAGCAGCATCTATGACTCATATAATATTAGAAAACGTGCGGCCTATTAGGTATTGAATCCATTTTTCTTTCTTGTTATTGATAATGCAAATAATTCTAATTAAAGCTTCATGAACGCAGTCATATTTTACGGATAAATAAATAAACGTTGAAGAAGTGGTTATATAATAGAAGAAAGACGTATTTTATTGAAGCGAGATTCATTGATGTATGTTTAGTTTACAGTATTTTTATAATCTTTGCTTATTTCCTGTAGTAGATTATGAATAACTGTACATTTGATATCGGGATTTGAAGTATTTGGCATTTATTTTTTTACCTAGACCTGGAAGGGGTTTCTCATCGGATGCTGACAACACTGATCAAATCATCGGAATGTTCTTTGGTTTGACTTCGCGAAAGTGAGGGCAATATGCACTCGAAGGCAACTGGAAAAATCTAAGTAGTGTTACCAAACCGTGGAAAATAAACGGCTTCATTGAAAATGGCTTTAATTCTATCGGGCAATCATTTGTTTACTCGAATGAACCTCATCAAAACAATCGTTGTCTCCATGTAAAAATGTTCTACGCAAAACCAAAATTCCAACTGTTTCTCACCAAAAATTGTCTCCAAATAGCTTGGAAAATGTCCACCATATTTCAAATTGGCTAAGCAGTCTAGAAAACTACATTTTTTTTTAGAAAAAGTAAAATTTTCAACATTATCAGAAAAAAATACAACTAATAATTATACTAGATTTTAATTTAAATAATGTTACAATTATAAGCAGTTTTTATTCTATTTGGCATAGTATCGTTTTATAAGAATTATTAGTGGTCAAACATAGCGTGAGTGCAGTTAATGATTTGAAACCCGTCTGCCAATGACAATTGTTTTATTTACTATCGTTTTATAAAAAATCTCTCAATTAATTTCTTGATAAGTTACTCAATTACCATTTTATAATAATATGCGTAGAAGATTTGTTTTTTTATTTCCTAACATTATTATTTACCTTCATATCGACTGTGGAAAGGAAAAATGACGTGACCCACACTCAAAAAATATTGTGTATAGCTCACACAAAACGTGTATTAAATTGTATACATTGTGATTATCGAAAAAAACATATTTTTAAAAGACGGAGGGATATGTACTTTTGCCTTTCTACAGTCGATATATTATATTTACATTTATATACATATAGAGTATTAACACGTTTTGTGTGAGCAATACACTATATTTTTCTGTGTGGGTTACGTCCTTTTTCCTTTCCACAGTCGATATATTTATACTATCAAAAGTCGTGTTTTTGCAAAAACGTTTAGAAACAATTGTGATTTTATTAGTTTCCGTGTCAAAGTATATAAAATTATATTTTAGAAATCGAAGATGATCATTAAATTACGACAGATGTTAATTTATGTGTGTCATATATAAATTAACAACAATACAAAATATTTGAAAAAAAAAACCTGGCAACTCTGATTTAACGTTTTATAATTTATGAATCTAAATCCTTATAACAATAACATTCTAAGTACTGGACTTTTTATTCAATCTAATGAATAGAACTATTTACGGAAAGATGACTCATTGGCGTGGTTATAATCTTCTACTTCTGATATTTTGAATGGAGGCTGAGAAGGAGCCGTAAAAAATTAGCCGAACCAAACTCCTTATTTATTATTTCCTGCTAATCTTAATAGTTTTGATGAATCGCTAGAGGCATTGCACAAACGCATATCACGACCCGTCTCTCCCTAACCAACAATAAAAACGATTGAGTCTTTTTTAACATCGGAGTCTGTATATATTTTAAAGAACCTGGATGTAAAAGCTATAACAAATAAACAAAATAATGAAAAGGATGGATTCACTTTACAGTTGTGGTTTTATTTGATTTTCCTGTCAAAACCGGTGACCAAAAATACGAAACCAGTAATTTTGTTGTCTTCAAAAATTTACATTACGCTTTAATTCGCCAATATAATACGTTTTTTTATTATATAGATACTACCAGGGCCGGCTTTGGTTACTTTAACATCCGCGACAAAACATTTTTGGGAACCAGTTTTTTAATACGCGTTTTATCGCGATAGAATGCGCGTTCGTTTTACACTCGAATACAACCAGTTGATTTCGTAGGTATTTAATGAGTATTGTTTGTAAACGCCATTTAAAGTTAGCGTAAGAATAGAAGAATAAGTTCGGAAGGACTGTTTTATATTTTCGTTGAAACTAGAGGAGTTGAAAACATCACATCAAGACGCCGATTCCATTGACTACAAATTGACATGTATAATAGTTTTAAAAAATCTAAACTTTCGGTTGCTCAATTACCTGCTTGAGCTTCAGTTCTATTCGACTAACTTCACCAAATTATCAATTTTTTTTTTTATGAGTTTACTGGTTTTAATAAGTGTTAATACATGCCACTTTAACTAACGGTGCTTATTTCTTCATTACTGAAGCATAGTAAAATATATTATTATTCAACCAATGTTTAATAGTAACGAAGTTATATATTTAAATGTTACATAGTCAAATATGTTTTCTTGTTAACAAAATCGCCACATTATAATAAAATTCGGTAAATGTTTTTATTATATCGTAAAAATCATAACAGTCAGATGATCTCAAACTCATCTGTGGTCGATCGCCGCCATATTACCAATTCTCATTTTAAAATAAGAACATGAATATATAATGAAGGGCTTTAAAAATAATTGCCTGCAGCGCATCATTACTTGCGACAAGAGCGTAAGGAGTAAATTCGTTTGTTTTTTATCGTTATGCGAATCAGCTGCATACACATAACGGGTGTCGATGGACAACTAACTTGCATATTTTACAAACATGCACTATACAGTAAAAAATCAATGCAATAAAACAGAAATAAAATATATCAATAATGTTCTACAGAATTCAGTGAGTTTGGTCATCCTAAACTTGACCCACTATCACCATAATAAACGTAGTCGCACTATGGATATCAAACTTTCAGGGTCTATTAAAATCACATCCGTGGTTTAATTATACTTTTCACATAATATTGATAGTATTTATAGTCATCAATATGCGTATGGTATTTTGTCATATAGTTTTAATTTGAACTATTTAACTAAATAAAAAAGAAAAATATATTAACGCAATTTTATTCTATGATCATGAATAGTTTCTCTCGTTGAATAGGTATTTTATATACGAGAAGATTTTCTGTCAAGAAGTGCCAGTAAACACCATTTAATTGACAAATTAAATTCATGAGTAATTAAAGTTACCATTGAAATGAATGCAGGACTGTGGCTGATGTAAAAATCGGCTGATTTTGAGTCCTTATCTCGACTCAGAGGGCTGTTCGCTCTCCCTATATATTATGATCGAATGGGCGAGAGGGAATGAGCATACGTGTCTCTGAAAGCACATCAATAAATCATTGTATGAAAATGCCCGTTCGAGAATTCAAACCGGTACCACCACAAAATAATAATGCAAATAACAAGAGCGTTTACCACTTGGCTAGAGCACCGGCATTTAGATAAGGTATGCGAAATAAATTGTTATTTGTTAGTCGTGCTTTCAATACCAATTCAATAATAATTCTGAATACTCCGAACGCTGTGCGTAGACATAGTTTGGGAGCCTCTAGTAACCCACTTAACTAAACGTGTAAATGTTTTTATGAGATACATTCTGATGCAGACGGCAATGCTCTGTGCAAAAACAATACCTGAGATACAATAAAATGCTCATTCGACAATAATGTGAGTTTTTTTGACACTTTTATCTTTCAAAGTGAAAACGACTCGTGTTTGAAATGTAGGACTATATCTTAAATAATCATCCGTAATCAGTCCTGTAACCATTGTTTCTTCTGTGCAATCTGTAATGTAGAAGTCCCAACCAGTAAGGAACAATCCCCTAAGGGTGAATTTCAGAGTTCCAGGGGGAGTATTACTGTCGTTCATTAAAGATTTTCAATATTACATAATATAATCGTCATCGGGATCATAAAAACATTAAAAAAAATAACTTCGAATAATATCTAATTAAAACAAAAATAAAAAACCGGTAATTAACATTAAATACATATATTTTCTACCATAATTTTTGTCAGTTGTGCTATTTTGCAAGCAATTAAGGTCGATCTTTGAAGTATTAATAATGCAAAAAGTCGAAGACGCATATGCAGGAATACAATTTTGAAATAGAAATGACGATATGCATATTTCGAAAGAGTCTTTTGAGTTAGTGTTAGATTTTCTTGGGAAGGAGGAAATGGAGCAAAAGAAGTTGGGAAACTCTGCTATAATATGTTAAAGCATCAAATTTATTCATACAAATTATAGATTCCTTTTACCATTATCAGAATACATGAATTCATAATGGTTGTAAAGCATGGTTTTAAGCATTTCACTTTAAAAGATACTAAATTTAAAACCGTTGTATTAATTTATTCAACTCTTCAGTGGTGGTCTCCACGGGTTCGAATCGTAGTACAGATATTTTCATGAATTATTTTTTCGATAGATATATTGATTTTATAAAGTAAGTTATTTAAGCTATAACGAGTTAATCAATTAAACGAGTAAATCGGTTGCTCAACCTGTCTCCTCGTAGAGGCTAAGAAAAGCAGGATGAGATTAAAAAGGATTTGTGGTCAGGTCAGTCAGGTAAAAGCTTTCTCTACGCACGATTTATAGGATGTAGGTAGTTAGTAGGTGGGGAGCGTTGGAGACATCAAAAACTTCCATGCATTTGGATACAAATCGATTAATAATCAATAAATGAAAGAGTATATCTGGGCATTCGAACGCATGATTTGATGGCCAAAGCCGATAGCATTCAGCGACCACTCGGATCGGAGAATTATTATTAAAGATATACCGTCGGCTTAGCTCTAAAAATTAGTAAATATACTTGACAAAAATGATTACTTAGATAGGTAATTAATGACCGTTATTGAATTTAGTTTCAAATAGTAAAATATCTAATTGATTTAATGTTTCATTAATTAAAAAACAATATTGTCGCATTTTCCTGATCAAAATAATGTGGTTTCAGCTTAGACAAGGACTGTAATCATCGTAATACTTCAAATAATATATTACATAGGGTCGCTTCGCCAGTGCTCAGCCAGTAAGCGACAGGTGTACTTTCAAACGGGATTTTGAGTCAACGAATGATAAGTACATATTTTTTTCGCTGTTATTCCATTAAACAGAGATTAATCAATGTAACCAACTTAAAATAAAATAGTTAATATTGTTCCAAGCATAAAATAATAGAAGTTTACAAAAAAATGCCAATTGTCCCAGTGATCGGTCCCCAAAATCCAATGGTCGGCCTTTCGTTTCCCAGTGTTCGGCCATGACTATGAAACTTCATGAATATCGCGAAATAATCTACTGATAGTAGACAGAACAATGAAAAACATAATGATGTAAACATCACAATGTAAAGTATATTTTGTTATCGATCCTCATACAACATGAATTTGTCGAAACTTACGAAGTAAAAATGCGCTTTTTTTAATAGCGTATTGCATCATATAGGTCAGTATAGTGCAGATATACATTGGCACGTAGCAAGACTACCTACACGTATTTAATTATTACTATACTTAACTATTATTTAAGTTTTAAGCTAAAAATACCGACTACTGGCGACGGCTGACTTTAGGAACAAGCACCCTACTAGATGCTTTAAAACAAAAACAATTGATAAGGACAGTATTTTACTAGAAAATTACAGCGTCTGAAAGCTTGTAATTTGATTAAAATAAATGAATAGTTTATAGGCTTTTCGATTCCAAAATTTTTTTTTTATTTTGAAAAGATTGAATAATCATTCATTTCTGAAAGCTAGGAATAAAAGTCGGCAAACAAATCTTTATTTGCAATTTTTACATTTGATGTCGTTGATCTGTTAATCTAAATCAGTGAAGCACAATCTACGGCCGGTTGGTGGCATGCGGTCATAAATGACATTTATCATCGAGTAAATGGTTTTGGGACTTATTGTCAGTGTTAAAAAAGTATACATCAAATATGTTCGTATGCTGAATTAAATGTATAAGTAAAAAACGTTTATATTGAGCTTTATTTAAATTTACAAACAAAAAGATGTTTTCGGCAGGTAATTAAAACCATCAATTGAAAATATTACACTAGTAATTAATCGTTAGTAGAGTAATCGAATGCAGTTTTTCTGCGAACTAATCCTTCGTTCAGAAAAATCCGGTCCGCACTCACACACTTTCAGACCTGGTTTATATCATGTTACTTATTCTGCAATTTCTTCTGTGGCATTCCAATGTTCGCTCACTAAACACAATACAAGAGTCCTAAAAATTCCTCGTCCAAAGAACTTCGTAAGTTTTTGTTGCACTAGGGGAATCGCTAATTATCTTCGCCGGTAAATTTTACAGACTGGATGTAAACCAATTATAGTAGTGGTAAACAAACTGAACTTAACTTGAGGTAACGTTTTTTCAATATTATTTAAATATTTTTTATAATTAGCATTTTTGTGATAACACGGAAAAAATTAAATACAAAGTGACATAAATGAGCTCTTAAATTAAGTAAATTTAATTAGTATGCATTTTAATGTAATTACAACATACACGGGTTACATAGGTTACGTGAATACAGAAAATACAGTTTTAATAAGATCGATTTATTAAAATTAATTAAGAGCTTTGGGCTTGGTTTAAAATAGGTTTTCGCCATCTTTTTTAAGTTCCACTATTTAAATTTTCTAAATTTTGTTTAATTGGAAATTTTAGAGACAATGCAAGAATCGGAATTTGACTATTAAATTTGGAACATTAGCGGTCCCACAATATTGTAAATACGGTTCTAGTAAATATTTTATTCAAACAAGCAAAAAAAAAAAAATAGCTGGACTCAATTATTTTACATTGTTTCGTTTTCAAAGCGCAAGAATTTATATAAATAAGCATTTTGATACTGCGCCGTATAGCCGTAGATAGCTTACTATTATATTAAATGTAAAGTAAAATATTATTTTATTTTATTTATAAAAAATAAGGTTTGTTTTGTTGATTGAGGAAATGTCTCGGCTTCGCACTCGTGCAGCTTAGATAAAACATTATTTTTTCTTTGGGAGGTCCGCAAACCAACGATTAAGCACCCCTGTCATTATATTCACAAAGGATCGCAGGTCGGACGCATCAATGCACGCAGTCATGCAATAGATTTTTTCTTCATACACGCAACATGGCCAGATTTTAAGTTGAGAGGAAAGTACATTATTACAAAATTTCAAAAATAAAACACAATTTGTTTTCTACTACTTCCACATTTCAGAACCGGTTTCTATTCATCGCGGGCGTTATCATTTGATAATTCAAAAATAAAATGACTTTTTACCAAGAATTGCCAGTTAATTAATACATTAAAAGTGATTATCACAAGATGATTGAACATCCGAGGAAAGTCATGTTCTTCCAACGAATTTAAAATATTGTAAAAATACCTTTGACATAAAAAGGGTACTTATTTTACAAGATTTATAATATAACGTTGACGGTTAGTTTGACATCACGCCATCTTCAAACTTAAAGTTATAATATATTGTTCAACTCAAAAACAAAAATTTAAAAAAAATATAGACTCGATATTGAAAAGAATTAAATCATTTCGAAGTATGTCAAAGATCATAATAAAAGTCCTGTTTAAGGAACCTATGAACCACAAATAAAAATATTATTATTTTATTGCCTGACATAACACATCATTTTGATTTTTTATTGGTTATAATATGACATCTATTTGTAAGCCATGTTAAACAGAATGATTTCTATGTTATACACGCATCAAATGGAATAAACTATTCCAGTGCTTCCTAAACTATTTCATGCCACAGCCCCCTAAATCTGAAAAAATAATCCGCGGACCCCGAAAAAAAACATATTTTTATTTGATATTAATTATTACTATTAGTGCATATGTGTTTATATTTTATTACCAAAAATAGTAACTTACTTATAAACAATTTTTAAAAATAAAATAAGAAAAACAATACATAGCTTACAAAACAATTTAATGAGATGGATGCGTTTGCATGTTTTTACACAACTAGTCCAATGTCAGAAATGCTAACTCGCAAGGAATCTTCCAAAGTCTCCGTGGAAAGACATGATATGTGTTAATTTTTTTATTAAAGGTAATGACGAAAAAAGTGTGTTTCACATACGTACGTAGTTGCAAAAGGGATTAGGATTACTTACCAAGGCTTCTTTTGCAATAAACTGATATTTCTGCAGTCGCCTTATCCCAAATTCTGAAATACTTTTTTCAGAATTTTCACATATTTTTAAAAATGAATATAATTTGAATAATTACATATTGTTAAAATATGCTTTTGGTAAAAAGATAAATTATTTCATTTAACAAAGTTAAATACGCATTGGATAAATATGTAATTTGGAAAAATGTTCATAAATAAATATTTGTATTTTCTACTGAAAATTTTCGCGGACCCCAGTTTGGGAAGCACCCTATAGTATTCGAATAATATAACGTTTGAATGAATCACGAGTATTTTTTTTTTTCATATTTATATCGAGACGTATCAATTATTGTTCACACATACTAGTTCCCAGAACATGTTTGAGTTAGTACTTTGGTGTTTAAATAACAACATAGGTATATCAATTGAGACGTCGAATGACGTTTTTTGTAAATACAGTGGCTTTATATATATATTAATAATATTCGAATAATTTATCAAATATTTGGATATCAAAATATAAAAATTGTGGCAAATGTGTTCGTATATTCGATAGGAATCCCTAATGGACAGTTGGTAATGTGTTATACTTAAGAAATTGACCGGTTGATGATGGCGGTACACTACGTGATCAGTTATTTCACACATTTTATTCTGCCATCTACTATTGAGTCATTTTTCAATTTATGTTCAATGTTCAATGGATGGCTATTTAGTACTTACCAGTCCAGTATTTACCGAATGAATTGATTCATTGTCAAGGATCAACTGACAATAAACGCAGTATTAATCCATTAAAATACTTTTGAAAACTAAACAACTCAATTGAGTCAGTTATAATATTACCTTCTTAATACGACCCGGTATATGAATAGGCGGAAACTAGTTTTCATAATAAAATTGTAGATAACATTGTTTCAACGATTATTGTGAAGCTAAGTGCAAACGTGTTTCGCGCTTTTGCGAAGCATATCAATCCAGGGATTGCATTAATACAGATCAAATATAATCTGTTAATCATAATCGGATATTCGTGCAAATACGTCTTTCTGTAGAAAAAGCCAATAAAAATAATTGTAAGAAACCTTTATCCCGGTTTTGCTAATACCTTTATGCAATCCTTATACCATTGTATAAAAAATGTATCATGATTTTAATAAATATTCAGTGTAAGAATATAATTGAGTGAAAATAAATAATTTAAAATTCTTGATTATTAATAAAAGGCTGCGTAAGAAATCATATTTAAATACGCCAGTCCTCTCTTCATATCGACGGTGTATTGGCCAATTGATGTGACCCTCAAAAAATACGAAAAAGAGTTAATGATTGGATCTCATTTTAAAGAAGACTGCAGATCTCGGCTAAATGATGTAAATTAGAAAAAGAAATTAATCAATTTTTGGAAGGGAAACGTCATTTTACATTGGTTTTAGGTTGAAAAATTCTGACCCGGCCACTTGATATAAGCCACTATTATATCGACAATGCCTACGTATAATCCCGTATCTGCAAACATGAGAATTTACAGAAGTGCACTTTAAAGATTCATAACGATTTTCGATAAAACCAGTTTTTATTCTCTCCTGAACAATTTTAATATTGAGGGTTACATGAAATAGCCAAAACACCGTTGATAAACATTATTATAAATGCGTGTTGCGTGTAGTTAAAAATAAAAACATCGTATCACAAAAAATACGTCATCCCAAGAAAGGCGCATTTTTACATTTTTTGAATGTATGGAGAATAGAGCCCAGACTAACTTGATTTTCTGAATCGATTTTTTAGAATTTTTCATAAGCAAGAACCCAGTTTATGTATGCAGAATGAACATAATGTGTATATACACGTATTTTTAGCATGTTGAAATAGATGCGAAATAGATGCCAAAAATCGGAATAGATGCTAATAAACACGAATTTCATAAAATATGTAAATAGATGGTAAAATCGACAAATAATTGCAAAATTTTCTTCTTTTTCTAACAATTATTGTTGGCCACAAAAGTCAGGTACGAAGAATTTAGTTGTGCTGCCATCAAATCAATTTGGTGTCCAGTAAATAGTGTTGATGTTGAAAGATTCTTCAGCAAATACAATTTAATAGTAACTGATCGTCGCACTAATCTAAGAAAATCATCCATTGAAACATGCTCCATGATTAATTTCAATAAATTTTAATTAACAGTGAACATTTTAACACCCTTTCATTTCTATTATGTAGAACAAACAACTTGACTATTATTTTGTTTGTTTTGTGTAATAACTATGTATATTTGTCAATATTTTATATAAAAAAATTGTTAAAATACATTGGAATTGATAATTATTTGATATTTGTGTCTTGTAAAAATAGATGCTAAATAATTTTTTTTCCAAGTTTTCCAATGCTCGAAAATGCGAAAATTGAAAAAACAGATACTAAAAGTACGGGTCTCTAGTAATGTGTAATGAAAGACTGATGCTTTTTTGCATAGCATTACTCAAATGCGAGCCCTTTCCCACTCTATACCCTCAAAATCTCTAGTATTAAACTTGCAATACGTTTGATATTAATAATTAACAGACTAGAATCAGTACCATCAATATAAGCTTAATTTTGCAAAACGTGTGTCACATTTATTTACAAAAGCAAATGCCGTATCAAAGAAATACTTTTTTTATGTTTATATTGAAAATTAAGCAGATTGAGATAATGGCGTGATTTTCAAATTCAATAACGTATGGATAAATCATTATTCTTTGTATTATATATTAAGTGACTATATGTAAACGAGTAAACGTTTGAATATTAAAAGAGTTTGTATGCACTTTGAGTGCTTGAGGGAAAACAAAAGAACCAAAAAATCTAGTAATCTGTGGCGATGTAGGGACGGTCGTCAATGTAAATATATTCAAGACAAGTATAAGATAAATAAAACACGTAGAATCTTTCTGTCGAAAACAAAAACATTGCAAAAAATCATAAAATCTTTTAATATTGTCAGGGCTGTGGAGTGGAACTAATGTATATTAATTTTGACGGAGGCGAAATCAGTCACCAAAAATCGGCTAGATTGACCGCTTTTTACTATTATGTTCTGTTTTAATAAATCAACAATGTATTTTGAAGACCTACTTACTCTACCAAATACTTTATACTAGAATGGGAAATTAAGGAAACCGGCGCCGCGCCGTACGCGAGTAGACGTCGAATGGCAGCTTTTGTGAACCGTGTGCTGCTCGCCAATTATCAATGTAGTACGACAACTGCAGTTACTACAGTTGCAGATCACAAAATGAATGACGAAATGTGCTTTTTATAAAATTAATTAACTAAATATCAGGGTAATAAAATAAAGGGCAGTTCACAACATTTTTTCCTGCATTTCCCCTTTCACCTTTGTTCATAATATAATTCCCCAAGATTCCAAGATAGTCCAATTCTAAGTCAAAAGTTGCATTCGAAATAATCTGCTCATATGTTTTTTTGTAAATCTTTAATTTACGACAGCACTTCCGATACTTCTAAAAGTCATAAATAAATGACAAAGGGTCACCGTAATTATCATGTTTGCTTTCATTTAGTAAGTCAGTGCATCATATTTGCTGTCATATTTGACAAATCTGTGGAGAGTATTCAGGAAACAATGGACAGGCTGCAGAGCAACTCGTATTGCATTAGTCTCCAAGTCAATGCGAGTAAAACCAATGTGCTCTGCAACAGTTTCTGTCCAGACCCAGACTACCCTCTGACGAGCGCGGGGCAACACGTGGAGAGATTCAATGGCTTCGGGAACTTGGTGGTACATATCACGGGAGATCTCAATCCGCATTAAGAGCTCGCAATCCGATTAGGGATAGCCGTAGTAACCTTCAACTCAATGCGGAAAGTCTGGGACTCACGGTCCTACTCGATCAGAAAGAACCAAGTGCCACCTATTCAACGCGTGAATTCTGACGGTGCTGCTTTACGGTTTCCAGTCATGGCACCTCACCAAAGCACAGGTTAACCGTATACTGTGCTTTGAAAACAGGTGGTTGCGGCGAATATTAGTGGAGCGGTGGATTTTGTCAGAAATTCGGAGGTAAGAGAGCGGACGGACCAGCTCTTTATTACGTCCAAAATAAAAAAGCGACCATGGACCTGGCTTGGACATGTGCTGCGGATGCTCCAGAAGAGCCTGATTGCTGCCTGTCTCTTTTTACCTATTGGAAGGCAGCTAATGACCATCCACAGGATGTATTCGGCGTAGCTACGGGACGCTGAGATGACCTGGGAGCAACCGTGGCCATATGCTCCGAGTAGGGAGCGGATATGGTAAAAAGTCAGTGCCTCGATGCAGTTTATGGTATGCTATAATCGGTGTTTCTCATACAGTATCTTTTGGATACCGTACGATGGTGATACACATCATTCCAAAATGAGTCTGATATAAATATATTCGGCGAATTGCAGACGTCTTTGAATCCTTTACAAAACTTACATAGTATTATCATACTGATTATGTTTGCGACTGTTTGACCTGAATTGTTCATGGTATAAAGCCCACCTAAACACGTCTCCGCTCAAGTTGTATTGCCAAATATGTATGGATACGTTGTGTTTAGCATTTAAATTTAGGCATCGACATTGCAAAAACGAACAACAGTCTTGTGTGTTCCACTAAATATGTTTACAGCAATAATTATTTATGTTAGTCTCGATTTTTGACTTTTAATGTGACTTTTAAAAATCGAAACCAGTGGCGTAACTACAGTGTGTAACAGACGATCTCAAAGTCATATAATATTCGTCAATTTTTTAGAAATAAAATGATCGTACTATTTTCGTATCTCAATATAAGTTTTTTAGCGAGTGCGTGTAGCAATTCAGTCGTTTAAATTTACTTTTTCAAAGGAGGTCTAGAGCGAATGATGGTGATAAGAGAGGGATAGCTTTAAGCTAATCGCTCTCCGTACAGATGTCTGTGATGTTTACACACTCTCCCACACATTCGTACTTTTAAACGTCGCTTAACGATTATCATATACCATTCTTTTCCCATCATTATTAATGTAATATTCTATAACTATTCTCTCTGAAAAATATACAGTTTACGAAGAACCAAGTCTGTTGACTGGCTCCATAAGCATTCCATATATTCCACATTAGGATAAGACATGGTTTAGCAAAAAACTACGTTTAAATTTAATATTAATTTATATACTCTCTCCATTACGCTGTGAAAGTTTTTTATTTAAATGCTTTGTTGTAATGGTTCTCAAAATTTAAAAAATAAAAGAAATCACAATTACTATTTTCATCTTTACGCAATGATAAATACTTTTTCTGATTCATTCATGTCATTGATATTATTTTTATTATCATCATAGTCTTAGATTGTATCTTGTCGAACATTTAAAAAATCAATTATTATCGTTTTTATGTAATGACATTGATTAATTCTTTATATGTAAATAGCAACAAGATTGCCAAAAGATAATTTGTACGTAACTTTTTGTACCTTCTTGCCAACGTTAGATAGTTTGTAATTATGTACATATTATATTATCATTCAATGTTGTAAAACTAATTGCGTCACGTTTTTTTATGTCGTTTTAAAGCATCTTCCATTAGCAATTGAATTTAACTAAACGCCAACCGCAGAGAATAAGAGTGCCACTTTTAATACAAAAAAATAAATACAGTTGAAAAAGAATGATTCACAAAAAATATGTTTACATATCCAACACAGATGTCGTCAGAAATCAATGCAAAACTCTTAAAATACCAAAAATAACGTCATTAATATTCTATAAAAATATTTAATGCGTTTCATTCCAAACGAGTTGACAACCTTGGTTCCAAACAAAATAGTAGCTCTAATATACAAATTATTATTTAGTTATTTATTAATAATAGAAAACAGCATTCTCAAATTATGGCTGCTTATATACTTTTAAAGGTTCATTGAAACTTTCAATAACGGCATTTTTTCCTTCTGGAAATCTTCTCAGTGATTATTTACATTTTTTTTCATCTCGGAGTATGGAGCTCTGTGGAGATTTGCACCATATTTTTTTGTTTTACATATCGCCGTGGCTGAATGATTTTTTTTACACCTTACGCTTTAACGCAACCTTCACAATTCTCTTGTACGGTCACGGTTTTGAATCCTCGAATAAACATTTACATAGTATTATAATATATTGAATTGTCAATCGATAAATCAAGTTTTATCTAAATTGGTAACTGTGATGTTTTCACATCACTCAATCCTGTAATCGTAGCGTAAAAATAGCATAACTACAAAAAAAGTTTAGCGATCGATGCAACTCGCAAACAGTCGTCGTCATATTCATTTTTTTAAACCATGTTCGCTCGAAATGTGGAGCATATGGCCCCCTAATGAGGGTAACTCAATGGTATCCGGGTGTAATACTGCAAACTGTTGAAGAGTTCTATATGGAGTACACCGTGCCGTTTTAATATTATAGACAAAATAGTTAACTTCGTAGGACGCCGGTCGCCGACTGTGCAGAAACAAAACACTGGCGTATAACATAATTATCTAGTGTCACTTCGTATATTCAGTTTTCATGTGTAATAAATAATATGTTGCTCATAGAAAATAATTATAATTTAAGACTCAGTTCGAATCCATTCGTGTGCTCGAATGCCTGAAGATGCCGAAAGGCGAAACCCGGGTCGTTAGTGACAAAATACATGGAAGTGTACAAAATCTCAATAATCCAAATTTGAAAATAATTATTGTGAAATTGAAGAATTATCATGTCTATTAAAAACATTGATAAAATTACGCTAGAGCGGCAAGAGGAACATTTGCACCGAGCGCCGAATATTTATCATTTTGGTATGGGGAGTAGGTACTCTTTTTTGGAATCGAACATCGCTTAAAATTGTTATAAATTATAGTTTACATTTTGAGAACCACTATAAAAAATTCAAAGAATGTTAATACTTGCTTGAAGAAAATATTTTTGCTAATACGTAAATGATAATAATCCAAATTATTATTATAACTTAATTGAAATGATTCATTTTATTTTTATAAACTTTTATATACTTGAATAAATTTAATAATCCTCAAAACAAAAAGTGTAGTTGGCTGTACTATTGATTGCTTTAAAAAACATGTTATTCTGATTGAATGATTGTATCTTAGATCAGCTATTAAAATGCAGTAGCAGAGGCGTAGAATGAAAGAGATTCTTTTGGTTACGAAACCTATAATTATAAATCAGTGGCGTTGGCGATTCGATACGACTTACTCAATATAGAAAAACGCATTGCAATTGGGTCGGCAATCCTCGACAGAAGTTGAAAAAATACAGTAAATAACATCCGTATTAAACAGAAAAACATTATAAAGAAAACAGGTACATACTAAATTTAGTTGAAAGCTTTTTTTAAATATAAAGAATATGTACAAAATATGTAGTCTTATAATATATAATTATATGCAATAGATTAAAGTAGACATAGATCACTGTCCTGCTCGACTCTAGTGATCAATAAGTTCATTGATACTCGATACTTGATGCGGCAGTGCTCCGTAACTGGTGTGCCGCGGCACACCAGTGCGCCGCGAGACGATCCCAGGTGTGCCGCGGCGCAGTGCGCCCAAAATGAGAAAAATTCGAGTATTTTTATATGTATCAGAAAATATTAAAACACTCGGTTGCTAAAACCTCCGTTAAAATTATTCTCGTTTTTATGTACACTATATGTACTGCACATAAGTAATTTCGTGTATCTATATTAATAGTAAATATAAAATTTCACAGGATTGTAAAAATATAATAGATACTTTTCAAGAAATTATATTTATACATTAAAATTTTCTGCCTGCGGCGCAACTTTTTACGTCGTGGTGACTAAAAAATTTGAAAGAAAAGTGGGGGTAACGGCAATCTCAAGGACCGCCCCGGGCAACAATACAGAAAGATTATTTTGGATTTTGCCAAACAAATATATATTGAAAAATATATTAGCTACTATTTCAAATTCATCAAATAAAAACAAATTGATGAATGAATTGTTCACTCGAGAAATGGCCACTCGAGACTGAGCTCATAAAATTGATGCAAAGTCTGATACAATGCTTTGTTTATTTAGGAATCACTGATAGTAAATTATAATGTTTGTTCGTAAATAAATAAAATGTGATATTATTCAGTATCTGCTTTCTAATGGTTTAAGATAGAGAACAGTTTCTTATGCCAAAAAAATCATTATTAAAAAATACAACAGATTCGTTATAAATGAGCTTCAACGATATACAGAAAAAATTGAAAAGTGGTGATGTGTGGAAATCATTTTGTGAAATAATAGATTTTGCTACATGTGGAAAAGTTGGATAGGTACGCTCAATGTTTTAAATGTTAATAAATTTTATGCTACCGTACTTTTTTAAGTCGGGTAGATTTTGGGCCGAGAAATATAAATTTAGGCTTCGGGTCGGGTTTGGGTCACAAATGTGGTACAGACCAATACATGGTGCAGTAATTCTTTGGTTTGAATCCAGCAATAGTTCTAAAAAGTTTGCTTTTTATTAACGGTTTCTAAGTTTTATCATTTCATATCAAAAGTAATAACAACCTTTTTTATTGGCGCATAAAAATCATAAATACTATAAATAAACTCACACCTACGACAAAACATCTGATTTTAATTGAATTTTGTTTTTGTACAATACCATAATATACATATCGGTAAAAACTAAATTATATTTTTTTTCACTAATCAGCAATCAATAAAAATCGTTTTATCATAATCATGATAGCAAATAGGATAAAATATTTATGATAAATCAGAAAAAAATATTGGGCTTAAAATATTAAGAAGCTATTGTTTTTTTAAATACGTGTTTACAAATATTCTTTGTTAAATTATTTAAAAAAAAAGTTTCAAAAGATAACCCGGGGAAGGAATATAATCTTAGAGTAAGTGTAATGATAACATTCTATATGAAGGTATTTCTTTTCGTTAATGTTGAATATAGTTTTCAAAATTACATATTGCGTTTTAAACGCCTGTTACATTAGACCAGTAATACTCAACCCGGAGCTCGGGGGCAGTTGAGTGCATATTTGAAGTGACCGCCGCTTATAAAAACTTTTTTGCAAAGTAGCGCATTTCTAAATTTTAAAAGTATTGTTTGAAATATTGGATACAAAAAACTAGCTTACACATTCATGCAACTCTTTGAAAACAGAAGATACAGGTATGCAATTGTGCCTGATTATGACAAATTAGCTAACGCTCTGCAATGGAAAATATTACATTAATGTCCGAGCTAATAATATGCAATGCAAATATTACATTCATTACGTTGAAACATGAATTAACATGTGCTTTCAAATAAATATAATTTTATTTTAACTAAATCTCTCAACTCCTTCATCCAGCAAAATTAATGTACCATAATAATAAGCAAGGCATTCGGGGTGGTCTTCATTATAAAAAGTTTTATACTACTTCTACAGCACACATTTATTAGAATACATTAATCCAGTGCTCCGCAACCTTTTCTCACCTACGGCACACCTTATCACTCATTTATATTTAACGGCACACCACAAGCCAAAATATGTGGGTTTCATAAACAAAACTTACAATCTATTTTTATTTGCAGAATTTGAGATAGTAGCATACATATATATTTAATAAAGGCCACTTAAGCCGTTACTTACTTAAGTCTCGAAAAAGAAAATTGTATATTTTTCAGTATTTCGATTTGATAATGTGTATTATTTGGATACCATTATTCATTTTTTGTGTAATAATTTCGCTGGGAATTTTTTTGCTATCAATGCTTCCAAATATACTCAGCAATATGTTATTTATCCGGTAGGATTTTTTGTTTTACTCACATGACAAACCCAATTTTATTCGCCACCATTGCAGTTGTATTAATACAATTATTCCATTAAATATCAAAATAATACAGTATTTGCTTCAGCGAGAATAATTTAAAGTGATTTAATTAATACTTTTTAATACAAATAATCTCGATTTTTTCTCATTTTGGACACACTGCGCCGCGGCACACCGGTTGCGGAGTAGTGCCTTAATCAACTGAGACGATTTATAATTCCAGCTAGCTAGATATTATCAAATACATACTAAATTATTTAAAAAATACATTTAAGATTTCTTTTCATTATTATAATATTATATCACTGTCATAAAATTTGAATCTTTTCACTAATCTTAAATAGTATCATATATATATTCAGCGTGCAATATTGGCAAGAATTTTAAAAATGATTACACTTGGGCCTCGTATAACACGGTCATATGGTTCTACAAAAACGTCGTGTTATACAAATCCGTGTTATACGAAGTATGAATTTCATACAAAATTAGGGTATGCGTTCCAGAAAATATCGAAGTTTGTTAATATCGTTTATTTTTTTAATAAACAGTCAAAAATTATATATTTACGTAGTTATTAAAAAAAACATTAATAACATATAATAGACCAATCATTCATAATCGCTATCACTTAAAATTCTATATGTTCGACTCTTTTTCGAGGTCAATTGTTAGTTTCCATTATCTGAAGACCCTGGAGTATTTTTGGATTTAGGCTTTAAAAAATCTGTAATAAGTGATTGTTTGAGTTTAGCGTATAAATCATTACGTATTTCGTGATAAGGGGGCTAGATCTGTTGTAATTTCCTCTTGTACTTCAAACTTCTTTCCATTATAGGATCATTTGCCATAAAAAAATGCTGAAACCGTGTTATAAAAAGCGTGCTGTATAAATGTATGTCACAAATCATCAACTGTGTTATACCAAAACCATGTTAAACGAGACTCAAGTGTAGTACTATTTACGATTATACGGTATTTGGTGATTTAAAAAAAAACCGTAAAATTTACCGGTTAACTGGTTTTGGTCTATGCCACTTGGCAACCCTGCATTCTAATGGACGATAACGAGCCATAAATACTTATTCATATCAGTGCTAAAAATCAATAAGGTATGCAAAAATACAATACAACTACATCAATAATTATTACGTAATTACGTTTACTCATACATCCTTCCGTCCTTTCAACTTTTATGGTAATGGACGATTATTAAGCAATTAAAATAACAGCCATATCATTATTGAATACAAATGGCAATACATATTACGATGAAAAATTAAATTACATCATATACCTATTTATAAGCACAAATAGTGACTTCCTTCTATATTGCGGTTAACCAGTATTAGAGACATTAAAATATCGAATTTATCTTTGTATTGAAGAAGTTGTTGTAGTATGTGTAATTGTGTGTATAAATAATATTATATTTTGGTAGGTACTTTAACTTACGCACACACGGCAAATACATAAATGACAATTGCACAAACGACAGATGCTCACAGAGACAGTGACAATTTAAAATATAGAGGTTTGAGCACAAAATTATAGAAATACCGATATTTAAAATAAAAAAGAAATATAACATTCATTCTAAATATATAATAATCAATATTTTTAATTAAAGTAAAGCTAAATTATACCGCATACTGTCACAAAAATTTGTTTGTATACTAAATGTATGAGAAATAAATAACTAAGATGTTACATTTATGTCACATACAAAAAATATTTTATATTTTAATACACCTAGGTATATTCTATTTTGCTATTTTTTTTCATTTTAAATTAACATTTTACTATTCTGTACGCAACTGTACATGTGCGCATCTGTCGTTTGTGAAATTATAATGTGAGCGTTTTACTGGTCATCTTGTGTTTTGTATCCCGGTGAATAAAACATCTGGAACAAGGGGAGGTCTATAGCGGTTAATTAAATGAAGATGTGGAGGTACCAAATGTAGAATAATACATCACAGAAAAGCATTGCAAAATGTATAATGGAAGATTAATGAATCAAACAAATTATGTTAAAATTATATAAACGCAAACGCCGCATACGCATTTACATATAAATACATTCAAATTAAATTTTAATTAAATACTTCAATAAACACTTCATATTATACAGATCGTAAATGAAAGAAAGTCTTGCATACTAAGTCCATGTTCATTCAACAGGTAGGTGTTGAATCAATTTTCTGTCAACCCGAAGCAAAAAAAAAACGTAAACTGTATACGCATCCCAATGTTGTGCGCATGGATTATTACAGAATCATGACAACAGATTTAGACATGGTAAGGAAAGCATTCATAGTTAACCAAAAGATTCGCTACTGTCCGTTTTTAGGATCAGATGGATGTGAAGGAAGTGTATTCATCAATACTTTCGGAGACAAGTTGGATAAGCAATTATTAATGAATGTTTCTATCTATTCTGAGTCTTGGGTAAGCTCGCCATTTGCAATATATGTTTTTTTTTTATTAATTGCAAAGATTTAATATACGTTATGTTAATGACACTCAAAAATGTATTCGAGAACTAGTCACAACTTTGCAACTAAAGATTCAAGGCACCACATTCTGATACTTTGTCTCCCTCGTCATAATTTCTAATATATTTACATAATCGATAATAGTCGATCATAAATACAAACAGAGTAATTGACTATCTCAAATTGTGTTTTCTCCCAAAATATTGCAAAACTATAATTGGGCTGTTTAGAGGCAGTAAATAATAACAAAAAAAATGTTAAAAAACATCATTCTTTTGTTTTCTTACCATATTTTATAAATGTGTAATTAATCAATGCATTTTAATCTAACTGAAGATATATTAATACACCCAAACAAACTAATTGTAAATAGCAAATAAGATTGCTTAAAATCATAATAAAACTTATATTTAAAGAATTTTTATGTTTTAAAAAATCTATTACAAGGCATTAAAAAAAATTTTATATGCAATATTTTGCTAATAATATTAATGTAACATGGATAAAATTTATAATCAGTTCTTATTTATTTAAGTTTTCGTGTGCCCATTGCACGCATCCCAGCAGTGAAGTATCGATAGACTTGCTGGGAGATCAAAACCTCCCTATTCCTCCTGGCGATGGTAAACCAAAGGCAAAAAGTTGTATTTCGGCTAAGTTTGTAAATAATTATTGACGATATGTATTTGATTATTTCATTGTTTCTTTTAGTGTGCGAATACGTGTGTTTACCCAACTCATTTACCATGTTGACTCATTTTTGCAAAAAACGGTCAATTTATCCCGACAAAGCAATGGTTAAAAATAAGCAAAACCAGGTAAAATCGATGAAATAACGCGCAAACAAGATTACCAACATAATACTCTGCTATCTTTTTATGACAGAACGAATAGATAGGAAAAAACAATATTATCAAAAGAACGTTGACGATAAAAGAATCATTTTTATTAATACTGAAAAAAATACCATCACTGATTACCGACGCACTTTGAGACGCCATTTTCGATAAGAAATAAAAAGTAAAGACCATTTTTTTATTTAACTATATTGGCAACATAGTTAAACATCTAGATCTGAAGTGGACAACCTTATCATATATTATATGTATGCTGAGGCTGTACCTTACAACTTCCCTTTCCTTTGCCAATATGAGAAAAAAATTAATTTCTTGTTACTTTCAATTTAATATAATTAAAGTATCTTTTATACTAGTTTATTATATAGCAACTAATTTATGAGAATGGAAATTTGGTGGAATGTCTAAATATTGAAATACGGCAAACGGCAATACATCAGATTTTAAAACACTTGTAGTTAAAATAATAAATCACAAAGAATATGTACTGGTTTTGGTGATTCATCTTATCGATTTTCGCACTTATTAATTGTGAATTTTAGCAAATACTAATATAAGCACGTGACTCTAAGTGGAAGCAAATATACAAATACCTGTGATAATTATTGTAATCAATATTATGCGACTTTCTTCTGTTTTTTTTTCTGACGACCATATTGAGAAGTCACCAAGAATTTCAATTTTGCTGTTCACTATATTTATAATAGAAATCGTTATTAAAAATGCTATGTTCTTGTTATACGATGATGATTTGAAACTTTTTTTGCAAGTTGTCACCTTGGGTGATTGTCACCTTCTGCAATCTGATATAGATAACATAATGGAATGGGAAAGATATAACAGACTCGATTTCAATATTGATAAATGCAATCTTTTATCGTTGACGAGAAGGTCACAAGTGTTACTTTTTCTCTATTCGATGAATGACCAAATACTCTCGCAAATTTCATCAGTTAAATAATCACATTATGGTTAGGTAGGTACTCGCAACAAAGCATTGCAAATGTTGGACTTTATCATCCGTACCACCAGGGTTTTCGGAAGATAAAATTATGATATTAAAGTACAGTACTTTAGTTCGAAGTAGGCCTGAGAGTGGGTCGATTGTTTGGGCCCAAATAAATTTGAAATATATCTTTATATGGCAGAAGGCTCAGAAGACATTTTTGAGACTTCTTTATTTGAGGCCGTATCGATACTACACATGGTTTTTTCTGACATTCTCACACTTCATAGTTTGAACGCTCGAAGAGAAATGTACCTGGCCACATATACAAGTCCAAAATGAGAATTGCACCATTTTTGAGAAAGCCAAGTTATTGATCATTTTTTGAGAAATCGTGGACATGAATTGTTTGTTCTTCCAAAGTGTAGAACCAGCCTGCCAAGGGAGTGCCACTATGAAAAGCTTGAACAATGATCAACGGTATTGCTTCTGATGGCTACATATTCCGCGTAGACGTGACTCAACTCAAACGAGCACTATTTTTGAATGTATTAAAGTAAATTGTGCCTGAACTTACAAGCTTGATTTTCTTACCAATTTCCAATGTTTACTATTTTTATTGTTATACTATATTTTAAAAGTTTTTTACATTGCAAAACCCATAAACTTATAATTAGTGTAATGTATAAAATTAATTAATACCTAAGCTACTTATAAGCAATAATAAATTTTGTGTAGGGCAAATATGGCAAATACAACAATTCCACTTCATTCAATGTGGCACAGGACGCCAAAATAATGGGGTTAGCTATTGAAAATTATTTATAATATATACAATAGAATAAACATAATTTGAAAGTCATTACATACGTCACAGCATATAGTTTTTATTTATAATATTAAATAATGGAAAATAATATATCTCACAATAAGATACATTGATAAATGAAAGAGCTAATATTATTATCTATATTCGCACAGACCTCGAAACGGAAAATTTCATGAAATGGATCAATAATTAAATTGAATATTTATAATGTTATTCGACATTCATCAGTAATAATTATATGAAACATGCAGAAGCTAGTAACTGACGAAAAGGGCTAGTAACTTTTAAAAAAATAATGCAACACCTGATCTATTAAAAAAAACTAAATGAAGACTATTTCCATTCAGAAACTGTGATGTAACTGGGGTGTATGTGTATGCACCTGCAATTCGGAGGATCATCAAGGCCGGAGGTTTTACCGGAAAATTAATATTTAAGTTAAACTTATCATTCAAATAAAAAAATATGTTTAAAGTGTGAAAATATATTTACATCCAAATTTCAGTCAAGCCATTGGCTAGATTGATAAACAGTATTAACAACAACAATAAATTTTATTATGTGATATGTATATTTTTTTAATGTAATGATTTTATTTATATCAATATTCTTTACTACAGCGTGTTATTATTGCCATTTAAATGGTCATTGAACAGAGAGAATAACGATGCACTCTTTCCAGAACTAACATATTATTTACATGAACTTTCAAAGTTTTAGGGAAAATGACAATGCTTATTTATAATATTTTACAAATTTTTAAAAGTTTACTTCATAACTGTTTTTAAATAAGTATAATTAATTTGATAAACACATAAAATATTAAAACAATTTAAAAAAAAATACGTTCGAGTTATTATGTAATGAACGAAAGATGAAAAGCAAACGCAAGCAATATTTTACATAATATACGTATTATATGATATTTTACTATTCTTAAAATAAATGTTTGAAATAAGTTTATAGTATTCTTCAATTTCGGGTCCTGGAATATAAATCAAGATACAACCAGATTTGAGGAATTATTTTTCGATGAAATTAAAAATTCGACTACCGTAGATAGATAAAATTGTTATATTTTAATAACGACGATAAGATTGACATTTATAATACAATATTTTTATAATCTTTCAGGCTGCTCTTTGTTGTGCCTAATTATCGATAAGGTCACGAATTGATGTCATAATCTTAAAAATTGTCATATAATTTATACTAAGCGTCATCAGGAGAATATATAATGTATTATGTTCATTGGAGATAATTATCAAATTTGGATTATTGAGACTTTGTACACTTCCATGTATTTTGTCACTAACGACCCGGGTTTCGCCTTTCGGCATCTTCAGGCATTCGAGCACACGGATGGACTCGAACTGAGTGCCGAACTGAATCCGTGTGCTCGAATGCCTGAAGATGCCGAAAGGCGAAACCCGGGTCGTTAGTGACAAAATACATGGAAGTGTACAAAGTCTCAATAATCCAAATTTGATATTGAAATTCCATCAAGCACCCTCAGTCGATGTCTTAAAGGAGATAATTATATTTAGTGTATAAAGTAAAGTTTAAAAAAAAAAGACTCTTACCTTATCGTCAACTTCAACATCTTCTTGGATCGGCTCTTTTACATCTGAAAAATATGGAACAAAAAAATTAGGTTGATATCATTGCACTATCGACAATCGCTACATATAATCATGTGACGCGACCCCAATGTTTGGGTATGCGATTCTATCTCTTCAATGTACCACGAATGGACGCCCGCACACTTCTATAGAACGAAACTACCTTCAAACGATACCACCTATCAAAAGCCAGATCCGCGCCTGCTGGTATCGACTCAGAACCAACCAGACAGTAACCTGCTACATTGGTCCAGTGACAGGTATAAAGACAGCTGCAATTGGCTAGAGAGTCAGTGGACATTTGAGTGGCGAACGGGACACACCTTCTTCGTGGAATCGCTGGGTGGTCTAAGGATCTTAAGAAGTGGTTTCGCAGACACGCCTTCGACTGTACGCCATTTTGTAGCCGAAAGTGAATCGCGAAGCAAAGTGGAGACTCCCGCCGAGTTGGAGTGCTATTCTCGAGCGTAAATTTATTGTGCGACCTCAGTACGTGTAACAGCCAGTGGCGTAACCATTCGCTGGGGTATTCGACGCCCGGTATTGAAGTCGGTCCTAAAACAAGATTCCGTGTATACGTGTGCGATCCGACTATAGGCCAGAGTTTTTTTCAAGGAGTGGTTGTCTCGCCCTTCGGGGATTCAGTCCACCGAAACCCGGTCTCGTAGTCGCGCCGTGCACGTGCTGTGAGTGTTTGTAAATTACGCAACAGAAAATTCAATAGTAAAGCCGCGTAACGGCTCACAGATAAGGCGGAGACACTGGTTGCCTAGGCTGGCTTCCCATCAGGATCCAAGCGCCGCCCGTTCCCTCGCATAGTGGTCGAGGGACTTTTTAATTGGAATTGCGTAATTTTCCTTTCACCTTACCGCTAAAATTCATTTGTGTTGTTTTTAATAATTGTGCGAATAAATGTGTAGACCCCGGGTGGGCATACACGTACAAACCGAACGCGACTTTGTGAATGAAGACCCTTGCTTCCATTTCCCCTCCCTATAGCACTATCTCCTTCTGAGGTAGAGGCCGTCTCTCTCTCGTGTAGAGGAGACTTGCGAGGTAATTTCAATTGTCGCCCAACTTAGTGGCCAACGAGGTTTGTGACACCTCAGGGCTCACCCCCTGAGAGCTCATGCTCACAAGGTCGCGTTCGTGTCTGGGCCAGAATAGGCTCAGTGGCGCCCAAGGACAAACTCTTAGTGTTAGAGAAAAACTGTGTTGAACAATATGTGCACCAACGGCCATGGGGAAGATCACGAGCTCTTCCAGGACACGGAAGAGCTGGCGATCCCAGCATCAGGTGTCGCAGCAGCAGCGCCCGCAGCTCTGGGAGCGCGGGCAGAAGACCGGCTCTACCGGGAGCCCCGATGGCCGAGAGAGCCCGTGGAATTTGGACTCCTCTTCGACGGCAGCCACCGGAGTATTGTGAAAAAATTCCTCGCCGACTGCGAGGAATATTTTGCAATGGCCCACACCAGAGAGGAGGGCAAAGTCGCAAGGGGATCTCCGCTCTTCGCGACGACGCAAAGCGGTGGTGGATAAACTTAGCGGACAAACCGCACGAGTGGGCAAACTTTGCACATTTCCTACAACGTAAGTTTGGGAATGCGGATAGGCGGTATCGGCTCGAGTGCGAGCTGATGACCATCGAACAACGAGTCGGAGAGGACCTCGTGTCTTACCTCGATAGGAAGCGAGCCATTGCCAGAGCTTGCGGCACGACAATAGATCCCAAACATATCGCAAACAAGGTGCACCAGAAGATGCTTCCTTGGGATCAAGCCCGCACAAGCCGGCTTACGTGGTCCACCCTCGACGAGCTGATCCAAGCGACCATGGATCTTCTGGTAGATATTGCGCCTGATCCCGAACCCCAACTGCCAACAGCACGCGATCGCCCGCGCGCAAAATCGCCAACCCGGCGATACGACGCAGACGAAGTAGAGGAGCGGTTCGACGAAGATGGAACGCGCTACTTCGTCCTTCGAGCGGCCGATCACAGTCGCCAGCAGTCAGTGCCGCCACAATCTCGCGGTAATGCACGCGGCCCTGTACCGCGCGACCAACCGCGGTACAATGCACCGCAACAGCATCGTGATGCACCACAAACGCGGTATAACGCACCGCAACAGCGGTACCCCACGAAACGCGAGCAGCAAGTGCCGCGGATACCGCAGCAACAACGAGAACCGCAAGGGCTGAAAGCCAACCAGGGCCAGAGCCGCGCCCCTGTAGACTGTTTCCGGTGCCAGGGCCCGCACTATATCAGGGACTGTCCGGAACAGAACGGAGACATGGCACAGCGACGTTGACGCGATCGCGGCACGGAGCCGGACGATGAGGCGACGGAGGAGGGGAGCCCCGGCAGCAGCCGCCAGGCGCCTACTGCTTACCTGCACCTCACCGAGTCCCCCGCCCGCCATCGAGACCGGACGTGCCATTGCGCTGGGCGACAACCAGCGCAATGCGGAGTGCGACGCGTCAACGAGTGTAGTGCCTTATAAAAAAACGTTTTTAATAGTGAAAGGCTCGAGCCTCCGCCTCAGTTTTGTGACGAGACACTGCCCTTGAGTGCGGAGGTTCGCGACCTCAGTGCGATAAACAATGAGACGCTAAGTGTAGTGTCGGGAGAGGTAGCTCTTCTACGAGGGAAGCCCCCCTGTACCTCCGCCGCGGTACAAACGTAGGCGGAACAGGGGGAAGAAAACCTTGGTATACACGCCGGTAGTAGGCATAGCGACAGCCTCGGTAGCGGCGGCCACGACGCTGTTACAGGTTCCGTTGTCGCTGGAGAACTACAAGCAACCCCTGGTGGCGGTACTGGACAGTGGAGCCACACATACGGTGGTCCGTGCCACCCTGGTGCCACCACAAGAACGAGGACCCAGGGGGCCCCGATTGCGCCTAGCTGGCGGTGAAACAATGGCCACCTACGGACCAGTGGTCCTGCACGGAAGGCTGCAGGACGAGCCCTTCACAGCCACTGCGTTGGTGGTGGAAGGGCTTGAATACGATCTTCTCTTGGGGCTAGATTGGTTTAGGAAGGAGGAAGCCAATCTTGACTTCAAGAGAGAATGTCTTTATTATGGGCAAGGGTCGCGGCACACGGTACACTGCCTTTCCGCCGCCGCGCCCACTCCATCCCTGAAACCTGAACTCCCGGAACTGCCGGAGGAGATACCCGCTCACGCCCGCAGCAGCATCACACAAGTGCTGCGGGACTTTGAGACAAGGTTTGCCGCTGCTGGGCCGAAATGCCGCACAGCGGTACACGAAATCCGCTTGGTCGATTCCAGCCCGTTTCGGGTGGGGCCGCACAGGCAGTCGGAGGAGACTAAGCGGATGATACAGGAGGAGGTGCGGCAAATGCTGGCTCTTGGGGTAGTGGAGCCCAGCAAATCAGAATACAGCTCTCCGGTCGTCATAGTGAAGAAGAAGGATGGGACTCCCCGCTTCTGCGTTGACTACCGGAAGCTGAACACCGTCACGAAGGACGAGGCGACACACCTCCCTCGAATTCAGGAGACCTTGAAGGACCTCGGTCCCGCAACCGTCTTCAGCTCGTTGGACTTGAAGACGGGTTACTGGCAGGTGCCCCTGCACAGAGAGACGAAGGCGCTCACGGCCTTCAACACGCCTGACGGAGGGTGTTACCAGTTTACGGTAATGCCCTTCGGCCTGAAGGGCGCGCCGGGCACCTTCCAGCGGCTCATGAGCCAGGATGTTTTGGTGGGTTACGTCCAGCAGTTTTGTCTGGTATACTTGGACGATATAATCGTATACAGTCAGAACTGGGAAGACCACGCCCGGCATCTGAGACTCGTGTTCGAACGGCTCGAGCAACACGACCTTCGAGTCTCAGCCACCAAGTGCCAGATTGGACGCACTACGGTGGATTACCTAGGCCACCAAGTCACGGCCGAGGGTAATATGCCCCAGCCAAACCACTTGCGCGGGATCGAGGAGGCACGGTCGCCAACAACCCGGCGAGAACTGCGGGAGTTCCTGGGGCTCTGCAACTGGCTCCGCGAGTACGTGCCCAACTTTGCCGACCTTGCAGCCCCCATGACTGACCAGCTTCGAACCAACGTGAAGTTCCGATGGACGCAAGAGGCTCAGGCCTCCATGCTCAGGGTTAAGGAAGCCCTAAGGCAACCATTACGCTTGGTCCGGCCAGACTTTAAGCGCCGTTTCGCACTGCAGACGGACGCGAGTGGCATCGGCATCGCCGCCGTTCTGTTTCACGCCCGAGAAGACGGGGGACGGGACATCATCTCGTATGCGAGTTCCCGTCTCGGGGAGACGGAGCGGCGATACCATAGCAACGAGCAGGAGGCGCTCGCTGCAGTGTGGGCCATCCGACGGTACCGGGCGTATCTGGAAGACAGGCCCTTCACGTTGATAACGGACAACAAGGCGCTCACTTGGCTCAACACCGCGAAAAACGAGCGAGCCAAGCTGACACGTTGGGCCATCTTGTTGTCCGAATTTAACTTTACCATAGAGCACTGCGCTGGTAAGCTCAATCAACTCCCCGACGCCCTGTCACGAAACCCCAGCTCCGAGCCCGGACTGGAGGAGGACGTCGAGAGGATGTGCGTGCCCCGGCCCGGTAGGCCTACGGTACTGGCACTTGAGCTCGCCACTGCATTTGAGACAGTAGCGGCCGCCCAGAGAGAGGATGCCACGATGCAGGAGCGTGTACGCATCTTGACGGCCCCGGACGCCCCTAGTTGTCAAGGGACCGCTGTTCAGGATGGAGTCCTCTGCCATGTAGAGAGGAGCGGCAGGCATCTCACCACAGTGCCACATGGTTTACGCACGGACGTCATCCGTGCGTACCATGACGACCCGAGTGCGGGTCACCCCGGGGCCAAGGGAAACAAACCGAGCCATAAAACGACTCTATTACTGGCGGAAGCGGAGGCGTGACGTAGAGGCCTACGTCCGTCAGTGTGAAGTGTGTGCAACCCGTAAGAGGTGCCCTCCAGCCTGCTGCTCACCAACGCTCTCACACCGAGGCCAGCCGCCCCTTTGAAGTCATCGCCCTTGACTTCATGGGCCCCTACCCTGCTCCATCGGGACGGCGAAAGACCTTGTTGGTCGTGACGGATCTCTTCACTCGCTGGGTGGAAGCGTTCCCAATGACCGCCGCGACCATAGGGAACACCGTCCCCGTACTAGAAAGGGAGGTACTTGGACGCTTTGGCTATCCACGAGCCATATTAACGGACAATGGGCCCCAGTTCCGGCACTCGGCTTGGAGGAACGCGCTAGAAAAGTGGGGTTGTGACCACTGGACGACTCCAGTATACCATCCGCAGGCCAACCCCACTGAGAGAAGGAATCAGGAGATAAAAAGGCTCTCAGGATCCACTTGCGTGACGAAGCGCACGCCCGGTGGGAATCAGTCATCCCGCAGATACTGTTCTCACTGAGGACTCGAGAGAACGCCGCCACCGGGTTCACTCCCAGTCACGCCCTGTTGGGCTATGAACTCAGCCGCCCCGGTGAATGGCGAGCACAGTTGGATCCCGGACCTCCACGATTTCTCGAGCACGAGCGCGCCGAGCCCGACGCCCGCCTCCTGCAACGGCAAGATGCGTACTTCCGACAACGTCGGGGTGCCAATACGGGCCCCGCGCCGCCCACTTTCCATACGGGAGAGAAAGTCTACTCTCGTAACCACCCCCAGCTGGGGGAATACGCCGGGAGTTGCCCCGGGATTCACAGCTAGGTGGGAGGGACCTTACAAGGTGATCTGTGCGGTAGGCCCCAACACCTACTGGATAGATCGACGTGGCAAGCCGCTTAAAATGCACGTCGATCAACTCCGCCCGGTACCCAGACCCTTTGAGGAGCCTTTACCCAATGCGCAATCTCCGCCGAGGCCCACTAGACCACAGGATTCGCTGACGACGCCCCCGTGCCGACGACATCCCCGTGCCTACAACGCCGCAGCGTCCCCCGCCCCGGAGGGCGAAGTCGCTGTAGGGAGCCTCGAGTCGGGACCGTGTAGTGGAAAGTGCACCGGACGTTTTTGCGGATAAGTGTAGTTGTGGGAATAAGTGTAGATAGACTGGACTATGGTTACGGAATAATGGGTAAATGAGACAATACGAAATGGACGTTAAGAGTGTATCTGTGAGTGGTGAATGCTGGACATTGGGGAGATGAGCGTTTTGTTGTACATTTAAAATGTCATGAACTGTCAATATGTATGTGTTTTTCGGTTTGTTAGATTAAGCTTTAGATAACTTTGTGCTTGTCCTGGAAATACGGGAGTTTATGTTGGTTGTATTGTCGGTAGATGGAAATACAAATAAGTAACTACCCTCATTAGAGTGGCCATTGGGCCCCTTTTGTTTTGTATCTCAAAGAAATTTGTTTTTCGGAATCTGAACTTAATTATGCATTTTGCTGTCTGTTAAATTAAGTAGGTTAATTTAATTAAGTCCGTAGCACGACCATTGGGCCCCGCAACCAAGAGGTAAATAACTTCGTAAATACCAAGTAGAGAGTTGCTGGGAGGTTATGTCCGGGTGGCTAAATAAAGGAGGGGGACTCCTCCTAACTGTAGCTTGTTGATGTTTGTTATGTAAGGAATTTGTTTTTATTAATTTGTGCTGTATGATTAGCACTGCCAGGGGGCATGGGCTCATCGTGGGAGGCACTTGCCCACCAGCAGCTTAGTCAGGTATTACTTGATATATGTCTAGCCTTAAGCAATATTTTTCTCTTTTGTCATTAATGGGTTTGGTCATTACTGTGTAATTGTCTTGTCGTACCGCGCATACCGTCGCTCTTGTAAATAGATTTGCTTATCGAGTATGCCGGTACCAATGCTGTAGTTGTCAGCTGAATGCGTTTCGGAAGCGCCGCGAGTCCATTCGTGGGCATTCGAAGTGGGGGGATTTGACGCGACCCCAATGTTTGGGTATGCGATTCTATCTCTTCAATGTACCACGAATGGACGCCCGCACACTTCTATAGAACGAAACTACCTTCAAACGATACCACCTATCAAAAGCCAGATCCGCGCCTGCTGGTATCGACTCAGAACCAACCAGACAGTAACCTGCTACATTGGTCCAGTGACAGGTATAAAGACAGCTGCAATTGGCTAGAGAGTCAGTGGACATTTGAGTGGCGAACGGGACACACCTTCTTCGTGGAATCGCTGGGTGGTCTAAGGATCTTAAGAAGTGGTTTCGCAGACACGCCTTCGACTGTACGCCATTTTGTAGCCGAAAGTGAATCGCGAAGCAAAGTGGAGACTCCCGCCGAGTTGGAGTGCTATTCTCGAGCGTAAATTTATTGTGCGACCTCAGTACGTGTAACAGCCAGTGGCGTAACCATTCGCTGGGGTATTCGACGCCCGGTATTGAAGTCGGTCCTAAAACAAGATTCCGTGTATACGTGTGCGATCCGACTATAGGCCAGAGTTTTTTTTTCAAGGAGTGGTTGTCTCGCCCTTCGGGGATTCAGTCCACCGAAACCCGGTCTCGTAGTCGCGCCGTGCACGTGCTGTGAGTGTTTGTAAATTACGCAACAGAAAATTCAATAGTAAAGCCGCGTAACGGCTCACAGATAAGGCGGAGACACTGGTTGCCTAGGCTGGCTTCCCATCAGGATCCAAGCGCCGCCCGTTCCCTCGCATAGTGGTCGAGGGACTTTTTAATTGGAATTGCGTAATTTTCCTTTCACCTTACCGCTAAAATTCATTTGTGTTGTTTTTAATAATTGTGCGAATAAATGTGTAGACCCCGGGTGGGCATACACGTACAAACCGAACGCGACTTTGTGAATGAAGACCCTTGCTTCCATTTCCCCTCCCTATAGCACTATCTCCTTCTGAGGTAGAGGCCGTCTCTCTCTCGTGTAGAGGAGACTTGCGAGGTAATTTCACATGGAAGTGCCTCATACTTGATTAAATTTCTTTCTTTGTCTACACACTCAGTTCTATAGGTAGGCATCAAAAAACATTGGGAAAGGTACCTACTTCACCGTTGTTTCGTTAAGTACAAACACGTAACTGACCACTTATACAAAAGTCCAATGTCGTATTTGAAATATTTCGAAAACTACAAACTTTTCAACAAAACTTTATATAAAATAAGAAACTATATTTAAAATAATAGAACTGACCCAATTTTGAATAATATATATGCAGCCGTTACTTTGCAACTGCGTTTAGAATCTTTGAGACGCTCTTCTGTCATGTTTGCAGATACGGGACTGTACGAAGGGAGTGTCGATATGTTTGAAGTATCAATATATTTTATTGATACAACTGCATTGACTATTAAATAACCTACCGGATAGTAATTTTAATATTATGTCGTAGCGGTTTACCTATTTGAAATGCAATATTCGTGTTAATATAAGCAATCGAAAAGGATATTATAGGATAGTGTGAAAAAGTCGAACGTTATCACCGAAAGGAAGCCAAAATAAAAAAAACTGCATTCCGTGTGATCGATTGATTCAGCTTTACGAAAAAAAAACAATTCTCTACAGATAATTTTCATGCTTAAATAGAAAAAAAAACGGATTGAAGTTTGAAAATATCTTTGAAAAAATATCTTACTATGTACGATAATAATACTGTTTTACAAGTAATAGTAATAAAGCGTACAACAATACTTATTCATTAAAACTGTCTAAAATTTCAAACGTATTATATAACGATTTTTAATTGACTTCTTGAAGAGTGATTTTGTTTTCGTTATATCCGATGGCATGCTAAATCTCCATTAGTTACCGTGTTTTTATTTTGTAAGCAATCTTAAAAAAATGCAATTTTCCCATCATTAAACATTTTTTGCGATATCCTCGTTCTAACCTTGGTCAAGGCAGGTTATTAACAATGTGTTTGTGTTCACTTCATTCATTAAATATTTTTTTAATTTGTTCACAGTTCTTTGCGTTGTTGCTATAAAGTAGGTGTTGGCAAACTTTTTTTTGTAAACTGCCAAATCGTTAAAAAATAAACTCGAAGGACCAGGAAGCGAGGTATGGTATACTGTATTTACATATAGGTGATACTACAAAAAAAATGGTTTTACCGTTTTTATTAGACGGTGATAATAGATATATATATATATATATATATATAAGAATTAAATTGTTGATTTTGAGGTTTTCTTTTCATTAAACTTTGAGTGTATTATTAAAATAATTTGTGACTCAATCATCTGACCGAATTTGGGCCGGATCGAAAATAGGCATCGGGCCGTAGTTTGCCGACCACCGTTATAAAGCATCTCTTTATTAGACATAATTGTTAATATGATAAAAAAAAACATATTTATAGTTACTTCTTTTTCTTTGTCATTATTTACGCATACCTAGTAGTTAATTGTAATTTTTTCGAGTTTCGTCCCCATTCTTTCAGAATGGGGAATGCAATACCGGATTAATATAGTTATCATTGCCGGTATTTCATATTAAATACCCATATTACAGACATATAAAAAAAACAAGTGGAGAGAGAAATTTTTAGTAATCACGAAATAAAATTTAAGAAGACTTTAATTTAATTAAAATAAAAATACCTGAATTTATGATAACACGATTACTATAGTCTTCCAGCTCAATTTAATGTTACGATTTTGCTAAAAATCCTTGGTCGGATCTGAAACCGAGTGGTCAACTCTCTTTGTCGTTCATCTTATTCGATTGCGGTGGCCACTGGTTCGAATCCCCAGACAGACAATTTCATAGATTGATGTTTTAATCGAATTCTAAACGATATAAGACACAGAATAGATAAAATTTCAGCATAATACGCTAGAAGGGATGTGCGTCAAACTGTATATAGCGTACCGCAAAATAAGTTGACATTCCCTGTATTTCTTCAAGGAAAATAATTTCAAAGAACTTTAAATACTAAAAGCTATTAAACAAACAGTTTATGTTTCCTGTCATTCTTAAAGCGATTGACAAATATGTCACGTTTACGGCAGCCATATTTTTATGAAGAAAATAAAGAATAAACAAAAAAAATAGTTTAAGTAACAGGTTGCGTTTACAAAATTAGAAATGTTAAAATTCTTGAGCTTGGCTTAATTCTTCAGCAGAAATTATTTTGATTAAAATCAAATTTAGACTGTATTCAAATAGTACGTAAATTTAAATTTAAATTGACAATATAATAGAAAACGCTATTGCAAAAAAAATAAAATATACTGAACTGTTAATGTATGAATATTTTGTCTACATTTAGAATGCGTGTTTTGCTGGCTTTAGTGTATTGGCATCATTTGTATTACCTGTAGGTATAATATCCTAGTACACATGCACTTAAGTTAATGTGACATTTGTGATGTCATCATAACAACGCAAACTATTCTGAAGGCGCATTGTTGTTGGTCGTTGTCATAACAACCCGAAATAAACAAAACAATATAAATGTCACAAATAATAAAATATCATACTAAAATCGTAAATTTCTTAAGCATTTTAGTAGTCGTCATACAAAGTTTCTCGGCTACAGCGGAAAATTTTTAATAAAACTCAATGATCAAAACCTCACTCAGAAAACATAAAAAAAAATTACATATGCATATTTTGAGATATTCTGTTTGAAATTTTTTATTAGGTCCATTGACATTTTATAAAGTTGATGTCAGTTAGTGTACGAAAAAAATTTGATTTTCGAACCCCCCTCCCCCGCATTGTGAATATACGCAACACATAGTTACGCCACTACCTCGTCAAACTTATGTTGGTACGACAGTGTTTATCATGTTATGTTTCATTACTAGTATTTCATAAAACGTTAAGTCACTTTGTGATAAGGTAAATAAATAACTTGCAGTTGTTGTAAACGTTTTTTTCCCGAAAAAATGATCAAAAGAATTCGTTGAAATATCAATTGTCAAAAATGTGTTTCAATAATATAACCGTGTAGTTACTGTAGTTTATGCCAAAATCATTAATTTGAATATAATTCTTAATGCGAAAAATCATTTAATTATCATGAAAATCGAGACTATCAGAAAACTGTTGATAAATGATCACATTGGTCACGTGGGGTTTCAGTATATGTATATATTATGTTCTGTATGATTGTATAAACATCAAGTAAGTATAATTTGTTTTTATATTTCTCAAACAACAAACAGTCAACAGAAGGAATGACAAGAACTGAACCATCGTTATAACAATTTTGAATGGTATTGATTTCTGAAATTTTCTTTGAGTTGATAAATGGCGACCAATCTAACGTACAGTACAGTTTTCATGTTGAGCTATAAGAAACCAATTATTATTTGTTTATAATATTATTGTAATTATTATCACGATACCCTTATTTCTCCACATTCATCTCCAAACTTGAGTTATTGAGATTTTGTACACTTCCATGTATTTTGTCACTAACGATAACCTAACCCGGGTCGTTAGTGACAAAATACATGGAAGTGTACAAAGTCTCAATAACTCCAACTTTCAATTAAAGTAAAAATATAGAAGTCTATGAATCTAAGCCCTCGTTTTATAGTTTTTATTCTTTTGAGAGTTAGCAAACGTCAAATTAATTTGTTATAAATTATGACAGTTGGCAGTTCTGTTTTCAAATAAAATATTTACCAAAGATTTCATTTTTAAAAGCACATACCTACATATCTATGATCGTTGACACATAATCAAGACGAGAGATGTGGTTTTGAATACAGAACAGCTCGTATTAAAAAGTACAAATTAGTAAATCACTCATTATCAATGAATTGACAGAGAATTTATTTGAAGTGAAACACAACATAGACAATGATTGATATTGTAGATAGTATTTTATGTGTCATAGAACAGAACGCATGCCGTGTTGTAATTATGACAAAATGAAAAAATATAATAGATAAATCGTCCACTGATTTTGCAACTTGATGATCCTGTTTAATGAATGCTGTGTTTATTGATTCGTATTATTTCATCACGTTTTATTAATTGGGATTTTATCTAAAAGTGATTACTGATTATATTGTAGACGTTTATAATATTGCTTGTCAACTCATTTTCATTTCATATCAGGAAACATAATATTATTATGAATTACGTTAAAAAACATGTAAGCAATGAGTTATTACAAAACAGCACATTTGGCATGAAATTAGTACAGCATATTATGCCACCTCATCTTTAACAATGAAGATAAAGGAACGGAAATAAGATGATACAACTATACTTTACATATTTTTACACAGTTATTTATGCATTCGGTACGTGTAGACTCTTTCCTAGATCTGGAGAGATTTCTTTAAAAAATCAGGGTTGTCAACCAACAACGATTTTTTTCAAACGCATTGAAAATAATAATCATTGTTGATTTGGGTTTTTTAACGAATATACTTTTTTCAGTAACCGGACTATACAGAACAGGAAAAAACAGAGCAATTTGAAGATGATATTTTTGTCGTATCTATAATTTATTGAACATATATCAATGTTGGAAAAGAAAAAGGACGTAACCCACACCAAAAAATATTGTGTATAACTCACACAAAACGTGCTTAAACACTATATTTGTATATAAATATATAATATATCGACTTTAGAAAGGCAAAAGGACTTATCCCTCCGTCTTTTCAAAACAATTTTTTTCGATTATCACAATGTTAAAATATTTAATACACGTTTTGTTTGGGCTATACTCAATATTTTTTGTGTGTGGGTTACGTCCTTTTTCCTTTCCACTGTCAATATGATTATATACATGAGTGACTTCTCATCGAGTTTATCTCGTATGATTTTCCGATTTTGAAAATTTTTTGGCGAATCAGATATTTTTTTTCCAAACAAATTTTAAAATATTTTTAAAAAAGTGCCTTTTAATATAATGAAATAAACAGCACGGTCTTTTTCAAATATTTGTGTTTAATATCTACAATGAACACATTCTAATTGCATAGTAGAGTTTATTATACTTTTTTGTTTTTATAAATTACTAAATATTATATAAACTAATAAATATATTATTTATTTCTCATATATGTTCAATGAATAATAGAGTACGTACTGAATGTCCATTATTATACCTTATTCTCCATATACCCACCAACCAATTCGGTAATTCATTCAATTGCTAAACAATAATTCAGATCCCGTGGACCCCTGAATTCAAGAATCGGTCGGATCAAAAAAGTAGAGTTAATTTACGGCGTATAATATACACATTCTTACTTCCTTTTATTCATATAATAAAAAATAATCTTATGAATGTAGTTTAAAAAAGAGGTTATCCCTACAGGTATTTTAAAAAGCTAGCCACGGTCTTCATATTAACATATTTGTCTATGGTTTTCTTATGTGATATAATATATACTTTCACTCTGTACCAATTTTTGGCAATCATCCAAGTGCATGGTGGACACTTTAGTATGTGGGATATTATTAGACACTGTTGCACACTGTCTAAAAGCGAGAGTTAATTTAAATGAGAATATTTATATTTTATGACAAGCCTAGTATTCTATCAGAATGAAATTCCGTATCGACTTAGCCGATTTAAATTCTTAAAGTAATGTTAATGATACGATAAAATGTATGTATAGTTTTTTTTGTGCGTATATCATTGTTTTGTAATAAATAATTGTTTATCGATAATTAATAAAAAGTAACATAATTATGTCATCATTTTAAAGAAGTACAATTATAAACGACTTGATTTATTTTTATTAGTGTGCTTATAATTTATAGTGTATTTGGCACTAATACTGTAAATATTAAACATAAACCATTTTTATTAAGATTATTTATATGTTAAATAGTAAAGTTTGAAGTTTAATACAAAAGAAATCAATTACAATTTTTAAACGTCATCCGCACAATAATTGATTGTTTTTTACTGTCTTCTCCGTATACTTAATTTTAGTTTTCTGATGCTCGCGATGAGTAAAACCGGTCGTGATCATTATAAAAATGTGAATGTAGTACAAAAACAATAGTGTAATATTTTTAAAATATAAACACGTGACCACGTAAATTAATCACGTTCACACCGTAAAAATAAAATATATTAGTAGTTTCGATTGTGATATTTTATTTATATAATAGCTTTATTTTGTTTTACAATATTCAAAAATATACATATTGTGTACGATATTTAAAAATATACAACATGGATGATCTTTAGTCTTATAATGAATGTTTTTGTGAAAACAAAGTAAAATGTCTCTTGATTACGTACGTATATTATATAATGAGTGTAAAAACCCAGAGTGAAAAACAGATTTACTCTTACCGGTTTTTCTATTCACCATTCCATCATCCAATGGACTTTTCTTCTCCAGCTCTGTCATCTTAGATATTTTTTACACAATTTAAGCAACAATTAAATTAGTACGTTACGGTTAAGTGTTCATAAACCAACCACCAATGCACAATTGAAATTTTTTATAAGTTCTCTGCAGCAGATAATCTTTATCTCTCGATTGTGGGCATCAACGTCTAGATATGCCTTTATATATAAGAATAATGTAACTTTTTACAAATAAATTTAGTCTTCGTGTATTCAATCAAAGATTTTTTTACCCTTTAGAAAGAAAATCAAATATTATGGCCATAGGTTTTAGTAAAATATACTATGTTTTTACATTATTTCTTATCGGCTAAACAACACACCGGTGGGAATAATTTGTACAAATTGAATAAATTCAGTTATTTCTTTAAATAAATGTAATCATATGTTTATGAATAATTCAAATTCTGTACACTTTCATAAGTTTTTCAGTTTGAGTTCATCCGTGCACTCGAATTCGTGAAAATGCCGAAAGGCGGAACCCGAGTCGTTTTTTTGAATCGTTCAAATTGTGTACACTTCTGTATTGTTTGACACGACCTGGGTTTCTTTTTCCAGCAATATAATTCCTCGACAACACATTATCAAAATTATTAAATGACAAGCAAACGGCTTAGAATTGGTTTTTTTATATCTTAAATATATAGAATTGATATTAATTCTGCAAATATTCACCCAACATTTCACTAAATGATTACAAAATTATTATTTCACTTTCTTTTTTTAATTAATTAATAATGCCAAACATTTTTCTAATTCTTCAATTTGAAAAATATTTGGCATCGCAGCTTATTTTTAATACGCCTAATAATTTGAATTCACTCGAGGAAAAGTTTCGAGGTCAACTCGAGAAGAAAATACATCACAAAAGAATACCTTGCCAGAAATTGACGCCATAACCTTTTTGCCGCTTAGTGGATCCCTAACGCTAGGCTACATATACCGACGCAGATGTGATATTGAAGCTCCATCAAGCTCCCATAATCATTAGAATTATTGATATGGTTACCACAAAAGATATACCTCATTAATTAGCGATAAGTACTTATTACATATAAGGTATAACAGCTCAACTTAACGATCATTTAAACTCAAAGTATATGTAAGACATGTTCATATACTTTCGGAGAATAGGGATATAAGCAGTGGTGGCTCGTGGATAAGCTATCTGGGGGTGCTACGGTTGATTAAACATAAAAATAAATGTTTATTTGGATTATATTTTACTATTAACATCAAAACTATTAAAATTAAACATTAAATGTATTTTTATTTCACTATAAAATTGATTCTCCTGTCTTTTTTCCTTGAAATAAGGTCTATCACGTTTTTGTTAATTTTTTCTTAATTAATAATCATTTTTTTTCAATTAATAGCATAGACAAAGCCGTCAATCTTTCCTGGACTATTGTGTTTCTTATATATGTCTTAATACTTTTTATTAACGAAAAACACTGTTCTGGTGCAGCGGTAGTCATTGGAGTTGTAAGCAGAATTTGAATAAGTTTTGTTATTTCCTCAAGAACTTTGCATAAATTGTTTGCAGAAATAATTTTAATACAGTTAGAGCCATGATTCTATTCCTAAAATAAGGGCAAATATCGCTTTTATTTAGACAGCTGTCCGACAGTGCAGACCGCTGCACCGCACGCAGAAGAACACTGTCAGAGTGGCAGTACCAAATCAAGCTTTTAGCTACGAGCCCCCCTCCTTCACCCTCTCGAGATATTCCATCAAAAACCGTACTGCTAAAATTCATAAAGATGCGTTACTTTTGTATATTAACACCACGTTGTATAATAATTATTGGATGTATCGGTGCGCGTGCGTGCTTTATACATACTTAAATAATATTTATATTTTCATATAATATACATAAATTGATCTATATTATAATATTACATTTTTCTCAACTTGTTTGGAGGTGCTGCAGTTCCGTAGTGCGTATGGAAGAGCCGCGCCTGGATATAAGTGCAATTAACAATTGAGCGGAGTAGAATTTGAAGTAAAAAAAAACCGGTTAATATCGTCAAGTAAAAGATAAGCTGAACAATGAACTATCTATATCACAATGGAAGTTATAGTAAACGGAAAGCAAAAAAGGGCGGTAAAAAATAATAGACAACACATAATTTGAAGCAAATCATATCTAAATCACTTAAAGATACGGTAAATTCGTCAACTTTCTTTGCATCCTATTACACCTTACATTATTTATATATTTACCTCTTTATAAATTATAAATGAGATTTTAAATCACAATTTACATTTATGCATCGTCAATATGTATGGACGAGAATCAAAAAATGAAATTTCTACATTGATTTGTAGGCTCACCAATTACTTCAATAACGCCTCCGCAATGTGGACACCGTGAGTCACGGAACATTGATTCTATTGATAATTTACTACAAGACTAACCATTGAAGTATTCATCATAAAAATAAGCACCGAACATCATACATGCAATCAATTGCCGCGACCAATTTTCCATCCACATCCGCTCGCTATTTAAACCATATGCTATGACAAATCTCGCACGGTTATAATGTGAAATTCGGAAGAGGAATTCTATTCGCTAACGTTACGTTTCGGTTAACGTTTTTTTAATATCCAAAAATATTAAACGCCCTATCTACCGATTTATAACTATCGCATAGTTACATCGCTGGAGATAAAAAAGCAACGCAATAATACTTAATCTTCATTTTTATTGAGATATATATCATAAGTAAACACTCGTCGACTGAAATGGAATTTCACTAAAATTCAGATTGTGTACTCATTTCTTACTATCGTACAAACAATCTTTATCATAATTAGTGTCTTCACTGTTTTTAACAAAAATCCCAATTGATAGTAAACGTATAACCATCTTCATATCAGCCACTCACTAATCCGTGAAGAATAAAATCAAAAACAGGATCGAATGAATGTTTCGAAAAACCCAATGCTGCAAAAGTACAAAAACATTATTAAAGGTAATGTATACTTTATTATCTATAGACTAGTGGTGTCAATTCATCACTGCGCTTAGTTCGGGAGAAAGGTTCTTTGCGGATAAATGCTGCCGGTGGATCATGCAGTGAGTCAATAAAACTGTGTGACTTCCTTTATCTTCGCAACTACTCCTGCACAACGACCATGCATGCTCGCAGTGCCGTCCGTACACACTCCAACGTATTTCTTCCAGACTAAACCTTGTCCTTGAAAATACTCATCAAAAGCATTAAATATCTCTGAACTAGTGGTTCGTTCAGGTAGACCAAGGCAACAAATAAGTTCTTCCCTTAAGTCGTCATCTTCACTATACCTCATAAAGTAACGTATTATAGGATAGCATGTGACACACCCTGGTTTTTGTTAAGTATAAGTTTCATTAGTGTCCAGAACTGAAATCACCCAGCGGCAACGGCAATAATTCGCAGAATCGGCCCAAACTTGGTACCAAGCCGTTCAATAGCCGCCGGGTACGCCCGCTGGACGAGTCCATTTTTGACGGAAAGGGGTAGCTCCGACAATGCAGGCATTTTGTTGAATGATATGAGTGCACAGTCGATTACGATCTGTCGTGCCGGGCGAGCTGCGGCTTCGTCGCGGCGGAGGTGACGATGTGAATTGTTTGTTTTTTTTGATTTGCATTGGACTTAATTTAAAATCGTTTGTCGTGTCATTTGTATTATAACTTGAAGTAAATTCAGTTGCTAAGTAAATGTAAATGTAGAATCAATTTTATGTGTTAGGAATTATATTTTTTTGTTTTGTAAACCACTGCACCTTCGATGGAAAATAAATAAGTTTTGAACCGGATTTGAAATGGTGTTTGTCTGAGATCACAGCCCTTCCAGGACTTTGGATAACCAGCCGTTCTCCTCTCTTCGATCCGGGTCTTCTCACATGATTGGTCACGTCAGTTGATTCATCAAGTTGAATCGCTAAACAACTCGATTTATTTATCCCCTCTATATCTCGATTTTCGAATCGTGTAACACTGTAGTCGGATGAAAGCTTTCGCAAACCGGCAATAAATTCTTAAAGACCGGTGCAGTCCGCGGACCACAGGTTGAAGAACACTGCTATAGACAACATATTTAAGATTTAAACTCTTTTTATTCCTATCCAGTATAAGGAGTCAGGTTTTTTGACTTTCGGCCATCCCGTAAATATTTATGCAAAGATTGAGAAAGTTTTGTAATATTGATAAATTGAAAAAGTACTTTAAAGATATAAGTTCACGGATGTTATTTAAATCAGAATCTGTTTCACTACAAACGGGAGCATTTTAATGCAATACAAAAGGAAGTTAAATTGAACAGCTAATTATATAAAATGGAGAACCTAAATGAAACAAAAGAATGGAGGATTGAGGAGGGGTAAATGAATATGCATGTACTAGACGTGTGTCGTTTGGGAACAACCTAATCTTTGTAGTGAACGTAAGTCATTGGTTTGCCTCTATGAAAATCTCTATAATCGTCACAAATCACTTGCTTTTCCGTTCCAAAACTGGATTTTCAAAGCAGGCAGAATTTTAAAAGAAATGACTCACTGTCAATCGTATTACAATCGAAGAGTCATTTGATAAATTTATATTTTGGAGGCCTTTTAAACAATTACCTAATAAAGTTCAGCCCTGTATTTGTGTACATCGTTTATATAATTGTATATACTGCCATTTTAAGCATAGCTATCGTATTGACACAATAAGAATGTCGAAGTAAAGCGACAAAACATTTTTTGTCACTCACAAGTCACAAGCCTTCTGACTGTTTCGTACTAATGTGCTCCACATTCATTTTTTATCGCACTAAATACGTATTCTATTAAATTAATAATGTAAGCTAGTTTTCATTAGTAGCAGTGACTATTTCATTTTTAATGCTATATTTCAAACTATGTATTTATTCTTCCATAGACTAAGAACCCATTTTTAATCAGTGGTCGGAAACCCAGAGTGCCAACGAAGTATATTATTTTAGGTGCTTATCACAAATTAATATAATTTTGTACAATATTTCGGGGCTGCGTAAGTTCTTTTAATTTGGAGAAATATTACAACATTGTGACAGCCCATGGTAGTTTCTGAGTGAAATCCTACTGGATTTTAATGTTTTTCGATCGAATTAATGTGTATTTATTTAACAATAAACTCCCAACTACCTCAACTAGCAAAAGTAAGAAGCAAGCTATGTATGGTGCCCGTCTTAGTAAAAAAAAGTTTTCCGACCCCTGTCCTAATTAAATCTTATATGTATGCTTTGAATAGATGTAAGATATCAACAGCAAGATAAAATTCTAAAGATTTCAAAATCATCAAAATACCTACCTCGAATTATCTGATACTATAAGTGTGGTACTCAACAGGGCAGTATATTATAGTATTTTTATTTATTTGGCATACCTCCATAACAAGTTGGTTAAACCACCTCCATCCACTATGTGTATAAAGCCGTTGTTTCACAGCCATTTTCCATTAAGCAATAGCGATCGATAAAAGAAGAGAATTTACGCCGCATTTTCTTGATCCGATACAAAGCTGCACGGGACCGATCTTTTAACCATGTAACCATGTTAGAAAAGAAAAAATAACAATATCCCTGGCAATCATAATTTTTTCCTAAGTAAGTAAGTAATACGGTGGCTATAGAGATGTTTGTAATGAATAAATCCATAATGCAGTTAGCTAAGCCTACGCGTGTAATTTTCTTGTTGAATTTATGAGGCGTGCATAAACTTCTCAGAAACCAATTAGAAACGAGTTAGATTATGTTATGATATTCATAAATATTAAGCAAAATAAGAATGATGTTTTGTAATCATTACAATAGCTATCATGTTTCGTGCAAATTGTGTTATTTTGCGCACTCGGTCACTTGAATTTTTTTACTATGTTCACGGTAAGTTCTTGCTTTTTACGTTTGGTTTGGCTTTTGTTTTTGTGCGATAAACGGGAGTCAAATCTTTTACAACGCGTTTAAAATGAATTTTGCATTGAATATCAGACCGTTTCATATCAAATCCGAATGCTGCCGTCAGAGAGAAAGATAGCAAAACAACTATTAATATTATTTTACCGTGAACTTTCGTTAAGTAGGATGCGCAATTAATGCATACAATTTAATTAAAAATGCAATATTCTATTATTGTTGATTTTATCATTTAAAGCTAGTGTTTTAGAACATTGTCAAAAAATTACAACATGCGAAATTTCATAAAAAAATCCTACGAGCTTTAATATGATGAAAATTGCAATCTAATCTAACTGTAAATTCTTGGTGGAAAGTCATTATATTTTATAAGTGAAACACGATTTGTTTGTAAAACCTCCACATGCTTATGTTTGTACTACTTCCATATGCCAGAACCCGTTTCGCTGCTCGCGACATTGTGTTCCAATGGACATTTTCTGGTCGACGATGAGGTCAAATTTCACGGGGCTTTGTGCACAGCAATTCCTATCACACAATCTGTTAGCAGTTATCTAATTCTAGTATCATAGCTTGTAATTTATAGGTAAATCATATACATCACAATTTTTAAATTTTTTTTATTAGATACCTATTCAGATACGGCAGTCGTGTGAATATATTTGTTTACTATTGAAACAATCATAATCTAGGAAAAAATGTATCACAATATCCAACTAAAACTAATTTACATCCCTCACTATATATTCAATAGAAAATGAAATATGTCATCTTGGATGACGTAATCAAAAATGTACCGAATAGGGCGGGAAAACCTATGCAATTAATATAACATACTTGGTGTTAATATAAACTAAATATATTTAGAAATGGACTTGCACATTGCATTTATAATAGATTAAGTATTGATACAAAATACTTGAATTATTATAAAAACATTTTATTTGCAATTTTGGAAACAGCGCCGCAAAAGTTCACACCGGCCCACATTTAATATTATTAATATGATTTTCATTACGTGTTAATTAAACTATTAACAATTTGTGACTGATCAATTTAGTTTTCATAATGATACAGTCAATCTAAATTTGTATTTTAATCAAAAAATATTTTTAGCATTTTCACACTTTTAACAACCTTTGGCAGTGCTCTTCAAAAGGGCAAACATCTAACAACCTTTATATATCATACGCAGGAATATTATTATATAAATTATAAACTTTTAATTGTATCAAACAATGTAGAACAAAGAAAAATAGTCTACCACTGAAATGTGTAGGTATATTATATAACAAATAATCAATCAAATATCATGATTGAGAAGATATTGACGGCATCTCGTTTAATCTGTCGTAGAAAATATAGCAGGTTTTACCTACCTACCTACGAGTCGAGTGGAGACAATAATTATTATTGAGGCTAGTTATTATGTTTTAACTACGTGTACTCGAGTACTATCGCATATATTTCAGCTTATTACTTTATTTGCTCTGAAAACTAGCATTGCTAAATATGCGTGAGTTATTAAATATACATATTATATTAAATTATGTAGGTAGGATTCAATAAATACGTGCATGTGATGCTAATATCCCGTCATTGGAGCGTCATTTTTTCCTCGACAACGAGGTGATTTTCTTGATTAAAAATTACTAGGAAACGTTAAATCAATAAGATGACACATAGTTGCATGTTGACGATGATGCAAGTATGTTATTTATTAATATATTTTAATAGAGATGTATGTACATAAAACATTTTATGAATACGTAATAGAAAATAATGTGATTAGAATCACAAAAAATGTGGTACATAGTGGCCAGTTATTTGATAGAAAAACAATGGTATTGTTATGGAATGGCATTTCATAATTAACAGTGTTCTGCTTCAAAGAAGTTTCAAGTACTTTTTCAAAGACGCAGAAAATCTTTGATTAATCTAACAATTTAATTGTAGTCTATTTATATTATATAATATTCCCATGACGTTTTGTTAACTATTTCATTCTCAATTCTTATTGATTCATCATTATTTTAACAAGTTAATCGATAGATTCTGGGAATACTTGATCTGGTACATACCTACTTTGACACTGTAGGTAATGATTAATTATGATAACATAATAGAGTAAGATTATAAAAAAAATATCGATATGGGAAATTCTTGGATAGAAAATGTAGATAATACTAATAAATTTCATGTGTGCTACAATTTATACATTTTGAGAAGATCAATCAAAATCGTTTCGCATACAGTAATAAAAAATAATTCATCAAATCTTACATATACTATGTAAATAATATCGAATTTTAATATTTATTAAATAATGGAGTGTGGAATCACCCCTATCGAGACTATCAATCTGACATGTGACCAACTTCATACTCGTGTACAACCGCTTCGCCAGTCAGTTCGTGTAATTACAATAATATTATCTGACATTATTTGTAAAATAAACCAATTCATTGGTTATGGAGTTAAATTAAGTTACCCATCTTTGGACAACTACGTTTCAATAATTTTAATTGGTAAAGAATACCCCAGTTTTTACGTACAGACAACTGCGACTACGACTGTTCTGTCAAGGTTTGGAGGTTAATTTATTTCTTTTGATTTTTATTAAGTTGAAATAACAATTATTAAAATTGCTGAATACGTAATATATATAACGCAAACTCTGTATTAATTTACAATTTGTTTCATTCAAAACATATGTCACCCTAAATCAATCTATAAAGGTGATTTATTTTCAAAATGTTCAATGGCTTGAAGTTTTAGATAAGTAAATGTCCATCATTGATGAACTTTAGTACGCTGTGTATTGAAATAATCGCCTTTTCGTCTATTATAAATATCATGACAGTTATTGCTTTTTCACTAATCTTGCTTATTGCGTTCTTTTCATTAAGCTACAATATATGAATAAATACTGTTTTATCACCCAATAAAGACAAGGAATAACTTTCAGTTTATTGTGAAATAGATTTGCTTATATATAAAATGTTTGTTTAAATACCGGAGTATTGTACGTTTATCTTCCACAAGGTAGTAAGTGGTTTTATTTTTTTATATCTAAATTAAAAGGTGCAATATTTTTGGTTCTGTATTTGACTGGCATTGAATTTCAATGGATCCTTTTTCTTCCCGTCAAATACAATCACAAACTAAGCCACATTACATTCATGCCTTTTCAATTTACTTTGATTGTAAATATATCTACCACAAATCCATATTGAATAATTGAGTTCAATGATAGACTCATAATCATTATTTTAAATCAGGAGCTTAAAACACTTCCAAGGACCAAGTAGGTAGGCTGAATTGAAAACCTGAAAACATATGTACCTATTTATAACCACTGTTTTAATACATATTCAAAACTTTAGAGGTACCGCATAATATAGATAAGATTTGTTGTTGTACCCCTTTTTTAAGTTTTCTCTGTGACATAGATTTCAATTTTACCACTTTTAAACATCCTGATTGAAGAAGAAAATCTTCTCGATCTTTTGAACCACGACAATTGTATTCAGCTATGACAGAGAAAAATGTAATTGAAAAATAGTAGACAACTTTACTGACAAATATTATAAACAAATGAACATCAACTATTAAATAATAAATTATGTGAGATTATTGGAGATAAACAACTGAGTGACAGTTTGACATCTAAGTAAATTTATTCAATTTTTGTGTTTCATTTTGTTTCCCAATTCAAATCATATCAATTCCACAGGGTTGGTGGGCATCTAGTCTACTTTATTAATTGCCTTATTCTTTTTTCCAGATTGAACACCTGTGCAAAAAAGTTCACTAATAGAATAAATAATTGACTATCACTTAGTCAAAAGGCAAACCAGGAATATAGAGCCGCCATGTAAATGTGAAATAAAATGGGAGGACCTAGCTTGCCAGACCGAGTGGCGCAATGCTACTACACACATGGCCTGTTTTGTTCGTCCCATCCCATAGTAACAATCAGTGTTGCTATATCTTGTTTTTTATTATGCTGGTAAGTACATAATTTACGGTACATTCTTGATTTTTCATTTTTCACCAGGACACTAAATAAACGCTCATTGTTACTTTTATGAACGAAGCGGTTTGTTTTACTAAATTACAGCTTTTACCGGATTACACAATAGCATTAGTGTTTTCAACTGATTGCCATGAGTGTCTTAGGAGCCGTTACCCAAGACTTAGTTGCTATGCACTAAACTGTGCTAAATAAAAAGTTATCAAATATGCAAATGTACTTTATTTTTCATCATATTTCTTTTAAGCTTCACTAGCAAAACTTAACTATCTGGAGTGTAATATGAATAATACGATTGGTGATATATGACAATATTTGATGGTCTGTTCAGGGTGCAGTATGCGGCATACTACATAGTCAAATTTGTTTTGCGTATATCATTGAGAAAGATAAATATGATTATGTAACGGTGTTACTATGTCCAAGTTTTTCTGTGTTCAAAGAAACATGAACATAATTAATAACCCAGTTATTTAAAGTTTCATCTTCTGCCATTAAGCTGAAATCTAAGTAATATAATATGAAAAAAACGATGTGAAATGTAGAAAAATTTAGTTTAAATAAATATTCATCGATTTTCCACTGGTTCATAACACCATAAAACAACTTCCAATGGATCTCACATAATTTTTTCTAAAATACTTTAAAACGTAGTCATTGATTTGAGAACCGTTCCTAGATTTGTGTAAATCTTTCCGTTATTTATTTACCTCTTAATTAAAAATATATATCGCAACTGTTTGTATCATTGTCTTTGTTCTTTTACCTTAAAGCAATGACACAAACATTCATTACCCACTTACTTATCTTATAATTGTGAACTTGAATTGGCATGTACTCTATGATACTTTATTATAAGGTTTAAAAAGATGTATCAAATTTGACAAAAATCATCAGGTGTGTTTAAAAGCTATTTCGGCATGATGCCATCGTCAGAACTATGCTTAAAAATCGTTTTTGTTAACTTATATATATTATCTTAGAATAATGTAGCAGCTTACTTACTGTAACATATTTAGTTTGATTTAAATGTTATAACTTTAGTTCTACGAAAAACAAAATATATTCAATTGATATTAAAAGCAGATTTATTTAACATGTAATAATTAGGTGTACATGTATGTTTTAATATTCTGAACTTACAGAAAATGAAAATTTATTTGCCAAATGTAACGAATTATTCATTTACTATCGGAGACTTTTATTTTTATTATTACTTTAATTTTATTTAAAATATGCATTGCTTTCCAATTCTGCTACGAATTAAATGTAGGAAGTAATAGATCAAGAGTAGGACAATGGAGGTATAATTTTTGCATATGAATTATAAACAACTTTGAGGGCTTAACAAATCAAACAGCATGCGGTAGATAAAGTGTTCATAGAACAGTATATCAAAGTTTTACTGCACTAAGCATACGACACTGTGACCTATGTCTTCAGTGCCGTAATCATAAGGCCAAGGTCGTCGTGATAATATCCAGGAAATACTTTATCTAAAGTTTTGTCATTTCAGTTATCCCCTGTTTAACATACCTTTGCCTGGAAGTATTCCAACGAAAGTATCTCTACCCTACAATCATCATGAGTCCAATTTTGCTCACAACAATGTCACTAATGCTTCCAAAATTCAACACGACTCACCCGACTGCTCCAATGGTAAGCATTAATAAGCATATTTCATTCTTTCATGGGTAAATTACTCAAACCGACAATCACTCTACTTTCAAGCAGTGATTTATTATTTTGTATTTTAAGGGAAAGAACAATTCCGTCGCTTCCCTTGATAATGACAATCTATTGATAAAATTAATTAAATTTATACAAATGATACTATAATTGATAAAATCTAGGTCTCTATAATGTTGAATGCATCTGAGAAGATTATCTTATTTATTTGTTCTTAAGTGTCAAGCTACTATTTTTTTGCTGTAAATTGCTGAATTTAAATTATATAAATATTGCCGAACCTGTAGCCAAGTGGTCAACATAATGCTTTCAGCTATTGCAGTGTACATGGGCTCATAATTTGATTTGTGTTTGAAGGCATGTGTGTAAAATTCCCTGCCGCTCTGATTCTAAAAACCGGGCGTAGTGAGACGATTCACTAAGTACTAGTCATGTCCTAACCTCACCATTCTATCATCATAGAGTGCGATAATTTCATATAGATGTCGCCAGCTAGTTTCAATAATATTATTTAATTCCCATTTATCACCTTTTCGTTGTAAATAATAGATGGCGCCTTGTTGTATATTAAAAGTCACTTGTACTGCATTCTTCAAATTCTATAGATACCCTAGCCCTTCAAACAAACGTCACTCTGCTTGGAAGCTACTGACTTCTAGAATTCCTCTGTTGTCTAAGCTTCCTAGTCACTTTGGTGATCCTCCGGATTCCATCTTATCGAAACCATCTCTACTGTAGCACTGCATCCTCAGTTAGATCGGTTCCCGATTAGTAAAATCTTTCATTAGAAGTCCAAATGCTCAACATAGAGAGCAGCTAAATATATGTATATATATATAATTATATCACCTTTTATCATTGTCCCATGACCCCTATACAACAGACAGTAAAGAAATAGTTTAGTAGTCAACGTCATTGGCTTCGGTTACAGATGTCTCGGGTTCAAATCATCAAAGTTTCATAAATTCAATCGATTTATCGATTTCTGTCTGTAGACATGGATGTTTATAATATCTATAATTCCCTCTCATCCATTCGATCCTAAAAACAGGGTGTAGCGAGAACAATGAGCTAACCACTAGTCCTGTCCTAGCCCCAGCAATTCTCGTAAAAAAACTTCTGTTGAGATACCTTCATTAGGAGACCATATGCTCTATATTGGGAGCTGACATGGCAAAAAATTATAAACAATATCTCTGGATATTTCTTTCTTTGTATAAACCTTTCAATGTATAATTTTACATTGTACATATTTTGAGTTAATATTCCAATCTATTTTGAGGTAATATCTTTGGAAGGAATTGAATCATTGATTTTTTAATACTTATCAGCAATCGAGCCTTTTGTTGATTCAGTTTATTATTTCTTTGGTTACAGGCCAGGCTAAAGACCCAATACCAAATGAGGTTATAAAACTTTCAGAATTGATGAATGAAACATTTAATCTACCGCATCTTTGGGCCAAAGAAGAGCCTCTTTTGTACATTCAGCAGATTATTTTGAAGACAGGTAAACATCAACATCCTCCGAACGTAAATCAATCTAATCTGATTAATTTGGCATCACAGTCTAATGTTTATTTAATTCATTTAGGAGTTTGGCCATGGCGAGAAGAACTTAGATTGAGTGATGCCTTCAGGGCACCTCTTCAAGAAGTATTCCGATTGCTCGAAACAATCCGCAATCATCACTACACAGAAACGTAAGATATTTTATTGTAGAGTCAATTCACCATTTTTTAATGTTGATATTGCTTAAATTCTTGTGCGATATCAATGTAAATATGACAAACTGCTTTCAAACGATGACATTGATCTTGGACAATGTTTTTAATGTGCGATTAATTTATTTGAAAACTATTATCTGTTGTGAAATATTTGTTTTATTGCAATCTGCGAACGAGACGCATTCTCGTATTCACAGCGCATTGAAATAAATATGTTTAGCGAATTGCTTTGAATAACATAATACTCATTTCTGATATTTTTTAAGTAAGCCCTGACTTGAACAATATGAGAATTGAAAACTCTTGCGAAAACTTCTCCTTGCGAGATATGTAGCATCAATAAACGAATATTTACAATAAAATTCATAACATTGTAACAAAAATTCGATAGACAATGTAATAACACATAATAAGCCACAATAGAAAAGCAAAATCATTTTATCTACTAAATAGTAAGTATTGATAATTCAAGCCTCTCAATGTCACCATTTTTTTCTTTCTGATAGTTTTAAAGTCATTCTCCATCATATTTCTTTGTTTGAGCTCATTCTTTCAGGTTCACTCACTGATAATTTTTATTTAATTTGTTTTGTGTATCTGTGACTTTATTTATTATGCGTGTACATATGCTCTAGCTTTCCTTAAAATATTACAGTTTGAAAGCATATTAAAAACAATATTTATCACCATGTTCTCTAATCATTTCACCAGCAAAAGATTTGAGAACATGGTAACGGTAATTCACCTCTGATATTAACTTTTCTTTCTCGAATGCCTGAAGATGCCGAAAGGCGAAACCCGGGTCGTTAGTGACAAAATACATGGAAGTGTACAAAATCTCAATAATCCAAATTTAACTTTTCTTTGTTTATATCGATGACTTAAACCAGCGGCTGCCAACCAGTGGTGCGCAAAGTTATTATAGTAACGTAATTGGAGCCATAAATATTATATTTATACTTATTTCAAACAGATAGCAGTAAATACCATTTATTAACAAAAAAATGTAACTTTTATGATCATTTTTTTATAGATGTTTTCAACTAACTAGTATTAGTTGTCCGAAAGATTCAAAATTGTGAGTTTGGTTGAGGTCTGAAAGTTTGACGACTGCTGGTTTAAAGCACAGATATGGCATGTCAAAATAAAACCAATATAGTTTGAAGTCTTCAAAATTTAATTTTATGAATTGGTTATTCAATTAAATATTATTAGAACTATATTGCAAAAACTATTATAACAAACTATTTTTTTATCCTTAAAAAAGGTCAATGGTGTAACCATTCCCATGTTTGAAATTACGATTACTCACTGAAGATTTACTACTTTATAGAATATCTGTGAACATGAAAGATATAGCCGAAATAAACAAATCTACATTATTAACCAAATGTACATATAAAATCTGTGGGTTAAACCAGTGTTTAACCTTTTTACACCAGCAAATAACATAATAATAGGTAACAAATATAACGGTCAGATTGCAAATGTTTTCACCTCCAATTTCCTATCAACGGTTACACGTTGTTCCACCAAATACATAATAATAAAAAAGTCTACCGTAATACAGCGAAAAAATTTGATCGAAATTTGGAATTGTATTTCTATATTTGAAACAATATATAATTCATTTTTATATGCAAGAGAACAACACTTATATTTCTTTACTTTCAGAGATACTTCCCTTGGTCAGATATGTTTTCATGTGGAAAATGTGAAGAGGAATGTCGCCAATCATGTGGCATCACCCATTCTACCAGAATATACCTGCCTCGTGCTGTCACCAGCAAATCTATGGCAGCAAAATTTGGACAGATTCTCCCTTGATAAAAATATACTGGCAACGGTGTTCAATCATCAGGTGAACAAAAGATTGAATATTTTAAATGATCATGTATACTGCTTGGCTATGAAACAATGTAGAGGATATGGACTCCTAAAAGAGCATCTGAACAGAACCGTAAAGTTGCTCAAGCTCTCAGTTAGGATAATATTAATAGTTAGTTGCTAGCAAATGCGCTTGCTTCTCAGACATTTCTTGTTATTTCTTTTATACTTCTACCAGCAGGAAATTTTCACTGAATTTAACATTATAGCATTATATTTTTATCATAAGTCTTGTGTACAAGCTTGGCATAGCTTGCTGTATTTCTCACTTTTTTATAAACTCTTCTCACTCACACCGCTCTGTACAGCCGCTCTCAATGTGGAGCATATGGACTCCTAATGGAGCTTTTTTCTACGAGAACTACTTGATACTCGGTTGCTCAACTCTCTTTTTTGAAGAAATTAGGGATAAAAAGATAAGGTTAGGACAGGAATAGTGGTTAAGGGTGTGAATGAAATTTAAGGGTATGTTCCTCTTCTAACCTTCTTGCACATACGCAATTAAGCCTGTTTGATAGTAATAGAGAAACATACAACGCACGCTTATGATATGTATACATATCTTTACTCCACCTAACAAACACTTTCTTATGTCTTGATTTCAAAAAATTGGTAGTAGAGTCTATGTTAAAATGCTAAATAAAACATAGTTCTTAAAATATCTTTATTTTTTTTCAGAATCTACAAAAAGGGAAAGTGTCAATGGCTGAAATGGTGTTTGGCATGCATTTAAAAGATACAGGGATCAAAAGATACCCTTTGAGAGCCCGACCCCGAGCTCTTCAATATGCCATTACTCTTTTTTTTAGCAAACTTGATGAAAGGTACGATTTTCCACAAATGCTAAAGAAAAATTGATAATGTATTAAAATCGGTCTAATCTATGTCAAGAGTGTGTAGATGTAAAGGACATTGATAAAAAGACAAGCAATTGTCTGATAAAATCGGAATGTGAAGTGTTATATTTAAATTAAGTGGACAATTCAGTGTAAAAATGTTGATGGGGAAAAGAGTTTAACTAATGTTAAAATAATCACTTTCTTGCAGATTCATTGAAACACTGAAAGAGAAATTATCATCGGTGTACCCTATGCACCAGAAATGGGATAAAAGTCAACCCCGCAATGAGATTACTTTAATTTATTATCCTGGTGAATTTAACTATCGCGAATTTGTGCCTCTATGCATTACATTTTTTGGCTTGTTCCTATATATTTATTTTTCTGTAAGAAAAATTGAATTCATCCAATCAAAGATTGGATTATCAATATCGGCTGTTATTTCTGTTGCTGCCAGTTTAGTTATGTCTGTAGGATTTTGTTTTTTTTTTGGATTAACGTTAAGTTTTCAAGGGAAAGAGATATTTCCTTATCTTGTTATACTTGTTGGATTAGAAAATGTATTTGTTTTGACAAAGAGTGTTATGTCTATAGACTCTAAACTGGATGTTAAGATTCGGCTTGCTCAGGGGCTCAGCAAAGAGGGGTGGTCTATAACGAAGAATTTACTCACAGAGATTACCATACTTACAATAAGTTTGTTTACTTTTGTGCCTGTTATCCAGCAATTCAGCATTTTTATGATAGTTAGTTTGCTGTCTGATTATTTCCTGCAAATGATATTTTTTACAACAGTACTGGGTATCGACATCAGACGAAAAGAAAAGTCCCGCGAGACATCAGACGGTTTCCAATTCAGAGGACTTTTTAACACTGGTCCTGGAAAATTTAAAAACCACGATTTCACCGTTGTTTATAAAGTGGGTAATCAAGAATATTCACTGGTCACTTCCCAGCAACCGATACCCAAAATGCTGAGATCAAAATCTCACCCGAAACTAAACGGCTTAACCCACCAGCCGCACACTAACGTTGTCGCAAACAATTACCACAATCCAAAATCAGTTAATTCCGGAAGCAATGAAAAAAAAGTTCCCAAGCGCATCAGGCTGGTAAACATATGGGCCAGAACTAGATTCTTTCAGCGGGCGTTTATGGTATGGATGATAGTTTGGATATCGATGATCATCTATAGCTCTGGATTGTTTGAAAATGTTTTCGAAAACATCCCCCAAACAGAAGAAATAAAATCTGAGAAACAAGAACTCAATGGCATGGGTAAAAATATAGATATCGACTTGAAAGTATCAAACGATAGTGCCAGAAAAATGTACAGCAAGAAAAGTGTTAAAAATGCTATATTCATGACTGATAAATATCAGGGCGATACCTCAGGTCTGCATCAGCAATCATTCAACATGTCTATTATCAAAAATGAAAGTATTCTGGATCCCAACGATCTAGAGAATATTGAATTCAATTCGGAAATATTAAATAAGACCCAACAGTTCATCTCCCTCAAGCATCTAGCTTATCCACAACCTTGGCTCAGGTATTTAATGTTTTATATTGTTATTAAATAACACTCTAATCTATGCTAGCATTAAGAAATCTTACTTTTATGGAGTGTCAAATTTTGGTGGAAAAGCGTTATATATTTATAAAAATATAACACAATTTTTTGTGCTAATTCCACAATTCTAATCAATAACTCTGTTTAGCAATCAGTCAGATTCAATTCCTGGCAAAGCTAACTATCGGATGTTGATATTTTAATTCAATATTTAAAGTCTTCGTCTCTTTGAGAGCTTATCTCGAATCATTTGAAGATTCAAAAGTATAATACAGAGAGCAACAGAGTCAACCTCAATTCATAAAAACTTGCAGCTACTCGTAACGTTTGTTTTTCCATTGGATACCGCTGTATAGAATCAACAGATAAGAAAGCTTTGGTCAAGCTTTCCTTAACAAACAAATTTATTACAGATTCTTTTAAATCCAGTTTTTTTAATTCGTTATGTTTTGCATACCAATGTCTTTAATCAAGTTGCATTATGCTAATAGTTTGCTTATATGTTTTGTCAAGTGTTTATGCCATCTTTTTTTCTGATTAAAGGCTTTCGGAATTCCATTGGTCTTCTGTTTTGGCGCAGTACAATGTATCAGTTTCTGGCCAGTACATAGCTCTGTTGCCGCCATTGTTAGTAAAACATCGGGTGACTCCAGAGGCAGCCATTGCTGCACGAAATCCAGCAGAAAAGGATAGTATGCCTCCACCATCTCGATGGCATGCTCTAGCGGCAGCCCTAGATCCGCTTGACTTATCGGGTTAGAACTATTTTCATTTCCTTACTAACATGGTTAAGTTTATTTGCAGTGTAGTCATTCAACCATTGATAAACCCTTTTACTCTGACAATTTTGCCATGCATATATTATGCAAAAACTCCCAATCTTTTGTTTTATAAAGAGTCTTTGATTTCAATAGAATGATGTGTTGTCGTCAATGATACATAGTAAAAATTAACCCATAAGTTTAATTTTAAAAGTGCCGGGAGGAGTGAGGGGCTAAAGGAAGTACCAAAATTCAATTAATTAATTAGCTGTTTATTTCAAGTAGCAAGGTATATATTATATTTTAATATTAAAGACATTATTTACCATAATATCATACAAATATCACCCCCCATCTCTGGCAAAAAAGTTATGCTGTAACCGTTGGGTTTTTAATTAAATGTAATTTTTTAAGCTTTTCATTATTTATTATGTTTAAATTGAACAGCATACAAATTTCCAAAATCAATAGATCAGTAGGTACTCGCCCACAGTATTAAAACTTCATTTTTTTTGGTTGATATTTATCAAACTTGAATTAATGTATATATATATTTCAAACGATTAGATTCAATTTATGACTCAGAATCTGGTTTACGAAAAATATACACCACTTTATATTAAAATTCAAAGCTAACCTCCCATACCACTTGTTTTGTATTAGACTTGTGGGACCAAAAATTTTCTACAATAAATAAACTTTCATACATAAATAAAAAATTGAGTTTGTCTAGGACATGTTCAACTAATGTTTGTAGCTGTGCCATAGACTAGATATCCATATTCAGATTTTTATTTTATTTAATAATCAATAATATATTATAGCCTATGAACCGACACTGTTTTTAAATGTTGTGACACCAATATTTTTAATCAGCTATAAAAATTAATAAAAACAGTTTGCTATTTACACAAAGTGCTCAGGCACATTCAGTTAATGCTCCAACGAGTGTTCTGGCACATTCACATACCATTTTGTGCTTTTTTATTATACAATGACTCTTCAACTAAATAAACAATTAAATTAACAGGCCTCATCTTCAGTTCTGGAGGATCACTCAGATTGAAAACATGATCATCAAATCTCAATAATCTGTACAATCATAGATCTTTTCCTCATAAATTTCATAACTTTTAATATGCTCTATAATAATTTCCTTTACAAGTCTTTACGCCATGACTCCATGTTAGTTCCATTTCCTTCTACTTCTGTATTCATCATCAGTCCACATCTGTTGGTTTATGATAAAATGACTTAAAATTATCAAGTAATAAAGAAACTTATTGTCGTCTCCATTGCAAAATTGTATATCTGACAAATATCATTCGACTATTTTGTATCATTAATGCTGCAAAAATAACCTTTATGTGTATGCAAAATATCAGTACTGTCAAAAATACTGTTTTTGGTAAAATTAAGAAAAACATTTTTGAATATCTGCAAAAAATAATATGTTGAAAAATTTTGCATTCGAACATTATCAACTGATCCCAGTTGATAATGCTTGTGATGAGCGAAACCGGTCCTGATCATTATAAACATGTGGAAGTAGTACAAATGAATTGTGTTTTATTTTTAAAAAAAAAAGTTATTATTTCCTTTATTTTTCTTAACTTTAAGTATAATAATTATTTTTTATATTATAAATGAACAATATTCACAGCGGTCTTCATTGATTTATCATTGTTTTATTTTATTCATTCAAAAATTGTCTATTTAGGAATAATTGATTATTACAGTTGCTCCAAAAATGAATATCTGCGTAAAAATTGTGTGCAAAAATGAATAAGTGACATGTAATTATAAAAAAATGATAATTTGTTTTCCAAATTTTTAAATTTAAAAGCAGATAAAAAAACATTGACGACTTGTTTTTTTATTTTTGTTTTATTTCGATAAAGTTATTTTTTTTAAACTGTTTTTATGCCCCCCTGAACAATTGAGATTTTGCAATGGAAACGATGTTATTGTATGCTCTAAAATATCTTTACATTCTAGATTTTGAAATCGAAGACAGAATCCATATACCACATGTTTCACTGCATTCGAACTGGGGAAGCCCACAGTCTTCAACGGAATTGCCATATTACCCTACATCACCGATGGAAATATTTCTCTTGGCAATGCTGTGTGCAATAAGTGTCTTAGTGATTGCATACATGATGGTGGTTTTATACAGGTTACTATATTTGTCTATTCAACCAAATCTACTTAAGCTATATTTTTAATGGTATTTGGTACATTAAGAGTACATATACTCCACTATAGGAATGTACATTGTAGCATAATTCCAACTATTTTTTTCTTTATTGAAATATGTGCACTATGAATAAGGTTCAATTTTTTTTTATCTTACAGGTGTGTATGCACAAGAAATTATGCGGAATGGAGAGCGAGTTGGAGTATATCTGATGTTGATAAAAGGATAAGAAAGCAACCAGCGCTTCAAGTATATAAAAATTTATAACTTTCCAAAAAATATTGAAACACCACAATAATTTTTGCCTAACATTTTCATTATTTATTCTACATACATAACATTACACAGACAAAAAAATCTAATCATTTGTCGATGTTTGTTACTCCTAATGTAATGCTGAATGAATAAATCTACTTCATAATGCAACAGTTACTGGCTGGAGAGTCGAAGACTCGACGTGCCTCAGTTTGGACATTGATTAATGAACAGATACGGTATTAGTCTGATCCTTCTTTAACATGGATTTCTGAATATTGTGTTTGAATAACACGGAAACTATATACCGTTATAGTGTGCAATAATTTCATATAGACGTCGCTAGCTAGTTTTAATAATAATTGTTTAATTCCCATTTATCACTTTTTCACTGTAAATAATAGATGGCGTCTTGGTGTATATTAAAAGGCGCATGTACTGCGTTCTTGAAATTCTATAGATACTCTACCCCTTCAAACAAACGTCACTCTGCTTGAAAGCTACTCACTACTAGAGTTCCCCTGTTGTTTAATGTTCAAGTGCCAGGATCGTAAAAATATTTCTGTCACCACAGGCCATGTGTTTTCAAATCTCCCAAAATGTCGTAAATCTAATCATAAAGTCCAAATTATTATTTCCATTCATCCATGTCTCGCCTTTAGTTGATTTTTAAATTAGTCAGATCGAGATCGATCGTTAAAATCAACCTTTTTATTTTACCACCAGGGTTGTCACAACACATATATACAATTATTTTTTTTGTTGCTTTTTTTTTAAATTTAGTTCTAATATCATCATATTTCACAATAGTTTTTCACGTTATTTTCATTATCATAGTTTTAATAATAGTATTTATTATATGGATTTTTAGAATACATGAATCTTCTTCTTCTCAGTCAAATCTGTTAGAAGTAGCCAAAGGAACCGTATCATCGTCGTCATCGAATACATCGAAATCATTTTCGAAAGCAGTTAAGTCATCCAGCAATCCAACATCAATCCGATATCACTTCCTTCCGATTCTGGCGTTACAACAAAAATATCCTTCTCAACTTGTAGTGGTAAATATTTCGAGGATGATGGTAAATTGATTTCTCCGGCAGACTCCATTATTACAAAAGCTTTTCACAAAAATATATAGTTTACAAACACTCAAAAATGGAGAATTCCACAATATTATAGACTTTCACACAAAAAATTAAGTTTTGCACAAAATGATGTTTTGATACAGTAACAAACTCGAATTCATAAATATTTATATTTTTACACAGCACTCGTTGTCATGAATGTTTGTGATGTCTACAACACCTTCCCACCCATCCGATCCTCAAAAACGGGGTGTAACGAGAGCGATAAGCTAATCGCCAGTCCTGTCCTTCTATCACTACTCTCTTCGAAAAAAGAGAGGTTGAGCAACTAAGTAACAAGCAGTTCTCATAGAAAACTTCTGTTGAGATACCTCAATTAGAAGGCCATATCCTCCATGTTGAGAGCGGACATGGTAAAAAAAATATATCTTTGGCCACTTACACATTATTTATTGCGAAAATATTGAGCGTATTAGAGAGGCGATATATTCATGAGTAAAAAAAAAATTATGTATCCTAAATACGCTTATAGGTCATATTTGTATTAGAAAATATAGTTGCTTGCAAGAAAATAACAATTGTAAAAAATATTTAGAAATAAGGCTGAGGTCCGAAAAGCATTCCGATAACCGTAAGATTCAAAATAAAACTGAAAGAAATGATAAAATCAGGAGATATTGAAAAATAAATATATGTTTCGCATTAATTATTTTTTTGCGATAGCCCTTAATGCTTATACCTATTAATTATCTACGTGCTAAAATTCCAGTAAATATATTTTTTGTTTGAGAAATAAGAGATGTCTATTCCGATATTGATTGTGGTAGCCCTCGATGCACCTGTTGGACACCTTTTACAGAAATCTTCTTCACTAGTTCGCCATAGCATAATTTTGGGTTATTTTAATTTATCCTTGTAGAGCATAGAAGGGACTAGACGTTCTTGAACCAATGTCAACTAAAAATATTACGTGTCGCGAGATTTGAGACGCCGAAGTCGCTCACGCGCCCGTGTGTGCATGGCCTACACGTCGAACATCTCATTCACGCACCGGTGCGTGCATGGCACCCGACTGGTTTAGCTTCCTAGCCACTTTGGTAATCCTCCGGATTACATCTCATCAAAACCATCTCTACTGGAGCACTGCCTCAGTTAGATCGGTTTCCAATTAGTAAAATCCTATGGATACCAACCAATCGACACCATGTCTGCTGGCGCGCTGCTTGCTCAGTTAGATCGGTTCCCGATTAATAGAGTCCCACGGATACACGCAATATGAAACTATTTTCTGACAGAGCACTGCCTCTGCTATTTTATCAATTCTCACCTGGTATGGCTCTACGTTTTCAATTCTCCGAACATCTGATACATTGTCAGATACCTACATCTTCGATCGCTACGCGGGTTAACCGCTACGGTTTGACCCTTTGTAACCTCACTCATTTTCTACGTTTCATGTTTTACTGTGTTTATCTACTTTGCTCGAACCTACAAAATGTGTTAAAAGATTTTGCAATAAACTATTATCATTTGAGCCTTGAGAAGACTTCTTATTGTGACATGTGAGATATCTGGCTTCTAACCTACAGGGCCGGTGTGTAACAAAACTATTCTATACCGTGCAATTAATTGATTGTATAGTGTTGTGGAGAATTAACTAACTTACTATTATCACTTTATCAATCTTTTCACAAAAATAAAATACAATTGATCGGAATTTCAGATTCGTAAGCATTATTTATGTTACTTTTTTCCAGCTTATAATGAAAGCTGTGCCGATTGTTATTCCTGGACATAGCCAGGAAGTGGAGTGTCTGGTAACTGACAGTGAATATATTGTGAGTTCTTGTCTTCAAGGGCAGCTAAAAATATGGGATTCATCCAGCGGAGAACTAACAGCTAAAATTGACAGACGGATGTAAGTTCCATTCATGAATATCACTAGATAAAAATATTTTTTTGTGCGATATTTAAATAAAAAAATCGTCACCATACTGGCAGAAGCTGTTTGGTAACAAATTGATAGTTTTGGGTAAATGGCAGATGAAAATTTTAGCTTATAGACTGAAACCTCTAGACTCGATATTTTATATTACATAAATAATTATTAGATTAGATCTGACATAAATAAAGTTAGGAATTAATAAAGAGGAGCCTTTGTATCAACATGGATATAAATTGCTGTTTTTTGCCAAACTAGTGTAATAAATGCGCCTATTTAGTTATTCCAAAGAAATATTTTTCTTTTACACCCAGTCAGTTCCTAATGTGGAGCATATTATAGCCTCTTAATGGAGGTATCTCAACAGTTTTCCTATGAGAACTGCTTGTTTTGCAGTTGCTCAACCACTCTTTTTTTCAAAGAGAGTAGGGATAGAAGGATGGGGCTAAGACTAATGATAAGTTAATCACATATCAATTATGTTACTAGCTTCTGCCAGTATGTTAATGAAATATATTAATATTTATAAATATCGTTGTTGTTCTGGAAGAAAACACTAAATCGAAAAAATTACATATTGAGTTGGTTATATCAAAATGTTCAAAAAAACTCATGACAGAACACACCTCATTTTATAAAGTATGCTTTTACTTAAAAACAGTTTTGTACAAACAAACAAAATGAAAAACGTAAGGCATTTCAAGCGTTTAGCAAACTTTAAAGTTCAATTACTCAAAACTAGTTTTTTTCAGTTAGTGTCCTCTTCCAGAACAACGACAATATATCATATTGAAAATTGTTAAATTTCCAATGGCTTTGTAATACAACGTTATTCTTATGCAGACAATTTGAATATTTTATTCATCACAAGTCAATACCGTGTGCCTTAATGCAATCTCCTTCTTTTAATCCTTTGTCTAGAATAATATGAAACTTATCTAATATTTTTGTTTAAACATTCAGGTTTTTTAGACTCAAGAATGATATGTATGAGAGATTGCATAGAAAAGAAAAAAATTCGGGAACTTACAAAACAGGTACCTATATCAATCTTTGATATTCTTTCGAGAGTCATTATATAATTAAATTAAACCGTTTATGTAAATTTTTCTTTTACTGTTTTTAGAATCCCAAATCAAAATTAATCCTGATGGTGAAGTTTCACTTAGAAAGGTAGTGTACGCTTAATTAATTAATTTATTTTTATGCTGTGATGTCCAGATGTAGCGTGGCGGTGTTGTTCTTTTAGAACTAATGTATTTTAATTATTTCAGAGGTTCGCTTTCATCCACAGCAATATTCCAGAGGCATTGGATCAAAATAATATAAATAATAATTCTCCTTCGAAAGATGCAAACGTTAAACGTGTGCTGTCGCAGGACTGGATGAAATCTGTGGCAGCTCAAGATAAAATCAAATATGATTTTGCAATGCAATTTAGGTAAGCTTAGGTTACCTTGTAAACTCAAAGATATTCTCATTATGAATTGTTCGGTGACTTGAATTTTATAGTATTAAGCCTAAATTTTAAGGTTTTTAAGACAATGAGGTTAGCATAGAGTTTTTATAAATAAACGAGATTGACTTGGAATAGAAAACACGAATTCCATCAACACAACCACTGAGGTTGTACAAAAGATATTGCGAAGAGTGCAATTGCACTTCTCAGTACTAAAACAGTCAAGGTTAGTGCTAGGAAAATTATAGCGTTTATAGTAAAACAACTATTGGATACTGCAGAATTTATGTGGACAGATAAGAGACATCTCTAACAGACACCCCCACTCTAACATTTTTTTCTTTCTTCCATGTCCGCTCCCAATGTGGAGCATATAGTCTCCTAATGGAGGTATCTTAACAGAATTTTTCTATGAGAACTGCTTTTTACTCAGTTGCTCAACCTATCTTTTTTTCGAAGAGAGTAGGGATATAAGGATAGGGCTAAGACAGGACTAGTGGTCAGCTAATCGCTACGCCCCGTGAGGATTGGATGGGTGGGAGGGAGAAGTTTTTTTAGATATCACAAACACTCGGACTACTAACAGAAATCGATTGAGAGATCAATTTTTGAAACTGTTCGCACCGGGAATTGAACCCAACACGTCCGTAACCATAGCCAACTGCGCCAAGGACGCCGACAGTAATATAACAGACATCAGTCTGTTATATTACAGTTTTACTGTACTCTGATTAAGCTAAAGACTGTTTGTTGCCCTGTCTGTTTCTAGAGGTATCTTTTGAATTATAGTTCATCCAAAATGTCAAACATTTGTTGAAAATTATTAATTGTCATTATGTATCATATTTTTTCTTCTTTCTACAATAAATTCATTGCTTAGAAAAAATTCCTCACATATGTTATATGTTTTGAAAATCAAAAGTTTGCAAAGCTCCATACTCCCAAATACAAGTGCAGTTTTCTCACATGATGCTCTGTAGACTAGTGCTTTTTTGAATAAAGACACTCGTTTACAAATGAAATGACTTAATTTGTTATTTGAGATATAAACTTGTTGATATTTTTGTTTCAGAAGAATTAATAATAGTAATACAAACGCAATGACCAACTTCAACTTCAATGAAAACAGTCATTGTTTTAACAAGAGTTCAAATTTGAATCCGAGCCAAAACCGTTCTCACTCCAGTGATGGCGGGAAAACGTTTATTAGAGATATAAAAAGTGATATAAAAATACTTCCTTACGGGTTTAGTGATTCGAAAACGGACGATACTTTTTTGAAAAGCGAAATCGTTGATACATGTGATAAACCAAGTGCAGTTATACTGAAGAGAGAACCAAATGAAGATTCAGTTCCCTGTTCTATAAATAATTATAATGTTAATAGTATTAATTCTAGTATTCACCGTACTGATAGTCACGAAATAGAAACAGTTCCCCGAATAAAAACTAAGTGTCCGTTAAAAAAGACTAGCGGCATTGATGAGTGTTTGAATTCGGACGATAGTTTGTCTAAGGACAGTGACAATGAGGATGGGTCGAATAGCATGAAATTAAATACTCTGCGTTCAATTAGTGCTGCCAGTTCATCACACACGCCTCCAGCTATCTGGTGTATGGATTTCCTGAACAACTTGATTGCGATCGGATGCTCTGATGGCAGATTGGAATTCTGGGAAGCTTCCACTGGAAAATTCAAAGTAACTTGAGTATTGTGCTTCATTTTATCCTTGTCTTTTACACTATCCAGTATATCATTTCATTTTAAATTTATCTCCCATTATCTTAATATATTGAAAATGTAACATCTATCCTAGTCCCTTGAATATTATGTAGGTTAATCTATCATATGTTTCTTTTAACCTCTGCTTAGACCCCACACACCCACTCTCTAATTTTATCGCTGCCTAATTAATTCTTAAAATTTTGGGAGTCAGAGGAAAGTGTAAAAAGTGTTTTAACAGCTGGACATGGAAAGGTTTAAATATGTGATTAAAAAAAGTAAATAATAATCATTCATATAATTCTTAATCAATGTGCTCACCATGTAAGTGGCAATTCTTAACCATATCCGCTCTTAATGTAGAGCATATGGACGTCGTTTGGTGCTTATCTCAACAGAAGTTTATCTATGAGAACAGGACTAGTAGTCAACGAATTGTTTTCACTGCGCCAGATCGCTGCGTTTTGAAAGCGGATATTATACATCCATGCCTTTGTACACAAATCCATAAGTCGATTTAAAAATCTATTTATGTCCATGCTGTCCAAAATCAGCGATGTTGAATATTCAATTCAGGCGCAGATGGTAATGTTTAAATATATTGTAAATTAAAATAGTACCTCTGTAAATTGACTGGTTAATATTCAATCGTAAACATGCCACATTCATATCTTTCCAGTGTTTGTCTGAGGCATATGGAGGGAGTGTTAACCATGTACGTCTCATGGAAGGAACCGGAGGGGCTATGTTTCTAGCTGTTGCAAGACTTACAGGGCATCTTGATTTATTCCAATTACAGTATCCTTCTCCGTGCAACAATGCATTTAAAAGAAGTGAGTTCTACTTTTTTGAAAACATTCACATATTTATTTTTTAACTATTTCAATTAAATACAGCAATTAATACGCAGTAGTTATGTAAGTGTGTAAATCTCCATCAGATAAGTGCAACAACTTCCATAAAGTTTGCAGTTAATTATTTACACTCTGATGTACTGTATGATTCTGTAATTGGCAGTTCACTCAAAGCGAACTACAGTACTATTTTCAAATCACTATATCAACTGTGTTTTGGCCAATTGATGTAGCCCTCAAAAAATATGAAAATGAATTAATGATCGGATCTCATTTTAAAGACGACAGAGCAGGTCTCGGCCGAATGATGTAAATTATAAAAATAAATTTACCACTTTTTGAAAGGGAAACATCATTTTACATTGGTTTTAGGTTTAAAATTCTGACCCGACCACTTGAAATAAGCCATTATTATATCGACACTACCTACGTATAATCCCGTATCTGCAAACATGAGAATTTACAGGAGTGCATTTCAAAGATTCATAACGCACTTGCCATATAATGTTTTCGATAAAAACAGTTTTTACTCTCTCCTCAACAATTTCAATTTTGAGGGTTACATACATTAATTGGCCAAATTTTTTTATGACTTGTATGCAACACTAAATGAATTTTAATTAGTTTTCATGAAGAAAGCAGCAATTGGTAATCAATTTGAAGCTGTCAGAGCTTATAGGGTCGAACAACTGTGCTATGTACTGTAATATAGCATTTATAAAATATATTAGTTTTGAATCATCTGTTTGTCGGTAATGCTCATCATAACACTGCGTTTAAGCACGATGAACAATACGCAGACAGATAAGTGTGTGTGCGGGCATGACTGTTGAGCGAATGTCGGCATCTAGCGCCGCCACCACCTAACCTATAATATTACTAGTTTAATAATAAACGCCTATCACAAAAAGCATTGAGCTGTGATGTGATTTCTGATTTGACAATTTTCAGCTCACGTTCGTACGGGATCCGCCGGCTCTCTTCCAATCGGAGAACCAGTCCATAACAGGTTCAACACAAAGGCCCACATTTCACCAAATCTTTCACCAAAGTCATCCAATATTACCATCAAGGACTACACCAACTTCAATTTTAACATTGATGAAAATGAAGGTAATATTTCAAGTGTCGTTAATATTCTGTGAAGTAAACTTTTGCTCTCTTTGTAAAAAAAAACTTTGTATACTTTAACAAACTGACCAACATTTTTAAATCGGGTACTGTCTGTCATATGTAATAATTTAGTCAGATTTGAAAAAATTATGAATTTTTATTGTGGACTTTCTTAACACCCCGAACACTGAAAGCAAACTTTATTAATCGTATAAACGTATAATATACAAGAAAATTAAAAAAATCCATACTATTATTTAACTAGTATAACCGTACCCATCATAGATGACGGTATTGAAATTGAAATACTGAATGTCTAAAGTAGTTAGTACGTTTGAACTGTGTGTCCATTGCATAACATTTTATCACGACGCTTAGGTCATGAAAAAATTTCATACCTACATATGATATGTGATAATAATAAGTTTTCAGACATAGCATGCTTTTACAATGTCCATAGTTAATGCGCAGGGACTGGAAGTTCATGCGTCTTTTCTTTTGCATTTCAGTTTTAAACACCACGCCAGCCCCCCCTGTCGCGCGTTAACTCTGGCCGAGTACTGAAACGTCTTCAGAATTCTCTGACCCCTAATATATAAGATATACGATATTTCACACCCAAAAGTTTCCGCTGAAAGATCATTTCTTTGAGGCTTTTTAGTACAGTCGTGGTACTCGGGTTAAGCAATATTTTTTAATCCCAGTTTCCATGCAGAGATCAGGTGTATGAAGCAATATCTTTTGGTGGACATATTCATTCCAAATTCATTCCAATTCTGTTTGCTTTTCAGGAGCTGGTGACCATATGCAATGTTTCCGTGTAGCTGTGACAAGAGCACATCAACAGCCGATAAACGTGTTAGAATGTGATTCCGGAAGAATTTTAACCGGCAGTGAAGATCATACTCTTAAAGTAATTATTGTTTTTATTACAATCTCCATCTTTAGACAAAATGAGCCATAGATTTTTGAAATATAAAATTAAGCCTATGATATCATAACATTACAAATTCTTGTGAATTTGAAACATAGTTATGATGAACACATCACATATTTGACTAAAGTTTTTACGATTGTCTCTTAATTATGAAAATAGAGATGACGCACTTATACACAATTTTTCGTGTCTCTGTAATAGCATCAAATTGTATCAATACAATGGATGCTCTTCTTGATAGTAAAATAAGATGGTTTTTTTTGCAATAAATTATGGAAATATGCACGGTAAAGGACATAGTGTCTGAATTTAATCTTTACAAATATGCTGTTATGAAATATACAAGCCATCCGTTAAACTAATCTACTTCTTTACTTTGTACATGCAGCCCTTAACACAACAGAGCTTGTTTCTTTTAACCATGATGATGTTTTCTTTTAGGTGTTTTCGGCAAATAACCTGTCTGCGTTGTACACGTTACACGGGCACTGTGGTCCAATTACCTGTGTTTTCATCGACCGTTTCTCACCTATGGTCAGCGGAAGTGGTTCCCAAGATGGCCTTCTCTGCGTATGGGATCTTATGACTGGTAATAATATGATTTATCATTTCAATAAGCAGTAAACATTTCTGTTTTTTTTTCAATATTAAAGCTGCCCACTCTGAAATGTAATTGACATATAGAAAAGACAATTTTATTAATGAATCAAAACCACTTGACTAATGGAATTACTATCAGTGCTATTAGTCCTGTTTTACATGATCACTTCACTCTACAAACTTGTCCTGTCCATCAGATGAACTGCCCATTTATTTTTGAGTGGTCGCTTGCATTTTTACAAAAATCTGGAAGTAAGTGAAATATTATGTGAAGTAATTATTGTCAATCTTAAACCAAATTTCTTAAGTATGCGATAAATGTCAAAAAGTCACTGTTGACTTTAAAATTTTTACATGAATCAAATCTATAAGTTTAATACAGTCAAATCCTTCCCGTCCTAGTTTCGAAAATGGACTGAATGGCCAACAATCAGTTGTTTTACATGTATAAACGTAGTCAGTAAATTAATATCTACAAACAATGATTGCTTAGTTAATATTATGATAAATGTAAGTTGATGTCGAGGGTCATTATTTGATAGTATTAATTGTAAATGTTATTTCTTTCAGGTGCCTGTGTGTACACCATACAAGCTCACGATGGTCCTATTTCAGCCCTCGATTACACCGCCTCCTATGTGATGTCGATGGGCGCAGATGAGAGATTATGCATCTGGGACAGATTCAGAGGACACCTTCTGAACTCTGTACACATTGTAAGTTAACATTACTTTTGCCAATTGATAAGTGAGCTAATATATATTGTTTCTGTACATGTTTTTTGGTGAGAGCCGTCAAATCGACAAATATAATTTTCATCTTGCTTATAAATATCGGTGACATTTCTTTCATTGGATTCTTGTTTGAAATCACTTCAAATGCCCAATGTCGTAATTACGGAATACAATATTTACTGTAAACCACCAAACAGTGGAACTCAATTTAACACACAAAATTTCCAGTTAAATGTGAAAATTGCTGAGAACATCCTGCTGATTCTATACGTGTTTAATCCTTATCGCGCAAGCTGTTTTTGCACGAATTTATTTTCAGTCAAGTGATCTGTTAAAACGTTCACTATAGCTAAAAATAGATCAAATTCAACAGTAAAAATGGAGAATTATGTGAAATATATATTAGTTATCCCAAATACATCAAGAAGTAAATGAAACTCGTCTTATTCTCGCTAAAATAAATCGAAGAAAATGAAGAAGCTGAAAAATATTTTATCTACGACTTTGCAAGCATTTTTAATCACAGTCTTCATATACACCGCCAACGCGCACACAAGCGTAGCCACATAATTATGTTTAATACATAGGGCTGAAGTATCTGCAGTTCAAAGCTGATATTCGAAAGACCGAATATCGAGAGCTCTTAAAATATATTTCCTCGTTTTCTACTTGACATTTTAATGATCTGTTGCCTAATTTCTCTACCTAAAGGTTTGAACCATTTTTAAAAAGCATATATCCACAAGTGTTTCCTTCTAGATTGGCCGGAAATACAAGATAATGTCGTGGACATGTAAACATGTCCAGCGCGTTCATCAGATTAACTCCCATAGATCACAGATCGTAAACAATATCCAAGTGTGATTATTGATCACAAAGCTGTTACAGTTTTAATGCATACATGCGCTTAACAACATCCCATACACACGTTGTACTTCCCTCATATTTGTTTTAAATCACATAACACATTGAATCCATTTATCGAAACCTCACTAACATATAAATTTTCTGTGTCACTTAAACTCTCCATAAAAAGAAAACGCAAGCGGAAAATCTACTTTGCTATAATATGTAATGGTCTACCAGATTGAATGGACGACCTATTGCCCGCATTAGTCTGTTGTAATGAAGTGTTAATATAACATTCTGTTTTTATTGTTTCAGGGCCAAGGTGCCGGTGGGTGCGGTATGCTAACTCTGACGCACTCCTTAGTTATTACTGGGGGAAAAGGAGGGCTAACTGTTTGGGATGCCAGTACAGGAGAGGCCGTACGAAGAGTGTTCTTAGGTAAGTTGAATCACGCTACAGTCATTACTAAACTTAGTTTTTAAAGTATCAGCAATGTCTAATATGCGTAAAGAAAATATTTGAGTTTATATTAATTTTTATAAAATTGGCTGTGCCAAAATTTTGAATTAACAATACTTTTTACAAATTTCACAGCCCCTTGGCGTAATTGTTTCCAGGCAGATACATCAAAATACTAAAAACAGGACATAGCAAGAGCAATTAGTGAACCACTAGTCCTAGCCCTGACCTTTTATGCTTACTCTCTCTCTCTCCGAAAAAGAAATGTTGAGTGACTAAATAAAAACAGTTCTTCTGAGATGTTTTACAACAAGTCTATATGCTTTAAATTGCGAGTAGACATGTTTGGAAGAAAAAAGGAATTACATTTTTGTTTTCTTTTCAGGGCACAATGATGGATGTGTATTCGTGAGACAAATTTTACCATTAAAAGATGCTATTGTCTGTGACTACGCTAATCAATTAAGGATCGTGCGTTTTCCATTAGTAACAAAAGTTGAAGAGTCTGAAGATATGAAGTCCAAATAATCCTCATCGCTAACAGATAATACACAGTTCAACATGATTTTAAATCGTCATTTACCAAACCATCATCCTAAAGTCATTACAGAATAGAGGAAATGTCTTTCTTTTTAAGAATGCATACCAATCAATGAACAAATTACACTAATGACATCGATTGTATTAAGGAAAGAGCGAAAGCTAGTTTTGTTAGATGTAATTTGAAATGTAAAATAATTACTAAAACATTACATAAATACAATGCTCTCATATTGACAGCCAGCCACAGTGCAGTAATTCACTTTTGGTCAATTTGCCGAAGAGCAAAATAGAATATTATTTACTAATATTGATTTCTATTAAGATTTTTAATTTCTCAGAATCCTAAGCTATTCATTTTTAATCAAGAATCTTTCAAACATTCATTTTGCTCTCCTGCAATAGACCGAATGTGACTTTGTGCTTTCTTTGTTGTATTTTTGTCTTTGGTACAATCAATTTTGGTTAATAAGATACATTGAGACTTGATAGCTTATCTTTGCTTAAACAAGCAGTATCTGAAGAATAATAGAAAGAGTATAAAAGAGTTCTACCTGGTGTAAATGCTGATTTATTTCCTTTACGATTGTTATCAATCAACTCTCACAATAATTACAATGCAACTGTTATCCAATAATTATGTTTACTATATATAAAAAGGTAATCTCTTGGAATGATTTCTCTGCCAAGTAGTGAACTTTGAAGGAAAAGATTCCACTGATTTACTCAAGCAGCATTAGTCTGGCATAGTGGAATTTTCGATTATACTCTCAGATCTGTTCTACTTTTTATGAGAAACATCAAAGACATACCTGCTCCGGATTGATTAACCAATTGATAAGCCAAAATCTGCTCTGTTTGGGTAGTACATATGTTTGAAATACAATTAATAGTAAAAATATGTTGAAATGCAGCAATACTAGTGTGTATTAAAGTGCAGTAAAACCATGATATAACAGACTAACACGGGAGAGAGTGTATCCATCTCTACTATATAGCCCAAAATACATGTAGAAATCTGTATGTCTGTTGGTCACAACAACTCCTCCAAAACGGTGTACAGTAGCGATGTGATATTTTCACATGTCATTCTAGTTGCCATTTTTAGTTCAACTGTGCTATTTTCAACTTTTAACCCTAAACTGAAAACGCTATATTTTTGATTTTTCAATGCTAAATGAAAAAAGTAAAAATAATAGTTGCCTAGCAACCGCTCAATACTAATATATTCCGCAAATGACAGTTGAGATAGTAACGCAAACACAAATATTTGTAATTTAAGACATCGACTGAGGGTGCTTGATGGAACTTCAATATCAAATTTGGATTATTGAGATTTTGTACACTTCCATGTATTTTGTCACTAACGACCCGGGTTTCGCCTTTCGGCATCTTCAGGCATTCGAGCACACGAATGGACTCAAACTGACAGACAGTAAACAGTGTCTAACGTTTATATAGAAGATACAAATACGACAAATATTACTTACGATGTAAGATATTATACGTCTGAGAGCCACACTGATACCTGAGTTAACATTTCGAGAATTGCCTTAATCTTTATTTTGTAAACAATCCATTAGCAGAGTGGCGAATTGCCGCTTTTCTTTCTTTTGTGGGTTTCGACGGGATGCAATTCGACGAAAGGGCAATGCTATTATAATTGTAAAATCACTGGTATTTCTAAAAGAAGTTGGAAAGCGGCAATTCGCCTCTGGTAATGGGTTGTTTACAAAATAAGGATTAAGGCAATTCTCGAAATGTTAACTCAGGTATCAGTGTGGCTCTCAGACGTATAATATCTTACCTCGTAAGTAATATTTGTCGTATTTGTATCTTCTATATAAACGTTAGACACTGTTTACTGTCTGTCAGTTCGAGTCCATTCGTGTGCTCGAATGCCTGAAGATGCCGAAAGGCGAAACCCGGGTCGTTAGTGACAAAATACGTGGAAGTGTACAAAATCTCAATAATCCAAATTTGACAAATATTTGTGTTAGATATTAAAAATTTCATGTTTGTGATTTGGTAGAAAGTTAGTTTGGTAAATTCGTACATCTTGCAAACATGAGTCGGGAAACACTGCGAGAATTAGCATATGACTCTGATTATTTCTAGTTTCAACTTTTAACATTATTATCAATTGGTTGATTATATTTTGTGAGTGTTACAAGAGGTACAGTCCACGGTGATATTTTCAACATTTGTTAGCCAACGTCTAAATAACCTAATATAAGTGTCCTCTATCTTGGCTGAAGTCGGGTAAAAAATACTAGTTATTTAATGAAGTAGGTTTACTAAACGCATCTTATTTATCTTGGACACAATACATTTATGTACATCGCTAGCAACATTTTCAATGGATTGAAAGTATATGTGATTTTTTTAAATTTGATTTTAAAATGTAGTGAATCCTCACCCTTGACTGGATATTTTATTTGTTATATCGAGGTTTCACTGTATTTCAAAGTTAAACTACAAATAAACAAAAATAGGAATCTGGTGTTGGCAATAGTTTTTGTAGTATCATTGTCACATTGTACAAAGCTGTTGCCTCAGTTATGAAGTTATGTTTAATATTTCATATATAAAGTATATTTTTTCTCATGTTTCTTTGTATCGCTAATTCAATGGATACCTGTACACGCCTTAATTTAACTTATACGTAAGTCACTCTATGTATTGACTTGTTAAGTAATATCCAAATAATCATTAACTTAAGGTTGCTAACTCTGCAGTTTGCCAGGGAAAGAAATAGATGAAAGCTTTTATTTAGCGCTCTTACAGAATTGTCATTTTATTATATATAGCTCATTCCTTAAAATTTCGCTCTACTAATTTTTGCTAGATATATCCAAAATATTTTGCCTCCAACTGCATTAAAACTTTCAAATGTTTTTTTACTAGTATTTATTCTAACTTTTACAATTATTGTATTAGAAGTAAATCCTTCCCAGTGAATGGCAAAGAGCTAACAAATCTTTAACTTATAATGTATTTAAATAATTGTGTAAATGTACAATTAAGGACAATAATCATTATTTAAAATATTTGATAATCGTCATTGTTTTAAGTCGCATCTTAGACACCTAATTAGTGAATTATTATAATATAAAAAATTCTTGCACGTGTATAAATATTTAATTAATTCGACGATCCTATTCTTAGATTTATTAGCTGCTGGTTAGTAAGACTTTTAAGCTGAATTTTGATTCATTGGCTTCAAGTGTGTAAATAAATTATATGTATATTTCGAAAAATAATGTTGTTACTCATTACTTCCTTCCTGCATTACTATATTGGCTATGTTTAGTGTCAACTTAATAAACACGTGTATAGCAAATATAAAAATCATCAAAAGGTGTTGAGCTTTACTGACACATAAATCTGAGAATAGGATCTCTGTTAAGTCATTGAGCCGTAAATTGTTTTTGAAAAAATGTTATTGTTATTCTATATTGATTAAAAAATTTAATTGAGGTATACAAAGAATGTATTATCTATAGAAAAATAAATGATTTATGTCACGTTCACAGCTAAATATACTACAACTAAATTGATGTTGCACTAACATGTAGTAAGTACCGATCAAGATGACAAATATTTCTGTGCTGATGGCTAAATGAACACGAGGAAACGATGCTCAGCTGCTTTGTGAAACAGCAACTGCAACATACAGGATAACGTGTCTAGCGATAAAGGTCACCCAGTAGAAGAATACTGAATGTGCTACTGACGAAAACAGAAATTCATGCCACCACACATCAATCTGAAGCTCTTGAGGCTCAATGAATTAACAATTGTGTCACTGGCACGATAAAACAGACAGAAATAAATGGTATTATAAGCAATACCTAAATTAACAGAGACATTATCCTTCCTCTTAACAAATAAATATAAGGTCAGGGTATTCTAGTATTATGAAACTCTTTCATTATAATTTCCGAGTGATCAAATTTATTTCTGTTTATTTATATCATAATATATTCATAGTCAATTTTGACCGAAGCCGTTCCCAACATCAGTGATTTACAAATTAAGTCATATTTTTTTTTATTAAATATTTGTAATCTCTTATGAAAACGGATATTTTTGAAATGTAAACTTTTTTATTGTTGGCTGAAGAAAAACTTTAAAAATATTATTCAGTTGTTTTACTTGTAGCCACTTTTTCTAAATATATCTCTTGTTTATTATATTAAGGTAAATTTTCCTCAACACCTTTTGTTCATACAATTAATGATGGTGAAGTATAAATAAAATGAAGAAAGGTGTGTGTGTGTGCAGTTAGTTGAGTAGGAAATGTCAGTGTTTAATTTGTTAATAGACATTCGTAAGTGCTCTTTTATCACATGAAAAAAATGACTCATTTTTGGTGCACCTATCAAGAATGTAATCACTAATGTTGGCTTGTATAAACTATGCTGAGAAATTGAGTAACTATCAGAAAGATTGCACAATAAATAGTGTACCTATCATAAAATTTTGCAATAAATTGGTTCTGTCAATAAACCCGATATTTCAATTTAAGATGATTCTAAAATTATGTCAGAATTACATATTATTGTAAGTTGAATCATGTTTAAGGAAAGATTTAGTATGGTGGTCAGTGAAGATTTTTAGTTCAGAATGAAAAATTTGTCAAATTATGCAATAATCTCTTACGTGATAACGTAAATACTGATATATTTATATCGATTACACCCAGTATAGCTAAGAGATGAAGCTTTAGTTCTATACTGATCCATTTTGCAATCAATCATACATGCATCAAATGGTTTCTTTAATTGATTCATGAATTTGTATCTTAAATCATGTGTCCGATTTTTTCATCTCATCCCAATCCTGAAATGAAAAGTTAAGGTAGCAATCTTGGTATAGGGCTAGCAATTAGCCAACAAGTATTCTTTCTTTCCTTACTCCGTTCTTCTATGCTTACTTCTCCTCATAAGAAGGCTGAGCAATTGATTAACATACAGTTTTCGTTAATTTTTATATTGAAATGCTCTATTAGGATTTGCGCCACTATAGGGAAGGGATGGTTTTAAAAAAATTGTAAAATATTTATTGTCTGCCGTTTGAAATGGTTTGGTAAGTGAACATTTAGTATATACCAAGAAATGACAAGTCTGGTTTCGACAGATTCTGAAGTATAACTGAAATTCAGAAGTACCTGTGGCAGAATAAGGTATAAAAAATATAAAATAACTTCTCGTAATTAACATAAAAAAGCGGAAATATATTTAGACAAACAAATATGACTTCTGAATGCTGATTTTATTTCAGAATATTATACAAAATTTAACAAAGGTGATAAATTAATTAGAGATACAATTGATTTGCCTATTATATTATAAAACTTAATACTAAAGGAAATGGAAAAAGAACATTTTCCTTTATTCTCTTAAGAGTTATACTGAACAATAATATTCTTACATTACCAAATAAACAATATTATTTTACATTAAATTTATATGCGAGATGGTCGGAATCAAACTCACACCTACAACAATTATCATTTTTAGTTATCCATTCAGAGCTGCTAGTGTGATTTTTTCTCCCGATCAGGAGTTCTCAAGAGTTTGTGGTTGTGGGCGCTGTGTCAATATTTTTGATATTTTAAATTAATACTTTTCGCACAAAAAAAACCTATAAAAAGAGAAATATAAATGTTCGACGTGTAAATTGTTATTATATTATTATTGTCAAGAATAAGAAAACACAATTAAGTGCTTAAGAAATATCATTTCAATATATTTAAAAATATACAAATTTAGTTTAAAATAATGATGCTAGAAAATTGCAATTACATATAGGATAAAGTAGTGTGATCTTTGATAATGCATTTCATCGACTATAGTTCTATAGTAAGTAAAAAAGTGTTTTTGTCATACATCTTTGATAATTGGAATTTACATAAATAAGTAGAACCAAAACTTAATGCTATGATCATCAGAGCTGCCAGAGAAAATATACTATTTTTAGGTCTATTGAAATCACTATTAAAATATTTAATTTATTATTAATTTCAGTAATTTGATTGTTTAGAACCCCTGCTCTACACGATACATCTGGTTTAAAAGAAATTTATTTAAAATTATATGGAAAATCGTCACCCTGGTGGTGAAAAAAACCTGTTACAAAAATAATACTTATTTCTTTTTGTCCCTATAAAATTGAGAGCTGTAAAAATAATTTGGTCAAATAAAAACGTTATAGAAAGTTATTCACTACAAAGGTGACAAAATGACAGAAAATTCTACTTCAATTAAAATATACATCTCTCAATTTTAACCAATCAGAAGACATGATTTTGTCAAAAATGGCGGACCCGCTGATGTGCCAATTGTACTAAAAGTAACCACTTGTTTCTTGGGCAGTGAGATTCAAAGTCACATCTCTATCATCTAAAGATCCATAAAACAATTGTAGTGTAATCTTCATGAAACATTGATAGAATGCTAGATGTAATTTATGTGCACTTACAGATATTTGTTTGTGAATGCATAAAAGAGTATGATATACGGAGAGATATGAGTTTGATTGTGACCAATTCATGCACAAAATTTTAAATGAAAAATATAACTTGAGATGCGAAACATATTTCGTAGATTCTGTCAAATGAATTGTATTGCAAAATAAACTCTTCAAATCACTAATCTATCATGACAAATATACAATTACAATATCAGCAATCATTTTGCACATTTAGCTAACCATATTTTATTTAGGGCATATTTTCGACATTCTTATTAGAATACTGGGAACTGTTGTTAATCTCATCTTTTGGTAAGAATTTATTCATTAGGTGAATAAATGAATTCAGTAGATACTAACTACAGCAGAGTATACTATGATAAGGCCAATGTTTTTTTTTTAATTAGAATACATTTATTTGAACTGTGAGTAAAATGAATCATATCTATATTGACGTAATTCATTTTAAAATATGAATGCTCTTATTGGAATGTCCCACACACCATGAATATTGAATACACCCATCGGGGAAATATTATATTGATGAAGCGATTCACATCTTTGGCACTATAATTTATAAGTAACTGTAACGCATTCATTCCCTTGCCACTTGCAAATACTCCATCACCGCTTCGCTTAAAACACTGGTATTCGTTTATAATGTTAAATCTTTCCATTATCATGAACATAAAAATTCCATAAAAATATATTATTAGGCACAATATAAAATGATAAAATAGGTCACAAAATAACCACAGCATATAAAATGGTTTTTATATCGTCAGCCTAGAGCACGCTATGCTTGTAACACTTTTAAAAAATCTGTACACAAAACTCACGTTTCACGTTTGTTACATTGGTAGAAATGCATTATATTTAAAAATAAAACTTAATTAAAACTGCATTCATTCATTGTTGGTTCAAGGTAAAATAAGTCAACTCTTTCCCTGTAATAAAATAAAATTTATTTTTGGCATGTAAACATGCGCATAAAATAAGAAAGAGCTCAGGTAAAAATTGAAATATCTCGACTAGCAAGTGTAAGTGAAAAGATACAATAGTAAACTGTCGCTGGTAGGTATCATTGCTATTATTTCAATAAAACTGACTATCAAATACCTTTCCACAACAATATATCCACCCAAGTGTAATCAATTTTATGTTTTAGATTGAATCAAGATAAATAATGCTGTTGTATTAATTACATTATTTATACAATGTTTTGAAATCTATTTTATAGTTATTTATAAAAATATATGATACTTATAATTGCACTACGGGTGACCTGCAGGTGTGATTGGCAATGCCGCTCTAGGTTGGTGATATATAGAAAAAAGCATAATACAAAATCAATAATACAATTTCAAAAGACTTTGTCTACTTCTAACAACCTTTTAGTCCTGACTAGAGACAATATCAGCTTGTACAAGTGTATGTGGCAGAGTTCATTTTGCATGCAGTAAAAAATATTTCTTAAATTTCAAAAGCTTCAAATCAAACTTCTAGTCAGGTCAGTCCAGTAAATTAAAACAGGCAAAGGCAAGGAAGTTACTACAAAATAAATTTGTTCAACTCGAATTTCAATAATTACTACTTCCCTTTCCAAAATCATGTCTGTTTACAATGTGAAGTTATGGGCTCTTAATGCAGCATATCGACAGAACATAATTAGAGTCTGGTAAATGAAAGTATTTTCCCACTTCTCGTGAATGGCTTACTTAGAACTGATTCACATTTCTCTCACTCAATGTGAATTGAGCTCATATAATCGACTGACGGTGCTAGATTAATGAATGTTTGGTGACATAATAAACAATTGTTTTAAAAAAAACTCTAAGTGACCTGATCATTTGAAAGAAATAATTGTTTCGAGTTCTACAAATTTTATCTTGTATAAACAATCCTACTTCACCCTAAGTAATTACTAATACCTAGTATATTATTTACAATATTTCATGCTACAGTATTTTTCTTATATACTTGTTATACATTGGATTTCTTTGTACATAAAAGAAAATTTCCAATTAAGGTGCAAATCGAATGTGGATAACTTCAAAAAATAAAAAAATGATATTTGTGTTATGTGTAAATAAAATACTTTTTGTTGATATAATTTTAATGAAAACAGTATAAAAATAATTCTTTATACCATCAGTTAATATGTCTACAAGCATACTGATGTTACATTTTTACTAACATTATTATCTCAAGTTTATATTCTATGGAGTAACCCACGTTTCATCTGCACCAACTTGATTAAAGAAATAGTTAGCGATTATTGTTTACACTTATTTCTATATTTATTTTGAATGGAGTAAAATTATTCAGTGAAGCGTTAAGTCAGTCTTAATTGACATTATGATGCCCATAGGCTTCTGCTAAAAAGCATACATTAATGAGGTTTGGTAATTATTAAATATTCTTGAAGATTTATTATTTCCTGTTCAGAACATTAATTAATCATAAAACAAATTGTCAGTCTCACAAAGAAAATCACTAACTACAGTTTTGTGTGTACAGTATACATTTTAAATGCCCCAGGCTTTCTAAAGTAAAACTACAGGTACGATAAAAATCGAAACAGATGTTTATTTTATAAATAAGCAACTTATCTTCAAACACACGTTTCTCAGTGTGAAGTGTTTAATGTCGTTAGTGACTTTCTCTTAAACACTGATGACAAATCATTGTTATTTATTGATAAGTGAGGAAACAAATCATATTTTAATACTATTTTAATCGAATAAAAAATACAATTTAACCTTTCCGTTACCAAGAAGCTACATTTCTTCTAATCTTAGTGAAAAATATCATAAACCAAATATTGGACAGGCATCTTTCACAAAAAATTAATCAAAATGAAGATTCTATTGTATTGTGTTGTTGACTGCATTCACCAGTCTCAAGAAAACATCTTTTATCATCTCTAATTTACTTAGGACGTAAATATTATACAAATGCTAGTTTTTTTCTTATCTATACATATAAAATAATGTCGATATAGATCAATTGACGATATCATATCAACAAACAATGAAAATGTCATCTCTTATAAAATCTATGATAGCGAAAAGGTTAAAAAGTGAAATATAATTCATTTCAACACCAAAAATATATGGACCATCCCCCATAAAACATTGGAATTTATTGTCTTTCAGTTATATTTTGTATCTTATGAGCAAGTCCACAAAATAACTGATATTTCAAAAATAAGTACTTAATGAATGAAAATGATAGTATAAACGAAACATACAATTTTTTTGTAAGCATTTTGATATGTACACAATATTCAAATTACTTAAATCGGAAATAGGGGGTCCATTAAAGGAATCAGAAAAAAATAGATAATTAAAATATATCATGGGTGTTCAGGCGGAAATCACCAACTCTCAAAATACTGTTATAAGATAAACGATGTTGTGTTTTTAGTATTTTTAAAATAGTTAACCAATTAGTCACTAGTTACGATTCAAGATTGCAGCACTTTTGTCGCAATCATCATCACAATAGTGACTTTTATTAGACATAAACTTGATGTAGTGGGACTTAATGATGACATAAAATCACGGATTTATAAAAATGGTAAATAATTGTAGTTGAGGGATTTTCGCGCAAGCTTACGTTTTCTATTTAATGACATTAGAATCTCAATCTAGGCAATTAAAGAGTTCATGACATCTGCTTGAACACCCACAATATGTGGCTTAACAAAGGTGAACTGAATTTATTTTCATTTCGATTATGTGAGTAATTTACTGTCTTTTTCACGATGACAATAAATTTATTATGGATTGAAATGGTGTTAATACAATAATATTATGTATGAGGATTGTTTAGTAGATATACAAATGTTGTTAAACAATTATTATGCATATAATTATGACAAAATTTTTGATTGAAAATAGATTGTCTTTTGTCACTTCTTTTTGATTCGACTGGATATCCATTCAAGACCCAGTAACAATCTGTAAGAAAAAAGGAAAGAGTTTTTACAACATGGGTGATATTCTATGTGAATTATTTGACACATTAAATCAGTAGTCGGATTGCAAAACCTGATATGTGCACTCTTATGAACAAGAAAGGTATTAATTAATACTCATTTCGGCTACTGGTTTTATTCTGGTTTGCAATAACAGTCATTTGTAGAAGAATAACAATTAATGTGAGTGAATGTTTACATCACAAGATATTACAATTAATTCAAAGTGAGTAAAATATGTGATACATGCGGAAAAATGATTTGTCAAAGTTCTAGAAAAAAATGTATTGGCTGTAAAAATGCTTACCCTTCTCCTGTGAGGGCACAGCACGGTTGTATATGCCACGGCTGCCTTTTGATTGCCGTCAATTGAAGTTGTTGAGAAATTTCAGCTGCCTTCATGGAACCTTTAATATCCTGAATAAAACAAAATTACACTTTAGACAAATCACACAATTTTGCATTCAATATTTCACTGCTAATTATAGATACATAAATATAGCCAGCTGTACACCAATTAATATGTTTATACGTTATGGCTACAAAAAACTAATGGTTGTTATTGAGCTTCATATTTTGGATAATAGCAATCAAACATAATCAAAAACAAAGTTTGGAGAATATGTTAAACTGATGTATTCGCATGGTAAAATGCCAGGGTCACAACCGGAGTCGCAAAGTGTTTTCTAGGGAGTCGACAACAATTTTTTTTTAACCATGTCAGCTCGTCGGGAGCATACTCACAATAGTGTCTTAACAGTGAATCTATGATAACTGGCTTTTATTTAGTCGTTAAACCTCTCTATTTTAATGAGAGTAAAAATTGAAAGATGGGACTAAGACAGTGGAAAGCGAATCGCTCTTACCATGTCCCATTTTTAGGATTGTATGGGTGAAGAGGGTTTAGTCCTCACAAACATTTGAACCCGATTTATAAAAATATCCATACTGGGATTCCAGCCCGTGGACACAGTAAACAAAGAGGACTTTGTTGACAACTCGGATATAGACCCAACGACTGGTAAACTAAAAATGTAGCAACAATCATGCAACATTAATTTGTCATCAGTTTTGGTCTACCGTGTATTGGTCATATTTAAATTGCCTTTCGATGATTCTTTACCATTTCACATATTTGGAGAATGCATTACCAATGCTTCTTCATATCAAAATAAAACCAAGAAAAATATGTTGAGAATACCTGTAACAAATACACATTCGTGAATTTTTAACAAGATGTAAGTGCAAGATTTGAAATAAATTTATATAAGGACATCCTTATATTAAAAATAAATTTTCAATTGGATTTAGTCACCTCAAAATAAAAGAAATATTTTTTGCGAAAATTCGGCAGGGAGAAATTGAGACTTAAAGGTTGGGAGTCCAGTATTATGAATAAAATAACAATTTTTATCAGTAATATTATGATAAATCAATGTCATTATCTGTTGCTTAATTTATTTGTTTATAGAACTAACTTTATGTAAATATTTATGTTTATTTTCCAATCGTGAAATGTGATTGCAAATGTTGGTTGATGTTGCAAATATAGTTGTTTACAGTAGAGAAAAGCAATTTAATCGGAAAGATAAAGTATAAACACATAATTTAGAATTGGCATCCAACAATTTTTTTCACGCAAAATTACTAAAGTCACTAAGCTATGAAACAATTTATTGAAGCAGTAAATTTCAATAAACTCAGTTAACAAAAACATTAAATTACATTATAAAGGTAATAAAAATAACTAAACAATTGGTATTTTTAACCACATTTTCTGAGAGAATACCATCATTTTACTGATCCAAATAATCAGAAAATCCATGAATTAATAAACACTACATATTATTTAATGTCTGATAAAACCGCTTACTGGTTGAGCAGGAGTTGTTCTTTTTTTGTGTTAGAATATTAAAATGGAGATATAATGCATAAATTTATTATTATGTTTACACGAGCGAAATTTTCAGTACCTTGTTGGCCAATTAATTGAGAAGAAAAAGAAATTGATGAAAAAAACAGGGTGCATGGTTGTAATGAACAAACCATACCAATTTTTGAAATAATAAATTCAGATGAGCATTTCTTTAACACATTCATTGTTAAATAATCTAAGAGTAAATTCATGTTAAAATGCACCAAGAACCCGATTAAAATGACGAATAGTTCAGTGCTACCTAGTGTTTACAGTGGAAAACACTCATTCACAGACTAAGAAACTACATTATAACTAATAATTTGAAATATGTCTGCAGGAAGATTTGGTCAAAATTATGATTGACAGTTTTATTTCATAATTTAAGACATTGACTGAGGGTGCTTGATGGAATTTCAATATCAAATTTGAATTGTTGAGATTTTGTACATTTCCATGTATTTTGTCACTAACGACCCTGGTTTCGCTTTTCGGCATCTTCAGCCATTCGAGTACACGAATGGACTTGAACTGGTAACTGTCTACCAGCTGTCGTACTGACAACTGTGAACTGCGAATGCCTGAAGATACCGAATGGCGTAACCCGGGTCGTTTTATTTCAGCTCCAGTCAGATGTTAAATATGGATTTTGACAAAATCAAATTTCAAGCCTGAACTGGTTTCTGACTAATAAAGAATAATATGTCTATAAAATGAAATAATATAACAGGGCATATCAGCATGATTGTTAACAACCAGTCCCCCTGTCCTGTGTTACTGTAGAAATTGTTGTACTACGGTGGAACCAAGTGCTGCATTACTGCAGTTTTACACACAGCGCAACAAATCGTTTGTTTCATTAAGCTTCTAAAGAGATTATATATTATTCATGGTTATGATTTTTTTTTATTGAGTATTTACTTTATATTTTTTGCAGAAAATTGAAATTTATTTATTTAAAGGACTTAACATTTGATAATTGACTTGGATGGCTAATTTTATAACCAGCCGCAGAATTAAAAAAAAAGCGCATACTGCAGGTTGCTGGATATTTGGAGATACTCTTACTTTTACAATATGTGTTATATAAATTTAAAAAATTGTATTTTTACAATGATGAGATTATTTTATGGAAACATTCAAAACCATAACCACCACCCCCCCCCCCCCCCTATGCAGAACCATCCATTTGACGAAAGAATGATTCAGTACTAAAAGAAAGTATGAACGACTTCGATTGAGTTACTCTTTCATGTGGATTTTGATTTTCTCTGTATCTGTGATATTAAAGGGAGTCACATTTTGATTTTGTTTCTACTACAATCATCAAACTTAAACAACCAACGTTTTTTTAATTTGTATTCAAATAACTATAAGCGTCCCATTACATTTTTTTTGAAAGAATTATCTCAAATGAATAGACATAGTTTTTTTTCTAAATCTATATGCAAATTCGATTATGCCTGCAAAATGTAGTGAATGTACGTGTAATCTTCGCGCGAAAATTTTAGGTGTATGACTGTTTTCTTTTTGTCTCGTGCCTTGTAGCAATAAAATCATAAAATGCCATGTAAAACAAATAAGAATAAAAAAACTGATTCAACACAATTGTATGGAAGTAGAAGATAACTAAGCAATAGTGCAAATACAGCTGAATTCACATATTTTTATAGCAATAACATTCGCATAGAAAAGCAACAATGCTGTAATGTGATACAATGTCTACAAGTAATTAAATTCAGCAACTTAACACAAAACAATAAAGTAATAATCATTACAATTTGAGCATTGGATAGATAGTAACTAGATTTATAATAATTATAAATTCACTAAATAATATAACGGAAAGTGATAATTCTGAGAGAGAAGGAAAAGCAAAGATTTGTATTTTAAATCCTTCACGTTATGTCAAATTAAATTCATTTGTAAGTGTAATAAATAGCATCAAGAATAATTTGTAACCTGTTTATTTGCAAATACTAGCAGGCACGCATGACTCAATTCCTCGTGAGCCAACATTCTATGAAGCTCTTCCCGTGATACTGTCAATCGAGCGCGGTCCGTTGAGTCAATAACCATTATAACAAACTGAAACAACGAATTAGATTTATGAGATAAATGATTTATTATCCTAACATTTATATCAATTTCATTTATAAATCTGTTAGCTTGTCTAAATGATATACAATCAAAAAATATTAATTTTTTCAATACATCACACAGTAAGAAAAAATACAATACCATGACAATTCTATGTGGAAAATTTATTTATAATACAACAATAAATATAAAATTGAAGATAAATATTAGCAAAAAAAATGATATTAAATATCTTGTGGCATTCGAAACCACAAAAGAATAAAAGTATGACGATTTTTTTCCTGGACAATTTAGGAACTCTGTTTAATATATGAAAAATAAATTCTACAAAGCTATTATGTTCCATGCTTTTCAGAAAATTTGGATATATTATAATTATATACATATATTAGTTATTATATTGATCTAATGCAAGAAAATAGTGTGTTTTAAATATTCTGCGTCATAAGTAAAATTACACTAATGACAAACAGGATATTTTTAGTAATAAGGATAAAATGCGATTTCAAACCAGCAACATCTAAGCAAAATTTCATTGGTCAATTTCGTTTACAATATAATCATAATATCATATGACGAATCAAGCAATGAAATTTTGTAAAAAAAATATACTGGTTGTAATAACAGTAAACGTTTCATTGTTCATAATATTCCGTTTACCATTAACTTTATTTATGATGACAGCATTAGAAAAGATCAATTTGAAATGTACATGAACAAATGGAAATAATGTTTCATACCTCACTATTCGTATAATAGGTCGTCCATGCAGCTCGCAAGCTCTGTTGTCCACCTAAATCCCACATGACGAATCGTAAATTTCTCCATTGGACCTCTTCTACATTTGACCCAATAGTTGGACTAGTATGAACTGCTTCTCCTAAGAGAAGCTGGTAGAGTATAGTTGTCTTTCCAGCGTTATCAAGACCAACCAACACCAATTTATGTTCTGAAATTAACATTAGTAAAATCCAATAAATCAATTGCAATAACCATAAATTAATAATTTTATGTGCGAGATTTTACACAAAATTGTTCACTAATATTTAAATCATTACATTCAATCGATTTATGGATTTATGTTTGGAGGCACGGATACATTTGATGTCTAAACATTCCTTCCTACTACTAACCTATCCTATCACCATGCTTCTATCCTTATTCTCTCTGAAAATGACAGGTTGAGCATTGAACTCGGACATCAGCAATGACCGAATTCAATGAAGTTTAAGTTAAGCTATATATTTACATAATAGTTTTTATCTATCATATTACAGGGGAAAACTGAAAATAATCGTCCAATACACTCAGTTTTATACAAATGGTATTTTAAATCCACCAATGGCATAGTGTGAACAGATTAATGCTGTGTTAGTCGAATATCCATTATTGCCATCTCTGTCTAGTGGTCAAGGTCTATCTTTGATATCCAAGTACATATGCACTGAAGATTTTTAACCCATTATTCACACAAATTATGATGTCAACTTAATATGTACAAGGTTAACAAGGCAAATTTTGGAAGTAGAATTAGCAGAATTGGCATAATTTTGTTAAAGTACTAGAAACCTTATGCAGCAATAAAATTTTGTTATTGCTATCAAATGAGCCTGAATAATGAATAAATAGGGAAAAAGTAATTCTCATGGTTATTTATAATAAAAAATAGCAATTATAACTCAAATAGGATTGAAAAAGAAAATTGGAAAATACCCAGTTTTGAAATTTTTTGCGACATAGCATATATCTATATCAAAATGTACTTCTTATAGTCAAGTAAGTTCGTAAAAGATTCTGTATACCAATCTTCTTTAAGCGATATGTGTGACAAAGTTTTTTCATAAAACAGTGGCAGTATTTTAATCATGAATTCCGATTTATTTCACGTTAAATTGAATACAGATTCAAAGAACACAAAGCTATTATTTTAGTAAAAATAAAAACAACTTAACAAATTTGTAAATTTGAAAAGTGGTCGAATATAACAATTTAATAGTTATTTTACTTTAGCTCAACGAAAATTGTAACAATTTGGCACTACACGCCAAACTATTTTTCTTTTTTTAGTCAGTGACAATCAGGGAAAACACTAACAATCTTATTAAATATGTTGTCATTTTTACGTAGCAATTCGATGAGTCAAAATATTATATTAATACTACCTACATAAAACTAGAGAAATAAAGTTATAAATTGTAAGTGAATTACCTTCGTTTCCAAATAAACTCCAAATCCTTGAGATAAGAAGCCCCATGTTTACTATCTAAAAAATAGGCTAATTATTTTACACGACATAAAATTTAATGTTCATAGTGAATTACACCGTACTAATGTATTTAGAATTCCTAAAGAGCACTCGTAGATAAGTCATTGGAATATAGATTCGTTAATGTGTATTTGAATGTCTATGACTACTTTCTAACATATTTTGCCACTGAACTTTCACAATGACACCGCCATTGATCAAATTAGATGTGTCAATTCGCGAGACAGTGATGCCATAACAAGTTTATAAAATTCCCTAAAATAATAATATATTGGTAAAAATATGTTACTATAGAAAGAAAATTCGAGATATATTTTCAAATTATTGAAAACCATTAGGCTTCAAGTTTTATAGAATGTTTAAATTCTAGTTAATTGATTTTCATGAATCAAACAACCAAGAATTCGTGTTCAGTATAGCGGGATACATTAAATTGTATGAGGTTTATCAAATTATTTAAAACACACCCAAATGCTTTAATATTTATATAAAATAGTTGAATAATCGATTGATAATATAACATAAGATACATTCTGTATTATATGTTATTTGAAACGTGTACGCTTATTACAATTTTGTTTTTCTTATATATTTTGCCATTATTAATTATTGTGATAAATGAAACGAATCAGTTCAAAGAAAAGATCAGCATGAAAAATATAAAATAAAAGTCAGCCTCTCACGACTTGCAAGGTGATTAAGTAGGTTCTTAGATTTTTGGAGCTCAAAATGGAACCGTTTAGACCGGCACGGTCGAGTATTTTTTGCCGGTTGTAAACAAATTTTATGAAATTTGTATACAGAAATATGATAGCAAGAAAAATGCTCCAGATCTTTTGTTTGTTGTAAATATCTGTGACACACAAGCATAATTTTATTTAGGAAATGTTTATATTATCACCCATCATTTCTCAAGCCTTCTATCTAAATCTGTAAACGTCAAAACTGCACAATATATTTAGATGATCCACTCATTATTTAATTTTACGTTTATATCACCGCGGATAAATGCTTTATAACCAACTCACATGGACTTTCCACTGACCGTTTTCATTATTTCGATTTTTTATATTTATAATAAGATAATAGCCCAGACCGCTCTGTAAACGTTTTTATTATTATCACATATCACATGTAGGTATGAAATTTTAGAATGACCTAAGCGTTCACGCTGTTATACGATGCAATAATGCATACACAGTTCCGACGTACTAGCTACTTTAGACATTCAGTATTTCAATTTCAATACCGTCATTTATGACGGGTACGGTTATAATAGTTTATAATAAGATACGAGACACTAAAATTGAGCGCACACACGTTCCGGCTCGTAAAATTTCACATTTCGATCGCTGATTAAATTTCATGAAATTCCTTCTTAGTTTCATAACTAGATTAGGGGAAACATGGCCATTGACTTAGTGTTCGATGGCATTGCATGTCGCTAAATTAATCGCAAGTACTGACGGGTTAATAAGCAAGACACCCTACTTATAATTGTGGGTCTGGCCTTGTCAACTCGCGACACGTGTCTGTGGGTGTAGCCCGCGTGGCCCTGGGCTCCGTCCACCGGGCGGCGAGTGCCCATTCACTGCATACCCCACTTACAAACCAGCCACGCGTCTCACACATCAAACAATGTTTTATTTATCGCCACAACATTCGTTCACCCGATTTCGTCGACGGCGATCACATCAAATTTTTGTTTATCCTATTAAATCCCTTTTCCAGGGTCGAATCTTATTGATTTACTTGTATTATTCTGAATTAACCATTAACAATTTTGAAATACATCGTAATTGTAGTTTAAAAATACATACTTATTTAAATTGTATGGCGATTTTACTGTAAATAATTTATTTTTTAGTTCTGAAAGAATAATATTTTTATGGATATTTCGGCATCACGCCATTATCAGAATTAAATTCATTGCCATAGTACCCTGTAATGAAGTTCTACCAAATAAAATCAAATTCTATCCATACGTAATTTAATGTAAAGAAATAACTCATTTTACGCGAGTGTTACGTAAGGCGAATTCGTAATGGTCAAACCATTCACCAGTGTAGGGAAATTTTTAGCACCTGGCTCACAATTCATTGTGTAAATTTTAACATATTGTACACCATTATTGACTAATTATAAACATAATTGCAACAATGCAAAAAAAGGTTTCCAAGTTTTACCAAAAAAAAATTAAAAAGAAAGAAACGCTTCATAAAAAAATAACGATTACAATGATCCATTTGTTGAATCCAATAATGCAGCTTAAAAACTGGATTGGCTGGGTCCAGTTCCGCTGTAGCGCATGCAACAGTACATGTAGAGACAAATTTATATAGACCCCTTGCGCTCGTAATGTTTTTAATATTTGTAATTAGGGCCAAAAAGCATAATCTTGACGGGGGCGACAAAACGTCCTGCACCGGCCCTGGTTGTGTCGAATTATAAACTTCTTACGAAACTGTACCTTTAAAATTGGTTTAATATTCTGTCCTGATTATTTGACGCCACGAAATCTTTGATTTGTATATTGTCGATATTCAAAAAATATGATTTATCCCAACTAAAAAAACAACAACTTGACTTTTTCTTTAATATTCATAATAGGTGCCTGTAGCATCCAACTGAAATAGATATTTCACACGAAGGTATGTAGCAGAATGGCCAACGTCGTTCTATTCGGTTGCGGTGTCCACGGATTCTAATCCCAGTGCGGAAACTTTGTATTTTTGTTCAAAGTCATGCATATCTGTGTCCTACCCGTTCGATCCTAAAAACATATACTCCATCGTTATATCCTTACTATCTTCATAAAAAAGAGATTCTGCGACTGAATAACATGTAGTTCTCGTAGAGCAATATATGTTGAGATGCCGACACTAGATGTCTATATAATCCGAAGAGTAACACAATACTATGTTATCGTTGCACAACACCTCCGTAATAAATGTAGTTATAAACAGGCGCGGCTGGTCCATACGCACTGCGGAACTGCAGCACCCCCAAGCAAGTTGATAAAAATGTAATATATACATAAATTTATGTATATAATATAAAAATATCACTATTATTTAAGCGTGTATTAAGCTCGCCTGCGCACCGATACATCCCATAATTATCATACACCGCGGTACTAATATCAGACAGTGTGGCATCTTCATGATTTTGTGCAGTACGGTTTTCGATGGAATATGCTCGAGGAGGACTCGCAGCTAGAAGCTTGATGTGAACTGCGAATTTGACAGTATTTCGTGTTCTGCGTGCGGGCGCGTCTGCATCGGACTAGCCCCGCGCGCTACATCTGTCTATGTGATGAATTTTATAATGAAATAAAAATGCATGTAATGTTTAATTTTAATAATTTTGATGTTAATAGTAAAATATAATCCAAATAACCATTTTTTTTAATCAACCGCAGCATCCCCAGATATCTTATCCACGAGCCGAGCCGCAACCGATTATAAATAAGATTTTTTATTATGACTTATCAACACTTTTTCTGCATAGCATGTTTCGCCGCAGATCACAGAGACGAAAATGAAGGCAGCCACCTGCATCTTACTAACTCCCCCTCAAATGGGCGGGAACGATGCAGCGCCGCTCGACTTGTGAGTCGGCGCGTGCAGGGGTGCAAAATGTTCAACACAATTGATTTCGGAAATACTTCACATGAGTAACCATACGCTCGATTCTGTTGAATTAATTATAACTGTTGGTTAAATAGGTCGATCATTATCATAACATGACTGGGATTATCACCCCGAAATTTGTATTCAGCTGCCCAATTTTTAAAATCCGACATTGAGTAGCATACGAGAATTCTGCTTTTTTGTGTGAACTGTGTAGTTGGTGTCGTAAAAAATCAAGCGACTCTATAATTTACGAGGGTTTCCCAGTTTCCGTATTTACGGCGGGAATGAATGTATGCAAACCTGAGAGCTGAAATATATCTATCAACGATCATTTTCTCGTGTCTTGGTGAAATTTCTCATTATATACTTGTTTAATTTTCATTTATGCCAATCAATACCAAATTTTTGATGAGCTAATATATATATATACATTTATACTAGTTATTACACCATGGATGCGAAAACCAGGAATTGTAGAATATTGTAGAAAAAAATGATTTTTCAATTTTTAAAATCGGACTCGATGTCATGTTTTTCACAGCTTGTTACGTTTTCATGTTATGAGAATAAATAATTTTATTTGTCTTTTTATTACTTCTATTTATCTGTTTCACAAACATAAGCAATTGGGATTAATTTATCAAAATAATTTGAGTACGGTAAAATTACAAAAGCTGCTCTGGTGCTGTAACCGAGCAGCCAACGCGTCCTCTTAAGTTACCAGTTTTCACGGGTTCGAATTCCATTACAGACACTTCCATAAATTGATTTTTCAATCGAATTATGAAATTATGTTCAAATTGGTATACGTGATGTATACTTTCACCTGCACCAATGCGATGTTAAAACGTAGGGACAGCGATTAGCTAACTAATATTTCTAGCCCCATCATCGTATGTTTATTTGTTTATTTTCTTTAAAAAAAATTGGTTGAGCGACTGAATAACAACTAGGTTGAAATTCTCAATTAGGAGTTCATTTGCTACACATTGTGACTGAAAAAATGTAGTTTCTGTGATCCAATTAAATGTTTGCGGGGTAGGCAAGAGTCGTCAGCTTGTTATTTTTTTTTTTGTCTATATATCCAAGCCAGTGCAGCAAGCGAGAAATTCAAATTCCTCCCAAAATGAAGTCCCTGTGAGGGTAGGAGGGGGGGGGGGCGCTGAGTTGCAGCCCTAGGAGAAACAACACTAACTGAAAATGTGTGGAAAACAATTAACTGTCCGTGAACATTTTTGACAAAGATTTGCTGCTTCCAATCTGTGAGATTTTATTTTATGATTTGCATATATTTTTTAAATCCGCTCTGCATTATTTCTATGCCCACGTCTATTTTTAAAGCTTATTTTATTTTATACGCTTAGCTTATGGTTTGCGCAGCTGTGCCACGTGACTTAACTAGCGCTCACGTGTCGCTACGCTGTGCTACGACGTGCCAGTGGCGGCGAAACTAAACGAAAGATGTGCTCTATAAAATACGCCCCCTTTCGATAGCTGTATGCGTACAAATTACACAGTTCACTGACATCCGGATAAATTTCCCGCACTAAGTACCGACATAAATATTATTGTTATAATGTGATCCAATTCAGATCAATGAATGATAATAATATGATAAATATCTTTGGGTAACTACTTATTTAATATTATTAATATTAAAAAATATGTTTCAAAGTTTAAAAGATAAATAAAATTGAGAATTCCATGCAGATATCGACTTTGGTTTTGTAATAACTTGTTCGTTGTTGTTTGTATAATAAAACAATTTCAGTTATGTTTTATGTTACCAAGTGACCGCGCCTGTTTTCTAGTGCTCTTCGACGCTCAAATCACGGATTTCCAATCCCACCCGATCTACAAAGCGGGGATTAGCAAATGAATACTCATTCCGTATACTCCTAGCATTATCCTATCCGAACGAGAAAACGATGTTAAAAGTCTGAATAACAAGCAGTTGTAGCAACAAAAGTTGAGATGCTATGTTGGAGTCCATTTATCTTTCGTTTTGTTACTTACCACTTGGTAGTTATTATCAGTCAATAAAGCTCGGGATGAGCGCAACCGATAATTATAAAAATGTGGAAATGGTACAAAACGAATTCTTTTAATTAAATAATTCATTATTAAACCAAACAACCATAAGTATGTCAATGACTATTAATGCTTAATTAGTATATTTTTTTTAATTTTAATATTAGTCATTAATAAATATGTTATGTATGGTAATTTGTTTTATTACATTGACAATATTATTCCTATTGTGATTATTTCTTCTTTGAATACATTTTTCAAATTCAATAGTCAGTTGTATTGGCTTATCTTTTTATCTGTAACGCAACACATACACTCTCTCTCTCACGCACACACACACTGGCAGTTCATATTGGCTTATTAAGCGAATGCTTCGAGTTAGAATTACCACCTGGTAGTTTCAAGCTGTATACGAATGAAATATATATTTTATAAAAGTATACATTGAAAGACTGAAAATATAACTCTCTATAAAACTTGCAATAAAACTCTCTATAAAACCGATCCAAAATAATTCGATGTAATATTATTAATGTAAATTATTTAATCTATAGATCTATGCCAGGTATATAGCAGAAAATACATGTATCAATCTGTGTATCTGTAAGTCTGTGACAAGAACTCCTCCCAAGCCGTGAACAGTAGTGATGTGAAATTTGCACATCCTGGCCGCTATTTCTATTTGAACTGTCTTGTTTTCAACTTTTAACATTATTATTTATGGAAGGACTATATTTTGTGTATGTTACATGTTGTACGGTCCACTCTGATATTTTAAACATTCAACTTTTAACAATATTGTTAATCGGTGGACTATATTTTGTGTGTGTTACATAATATACGGTCCACCGTGATATTTTCAATTTTCAACATTGGCTTGCACCAAAATAGAGCATAATTTATAAAACTTGTTTCATGGGGAAAAATATAAAAACGACTTACCCGTTTTTTTTATATTATGCTCAATATAATATATTAAAACAACTACCGCGACCGACGTTTATCAACGAAAAATGAGATGCTGACTAAATTCTCTAACATTCATAACAAATATCTATGCTGGAAATACACCTTGAAATAAATCGCATTACTTGCAGATTTTAATTTTTACTGGCAAACACGCTTTTCATTTCTACGGTTTCTTATTTCATGAATACATCTACTATAGCTACATATGCTGTAAGCTTGTTATGAAATTTAAGAATATCCTGACACAGATTTGTTTTTAGTGTCTTTAATAATGTTGACAATTTTATTGAAAATTTTGCCATGTCAATACCTACGAGAAGTATTTAAAAGAGGACACATTTCACAAGAAAATCTTGCTAGCATTGCCGTAGCACCTCGTAGTCCCTCGGCACTTTGCAGTGGGTTCCGTCGCGTGGGCCTCGCTGAAAATTTGTCATTAGGTTATTAATGTTGTTAATAACATGCTTTCATATTAACATCCTAAATAAATCGCAAGGAATACATACAATTACTGGTATAATTTAAAGCAACGTACTTTTCATTTTTATAAATAAACGTATTTAAACTATTTTTGTAACTATTTACGCTCCAGCTCTAATGTAAAGCATCCAGACTACTAAGTTCTAATATGGCTTATCTCTACAGAAGTGGTTCTACGAAAATGATTGTTACTTAGTCGCTCATCATCTCTTTTTGTGAAACAGTAAATATAGAAAGAAAAATAGGAGAAGACTGTTGGTAAGCTAGTCGCACTCACTACGCGAATGAATGATTTCAGTAGAAAATCGAGATATCACAGACAACCATGTCTTCGAACGCAAATGCATAAATAGATTAAAAAATCAATCATCTTACTGTCCGTATTGGGATTTGAGCCCATGAATACCGTAACGTCCGCAACCGAAGACAGCGACGTTGACACTGACTACAGGTCCGACAGGTTTTCGATCCAATCATTCTCGTATTCACCGTTTTCCCGCATTTATCGTTGGATTTGAGACTTTACCGAAAATCATGTTTAGTTTCCCTTTTAAAACAATGAATCGAGGTCATTTTAATATATATCTAGAGAACTTAGGAGTAACAGATGCTTCATCTCACCGAGGAGCATCCTCAGAATAATTTTGTCGTAATATTTGTAACGTAAATGGAATGGTAATTTTACATGATTTTCAATCTCAAGTGAATTAATTATAATATATAAATATTATATTTATTTATTTTGAGTCAATTCCAACAATAAATTGATGGAATATTTTTTTATTTGTAACTTTGAAAAAGCAAAAGAATCAGCGTAAAAATATAACTGAACTCTTTTCTTAGTTCATGTTATTACAAAACCGCGTATTAATCAGGTGTTTTGAAATTAACGTTGTTAACTATCGACGTGTTCTTGATAGCTACGGACAGGTGATTTTTCTCAACAAATGAATTGAACTGAATCTATTTCAATTGTGTATTTTGATACCTATTATAAGGACATAACAAAACAATGATTGCCCTCATGCTGTAATTGATATATCAATTTTGGAAACAATGGCGCGTGTCGGTGGAAAGATCATGGAGATGTGCTCTACGCTACAGCATTCATCATACAGCGTTTGTTGAAAAAGTCACTAATTACGAACGCATCTTTTTTTAGTATTTGCATTATCTCTCCGGTACCTATAGTACTGATGTTAATACTATTGATATTAGATATCGACTGAGGGTGCTTGATGAAATTTCTATATCAAATTTGAATTGTTGAAAATTTGTACATTTTCATATATTTCGTCACTAATTAAAATGTCAAAAAGGGATTAAAATGTTGCATAAACATGGGGATCATAAATTATTTTATCAAGGAATTTTGAAAATCAATAGAGTCCAATTAAATTCCAACAACTTTTTCTTCCAAACTCCCCTTTATTGTATCCTTTACGTAAGTTCGTAAAAATAAACCTAAATTAACAATCAAAATAATGAAATTTCCATATTAATACATCATTCCATGGTCACTCTGACAAAACCCAGTAATTTGTAATAAGTAGGTGGTTCTTCCAATTGCATTTTAAAACCCTCCATTTCATCCATAATGCGTTTGTTTTGCCAATTAGAATTAAGGATCGGTGTTAAGATCAACCTAGGTTTCAATGTAGTTCCTAGACTTAGTGATAATAACTTGTCGTATTTTATATAATATAATATATAAACGATATAAAGTATTTACTGTCTTTCAGTTCGAGTTCATTCGTGTGCACGAATGTCTGAAGATGCCGAAAGGCGAAACCTGGGTCGTTCGTGACGAAATACATGGAAATATACAAAAATTAAAGAATTAAAATTTGACTATTGATCTTGTTCGTGCTTGAATTCGAACATTAAAATCACTGATTTTACTGTTACGCCGAATGTGTGAAATTGCTTAAAACATGAAATGGGCAAAATATTGCCTAAATCATGAAAAGTGCATTGTCTCATTCATGAATTAGGCAAATTATCTACCGAGTGCGTGAATACGGCTTGATTTTTTCTGCCTAGTTCATACATTAAGCAAAACTTTGCCTAATTCATGAAAAGTGCAAGCCCATTGCCTCATTCATGAATAAAGAAAATTATCTGTGTGCGTGGAATGTAGTGCGTGAATTCGGCAGGCTATGGACATGTCACATGTCAACATGATAGTGGAAAAAGCAATTTTAATACGGATGTAAAATTTAGCTTGATTTATTACGATTATTAAAGATACGGGACATTCCCGGGCCTATGTTGTGTCATTGATTGGACATGTAACAGTTTTAGTAAAATTTCTGAATGTGGTGTCATTTAATAAATCTACACAATTTATACCTAACCTAACGCACGGTGCAAATCGCATTTGGTTGACTTTTGGTTGACAGCGGAGCACTTCTATCTATTTTTCTTAATGCATGGTCATTTGCCTCATTTATGAATGAGGTAATGGGCTTGCACTTTAAATGAATTAGGCAAAGTTTTATCGATTTCATGTAATAAGCAATTTCACACAGTCGGCGTAACACATACACTAATATTATAAATACCAGGTAGAAGTGCTACAAAATTCGATCAATGCTCATGAAGTGTCAAAAGAGACTGCGAGAAAAATGTGAGTGTTCTGCGCTACGGATAAACAGATAAACCAAATATGATATATTGTTTTGTAATTGTACGAGAATAAAAGAGTCCTCAGGTTGCATAATAAATATAAAACAGTTTATCATCAGATTTTACATCCTTATTCCTTGATAGCAAAATATTGTTTTGTCACATTTATGAACAAAAAATTGATGAATAGTTTCCATAGTCTGTTACCCGCTTTATGGCATATTTTTATTACATAATATCATTATTTGAAAAAAAAATCGTCGGAAAAGGTTTAGCTTCTTGGCAACTGAATTGAAATATTTTGCAGACGTTGCCTGCGATTAATTGCTGCTGCTTATGGGTCGATTTGGCAAGTTACCAGGGTCGGCAGGGATTTCCCCTAACACACGCTTTTCCACTCGACGGACCTGTCAACAGCAGGCAGAGCTGGGGAGCCTTCCACCCAATGAGGGTACGCCTCCAACGGTATCACCCTATTGGTTAAGCTTTTCGTGAAATTGTGATTCCAAAATGCCTTAAACACCAACTAGTCTTAAATTTGCTTTAAATTATTTGAGATATAACGAAAATACTATAGCGGGTAAGTTATCTGCTGAAAATACGTAGTCAATGCAAGAAAACGGTCTTAAATTTTACGTAATAGATTGTGAAATATGTAGCATAGAAGGGAAATATTATTTTTTATTTTACGCTTTAGCCGAATCAATCAGTTGATTGAATATTGGGAAAGATTAAATTAAATGGCAATTTCTCTTTTGTTAAAAATATAAACATATTGACACACCTTAATTAAAATGCAATATTTATTTCATTCTTATTATTCTGTAAGTGTTGTATTTTTTTTCAGTGAAATGCATATTTTAATGTTTATAAATCAATAAAATTTACCTTAGAACTGGTGTCATCAAACCACTGCTGGGAGGAGTAATCACCATGTTCTCTATGCACTTCAAAGAACTTCATTATTTACTGGTATCTTGCTAATCCTTGTGGATGCTTCATATCCATAAATCAAATCACGTATTTATTGCATTTATCCAACGATTTTCCCTACGCTTCGCCATTTGTTTTCATTACCGTTCATATGCGCTTAGATTGTTACGCGTTATGCCAAACCTGCGCCCCAGCCAACGGAAAGCAGAGAAAATTACTCTGCACTCCGAAAATCACAACATCCAATTAAATTTGGATTATTGAGGTTTTGTACACTTCCAAAAATACATGGAAGTGTACAAAACCTCAATAATCTAAATTTAATATTGAAATTCCATCAAGCACCCTCAGTCGATGTTTTAAATTACATCCAATTAAGTTCGCTAAATAGACATACATACTATGTTTCTAATAATTTATTTCCTCTACAATAAAAATTGATATTAAAGCCATACCTTAAAACATAATAATAATAATACAATATTTTGCCCATATCGATAATTACTGTATGAACTTATATAATGTAGAGGCACGGTTCTTTGTATAGTATTTTATTCTCAAGTTGATTTCGTGTTTACAATTTTCCTATAATAACACTCCATTCGTGTGCTCGAATGCCTGAAGATGCCGAAAGGCGAAACCCGGGTCGTTAGTGACAAAATACATGGAAGTGTACAAAATCTCAATAATCCAAATTTAATATAACACTAACATAAAAAAATATTTGACGTATTTCGCTGAATCGTTACGGATATTTTTTTAATTAATTTTATAACATATGAAAAACCAAAACCAAAAACCGGTTATAAGTTCAATAAAACTTTTTTACAAAAAAAAAAAATATTCTCAACTTTATATATTTAAATAAGTAATATTTTTCAAATGGGTATTATATAAAATGGCACGAAAAATCAATGTTCACTAAATAGATGCCCACTGATTAAATGTGAGATTTGATTATTATGATTATAAATACTAATAAGTTTTCAATAGTTTTCGTATATTGACTAAGTATATGTCTTCCCACCATTTTCCTTTTATATTTTAAACCCGGCGACTTATTCTCTTTTGACCCAAGGCCCCATACAGACTCCGCCCACGTCATAATATAGATCCAACTCAGATTTCTACCCTCACACACCCTTCAGCACTATTTTATCACCCTCTATAAAAGCAAAACATCCCCTTGGGATATGTCATTTATCGTTAAACAGTCCTGTGGGAACAATCAACAAGTTCTTCGTATTAATTTAATAAATAGATTTGATTAATGTATTAAAATAAAAGGTTTATACAGTTAATTATTCAGTCAAAAAGTTTTATAGCTACAAAAGATACGTTTATTTTCTATATTGCTGAATAAAATCCTTCAAAATTCAGTTCAAAATGTCTACCAGTAGAGGTCCGTTACCGGACTCGTCTTCGTCGCCACCTTTGGGGTAAGTAAATTTTAATTAATTTGTCACTTTTAGTATTTGTTTACTTCAATTTTATCTCTTTTGTATGCATGAATTCATTTGAATAGTACTCACATATAAAGATCATAGGTTTCAATATATACACTGACTATTTATTGATGTTAGATTAAAAATACTTACCCAGTATCTGTAATAACTACTTAATGGTAATAAAATTAATAATCGTTTATTTGACGTTATAAAATTAAACTAGTACATACTCTAGAAGAGACATTAAAACAGTCAGGTTCCCAGTTTAAAAAATATCTACATTTGTATTCAAATTATGTAACTTTCTAACATCAAGAAAATTCTAAATTATACATATAAATACTTTCTACCGGTATGTGTCATAGAAATCTTGATGACAAAATAGTATTTAAGAATACAAAATAACAAAGATAAAGTAATAACTTAAAAATCTTGATAAAATCTCGGTAAAACAGTTTGCAAAATGATATTTAAAATATCATAAATCGAAAAAGGTTTAACCTAATATTACTCAATAAAATGATGGTATATACTGAAATAAATAAATCATATAATGCTCGGTTGTAAAAAATAAATTTGTTTTAATAAGTCACTTTTGTGAACATTTCAGATGTATGCAAATTACTTACTATTATATAGATTTTATTTTTATAATATATATTTATTATTTTTAGTTTATAATAAAATGGTTTATTTCACAAAATAAAATACATTTACTTAGAATAATTATTTTTGTTAAAACTAATTGTCTTTCCGCATTTTCATGATGATTTATGAATACTCTATAAAATATGTTTATGCGGTAGAAATAAATTCTAATTAAGTAAAAAATAGCAGTAGACTTAAGGGTTTCTTCACTTCGATATCTGATGATAATTCGTCATCACATTTTCAGAACTTAATTAATTAAAATATTATTGCCCACGTGACACGCCGCATTATTTTTTTTATGTTTTAACGGTCCATAATATTTACATCCGCTTACTAACGAGTCTGGGGAATTATTATATACGATTAAGGCAAACGGAAGTAAACCTCACAGAACAAATTTTACAGTAGGCACGAAAAACGTTTTTTTAATGATGTTGAACTAGTCCAAATAACTTAACACATTCTTGAAGTGCATGATGACCAGTAAATTGCTGTATTATTTTTGTGAGCTGATAATAATTAAACAATTTATTATAGAATAATTATTAAAATTGAGGGTTACTGCCATTTCTTTGAGAAAAATTGTCAACACTGTTTAATAGCTGAATTTCGAAAATAGTTTGGTGTTTACTGCTTCATTCCTTTTGACAGAACGTGAATTTAGTTGTGTAAATTGTGATTATCAAATTAAAGCACTTTTAAAAAAACTGTGACCCACGCCCTTTTGCCTAACTACAGTCGATATATTATTGATTTAATTCGGCTGCAGCATTACCAGTTTTAATCATTTAAATCAATGGCCATAGTTCTGGCCCATAGTAATTCATTGTCACATCTATTGACTATGGCAATACATGATATACGGTAATGATTCTTGCTGAGAATTAGTAATCGCAAGAAAAAATATAGAAACAACTAATTTGTTGCAAATTTAAAATATTCAAAATGGTTAAACAATAACTTTTCTTTCGTAGAATTCGACGGTTACTTGACAATTTTTGTTTCATTTTTGACACCATAATTTTGCTAGAATAATATTTCATTTGTCAGAATATCGGAGTAGATTTTAAAATATTTTTAATGTAAGTAATCAAACTTTGCAGCAAATATATTATAGTTAACATGTTATGGTATATCTAGTGCTAAAATAATATTTAAAAATTATGTGACTTCAATGAACATATCAATCATTTTAAATTCGTTTTCCTCCTACAGATAAAATTGAATTCATTCAATCAAATTCATTTATAAAGTTTTTGTACTCCCGATACATATATCTATTAAAATTACGAGAAGGCATTAAGCTAAAATAACACTATTTAAACCACGGGTTTACAGCCAGCGGATCGCAAGCCCCATATATAATAACTAAATATTTTAATACTGTATCGATAAAATTGTTGCCAATTTTTTTTTTCACTTGCCAGGTCTACAATAGCTTTTTGCTTACATAACTACGTCTATTATAATTATTATAGCAACAAATATTACATATACAATCGAAATAATAAAATCTAAGAACAAAAATCGTCACTGCTTTGTCGTCACCTCATATCAGTATGTTTCAATTTTTCAGGGAACACTGATTTTTACACATTTATTTTCTATTATGATTCTTTGGAGAAGTATAATGAAGTCAATCGTGTAGCCGATTCTTCAGAGCGATCGGGCTTAAGTCTTACTCGGTTTCGTGGTCAAGATTTTTTTATTGACGAACGAAAACATTCACTCATTGATTTTTTATTCATTAATGAAGTTGTGTACGAAGATATGTGATGATTGCATTGCTTTACGCCCACTTTCTATCCAATACAAACAACGAGGCGTAGGAAAGTTAACAACTATTTCTTTCTTAGCCCCAGCGTACTTTCGCTATATACACTCTCGTAAGATAGAGACTTGGCGACTATTGTCAAAAACAAATTCTGTGAGATATTCCATTAGTAGTACAAATTTTCCAGATAATTAAAAATAGATTTCCTAAGAAACAGCTTGAGTTTGTTTTTTTAAAACATCGAGTGTTATTGATTCAAGGCAGCGACGATGTATTAATAAAGTAGATAAAAAACAATTTTGAATTAAAATAGTTAGTTTTTCTGAAATTTTAATGGTACTATGTCCGTGCGTCGATTTATTGTTACGACCCACGTGGCATACAGAATGAAAACAATGATGCTTGAAGGTTGCGAGCCTTCCGCAGGGTCGCAGGCTTCGCCAGAGGTGTGGACCTCTCCGCAGAGGAGCTGGGAGCGTTGCCATCCTGCGCCTACGCCAGACCTTTACCGCCGCTATGCAGACCTCTACACGCGCACGCAGGTATTACAAAAATGTATCTTCTACGAAGCGTAGCCAGCATCAAAGCGGAATATAAACAACATAATACGTAATAGTATATTTGATCAAACTGCTTTTTCTCATTCACATTGAAAACAAATTTAACTTTTATACTCTGCTTACTAGCTGATTGCATTGATTATGGGCATGGGTTGTAGACTTCAAATCATGGAGCTATTATTTTTGTCGAATAAATTGAAATATATTTTACATCCATTTTAAACTAGAATGTCTTGAGCTATTTTTTCTATCCCGGAACTCGACAGCAGAAAAAACTAAGAATTTCAGATTGTCTCGAGACAGAATCTCTAGAAGCTAATAATTACTCGCCATTGTTAGCCCATGCTTATGTATCGATTACAGAAAAGACATTTCATTTTTATTGATTGATTCCTGCTATTTAAATTCTTATCTTGATTCAATAATCTGGGATTCATCCAATAACGACAGCATAAATATTTTGAATTGTCTATAGTTTTACGGACTTGTTCACAATGTTCGATTTTTCACTACCGTAGACAAACAGTAACAAGCATTAATATGTATAATTCAACAATATTCATTATAATATGTAATAATGTATTGCAATAAATTAATTGATATTATCATTCGCACTGCAAGATAACATAATATTTATGTAATATGGAGACTTCTACGCGAATGCCGTCGGCCACATCTACGTCATATTGTAGCCTCTACAGTGCATCATGCAACGACAAAATATCTGTGGTTCAGCTGTGATTTCTTTTATTGTTGATATTAATATAGAAGTATATAACAAAATTTAAGAAATACTAATGTTATAATACATTTTACATATTTAAATAAATATATGGAGGCATTAATATTTCTCTAGAAATACTTTTTGAAATATGACTATTGCATATCGACGGCTTTTGGCCAATTGATGTAACCCTCAAAATTGAAATTGTTCAGGAGAAAGTAAAAACTGTTTTTATCGAAAACATTATATATTGAGTTGCGTTATGAATCTTTGAAATGCATTCCTGTAAATTCTCATGATTGCAGATACGGGACTATGCGTATGGTAGCGGCTAACATCAAGTAACCAAGCTAAAATTTTTAAACCTAAAACCAATGTAAAATGATGTTTCCCTCCCAAACAGCGGTAATTTTTTTTTGTCGAGATCGACTCTGTCGTCTTTAAAATGAAATCCAATCATTAACTCATTTTCGTATTTTTTGAGGGTTACATCAATTGGTCAAAACACCATCGATACAATGGCATGTCCTTAGTATTTCTATTTTAAGTAAGAAACTAATTGATTGAAAACAATACTGTTATAACATTGAATTGAATTTATTCTTATGGATCTTGTTCGATACGTGACACGTGACTTGTGACGATCATTGCAGCTGTGAGTTGTAGAGTTAATAAAATGAACCAAATATTATAATCTCTGAAGTAACTTGTCTGCATCACTAATGTTAATATGTTTTCAGATTCACTAAACAGCGAGAGTTCAAATAACTCTCTGAATCCTGGATCAGAATATTACGGAGGAGCACCTTACAGGGTCCAAAGAGCTGCTGCCAACATCAGAGAAAGAAAACGAATGCTGAGGTCCGCCCCTAATGGGTATATCAATCACTTCAGCTTTTAACTGCATCCCTTTACAAACTAGGTTTCACAATCAAATAATTCTAAAAAAAAACGTTTAGATATTCTGAAACCATGGTGGAAGGAGATAGCTATAGGTGAGCTGAAAAACAATTGACAATGGCCATTTTTATTTTTAAAGTCGTCATAACTGGCGCATATTTCAACATCAAAAGTATTTTGATTGCAACACTGTTTTGAAGAGGTAATAGATATTTGATTTAGATTTTAAAGAGAAACATATATAAACAGTGTGATAGAGCTTAAAATAAAACATTTAGACATTCTTGTATAAACAAAAGTATTATTTTGAAGGTTTTAAAGATAAAAAAATAATAACAAAGCCGAAATGTGCAATGAAAACTGGTAAGAGCTGGAACATGAAAAATGCATAAAAAAAAGGTGGAGTTTTTTACTTTTCCTAATGGTCGGATTCGTGGTCTAGTGGTCTACGTCGTTGGCTTCGGTTGCGGTGCTCATGGGTTCAAATCCCAGTACGGACAGTTTCATATTTTTCAATCTATTTATTGATTTCTGTTGGAAGGCGCGAATGTTTTTGATGTCTTAATTAAATTTCTTCCCACCTATGCGATCCTTAAAACGGAGAGTAGCGAGAGAGAAAACATGTTTTGAGATATCTTCATTGAGAGGCAAATAGAGAGAGGGAAATATTAAAAAAATCTTATTTATATTGAGTGAGTAAAGAGAGATTAAGAAAAATCTAACATCAGTATATTATTTGGATCTTATTTTATTTTGGTAAATACCTATGCTTTACAACACGCTACATTTTGTCTGCTTGACGAAATCTCTAGGAAATTTAATTGGGGATAAAAAAAATGGCAAAAAGTCGAACACTGGAATCAAGGAAACCAATAAATTATACGAATTATTATTACGAAAATTCGTCGCCATATATTATTTCAAATATACTGTATGGTTTGTTGTAAGAAATTCCTTTTGTCATATTATGGTGGCTTTTTCATTCTGATATTATATTTGTGTTTAGCTTAAATTATCGGTTTCCCAAAATATTAATAATTCTTATCCAATATTTTAGAATTGGAAAAATTGTTTTTCAAAATAATGGTCGTAAAATTTTCACTGAAGATCATTTTTTAAAGAATTTTTTTAGATCCAGGATGTATGTTAGAATTAAGATATAAATAAGGGTTGAAACCAGAAAAAAGTTTCAAAAAAAAAAAAAAGCTATTACATACACTATATTCTCTATATATATATTAATAGAATCCAAAAATATTTTAATTTTGATCATCAAGCAAATCGTGCCTTTCGATAAATTTCCAAACAACTCAAAATTACGATGCGCCCGTCATGACGTCACATATTTTCCATAGCAACGACGCAGCTCACCTGTAGTTCTCTCCTTCCACAATGGTCTGAAACCTCGAATTATCCTTAGCGACTACCGAATAATTAGATAATGGCAACACTAATTTCATTATATAATTATTATAAATATACACCTGATTATATTTTGTACAGTTTTTCAAATGGTGGAACGCAAATATGTACAAAGGGTACAATTACGGTGAGCCTGAAATGTATCCCCCATGCACAAAGAGAATCGGGTGTATGCTTGTATTTTAATCTATTTACGATACTTTTTCCTTAACCAAATTCCAAAAACCATAATTTTACAATGTTTCTTAGTTGGCCTTAAAATATTATCATATTGTCCGATTGAATATACCCTATAATATTTAAACAAACTATGTTTGTCGTACATTTTGAGTTTTGAACATAAATTCTGTGAAAATTATAATAACAATAAACTTTTAACTAGTGGGTGTCGTTGTTTTTACATTTATTTAAATATGACAATTTAAAAAAAATTAGAGTAGAACTTTGAGCAACAACAAATTTTTAGCAAACAAATAAACTAAATTTGGATTAAATTTGGATTATTGAGATTTTGTACACTTCCATGTATTTTGTCACTAACGACCCGGGTTTCGCCTTTCGGCATCTTCAGGCATTCGAGCACACGAATGGACTCGAACTGAGTCAGTTCGAGTCCATTGTGTGCTCGAATGCCTGAAGATGCCGAAAGGCGAAACCCGGGTCGTTAGTGACAAAATACATGGAAGTGTACAAAATCTCAATAATCCAAATTTAATATTGAAATTCCATCAAGCACCCTCAGTCGATGTCTTAAATTTGGATTATTGAGATTTTGTACACTTCCATGTATTTTGTCACTAACGACCCGGGTTTCGCCTTTCTCGAATGCCTTTCTCGGGTGCTCGAATGCCTGAAGATGCCGAAAGGCGAAACCCGGGTCGTTAGTGAGAAAATACATGGAAGTGTACAAAATCTCAATAATCCAAATTTAATATTGAAATTCCATCAAGCACCCTCAGTCGATGTCTTAAATTATACTTAAATTAAACAAATATATATATTTATAAACTGATTGAAAAAGATGAAACATTATTATGCTGTTATTTTAATTTTGGTTTTCAATATCTTTTACAAGACTGTTCGATCAAGAATTTTATATATCTAGATACTTTAAATGCTTCATTATAGAGAGGTTTTTACAGCAATATGACCTTGGAATTATTAGAAAAGTATTCATTTTCTGAACTGTTTTTTTAACATGTTAGCAATAAACTAATTGTATCAAAAAAAAACTTATGAGCGATGTTATTCAATGTAATATTATCTCATTTGAACGATTTAAAATTTGGTATCGAAATTTTATCAAGCACCCTCAGCTTAAATTATGAAAGAAAGACAGAAAGAAGTCTGTTTTAAACGAAATTAAAACACAAATAAGTGCATTATAACTGTTACTGTGTCTTCAAACGACGTGTGACCTTTTACGACGCATCTATCGTTCATTTTACTCCGATTCTAAATTTAAAATTCGACTATTTAATAATTTATTTATGTTAGAATATTAACGGACCATCCATACACAATAAATATGACAGACAAGAGTATGCAAGGGTTCCAAAGTCGGTAAAGGTTTTGCAGTGATATTTGACCATTTTTTGTTTAATTTGGTTAATCTCGGAGAGACCACCTAAAATCGTAATTATTATAATATGTACCTAATATTATCTCACGATAGTGTTAATGAGGCTAGATTTACTCAGAAATTCTCGAGAAATACGGTCTTGAGACTTTTAATTTTATGTATGAAACTTATGTTTAAAAATCGCAGCGGTAACTATACCGAAAATGGTGCTTACGTGAATAATATTATTTTTTATTTATAAAATAAATTAGACACCAGACGAGCACACTTGCAAGTAACGTTCGGCATTTGTGTTTTTAGCAGTATAAACTCGGCCTTCGACGAACTGCGCATTCATGTTCCGACCTTCCCTTACGAAAAGAGACTCAGCAAGATCGACACCCTGCGGCTGGCGATCGCTTACATTGTTTTGCTTCGAGAGGTACATACTTAATTCATATTATAACATCGGAAGAAGATTCAACAGGTAGATATATCTTATAGTCAACAAAATCATTGTTTTAACAAATCAATCTAGTTTCCATGACTTATGACAACCACTAATTTCATACAAGTGCAACGAAAAGAAGATTGAGCTGATCAAATGAAGTAATTATAAAGATGGACGCTCTACACATTCATCAAATTAAATCTACCTATATTCTGTCTTGCTGCGCACCTATGACGTTTTGTGAATCACATTGCTATGACCACGTCACTTTGTTTTTGGCATTTTTCTGCAACAATCGGGATAAAATTCGTTTGAAATGATTCTTGCCTTTGGCTTTGAAACTGTTCACAATCAAGTCATTTTTCAGTAATTCATTTTTCTATCCAATCCTAATCCGATAATGTATAATTTCATATCTTGTAATAACTACTTGTAAAACATGTCACCTCTATTTTACTTTCATTTCCTCTTGCTACAGAATTATTTATTTTCATATGCTCTTTAACTTTATAGGTTTTGGATGCAGACTATGATCCCTTGACTTATGTTGAAAAATGTTTGCGAGGAGAAATAAAACCAGAAAGAGCTCATTGGAATACAAGTGGTAAGAAAAATTATATTACGCATCAACAGTCCATTCTCAGTTTGTCACACATTCACTTTTAGGCAAAATTAATAGGCTTGTTACATAACACGAAACAATGTCAAAGTTTTCATTTTGTAAAAATAATAAACGCTGCTATACGCTAATTTATATAAAGTGGAATGATGATGGTACACCTGCTTCTTACTTCTCATATATTATATAAATAGATGGGCTTAGAATATTACCATTTACATTTAAATAGGTAACCAATTTGAATTAGTCAGTTATACATTATATTTTTCTTCGTGTGCAGGATGGACGTAACTGTAAAATCTTAAAAGATACTAAATAGTATATAGATACTAAATAGGTACTAAATAGTATATCAAATTAAAATGTATCATTAAATTTGTGTTTATATTATAAATAGTCAGCCCATAAGCTGTATACAACGCAATTTAAATCTTTTTCAAAGGAAAATAGTGGAAAGTTTTTATCTAATCTTGCTTATTTAACATTTTAGTATCTATTACTGAAATCCGTTCAGTAAAAAATGATTACCAATGCTTGTATAATATTATGATGTATGTACATTATTTCTAATTTTCTCATAACTTTCTCATTTCTTTTCAGATTTGACAGCTCGCCTCTCTTGGATAAATTGGGAAAATCTCGGCGTGAACCCCAATAGGAGAAGTGTTCTTACAACGTTGGCGCTTTCTGCTGATTCAATGCATATTGGACATCATTGATAGGCACTATTTTTTTAAATAGCATTAGGTTTATTAAATTTGTACGATTTGTTTCACACAACTATTGTAAATAATTTTGTAAATATATATTACGTTCAGAAATTATTACATGAATAACTCATAATTTCACATCTGGGCCATTACGTTTGGGCTCCCAAATGTCAATGACTAAAAGAGCATGCTCTGAAAAGATTTTGTCAAGACGTTTGTACTATACCTATTGTTTATTAGAGTGCCAGTTAACTTTCCCGCATAAGGTTCCACTTATTTCAATTCTTTCTCATTAAACAGATAATTATTTAGAAATTAAGTCAGCATTTCCCAAATGGGTTTCCTGGATGTAAAGCGAAAGTTGCCGCGAAGAACTTCAAAAAAAATATTGTTGTATGTACACATTTAAAGTTGGTAATATTGTAAGTACAATAATTATTTCTAAATGTGAGTAAAACACAATTTAAAAAATGGTTTTGAAGATGTGCTTCTATAAGAAATATATAAACTCATTCCAATAGTCAGAACATCAATTGTATCAATGGTTTTATAATTAAATACATACCGTTCAAGTTCGGAAAATTTTGATGTTTCCAGTAATGGTGCTAGAACAGCCCTGCTTTTGCATCCAGAAGTCCAGTGATAGTCATTGTGAAATAAAACCTAGTTACCTTTCTTGAAAGAATGTAACTTTTGGTATGGAGATAGTTGACCTTGACACACTTTTCCTTGTGATACAATAAAATATATAACGGATTTCGCCTGTTGCACACTATATCGTCAAACTGCGTGTCTACATTTCAGCAAAATATTCGGGGGAGTTTAAAAACTAAATAAATTCAGATCTAGCCAACGTTCTTTTTGAATTTCACATATATGTCATATGAATAATAATTTAATGTGTAAAATTCATAGAATAACATTGGTAAAAGCTGAATTTAATTAGTTCTTTAACAAACTTGAACATTTTGCTTTAATAGACCCGCAGTTTGTTAGTTAAGACGATGATATATACACGAAGTAACAACCAAAAATTCTCCTACCCAGACCTGTCACATTATTTCTTCAGTGACATTGGAAAGTTAATAAGCTTTTCTAAAATTTGTATCAAATGGTGATTATATCAAAAAATTGAATACCTCTTCAATACCATTATGCCAGAAACCCTTGGACCTGACTAGTATATTATATATTTAACTGTTCCATGACAAAATATAGTTTGGAAACACTGATCTAAGTATTTATTTTCATCCAATGTGATAAAAAATCTAAGTAAAAAAAATTGGCATTCAAATATGCTGTTATTATAAAATAGTAGTTGGGAAAATATTTTTGGCATGTATCCAAGAGTTACAGAGGCGTTGTCTCATCATCTAACATGATCCTTGTCTTGTTATCAAACAAGCTGGTGAGCTAGCATCAGATTAAGATGAGTCTGGACTGGAGGTCGGCAACCTTATTGCTTATTCGGTCTTTCACGGCAAATTAAAATATGATCTTTGTATATTTTTAAGTACTTACGGTTTTTCAATAAAAATTTGAAAGATAATCTTATAACAAATTAATATCTATTCATTGAAAATAAGTAATATTTGGTCCGACAAATGTGTAATAAATTTTCATTTGACATTCAACATCAAGCTAAAATTCTGTTATTCAGTAAAAATCTGTAGTAGATTAAAGTAGAAATAAAGTGCAATATTTATGAACATTTTCAATACTTTTCAGTTTCTCCCATTTTAATCCTGTCATCTTTCTACAGACAGGTAAATTTTATAGCACCTCATGAAATTGAGTGGAAAATTCATTGGTGGAAGGGTCCATTACTGAATAAATAATTCAATCCACTTAGTTGATCACCTTTGACGTTCAATTCTTGTTCGAAAGGCATTACATTTCAAAAATAAAACACAATTTGTTTGTACTACTTCCACACGTCTATAATGATCAGGATCGGTTTCACTCATCACGACCATTATCAACTGATTAGTTGACATCAAGAGCGCGGGAAAGTTTGTATGGAGATATGAATACTGCTATCATAAGAAAAAGAATAGCTATTTATGCAAGCCATCTGCTTAATATGGCAAAATAGCTTGTAACCAAGACAAAATAGAGGTTACCCATTCTACTAGAGGAACTGTTGAATCATTCTCTACATCACCAGTTGGCATCCGTGGCGCAGTTGGTAACGTCGTTGACTATGGCTGTCTCGGGTTCAATTCCTGGTGCAGACAGTTACATTAATCAATCTTTCAATCGATTCCTGTTTGTAGTCGGAGTGTCTGTGATGTCTAAAACTTCCTCAAACCCATCCGATCCAAAAGGGGCATAGCAAGAGCGATTAGCTTACCACTAATCTCATCCTAGCCCTATCTATTTATCCCTACTCTCTTTGAAAAAAGCAGCTGAGAACAAACAGTTCCCATAGAAAAATTCTATACGTCATATATTAGGAGGCCATATGCTCCATGTTGGCAAACCAACATGGGAAAAAAATCAATGTTGTTAAGGCTCGTACATGTTATTTTGCATTGAATGATATCTGAAGCAACAGGGAGTTAACTGTGATTTCAACTAAGTAAATTCTTTTCTATAAGATTTTACTGATAATTTCAATTTATGGCAATACATTGAAGTAAAGCAGCCCATAAAATATCGCGAAAAAATATTTGTTCATTGCTTGGAGTGAGCTATCTATTTATGATAGTAGTATAAGAGAGGAGGATTGATGAAAATACACAGCTTCATTTTTTTTTGTTTATTATTTTTTTCATGCACATATTGTGAATAAAAAATAACAATAAGATATTTGCAGGTTCTCCAATTTTAATGGGAAGGTTACGGACAATTCATTTGATTTAACAATTACATAGAACACAACAAATATTGTATCATTGGAGTACACTAAGATATTTAATATAAGTATTTGGAAAGAGTGCTTTTCTCTAAATCATGAGAATGGATTTAGATTTATAAATCCAAAGTAACGAACAGCAGACAAAAACATGACTTATTAGTGAGCAGATTGTTAACAGCTGCTATTCACATCAGAATGTGATGGTAAAAAAAAAACCTTATATATTAATTGTGATGACAGCCATAACAAAGTTATGGCAAATTATCATTGACCTATTATATGAGAAAAATTACAAATAAATAAAAGAAAATTATAATGCAATATTTCTGAAGTGAGAGAGGCCAAACGGACTGGCAAGAATATTTTCGTCTGACTGTCAGAAATATTGTTGGTTAGTTAAAGCTTATTAAACACTCTGATAAAAATATGCAAGTAACGAGAACAAAGACAAGATTGAGCCTACTCTATGAGCGGGCAGCGCAAGACTGGCTTGCAATTAGTACAATGAATTAAGCTTGGCTTTCAGTGGTGGTGTTGTTGTGCACCTCTTTAGTGGAAGGAGACTGGTTATCGCCATCCCACTGCTCTTCTTCATGGGCAACCCACTCCTGTCCTTCGGCGTTTGCATTATTGCTCCACTCCTCACCCTGAGCTTTTCCTTGAGCTGCCTGTCCTCCAGCTGCTTTGCCACTTTGGGATCGCTGCGTTCGGGGCTTGCGGACCCAGCCACCACGGCCACTGCTGCCTCCTTCGGGTGCTGGTTCTCCACCACCTCCGTTTGCTCCGGGTCCGGCTGGTTGACCTCCTCCTCGGCCACCTCGTCTTCCTCCACGCATGTTGTTACGGAAATATCGCCGCTGAGGTTGAACTCCCTCAGTTGCCGCGCCCCCTTCACCACCGGCAGCGCCGGGTTGAGGTGGTGGTCCTCGTCGTCCACCCATTCCTCCCCTGCGTGGTCCACCCCCTTCTCCACCACCACGTCCTCCCCTTTCTCCACCCGCTCCGCCTTGTTGGCGCTGATAGAATCTTAAAGAAATAAAGCAAATAAGTAATCTTTCATATTACAAACATGCTTAGCAATAGATGCAACTTCATAAAGATAAAGCAGTCAACCAATATTTCAATAATAAAAGACAGCTTAATTACAGCCCACTCTTAAATTACTACAGTTTTGTCATAAATAAAAAATAATTAGTAAAATTCAAAGTATGGAATATGTCAACTGTTAATTCCTAATAAATTGGGCAGTATAAAAATCCATCTAAAACCAAGTCAGTTCATTTGTATGTCGGACACTGACAAAAAAAGTAAACCCTGGTTCTGACAATACTGTATTGAAATGTTTTTCCCATCATTTTCAAATTTGTTAGCTCTGCCAAAGTCTCAACCAGACTTAAGATTTATGACAAACTCAATCAATGTGCGATTATTGCTTTGGCTCCTACGGGCCGGGGGCTATTGACCCCATTTGATACGATTTTAACTAGGCCATTAGCAAAATGGTTAAATCCTTACTATAATACTAAAAATACACAAGGTAGTCACTTTCTTATCAGGTTTGCCTTTGAACTTTTCTGGTGGCAATAAATTGAAACAGATACTAGATAACAAGTAACAAAATGTCAAAAAAAACTACGGTGAATGTAAACAATTACTTTAAGTACTGATATGTATCTATAATATAAACATTATTGAATTAAATGTTGAATTTGCATTATACATAAAGATGCACACATAAATGTCATATTTCAAAATGCTGACACACATAAAATTATTCTACTAGAAAATCCAGTGGATATTATTCTGATATACAGTTTTCTAGAAACATGACACAACAGCGTGATAATCAAATAAAAAAAATTGTAGCGTTAGTCGACATGATGAGTGAATTTTCACCCACACAAACATCTAGTCGATACTGGCTGTGTATGTAATGTTGAGTTAAACTAATGATATTGAAATCCTTAATAACAACATTCACCATACAGTATTAATCCTATTACTGCCTAAAAAATAAGCTTCACTAAAATAAGTTGGTTAACAATGTGAATGTAGGTAAATTATAAATTGTTTTATTCAACATCTTATTTTTGTGAAGATTCATGCTTACAAAGACTTAAGAGTAGGTACTTACTGCCTGTAGCCACGGCGCTTTTCAGCTGCATAAGGTGATCCCTTGACTGGGGCTCCTCCCGGGCCAGTTACACTGGCAGCTTCAAAGCCCTTGTCTCCTTCCACAACGGCAAACTCCACCACTTCTCCATCTCCCACTGAACGCACGAGTTTGCGCGGATTGTTCTTGGTGATGGCGGTTTGGTGTACAAACACATCCTCTTTTGTGTCATTCCTAGAATAACATAATGTTTAGATTTGATCTTTTATATAGAAAGACATAACTATATGTAAAACCGTTTTGGGATGATTCAAATTTATTCCCACAAGCCAACCGTTTTAAAGGCTAGCTAGATTTTACATAGCTAATAAAGATGTGTAATAAACATTTAAATTGAAATTAATATGTATTTAAAGTAAGACAATAGCAAATATTTCAAAAACCAAGCAATTGATTTCTAAAATTTGCACATAACCTTACAAATTAATTGTGATCACAGAATTGCTCCTGTATTAACTTCGCAGGCAGCAACTTATAAATATATTAATCAAGTAAATGGTAGTAATTTAACTGTCAATTGTGAATGTTGAACACATTTTTTTTGAATACTTTTATAATATGTCGCAGGCAATATTTTTTCACCATTAAAATCGCAGAAGTGCAAAATACGCGCCGCATGAAGGTAATGCTTTAATGATCCCAAAACAATAGACATATTAAAAAAATTAATTCACCTGTTAATAAACCCGTATCCACTTTTTACATTGAACCACTTAACGGTTCCTGACACCTTTTCAGCTGCAACAAAAGAAAATAAAATATTGGTGCTAATGTATCAACAATGAAACAATACATTCAATTAGTTAGTAATTTCTGAATCTACTCCATTTTCGGCTAGTTATTAACTTAGCTTTGTATTGCTATACATCAATTTGCAACATGATGGAAGTTACAAATGAAGAAAATTTCAATAATGCATTTGAAAATATTCATTAATACTGAATCAATTGTTTACATTATATTAGGATTAGTCAAATCAATTCCATGTGCATATCATAAATATATGAAAGTTCCACCACAAATAAGCCATACTGGCAAAGCTAATTGTTTTTCCAACATTCATATTTGATGAAATTTTATTAAAATGAAGACCCTGAAATTATTCTGGACAAACAACAGATACATTTAGTTGATGTATGACAAACCAGTGATAAATTTCCTACAAAGTTTATAAACGCGCTATTACACTTTTTACAAAATTTTTCGGTATCGTCACCAATATAGCTTTGGATATCTGTTAAAAACATATTTATTTAATCTGTAAAAACAATTTGCTGTCGACAGAATTTATATAGATACTGCAAAAATAATATTGCTGACTAATTTTGTATATTTTATATAAATTGTGAAACTGTGAAGGATACAGTCAATCAACAAACGAAGAACAATTATTAGCACGGAAATAACATTGTGTGAGAATACACAACGCGCCGTATCGTGAATTGTGATCCATCCGGCAAGTGTAGACTGGGAGTTATCATTTTCACACAATGGCAGTTGCCAAACATGTCTCGCCGACCAAGTCAGCAGAAATATGATTGTGTGGAATTGTAATCAGAGAACTTCTGGACTGTGAGAATCGTCATAAACGATTATCGGTAGACGCGTTACAGCGAGACAAAATATAGAGAAAGAATTATTCAGTATAAAGCCAGCCTAAGATCGGGACGCACCAATTCATCCGTCGTCAACATACAAACGAGGAAGCAACATTAATTCCTAAAATTGTAATATTATTTTGGTGAGAAATACTCATGATAAGAAAGATGGGAACTAACCCTCAAGAGTATTTTAACTAAAGCCGCCACACTACCTGAATACACTTTGTCTGCATTTCAAATATCCATTATGTAGTTGTTTTTAATTCGTGACATATATATATATTATGATGGTCATTAATTACAGGACAATACAACAATTAGTAATAAAAGCATACTAACAATGGTTTTCCCATAATTCAGTTTCATTTGTTGTTTATGTTTTTAATTAAGCAAAATATATCTGCCACCACAGACTTAGAAAAAATAAAAACGTAATGAAGAAAGATTTGTGACATCTCCGTGCCATTGAAACTGAAAGAATATAATTCGAAAAGTCTGACGCAAAAGCAGATATCAATAATATTTGTCTAACATTTCGCAACATTCTAGATTAAATGCGAAAAGATATGTTGGTCAGTTCCCAGTGATTTGTAAAAATATATTAAGCTTTGTCATATAAAAGTCTCACGTGAGATTCGATGATATAAAGAGTTTTGTATGTTGTGATAAAGAAAGGTTTAATGAGTATTTTTATAAAGATCTTATGTTGTCGTTTAAAGAGTGGTTTAACAAATACGAATGGTATTAAACTAATTCACTAATAATAGCTTCAAGAGATATATTAATATATTAGATGAAAATGATTTAATCCAATCATAACTCTCATCCATCACTAATTATTCTTAGGCATGCTGCGTTGGTAAGAACAAATTAATACAAGAGCTTGAAAGTATTATGTCGCCATGAAAATATCTACTGTAGACCTGAAAAATGCGAGCAAAATTCAGCGTTTTTGATAACTGTGATATGTCAAACATGAATTAAACCATAATTAAACCCGGGAATGCATAATATGACATTTGTTTAACATGAAAACGCGAATGTAAACAACAAAAACACTATGATAGTTTGTCGTTCTAGAAGACAGAAGCTACTCTGTCATAATGAGGGTTAATCGATGATAATATTGAAGCCATCTTGCGCAACATTGAAAGAAATAGCAAAAACATAAATAAAACTCGAAATGTTTCTACGTCTCATTGGTTGGACTAACAAAGTTGCATATAATAAATACACGCGACTCTCACATGCCGCCATGCGCAAGGCATTCTCATACCTGAGAAATCAATAATCGGCATAAAGCTATGCTGCCATTTTGAGAAACGCTGAAAAAATTACTACCGCGTAAATGATTAGTAATTATATGTGACTATTAACAACAATCAAACGCATCATCAGACATACATTTGTGACGAGTAAATAAATAGAAATCAAAACCAAAAAAAATCGACCACGTGCGAACAACTAGGCATCATAAAAATGGCGTTAACGAGACCCTACCAATGCACTATATATAAACAAAGATTCATGAACTCACCGATGATTTGCTTGGGTGCTGCTGCCTTAGGTTGTTGCGGCGCCTTTTCGGGTTCAGCCATGATGTATTATGGCGAAGGGTGACGGTGGCAAAGATGTTATTACACTCCACAACCTCTCCGAGATGTCAACTTCCGGCCAGTTCTTTCGCTATTGACCGGGTTGGGCGGGCTGTCGGGGTTGAGCACAAAATTTGTATGATATTATTCAACGTATAGCCAACACTAAAGAGCATATAACGGCAAAATGTTAGAACTAAGAAGAGTGTCTATGGCTATAATCATAAAACTGAGGGGTTGTTTTCGGTTTTAATGAAAGGCGCGAAAACATTTATCATTTATACTTTATTACTTTTTGTATTAATTTGCGACATGCTGAAATTTTAACAAATGACAGAGTGATACAACTTAATTGGATTCTGGACCGATGGAACAAAATCAATGTCAGGGCGAAAGGCAGAACTTGAGTCTTAACATTGATTGTGTTCCATTCAGATTGTCTGCTTTATCTGCTATGAAATATAAATATTGAGTCTGTTAAGCAGTGGAAAAAGAACTTCAAGTATCACTTTTACCAATAACATCACGGCTTAATAATCGAACGAACGAACTCATCCATTACATTAAAAATAAAGACATATAATATGGCAAACTTGAACCTTAAGGCACGGATACACTAAAAGACAGAATGACGCTGGACACGACGCAGGGCATCTGCGTCGATGTAGCGGGAAACATACCGCGAAACATTTTGCTTGTACACTATGGCTCACGTCAGTTGTCGCAGAAATGTTGCCCGAGGAGGCTATGTAGGTCAATCATAAAAATACATATTCTTATAAACTTGAAACATTTTGAATCGAGAAAAAATATTTATGAAAACGTGACATATTTAGCAAAGATTATTACAATTATCTCTAAACTATGAAAATGTCACATTGACATTTCACGTCACATATTTATGATATTACGGACATGAAACTTAAAAAGCTTTTAACCTCAAATTCCACCTGACCGAGGTGTGGCTGTTGCCCCCGATAGGAAGCCATGCGACCTCGAGTATGTTGACGACAAATCTGTTGAGGGTATTCAGAAAAAAATAGACGGACTATATAGTAACTCTTATCGCTTTGGTCTCAAAGTCAATGCGAGTAAAACCAATGTGCTCTACAACAGTTTCTGTCCGGACCCAGACTATCCTCTGACGATCGCGGGGGAAGAAATCGAGAGGGTCAACGGCTTCAGGTACTTGGGGGTACACATCTCGGTAGATGACGATTGGCGAAGAGTTCACAATCCGATTAGGGATAGCTGGAGGAACCTTCAACTCAATGGTGAAAGTCTGGGACTGGGAAAGTCAGAGTCAAGTGCAACCTATTCAATGCACGCATTCTGACGGTGCTGCTGTACGGTTTCGAGTAGTGGTACTCACTAAATGAAATGCTTACCATATACTATGCTTCTAAAATAGAGCTTGTGGCGAATACTAGGGGTACAGTGTACGACATCCAATACTACACGTTGTAGTTCATCTAGAAATTTTAATTTGTTATATGAATTATTTTTTAACATTTACAATGAATCCCGGGATTACTGGATTGAATAATTAGCTGGTATCCCGGAATTTCGAGACCCCGGGATTGGAAGCCCTAGTACGGTGGCTTGACTTCTTCAGGAACTAGGAGGTAAGAGAGAAGACGAACCAGTTCCTTGTTACGTCCAAAATAAAAAAGCGACGATGGACCCGGCTTGGACATGTACTAAGGATACCCCAAGGAAGTCTGAACCCTGCCTGATTCTTCTACCAACTGAATGGATTCCGTTGCCCTGGAAAGCGCTGATGACCATCCGTATGATCAGGAGCTACGAGACGCTGGAATGGTCTTGGAGGAAGCAAGAAGACTAGCGGGTGAGAGAATCTTGGAGGAACCATGTGATGGCCATATGCTCTGAATAGGGAGCGAATATAAAAAAACATCAAAAAAGTGGAGTGGTGTATAAAAATGCATCTTGGTTATAAACGTTCGTGATATGAAAATATATTAAGGCATAAATAGTTCCGTCATATTAAGTTGATTTGTAATTTTTAAAATACATAAATTTATAATTGAAATCAGACGTATACACTCGCCAACATCTGATATGCAGCCCGTTGAGCGTGCAACCCGCGTCACGTAGAAATACCGCATCGCGTGCAACATTGTGGGACAGTGGGCGACGTAGCACTGTCACATAGACTATGTTGCGGGACATTTTGTCCCCTGGTGAATACGCGGCTTTATTATTATTATTTTATGAATTACATTTTTTGTATGAATTCATTTTTTACCATTTAAAAATAATTTTGTATTGTAATATAAAATAAGAGGGTGCCAATTTAAATATGGGGCGTGATGCCATAAGGTTTGGAGTCCCCTGATTTATGGTATAAAGATAAAAATGAAATAATTATCAAATTTTTAACAGAAGAAATTTGAAATAAATAAATAGGCACATTCTTTACAATTATTAATAAAATTTACAATTCGAATTTCAATATTTTTTTTCAATTAAAATTTTTGACTGGAAATTTTGTTAGAGCCGTTCGTTGTATGATGGTTTTATTGTAGTCGCTTTAGTTTAATTGTGGGTCGCAATCCACTATATGAAACCAATCTGAAAATGTATACTCAATGATTTTTCAAAATACTACCCAGAAACATAAAATATGCATATTTTTCGATACCGTTATGAATTGTTTTAATGGGGAAACAAAGAACAATGTGTTTCTTTAATTTACAAAGAAGATAATATAGGCTAGATCTATTAGTAAATACATTAAACTATTTTATATCATAATGATTTGAAAGATCGCTACTAAATAGAAGACTTTTATTTCGCTGGACTATACACAAAAACCTTGTTCAAAATGATAAAGCAACAGATGAAAATGTCTGAAAATGGAATAACCTTTCACACGAACGTTGTCTAAACACGCATGGGATCGTGACTCAAAAATCAGAGTCGTCAGGTCGCCAACAAATCTTGTCAGTTATATTTTGTTTTGCAGCAGCCGGTGTTCGAGATGTAATAACTAACAAGATTTATTATCGTGAGCGGACCCGACAACTCCGATTCGCGGGTCGCGACCCCTGTATAATAAGTACGCATTCATAATTCATACTTATTATCAACATTTGGCAAAATGAGGAGCGGCAAATAAAGAATTTAGTTAGCGCATTAGCTCAATAAGGCGTCACCAAACAACGAATTGTCATAGCCAATAACCGACTCACATCTCATGCCTAATTTATACATTAATTAATGTAATGTAGCAGTGAATTTAAAAGGAATACGATGTGGTAAAGGGAAAATACTTTTCCTTTACTTATAAGGGGAAATATCTTATTTCTTTGCAAAACGTAGAAATAAAATTAATTCTTTTTCTCGTTTTTTCAAGTGGGTGGCTTAGATCTTTAAATTATTATTACGAAACTGTAATAAAGATTTCTTTACAAATCATTTATATACGCTACTAAAATACTATTTTTGTAAAGACATCTTTTTTTAATTATTCGCAGAATTTTGGCGGATGCGACCGCCGCAAATACTTACATATATGAAAGGTGTTGATATTTTCAAACAAAATCTCTTCATAAGCTCCCTTTAAACGTGTAGACTGTGTAGCCAAGAGCTTTGTTCTCTGATTGTATATGCTTGAGCAGAAGTCTAAGAGGGGTGTCTGAGGTCATTATCTTGTCTTCCCACCAAGTATTAAAATTAAACAATATTATGCTCTGCAACATAGGTCACAAGGATGTACATTTTCAATCAGTTTATATGAGATAAAATGTTACTATAATTACCCCATTTACTGATTTATATAAGACCCAATAGTTTGATGTGTAAGTGGCATTTATGATATAACCACAATATTTAAAAATAACAGATTCAAAGCAGTTCATAAATAAATGCTTTGAATATTAAAAAAAAAATGTCATTCAAGACTTTTATACAGTGAATAGAACATAATTATGTAAAATTGCAGAGATTTAGGATATTAAATATCATTCTTGAGGTAAATTTTCTAAAATATCATAGGCAGTTGACCAGTGAATGACCTTATCTGGAAATAGTTCTTCATCTCCATCTTGAATGTGTTTTTCAATAAATTTAGAACATGAATAGCCAGCACGTGGAAAGGCAATATCCTGAAAGCCAAAGTTTTACCAATTTTACATTAATCAAGAAAGCCTTGCATACATTGCATACAAAATATATCAGTTAATAGTAAGTAAGAGAATGAGTAAATTACTATATTGCCTTATTTATAAGATGCAGGTTTAAACTTATTTTGGAATATTTAAATTCGGAATGTGTCTTATAATCGATATGTATTACAATCGTTGTCACAAATTCAAAAGAAGATATTTCTAGGATAAATAGGATACAATGATTCAGAAAAACTGACACTGAATCCAATGAAGTTTCAGGCTGATGGTAAGAAGGTATTGATCTAATATACCTACTTTAAATGATTTATATTGTTGTTTTCAGACTGCTTTGCTAAAATAAACTTTTCGTTGTTTTTATTATTGGTATTTAAAAATAAAGGAGTAACTTATAACAATGGCATCTGATTCTGACAAAAATACGGTATATAAATCAAAATACTTTCTTATCATGGAAACAAGATGCAGTGATTACTTATTTTGAATTTGAAGAAGAAATAGAGAAATATTAATTTTACTTTAATGAAATTTCACTTCAACATTGTTGAGCAAAATAGTCAATATTAACCTCATCGAATTATATGACTCAATTTCATTTGTATGAGACTCATAATTCAGTTTACACTGATTATTATTTACTGACCTATGTGCGTATTTAACAGATTATGTTCTATTCCAGAAATAAAGTTTACACATCTTACATTTTTTCTTAGACGCATCATTGGGCATACGTCATACCTTCCATCACCAACATATATTACTGTTTCATAAGTATTCATACTTGAATATGCCAGATGAGTTAAAATAGCCCCTTTACACATGTTGGAAGGACATAGATGACAGCCGGATTGGTTATCATAAGGTTGTACAACAAGTTTGTCATCATCAAGAAATTCAGCTGGGTTGGTTACTATATATTTTACTATATTCTGAAAAAATAGACAAGAGGAGCAACAAAGGATCATTAAAATGTAGAGTGTTAAATTTATTATCTTTTTGCAATACACACCACATTTTAATGGTCAAATTTTTTATACTAGTGTTGTTTTGGTGCTGCCATTGAAGAAAAAACTAGGTTTGACCAATTAAAATGATGTATCAAAATATCTACTACACATACAACATACAATACTGTTAAATATGATTACAGACAACCTTAGCCATGGTTACCTTATAGCTTATATGATTATATATATGATCATCGACAACATAATAATATATATGTCATGCAAATTTAACCATGTTATATGCAGCTAAAAGATTTGAAGAAAGAGATGATTTGAAAATTAATATCTTTTCAGTGTTTTTGTAACCAAATTTACAGTTTTGCCTTATAAATTATACTTTCGTGTTCTTTTCATAATTTTTCCAGCATTTTAAAAACGTTATACGGATATTACTATTTGTGTGAATGGTCACACAAATAATTGTTTAATTTTATTAATAGTCGTCAATAAGTGATACATCTTTTATACGATAAAATAGAATTAATCAACAGACAACCAGGCTTATCATATAAAAATAATAATAATTTTGCTATTCCCCAATCAGTGGAATCACAAAATTGTCATATGAAATCGAAATTTGATTATGAATTTCTACAAAGTAACAACCATATCTTATGTAAATGAGTAGCAAATTGTTTAAAATGAGAAGACCTTTGGATGTATAATATATACTATACATAATAAACAATTTACTATTTTCGATGGATTCGGCGGTAGCTTTGTAGAAATTCATTTTTAATATAGAATTAAAATTGATAACTTTGAAATTCTACTGGTTGTGTTACTAGTTGAGAAGCATTTTCAGACTAACTATCATAAGATTTTTATGTATAATGTATACATTGATTCTAATTCTTTACATATACATTTTTGACATTTATAAGTTTAGAAACGCGAACGCAAGAAAAAAATATATTCACCTGAAACCCACACTCAAGAAGCCAGTGGTTGATGAAAATACTGTTGGAATCGCTGATGATTCCTATATGCCAACCATTTGTATGAAGATATTCAAATAATTTATCCATTCCAGGCGTTATAGGTAGTTTGCCTATCTGTTCAAGAATCTCACGTTTAGTTACTCCTTGTTCATGTAGATATTCAAATGTCTAAAAGATAAATAGGTTACATCGCCTTTATATTCAGCATTTATATGATCATTTTATAATAAAAATAGAAATGTAAGATCAGCATAAATTTGTCCAATTAGCTTTCATGCCATCCTCTAAACTATGGATTAGAGGAGGTGTCTCCAAACATTTTAGCCTTAGGACCACGCTGACACCTCCTCCCATTTTCTTTAATCTGGGTACTCAGTTTCAAAATTTGTCGGTAAGAATTTATTAGTCAATATTAAGTCAGTTTTTCTCTTTGTTTTGATGAAAAGAATTGTTGAAAATGGATTTTCGTAGAAAAAATGTAGTGGTAAGTGGTATACTCAAAAGACAAACACAGTATCATTTGACTATGACGAATACATTACACATTTCAAGTCAGTAATATTTCGCAGCACTTAATGCATGGTTGGAAATCATTCCGTCGTTAATTTAATGAAGTTTTAGGAAATGATATGTTGCTTCCTGGTTTGTATTTCGCTTGACGTGATTAGGACGAACGATAAATGATGATGGCTGAGAAATCGGTTCGTTCTGATCAAAAGTTGACTTCAGACTGACACTCCCCTTCTCGATCTTTTGCCAGTTGGTTTTCGCTTTCCGTGGCTCCCACGCACGTTGCCGACTGAATTCCACCGGTCTCATTTTAGATTGTCATTAGTTTCTCATCCATTGTGGGAAATGACACGTCTAGGTGAGTGACGATGAAATTATGACTCGGTGTCAAAGTGAATATACTGATAACATAGCAAATGAATATGAGCAATTGAATAATTATGTAATTACCTTCAACATATAGAAAGTCCAATGAAGAGCGTCATTAGAATCATAAGCGGGAGTCGAAGGTCTTAACCGTATTATACTTGCGTCAGTGTCATCATCAATTACGGTACGGTCAAAATCGAACAGTGCAAGACGGTTCATTTTATTGAATATTTAGAGGCAATTTCAAAAGTTGAACATTTTATGAGATGACCGGTATTGTAAAAAAATGAAGGTTAATGGTTGGTTTAACATGTTCTACTGTTATTACGAACACTAAAAATAAATGTGAGTTGTTAAAAGCAAGGTGATGATGGAAGGTTTACGCCATTATTTATAAATTTTATAAAAACAAAAGTGTCACATCGCCAATACTAAGATTTTAAGCATGTGTATTCTAAATTCCAAACCATATCCAAACTGACAAGCGGGATTTTGACAATTCATTTCATAGACAATATTATATTTATTGCTGCAAATTGTAAAAATATAACATAATACAGAGGAGAATAAAATTGTAAACCAAATTTGGTCAGTATTGTTATAGTGGGTAAAGGGTAATTCATTGTTTATTACCAACTAGATTACGTTTATTGTTTATTGTTATATAAACTTAAACTGTAAATATTATTGATTTTAATTCGAAAATATTGATTACACTGATATAAATATGAAGGCGAAATAGCACTGGCTCGGGGTTATTCCGCCTATTTGAAAAAATGCCAGTAATTCCTTATCACTATTACGTTATTTGGTGACCTCCATCACATCTCTCACTCAGATAGAGGTCACCAAATTGATGAAATGGTGGTGAGCCAGACATGTCGCACGGTAAACGGACAACCGCCAGACGAATGCAATCATTTGGTCGTACCTGAGGGGCACTAAGCGGCCTCAGAGGCGCCCCAAAACCCACTGGATTGACGAGCTTGTCAGGTTCGGTGGAAGTACGTGGCAGCGAAAAGCAGGAAACCGAGTAGAGTAGAGGGAACTCTGGAGGCCTCCATCAGTGGATCGACCCCAGCTGAAAATTATTACGTTATAACAGCAATGAGGTAAAATAAAACGCATAACATTTTTTTCAAACACATTAAATACCTATCATAAACCATTTACATTCATCGTTTTTGTGTATTTTTTCATCGTCTAGTTTCAAGTTTCTAAGCAGAACTATCCCTCGTTCACTAACGATTGGATACATATTGAAAATTGAACTTAGGGTTGTACAACCAATAATATAATTAATTATTTTTTGTACATAAGCTATATTCAGAATTATGATATGTTCTGTACTTAGGTAATGTACTTATTGGTTAAGTAGAGGAAAATAATTTATGAAAGTATTGTTTTTTTATGCTTTATTTTTTGTTATTTTGTTGAGAAATATGAAAAAAGTATGTAGGCAACTTATTATTTTTAAAAAGTATCAAATAATTATATCACCATACAACGCCAGTGAAATAATTTATGGCAAATTTCACATTCTATTGCATCTGATTTAATATTTATACTACATTTGTAGCATAAATTGAAAACAGTTTTTTTGATGGTACTGATTTACAATCTTTTGTTTCTAGCTAAAATAAATATTAGTTTATATTTTTTCTTGATATTTAAAAAATATTACTGCTTAAAAGTGTTATTATGATCCAAGCCCGGAAAGAATAATTCCTAAACAACTCTTTCACCCTTCGGTACAACTCCGCCTCGTGAATGTACAGTCTTTAAAACTCGATTTATTGAAATATATTTATATATTCTAATTGCTAACGTATAATGGAAGAGAGCAAAACTATCTATATCGTAACTTTTATATTTCTGGGAGATAAATGATAATTTTTAGACAGTTGAGGTAATTTTTACAATAATTTGTACTTGGTAAGGTTAATAATTCCAGCATAGACTACTATACTTTTAATTGCAGTTAACGATATCACTTCCTTGATCTAAAGTGTAATATTTGTAATTTCACCATATAAAAAAGCATAAAGATGCATGTACCTACATAACAATATATATAAAAAACCTCAAAACGCTTATAGTCCAGCCTCTTATATGAATTAAATACTTCAAAAAATATTTTTTTATTAACATAACCTTGTAATACACATTTAATTTCAAATGGATTTATGTATTAATGAATAGCATGAAAATAAAATGTTCGCCGCCAAACATTTATATTATTCGTTTAACTATTTTTGAATTTTGTGTTTGAATTAACTCAAGCTTTAAAACAAATATGTCTAATATTCGAAAGCATAGATGCTTTCATATATAAACGCATAGCAATTACAATAATATGTGATATAATTTAAGTTTTTAATATACCTAACTTTAATTTACAGTGATTGAACCTCTAAGAGACAGGAATTATTTTATTCAGAAACTACTTTATACATTAGAAAAACTTATTATTGACTTAAAATTTTTCTCATGCTACGATAAATAAAAACAAACAAAAATTGTTGGCGAAAATGTCATAAATACCGATTCTAACCATGCGTGAAATATCAACTAAATGAAACAAGTTTTATTTTTTAATAATTTTTGAGAGAGTAGTTAGGTAAATATATACTCTTTTAATTTTCAACATGTTGAGGTGAATCATAATTATTAGTATATTATCTATGATCACAATATAGCCATGTTTATGAGTGTTTACATACTTTTCCACTAGATGGCCACAACCAACATTCTTATGAATTTGATGCTTAGCACTCCTATGTACGGTTTTCAAAGTATTGGTGGAAATATTTTGGTTTGTGAGTATTTCATACTACGATTTGGCAGTTGCTAGATTATTTTGGTGTTGGGTGGTTGTGGCAAGCATATAGATTGGCAAATAGAAAAGTTTTAAATCTCCGACCGAAAATCGAATAAATATCTATTTTAAGGTACATATCGCTTTTGTCATTCCGTTATTGTTTGTTGTTGATCATCGCTAAAATATTTGTTTTGACTTTTATAAATTTAAAATCCTTTGCAAATATAAACATTTATTATCAATTTTGAAAAAATATTCAATTTGTCGCAGTGATTAAACATTTTTCAATGTACTATAAACAACTGACAGATTTTGATTTTTTATAAAAAGTTTTAAAACTTTTTGAAACTTTTGCGTTGTATAAAACGGGAGTAGGTAAGTACTTAGGTAGTCAGAGAATTATTTTCTTATTTAGTATTTTTTTAGCTATAATAAATCCACCCTTTCTATATTATCATGGTATTATAATGCCTATAATTTGTGTATTTTATTAATAACATTTTTCCTTAATCACTTTATTTGTGATTGTTATGCTTTATTTATTACATTCCTAACATCAAAATCTAAACATACAAATTTTTTTACGTCTTAAAATAGTACACTGTTTAGGAGTTTTATATAATAAATGCGTAATAATGCAATGTTGAAAATATTAGGAAATTTAATAATATTATGTATAATCAAATACTAATATTTTATTATTCCTGTTAGGTATACCTAATTTGAAATAGGCATTGATTTTTTGCAAAACACAATTTCGTTGGACAACAAAAAATAAGCAGAACTACAAAAAATAGTCCTTAAGATTCACGTAAATTCGTTCAATAAATTTAATTCTAGGATAATTGAAAAATTATTCTTCAATTATCAATTATAAACTAATTTTTAATATGATTTATATTACATTTTTTTTAATAAAACTTTTTTTGCAATAATTTCGCAGTTTATCAAAATATCAGAACCGGTTTCATTAAAATTGTGGAACTAGAAAAAAATATTGCCATTCCACCGAGTGATATGATATTCCAGTCAACGTTTTTTGCCAGAACGTCGACGAAATACGCTTATTTTTATGTGTCACTAATGAATCGAATTGTGCTGCTCGTCTACTGATTGCACAGTCATATTGTAATTTTTGTACAGAGTAAAATGATAGAGCTAGCATTAACTATAGTTTATGAATAGCGATGTTTCCCTAAACTTTTTGTTTTCGTTTTGATAATGTCGGTAAACTTTTTCAATTTTGTTTTTTTTCAACACATTTTCTTTCTTATTTGCAGATGTATCTACTAGGAATCTATTAAAGATTTTTGGTTCATCAACGGCGAAGAGCTTCATCCAACCTGTCATTGCTATCGTATTTCATATCTTTGAAGATGGAAGGAAGTTACAATAACAACATTCAAGAAGCTTCATGTTCTTATCAGTCCGTCCCTTCAAAGAGGTTAGTGATCTTTGTTTCATTCACAGGGGAAAACTCAGACATTAATGTATTACTTGAATGGAAAATGAAAAAACAATCACGAACAAAACTTACGAAACACTCACTTACATTCAATAATAAGTTATACTAAGTTTTTATAATTTTAAATGTTTTTATCATGACGACATTCTCCTGATTTGGATTTATATGTATAACTTTCCAGTATAATTGTAATAAAGAAGTTCATTAATATTTTAAATTACCTTGCTCATTAAATGTTTTTTTTATAAAATAATGTTTTAATACAATTTATTGCAGTTTTTTGTATTGTTAAAGACATGCATTTTTATACGTTATCTGATAATAAAGAGGGCTCTGACGAGAAATTTGAGTATAATCGTTGAATAGAGAGAAAAATATATAAAAATTAAATTGAATCTACCGCATTGTACGTTTTGAGTAGATTAATTTGATATTTAATTTCATTTATACATACATAAAGCGCCCGAGAGAGTAAGGTTCCAAAACACTGAAAATGGGATTTCAAAACCATTTTAAAGGCAATTTTCTTACATATTCTGCAAAAAATATAGGAGTATATTTATATCACAAAAACTACTATTTTAAGTGTTTACTATAATGTTATTTGAGTTAATTTAAGATATATCCAAAACTCAAAAATGATAATTTCAGACATTACTATTTTACTGTGGGTGCGATACAATGCAAATCATCAAAGATTATTATAAGACGAGCAAATTTTTTTAACGATTCTCCCACCCAATATACAGTATAAGAACTTCTTACGAAGCTTACCCAAACAGAAGTTTTTTTACGAGATTTGCTTGTTACTCTAAGCTCTCTTTTTTAAAGAGAGTAAAGTTATAAGAATAGGGAAGAACTAGTGGTTAGAAAATCGCTCTCACTACGCCCCGTTTTTGGTATCGGATAGATGGGAGGGAATTCGGACATCACGTATATCTATGCATTCCGACACAAACCCATAAATCGATTGCAAAAGCAAAATCAAAATAATTTTTGATTAAATTTATTAGATGTTAATGTTTTTCTTTTGAATAAAATTTTGTCTTAATTTAAGACATCGACTGAGGGTGCTTGATGGAATTTCAATATCAAATTTGAATTATTGAGATTTTGTACACTTCCATGTATTTTGTCACTAACGACCCTGGTTTCGCCTTTCGGCATCTTCAGGCATTCGAGCGCACGAATGGACTCGATCTCGATGTCGTATTTGTATCTTCTATATAAACTTTTGAGTTATTGAGATTTTGTACACTTCATTGTATTTGTACATGGAAAACATGAAATACATGGAAGTGTACAAAATCTCAATAACTCAAATTTGACATCGAAATCCCATCAAGCACCCTCAGTCGATGTCTTAAATTAGATTCTATATAAACGTTAGACGCTGGTTACTGTCTGTCAGTTCGAGTCCATTCGTGCGCTCGAATGCGTGAAGATGCCGAAAGGCGAAACCCGTGTCGTTAGTGACAAAATACATGGAAGTGTACAAAATCTCAATAATTCAAATTTATAATTTTATCTTGTTAAAAATATAAATGATATTTCAATTGCTGGAATTTCATTTCGGACCAATGGAGAAGGTATGCTTCCTTATTAAATATATTTATTTTTTAATGAAGTCGGTTCATCGGATAACTGATATCCCGCATGTCACCGCAAGCCACTGATACCAACAGTCCTCAAGGAAAATCATTATTGGTTACTACTTTGTGATCAAATCAAAAATGCGTCTACGCACCGTAGAATGCGTAGCACTTTCTGTTGACACTTTACATGGCGTAGAATAATAAGATGCGTTTGAAGTACAATGATTTTCGCTTATTTAACTGTATGGGTACACTTAAACTGAAAAATTATGTTAATCTTGATTTTAAGTTGCTGAAATTTCCTTTTCAAATAGTGTAATTATTATATCCACTGCTGGATAAAAGATTTTAGCTGGTTTTAAACGGGCTTATGTAAAATTTTCTTTTATTTTTTTTGCGTAGTAATCTAGTAAATTTATCAATATTACTTTTAAGCCTTTTCACTGTGAAGAAAACAAATAGTCGACCATTCTACACACTCATAGTTGTTATTCATGTCAATGTTTCATCACAGGTGGGCAACGCATATACAAAATTGTATTTAACTTATTTCCTGCGCGAGACAGCTAATTGAAGGTCTTTGAAATAAAACGAGTAACCACATCAATTTATTGTTTGAATATAAGCTGACTAAAAATAGTCATTTTGCATTCGATTTGCCAAAAAAAAAAAACGTTTTTGCCCACCCTTGACGTAGATCATATAAGTAACACTCCTCGTTTTTAAAACGAAACATTAACTTTTACAATGTATAGTAAATGTTAGATAAAATATAGTATATACGCAATCATTCGATTAGATTATTTTCAATTGGTTCTACGAAAGTTTCACTTTTGTTTATTAGAGTAGGTAAGCATTGTTTTGTAATCTTACAATTATTGCCGAAGGCTAAGGTAGGATTGATGGATTAGTAATGTAAAATGATATAAACTTGTGGATACCAAATGAAAATATCTATGAGACACATCGGGAGCGCGAAAATGTTGGAGTGGGGTGGGTAGAAGGGAAGTTTTTAATAAATCAGACATTATTTAGGTTCCGGAACAAGAAGCGAGTGGTAGGGCCGAGCCTGCGGGCCCGTTTTCATAATTAACCGGGCCCCACTGTTTGATTTAGGGAATACAGTTATTAATAAGCATCCCTCTTGTACTTTGTCTCACTCGATCTCGTGCTATTTAAATCGGGATTGCTTGGTTCTTACTTCGCATTAATATACTTTAAAATCCGATTCGAGCTTGAATTATTTGAAGCCAAAAGATCTGTCAAAAGTCATACAAATCAGGAAATCGTGTTTTCTCGTTATATTCATCGGACCTAAGATAGTGACATACCTTAAAAACAAAACATAAAATAAAGTTGGATACGTTAATGTTAATACATAGCAGTATCACAAGCATTACAATATGTTGTTACAACGATTACAATTGATAGCAATATACTTTGAATGTGTAATTCTATATTATTTTCTCTGTAAAACATAACTCCAACCAGGGCATTCAATCTCGGACCCGTTTTACGATCAGGAGATTTCGGGATTCAGAATTTCTCAATCCCGGGATCGCTCATTAAGTGTAATTTCATGTTGTGTTAGAGTGTACATTTAAAATTTAATTTGTGTCCATTATTGCTTCAATTGGAATGTGTATATCAGTATATATTTTTTTCGTCATTACAACGGTTTGTTTTTTGTTGATTTAACACATTGAGTCCCGGAGTCGTGTTTTCATGTGATACTACAGCCATCGCTTGAGTCCCGGAACCGTGTTTTCACGTGATAGACCAGCCTATCAAAAACAGTAATGTTTGAGTCATTAGACGATACGTATTGCAACGTAATCCTGGTTTTAATTATAGTCAAGATATAAAACTTTCCAAAACAGTCATCTAATTCGTGTTATTGCCAAAATAGGTTTTGATTTCATCGACTTAAAATATCAATCGAATTTTAGTTCTATAATACTCCCCCTTCTAGAGACGATATTTCGGTGACACCGAGTCCACTCCGAGCTAGATTTTTTCCAAGATCTACAAGACAGGTTGTCGGGAGATATGTCTAACCACATATTGATACCAATACCGTCATCAGAAAAAAAATAAGCCTTGTAGAACATGCAAGGTGTGTGCAAAGCACAAGAAAAGGAGTGAGACTAGGTACATATGTAAACATTGTCGTGTGGCTCTTCACAAAGAGACTTGTTGGCAATTTTACGATACAAAAAAAAAAATATTAAAATGTTTTAAACAATTCCAAAAAGTTTCATTTGATTTCATCCACTATTTCTATAGTTATAACACTTTTAGTAAACGCTTAACAAAAATGATATTTCTTCAAAAATGGGCCGGGCACAGGGGTTGGTTTTACCTGATTTTGGCCGGAGCTGAGTTCAATCAGACGGTCATTTACAAAAAAAGAGAAATATTAAAAAAAAAACCCAATGATAAAAATAATTTTATATTTTATTTATAGAATTACTTTGGTATGTTTTACCAAATGGTATCCAAAAAGAGGACATGTCCTTCAATTCGACTTTAAATGTTGTCCTCCATTCATTCAAGAAGCGGTCCTAATTTGTCCTCCATTTCAAATTGATTAAGAACGGCTGTTACGAATTATGAGAAGGAAGGAAACTACAATAAATTTCTATTAATGTTATAGCTATTTTATTGTCTTCATGTCAATCTCGGGATTATGGGATTGGAAGCCCCAACTCCAACCGTACCCAGGAAAAGATTTTTGTAATAGGTTCCTTATCAGCTGTTGCTCTGAACATGGCTGAAGAGTTGAACTAGTCTCTCAGGACATAATCTATTATCAATATGCAGTTTTTTCCATGCGATATTATATATTATTAGATACAGTCTGAGGATGCTCTCTAATCAATTGAAAAGCGTGTTATACGTCAGTGGAGCTATCATAATAAATTACTTTTATTATGTTTTTAAAAATACTTTAAATGAGAAAATCAATATAATTTATAAATTGCCAGTATTGAAAATCATTCGGTATTCTTGAATAATGTACGGCCGTACTTGGGAATAATTAGCCATGCAGAGAGTTTTTACTTTAATATTTATAATAACAGATAATAACATCATTTTTTTTGAAGATTCACATTATGATTTTTAATGATATCATTTACGACATCAATAAATACGTTGAATCGTTGACGCCAGTCGAAACGACAACCCAAGCCTACGCGATTTTTTAATGAATGTTTTTTGTTGCCAAAAATAAAATTATCAAGCCAAGCAAGTAGTCAGTTGATACCTGTTTTTGGAAATGAAGAAAACACTTTACGAGCGATATCAATTTTTAGTCCCGTTTAAAATGAGCGACTAGCATATAGATAAATCATTTTTAAATGCCAATTAGTAATTTAATGTGGGTAGTCAAAAAATACAAAAAAAAAGTTTACTTTTTAAAACACGAAATTTTGCCTGAAAAATATGTAATTTTGATGAAAAATATGCAAAGGAGAAACTGATATGGCCCTGTTTATTCCGGAAAAATCCGATATCTAGTTGTTATTGAACGGTAGGAGATCGTAGCCTGGCGGCGTAGATTTAATTACGTTGATACAGAAATCCGGTTTAAATATTGACAACTGTAAAATAAAGCCCACATTTTGATATAATTAACTCACTCTGTTTTCCGTTCTGCGCTTCGCCTCGCTTCCAGCAGCTTTCCAACAATGCGACTCGTTCGCAGCTTCTGAACTTTACGGTATTGCCAGGCCAGTCCCTAGGCAATATATAGCCCCAAGCGAAGCTTTTAAATGGGCACTGGTACAGAAAAAATACAATGATATGTAAGCCAGAATCGCAGAATATGTAATAATATCGTCTTTAGTTAGCATTACAAACAAAAATAAACACAATATTAATTAATAGCTTACTTTTTATCGTGCGATAATAGGTACGTTAAAATACATATCGAAAATGTATCTAAACATTATTCCATAAACGTCGTCATCTGTGGTCTAGCGATAAGAGCTTTGCTTTAGTGATCAGGTGGGTCCTGGTTCAAGTCCCAGCGAGGTCTACATCAAATTTAGATTTTTTTCAATTTAAATTTGTGATCTTGGACATAAATGATTTATAAAAATCATCATCTACGAGTGTAACTCGTAGGATTTTTCAATTTTCAAAGTATTTCGCGCATTGGCTGTGAGCTGTAATGCCAGATAGTTTTTTTTAATTAAAAATAATTACTATTTAAATACTAATTTCTTGTGTGCCCTAATTAATTGCAGTATTTGGAAATAAAATGATTAAACAATCCAGTTTACTTAAACAAATTTTTTTACAATCAAATTGTAATACAATTTGAGAAAAAATCGTTCTTTGCATTCGATTTGGCAAAAAGTGTCCCTGTCTTGTATAAGCAATAATAATGTTATCGTAGCTGCAATTATTGTCCTCCCCAATTTATTGATTCCCTTGACACATTTCACCTTTAAATAGTCAAATTGAAGACAATACATTAATTATATTGTCTTAAACTTTAATTTTGCATAGTATCAACATTAAAGATAGATTAATAATAGGTGTGTATTTCTACGAAATACTTTGAATTCAAATTCCAACCGTTTTTAAGTTAAAGTTGGTTTCAAGCGTCTTGTAGAATGTGCACTGGGATACAACAATCAAGACTAACTAGTAATCAATGGATTTAATTTTTTTATTAAAAAAGTCCAATATAATTCAAGATTATCTGATATTATTCGATAACTAGAGATGTTATTTTTAATAGGCATGATATGTCATACAGTAACTTTTATTATCGCAATTAGTGCAAATGTAAATATCAAATTTTTTCAATCATGTCTAAACTACATTGTCATTTACGGCCATCCTGAAGTGTGATCCTTACGTACTGCCAAACTATCGCTAAATTATTTATCACGAAGTTCTACCTCTTGCGGGTTCTCATTTTCAAAGTTTTCAGTCGTTTTCATAATTTTGCTGTTCATGAGACGTTATCCAAAGAAGACGTGATAAATACCTTCATGTTATTGCTAATAGAACTCGCTTGAACACGTATTTCAAACTCACATATAAAAAATACACTATTCTTTTAATTTTTGATTTGATATATAAATTCAAGAACCAATTTAGGCTAAGCAAACATTTGACCTAAATCAGTAAAGGTAGATTTTTATGTTTCAAGCCAATGTTTCATTAAAAAATTTGGAAAATGATGAAAGCTGATTTGAGTATATTTATTGACAGCCTATTTATGAGACAGATTGATTGGTGTACCACATCTGAAAATGAAGGTTGGGTGGCAGACCTACAACCAGTCCTCGCTAAATAATCTACGTTTCAAGAATTCCATCTATTTATCTGTTTTAAATTATTCACACAAAATCATTTTTTAATATTCATGTATTATCTTGTTGATACGTCTTTTATCCGATAGCTGCATTGGATACAACGGAAATATGTATTTACTAAATCGATTTAAATATTAAGCGTTGCAAATCTTTAAAATATCGTAAGCACTGCTAAATCAATTGATTCCATCTAAACTACAATTATTATAATGAGTGTAAGAAAATCTGAAATGTTAATTCAAGCCTAGAGAATCGTTCCTCGAAAATATATTTGAATTAAGTCTTGCCAGTTGACAATAAATTTAGTACACATCCCACTGCAAGGTGTTAAATAAATTTACGTTACAGTGCAATGTAGTGGTAACATTGAATATCGCTTGATCTGACGCCCAATTCAATTTTGAATATGGAAACCGTGCAAACTAATAGTCTATCACGCTACACATACTGCTTACGAGGGATAGCTTATCAGATAAGTTAGCTAGGTATTTCAGTTGACACCAGAAAATATATAGCATAGTCCGTGTTAAGCTCGCATATTTAAAATTATGCATTTTCATATTGCAGCCTCGGAGAAGTTAATGTAGACTCTCGTTTCAAATTATTATTTTCACAAACAAGATAACATCAAAAATGCGTTCGCGGAAAGTTCGTTTCTATGAATAAAATTGCTACGTAAATATAACCCGTTTTTACTATCTGTACAACGATTTTATTTACAGCTGCCTCGGTGCAAGTATTTGACAAAAGGTTGAAATTAGTTAATGAACGATGAAAACTTTGAATTATTATTATTTTTTTAAATGTTGACCAAAGCCAATTGAACGCTCAATTTTACAGTTTGATGAACATAGCGCTTTATGCACGTTTTTATGATTACTTTCGAAAAATATCGCTGTTGTTTCTGCAAAATGTGATGCTGAATATTGATGTATCGATCACGTACCATTAAAAATGAATCGTTAAAAAACTATTGATTTATAACTGCATGTGAATCTAGTGAGTAGATTTAAAAACATTTTTTTTCGGTTAAAATATACAATTTTTGCACTTTTGTATGTTTTTTTGACTAAAATAGTTTCAATTTTTGCATGACAAAGGAATATTTTTATATAAATAGCTCAAAACACGATATTTTTGTCTTACGTTTTTTGCCTTACTTAATTACAAACAATCTTTGGTTAAAAAACCCTGTAGAAATTCTTTGAGTAATCCATATTTTCCAGATTGTGATAGGAATCAGCTGTGGTAGATTTCGTATTTAAGAATTTCAACTCACAAGTTATACCTGAAGTTAGAAAATGTATGAAATATACAAAACAATTCCATTTGACTCATTAAGGTATAGTTGATTGGTAGTCCATTATTTTTTCATGTTTAATTTTCCTTCTTCATAACCATAAATAATTTCAATCTAAAAATAGTTCACCTGATTCTTTAAGAAAACCAAGCCTTCTGACCGTTATTTTTTTCATTTCTGTTTTCGTTCCGGTTCGAGTAAAAAAGTATATTTTATTCGGTTCCGGTTTTTGTTCCAATAAAAAAATTTTTTTTCGGTTTTTGGTTGAGCTCCGAGTGATTTATTTTAAATGGTTTTATTTGTATAAAAATAAAATTTAGAACATTTAATGGTACTTGCATAGAGTAGTGCCGCGCTTCGAAACCAATAGTTATGCTGAACCGTGCATCCGTAACCATATTTTTTTTTAAATATATTATAAATTATGAGAATCATGTCGAAATGCGTCACAGATTTTTTAATGATTTCTTTGCGAGTGTTCGAACATAAACCGAACCGAAAAAACTGATATTTTTCGGTTCGGTTCCGGTTTTCGTTCCGACAAAAATAACGGTTTTTTGTTTTCGGTTCAGTTCCAGTTTGAAGCCCTGAACAAAACTGAATTATTTTTTTAAAACTTTTACTGTTCAAAATCCGTGTTATGCGAATAACACGGATTTGTTCATACAAAATTAGGGTGTACGTTCCAAAAAATATCGAACTTTGTTAATATCCTTTTTTTTTAATAAACAATCGAAAAAATATATATTTACGTATTGATTGTAAAAAACTTTAATAATGTAATGATATATTATTCATTCATCATCGCTATCACTTACAATTCTATATGCTTCTATGACTATTTTTCACTATCAGGAGGACTCTGGAGTTCTTTTGGATTTAGGCTTTAAAATTCTGTAATAAGAGGCTTTATAAATTCTGTAATAAATCTTTATGTATTTCGTGATAAGTAGTCAAGATCTGTTATAATTCCCTCTTGAACTTTAAACTTCTTACTTTTAAGGTGTTAACTGTCAATTCTTGGTGGAAAGACATTATATTTTAAAAAATAAAACACAATTCATTTGTACTACTTCCACATATTTGAACTTCTTTGTATTATAGGATCGTTTTCTATACAAAAAAAGCTGAAACCTTGTCATATAAAGCATGTTGTACAAAAGTATGTCACAATTCATCAACAGTGTTCTATCAAAACCGGGTTATACGAGGCCCAAGAGTACTATATTAAAATATTACGTTTATTCATAGATATCAAAGTTCACTTATTTGACATAATCTTGTAAATATCTATAATTTTTCCATGTTCACTACATTTCTCTTCACTCTACAGTCCCTGAAACGTGAATTTTGCTTGGTGATCGGTTATATCGATATATGAAAAATTTAATGCGACCCTTCAACCGAAAAAAATGCCGAATAGGACACAGATTAGTGAGAAAAATCGGTGTCGCGTTTCGTGTTATCACGTTTGCTTACTAGCTGTTTTGCACAGTGGAAAACCTGCGTATATACACATATGAGATATTATCTCTACGAAGCATAACAAATAGTTATAATACTTAGATTAGCGACGGCAATAATACGACCTGTAAGATATCATCGCCGTGCATATCCTCTGGGCATATTGTTTTCCAACGGTTCTTGTGTATTGCATTTATGCATAAAGACATAATCTCCACAGGGCCGAACATAAACGTGGAGTAGCCCCTATGAATACTTGCCCAAGGTGCGACTGAAATCCGGATAGCAGATATGGGTTCTGAATTTTTTTCATTGTCGATTGATGTTATAGTGCACATTATTCCGTCGCGTTTCTAGAAGAAAAAGCTATATCGAAAAAATGACATATTGAGTTAGTTATACCAGAATGTTCCTTATTTCAAACTCTACCGTATGGAAGAACGCAGTCCAATTACTTAAAACTAGTATTTAACGGTTAGTGTCTTATTCCAGAACAACGACGATTTGATTTGTTAATCAAATGGTTTTAAAGCTCTCTTCTTGGTGGAAAGCCATTATAAGGTAAAAATTAAGGTAAACATTAGCAAAATATTTAGGAACACAAGAATTATGAATTCAAAATACTTGATCACGCCACTATCAGAACTATCTTTTAATATTACTACAACAGAACTACATCTGGTACTGACGATGGTGTAATGCCAAAATAGCTATCAAAGATATGAAATGATTCTTGTGGAATTAATGTTTACCTCATTATAACGGAGTTTTATCAAATAAATGATCATTCAATCAATGAATCGAATTTACATAAAATTAAAATTGGTAACTTAGTTATTCTATTGACTTTGTCACTACCGTAACGCGTTTCGTTTCTTTAAGAAACATCTTCAGGCTAACTATATTAATAAGGTAAACAGGGATTCTAATTCTTAAATTAAAAATGAAGGGTAGGGTGGATTTGTTTCCTTCTTCTAACCGCGGGAAGGGGGTAAGACACAAACAATGAATGGTAGTACTAATTACTAGTGTTATAAATAGTGTACAAATGAATTTCCACAAAGTTACCACCGAATCCATAGAAAATAATCGAATTAAATTTACTATCTTATTTTATTATATAGTTCTTCCAAATAATGAAAGGCATTTTTTTAAATAAAACAATGTAAAATTATCGAAACCTGTTTCGCTCAGCGAGTGAGTGTTTTCAACAGAATATAATGCTAAATCGCAATTGGCCAGGGCTATTTATAACTAATGAGAGAGTATATTATAATACATCGGTGTCTGATAATACGATATTTTTAAGGATAATTAAATAAATTATTAAGAAATAAGAGTAAAAAATCTCTCCGTAAAAGTGAATCTGTGAATAGTAACATTTATTAGTGAAATAATAAATGCATAGGGGATGGTTCGTCCGGCGGAATAAGAAAGAGATGGAATCCGCACGACGGAGTTGTGAGAGGAAAATGTTTATTTGACGTTACTTGTACATAGATGTCAATCGTTCTTTAAACTTACATCTTAATCTGACCCACTTTATGCCCGAATTAAACATTACATTGCGATAATCCTATAAACCAGTGATAACAACTAATATCAATAACCGTAAACGTAGGCTGACCATTAATCATTGAGACAAAAACGGGACGATATTTAATTTAGTAAATTAAAAAAACTTGTTTTCTTATGCAAAATGTTTGTATTACGAAGAATTACTATGTTGGTGAAAAACCGTGTAATGAGCGATAGTTATCACCGAAAGTTTCGAAACCATTACAGGTTTCAGTCTCATGTAATAATTTTATTGATTGTATTTTCGTTTACTTGGTAGGACACCATTATAATAGGATACAATATCAAAGTATTTAGTTTTATAAAATTTTATTGGTTAGTTGATTGTGGCTTAACAGAATTGAAAGACTTAGTCTGTACCCACTTTAGAAATAAGTTATGCATGCTACTGAAAGCCTACTTCTTAACCAGTGATTACTCCGCAAAAAAAATATGTTTAACTTAAACTTTGGCTTCCGACCCAAACAATATTGGGCACCCTTAACATACGTCATTTCCTTTTTGATTAGTTTCTAGTCGAATGGTCTCACAGATCCGCCCATAACCAAAGTAATATGGAAGTTAATCTTCAATATTTTTTTCCCTCTTTACAATGATGTAAACTAAACTTACTGGTAAAAAGCGTGGGTTACAGCCATTGTAATAATTCATTGTTTTTAATAATCATCTGAAAACTGACATTTATATTATTTATGATACTACACGCGTGTATGCAATAAAAATATTAATTCTCTCAATAGACATTTCAGTTTTTTTTTAAAACAAACAGGATTCATTTGATGTGTCGAAATAGTTTTATTCTTCTTCTCACGTCACCGAATTCTATAAAATTTAGAAACTATTATTACGTCGACGGTGTTTTGGACAATTGATGTAACCCTCAAAATTGAAATTATTCTGGATTTTCAAAAGTAAAAACTGTTTTTATCGAAAACATTATACGGTGAGTTTGCGTTATGAATCTTTGAAATGCACTCCTGTAAATTCTCTTGTTTGCAGATACGGTATTATACGTAAGGAGTATCGATATAATAGTGGCTTACATCAAGTGGGGGGTCAGAGTTTTAAAACCTTAAACCAATCTAAAATGATGTTTGCCTTCCAAAAAGGGGCCAGTTTATTTTTCTAATTCACATCATTTAGCTCAGGCCTGCTCTGTCGTCTTTAAAATGGGATCCTGTCATGAACTAATTTACGTATTTGTTGAGGGTTACATCAATTGTCCAAAACACCGTCGAATTATATACCAGGTGGTAGTGCCACTCACCAAAATTCTTTAACGTGGCTTAGCTCACTAGCAGAAATTATTTTCATTAAAATTACATTCAGGCTTTATTAAAAGGATAAGCTGAGCGACTGAATAACGACCAGTTTTCGTAATGATACCTTCTGTTAAAAATCTTCATTATGAATCCATATGCTCCATATTTGGAGCGGATGTAGTTATATTTCAGTCAAGATCATTGCAGTAGATATTGTATGATTGTGCCAATTTTTTTAGATGTTTAATTTAAAAAAAAATGTTCAGATGTTTTATCTTTTCGGCTTATGCCAATACGCAAAATATTTTGAATTTGTAAAATCAATAATAAACTTAACTCGATGAGAATATTATAAGTCACTCGAGATCAACTCAAGAAGAAACGACATCACATGCACTCATGTCCAAGATCTCAAATTTAAATTTGTTATTGACCTTGCTGGGACTTGACCCAGACCCACCTGACACCTGGTTTCCACCTATGCTCTACATCAGTGGCCCCCAAACTTATACCCATGTAAACCTTCTTAAAGAAAAAACCTGACCATGAACCAGCAAGTAAAATAACTCTACATAACTGCATAATAGAAAAATTCTAAAACTAATTTTGATGTCTTGAATGGTGATGTAAAAATAAAATATAAATAAACATTTTGATATTTAAAGTATGGTGAGGTTCAAAACTGCACTAAAACTACGTTCTATTAAATAGGAAGACGGGAAAGCAATCAACAGCCTGTATACAGTGACCCATAATGCAGGATATAAAATTGGTATCCGTTTTCGTATCCAGAATTGTTGGTATCTTTGTTCAAACATTGGTATTCGCTCTTCATTTGTAGATAATACAATAAATTGCTCCTGTATTAGTATGGATTCATCCGAGTTTGTGGGTTTGCATGCAAAAGGGTCCAACACCCAACAAATCGTTACCAATTTATTTCAACTTTCATAATAACGACCCGACGTTGTCCACACACCCCCAAATGATTTGCCACAGACCCCTTCAGCGGTCACAAGGACCCCTGGGGGTCCGTAGGAACCACTGCTTTACATACCAATGTATTATATCATTTACTGTATAATAGTTCTGACCGCAAAGCTCAGTTGCTCACTGTCTCAGCTTCCGCCCCGCGTTCGGACTAAGAATTTCCATGTATTAATACGACCATTTACAACTTCAAAACAACTGCTGTTAAATTTTACAATCGGTAGTCTTAATTCCCTTCTCCGGATCGGTTATGACCTATAGTGTTATAATAAAATTCATTCATTCAAACTAATATTTTATGCTGGGGCAGCAGTCGATTTAAAAATAATTGTTTTTTTTTTGCTATATTATTGTTCGTTTTTATTGACAGTATGTATGTACATTCAGCAGAATAAGTAGTCTGAGAAATGAATATAATTAATGCATATGAAATTCAAGGTCGATATATTCATATAAATTCCTACCTCCTTGGCAAAGTTACGTGTTTCTTTTTTTTTTCATTTTAGACACTTTTTATTTTTAGGCAAATAACACGGTGGCCTGATATTTTTACGGGTATTATTTTGCCAATATTGACGGTGTGTTGGCCAATCGATGTAACCCTCAAAATTGAAATTGTTCAGAAGAGAGTAAAAACTGTTTTTATCGAAAACATTATAATGGTGAGTTGCGTTATGAATCGATGAAATAAACTTTGTAAATTGTCATGTTGGAAGACACGGGATTATCCGTAGGAAGTGTCGACATAATAGTGGCTTACATCAAGTGGCCGGGTCAGAATTTTTAAATCTAAAACCAATGTAAAATGATGTTTCCCTTTCAAAAAGTGGAAAATTTATTTTTGTATTTTACATCATTTGGCTGAGATCTTTTCTGTCGTTTTTAAAATGAGATCCAATCATTAACTCATTTTCGTATTTTTGAGGATTACGTCAACTGGCCAAAACACTATCGATATATTAAGTGCATCAACTATTGAAATATTGAAATTTTATTTACATATTCGTCAAAAAATACATATCTGCTTTTGTCAAAAAGTTTTCATTCGCTGTTATATTGTACCTTACCTTATAATGGCAGATCTTGAATTTTAATGGTGTCGAGGATGTTTTAAAATATATATTATACCATGTCCATTTTCAATGTGTATTACATGAATTCCAAATGATCGCCTATATGATATCATCAGTTTGAGATTGATTGACCAAAAACGCCATCTAAAATTAACAAATTTGTATAATTTAAGACATCGACTGACAGTTTTGAGTTCACTCGTATGCTCGAATACCTGAAGATGCCGAAAAGTTGAATCCCTTGTTGTTAGTGACAAAATACATGGAAATGTACAAAATTTCAATTATTAAATTTTCAAAAAAATTTAACAAATTTTTATTTTATTTTACTAACCTAATCCGCCTTCAATGAATATTAACTCTTAATGAAGCATCTAAATATTAGTTGTTATTACGACTACTTCTTCGCAGACGGCAATGACCGTCTAAGAACTGAGCAGTAGTTAACAAATCGCTATTCCTACCCTTCCGTTTTAAGACAGAAGGGCGGAAAAAATTCACAAAGATCAATGTATTGAAAAATCAATTTATGAAGGTGTTCGTTCTCGGATCAATTTCGTCAAAACAGATGTTTGAGGAACCGTTACAACATCGAAGATGTATTAATGATAACTATCTATACATCTTTAACAGTTAATTGAATTTTATCTTTGAAAGTTAATTGAAATTAATGTAAGATTATTAATTATTACCTAACAATTTAATCAGTGCTAGGCTTGGAGAAAGCTGTAGTGATCTCGTATCAGCAGAGTTGAGGCAGTGCAGGTATTTTCCAAAGTATGTATTCCGTTGCATTGTTTGAACTTTAAAGTATTGTTTCGATTCTAGCATAAAAGCAAAACCACGCAAGAGTTATGGCTGCCATTTTTGTTTTGCCTAAAGGCATCACCTCGGCTGTTGGTATCAGACGGGTATACCCACTCGTTGCCCTTAGGCTCTATAAATATTAGGTAGGTATATAAGGCTCACAGAATCCAACATTACAAATTTTATATTGTGTACTTTTTATGTATGGTCACAGAGAAAAACGTTTTATCATTCTTTGTATATACAAAAATAGTGGCTCGTGTGGCTTATTATTCTTACTGTGACAGAGCTGTATTCAGAAGTGTAATTTTATATCACCAGCCTCTTCTGAATACCACTTCGAAGATTCTTTTTCTTTGTGGTCACTTATGTTATCGTTATAGACTTACAAAACGTTCATAAATTATTATGTTTCTATGTTAACATTTTTTTTAAAACTAAATCTCGAAGTTTTTACTTCACTTTAAAGTCACAGTATTAGTTACAACTTTTGAACTCCATTTTAACTCAACCTTTAAGGTATATTTCAATTGACACTGGAACCGAAGTTATGTGTATTTTATACTATAAACTTAATCCTTAATTTGAAGCTTAAGAACTGACGTCCTACTTGAAAAAAAAGAAACTCGTCAACAAGTATTTATTAACTACGATTAATTAAGCTCGAAATGCTTGATGGAATTTCAACATCAAATTTGAATTGTGGAGATTTTGTACATTTCCATGTATTTTGTCACTAACGACCTGACTTTCGTACACGAATGGACTCGAATTGACATACAGTAAACAATTTGGATTATTGAGATTTTGTACACTTCCATGTATTTTGTCACTAACGACCCGGGTTTCGCCTTTCGGCATCTTCAGGCACTCGAGCACACGATTAATATTGAAATTCCATCAAGCACCCTCAGTCGATGTCTTAAATTAAACTTAAATTATACAGTAAACAGCTTTTTTCCTACTGAAACTATTATGTGGAGTCTGCGAAGCGGTCTCCTAGTTTCCTGGCTACAGTCAGTGCTAGGGTGGGTACAGACTAAGTCTTTATTTCCCTTTACCGCATGTAAGCTAGCTAAGTACTACTATCTAAAAAGATTCTGTCAGCTGAATTTTGTGTGGGGAAAACACTTAAGAAAAACCCCTTACGAGAATGATTATCTTTGAATCATTTAAAAAAGTTAAATTCTTACCAAGAATTTGTCGTAATATCGTAAGCTTGAAGAGCTTACTATTCTTATTTTAGACATGTCCAGACAGTAAACAGTGTCTGACGTTTACATATAAGATAAAAATACGACAACATATTAAAAGTCTAGGACCCACACTGCTACCTGAAATTAATCCCAAAAAAACCCGAGAATAACCTTAATCCTTGTTGGTAAAACAAACGCATTAATAAAGTAAAAGGATAATAACGATTACAGGTGGCCAAAATAAGGTTACCAATGATTTTATACTTATAATAGAAAGGTGCGTTTTAAAAAAATTTGAAGAAAGGATACATATACTCAATCTTTCTAAATTAGTGAGTTCTGTTTGGTGACTATGAGATGAATTTATTAATATTGAAAGATCATTATTTTGATTGTTAATTTATGTTTTTTAAGAACTCTAAGAGAGTCTGTGTACTCGAATGCCTGAAAATGCTGAAAGGCGAAACCCGGGTTGTTAGTGACAAAAAACATGGAGATGCATAAAATCTCAACAATTCAATTAAAATACATAATTAATTTTCGTTGAATTCTTATAATATGGCGTTATTAAAGTAATTGATATTTACGTAAAATGACAAACCTAGCAATCGCTTTGTGTTTGAAGTGTCAATCACAAATCAATTGTTTTATATTTGTATACCGTCATTTTAAATTTGACACAGTTTATAATCTAATAAATAGATTGTTTTGATTTGAATTCATAATTAATACGATCGACCGTGGGTAATGTTTGATTAAACCCCAATTTGATATTTAAATATTATAGTTTATACAAGGCGTAAACGGGTCATAGTTATGTAAACTACAACGAGTCGGGAATTAATAACAGTCTGTTAACAATGTTTCCTTGAATTAAAATATAGTTAACAAGAATCAACCATAATAAGATAAAATATCAAAGTATTCAGTTCTAAAAAAATTTGTAGAACTAAATACTTTGATATTTTATCGTATTATTTTGGAGCTCTACCAAATAAATACCAATTCAATCAATAAGATTCAACCATACTCGTTATAAAATAAAATAAATATTTATAAATTAAAATCGTCGTTCTGGAAGAAAACACTAAATCGAAAAAATGACATATTGAGTTAGCTATACCAAAATGTTCCTTTTTCCAAATTTTATCGTATGACAGAACTCACTTATTTTTATAAATTACACTTTTACTTGAAAACAGTTTTGCACAAACAAACAAAATGAAAAACGTATGGTATTTCAAGCATTTGGCAAACTTTAAAGTCCAATTACTCAAAACTAGTATTTTTCAGTAAGTGTCTTCTTCCAGAACAACGACGATTAATATCGTATGGTTGGTTAAAATATCCTCAATTATGTATTTGTTTATATGAATTTATTACTGAATAAAACAATATTTAAAATTAAATAAATGTAGTGGAAATCTCTAATCTCTTTAAGGACAGATTAGAAAAAAGGTGGGCAAAATTTTTTTATCCTTATCTTCTCTCCTGTGTGAAACAGTTATTTGGCACTACCACAAATGAAATTATTTTTATAATTACTGATTGGGACGATATTTATTGCAATCAGACTTGAATGAGACAGTCAATCACTTTTTTTCGTTCGATTTCTTAAAACTGTGATTTTTGCCCATTTTTGGTTTTGACGAAGCAGCATAACATAAAGTAAAACACAATTCGTTTGTACTACTTCCACATGTTTATAATAATGAGGATCGGTTTCACTCATCACGAGCATTATCAACTGATAAAAATACAAACATAACAGGACTATTTATAGAAAATAAAATGTTAAAAACTAAAATATATACAACAGTTGGTTCATGAACTTAGCTTAATGAATATTTAAGCATCAGTGACGTCATTAAAATTTTTTCCTCAGTTAATGGACTCTTAATGTAGCTATATTTGTGATTTCAGATTAGTATTTATTGATTTGTAAGAGGTCCTTAAAATTTTAATTGTAGACTATTTTATTTGGAGTATGTATAATTTGTTTGATGATAAGTAATTTCTAGTCTTACTTCATGAACCAACTGTTTTATATACCTAAATTTTTAACGTTCAATTTTACATAAATAGGCCCGTTATATTTGTTTTTTTATCAGTTGATAACGCTTGTGATGAGCGAAACCGATCCTGATCATTATAAACATGTGGCCGTAGTACAACGAATTGTGTTTTATTTTTCAAAATATAATGCCTTTCCATCAAAAATTGACAGTTAACATTTTAAAAGTGATAATATAAAGTGTTTTACACAATAAATCCAAAACAGAAAAACAAAAACGCTATCTTTCTATCAGTCTGAATCAGTTTCAACTTTATTTACAATCATGACGAGTGTAGGTGTGTTCTTTTGAGAATGTTGAATTTTTGCTGTAATTAATAATAGGCTAATAGTAAAAATCTTTTTTGAAATCAGATATGCTATAAATTGTGCATGATTGTTTTTGATATAATAAATTAAATATTATTTATTTTGTTTATAATATATGTGTCTTTTATTTGACTATTTAGTTTTTCAATTTCATTATATTGCGGTAAAACTCTGATATATTTAAGACAACACTGTTCATCATCATACATATAAAATATATTATGACTCCCTAAGAAGGGGGCAGTTAGTGTACATTGCAGAGTTTACAAATGAATTTAAGGTATTTTAACATATTATTCTTCTTCCCATATGTAAACTATGTTTTTAATATTGCTGTGTAAAAAATATATAAAATAGTATTATATTTTTATATATTTCTTCACATTATTTAGATTAAACGTTACTCCCTTGTGTTTGTGTATAGCACTATTAAACTGGTCGCCATCATTTTATAAACTTCTACATACAAATAACTATATTAAAGCGAATCTTGCTTGAATGAAAATATGTTTTTATATTACGGTTTTCATTTTTTTTTACACATTTTATTTCAAACTCCTTCTAATTAAAATAATCACATTTTGCTTTGTTATCTGCTGGATTTTGTCTACCATGCGAATTATTTTTAACATTATTCTAAGAATGTTATTTCAGCCCTCGAATCTTTTAAACGTTTCCTATATTTCATTGCTTAACCTCTTTTACGATTTAAAGATTTAATATTTCGCGCGATCTATTCTATCTGCTATTGGCTAATATTTTTTGACTTTGAACGGATCACAGTGTGCCAAGTTAAACGAAACAGTACATTAAAGTAGCTACGTGAATTATCGAAGATAATTTTGAATAACTTAATTTTTCATTGAAAATGTTTATATAGCTTTGCATGAAAATGACACCAGTAAAATAGCAACTTGACTACATGCAGTATTGCCTATTGCTGTAAAATATTTGTATGCCTTTACTTTTATTATCGCATATTTTACATAAATAAAAGACTTAATTAGTATGGAATACTATCGAGGTATATTTATTTAATCTGCAATTTTTGGTATATTGTTAATTAAAATGGCTCTCTTGAAAAGTATTAACATTAGACATAATTTTCTACGCATTTGAGACATAAAAAATACCACGGTGTTTTTATTTTAAACTAGTGAGAACCCGGCATGCGTTGCAATGCCACTCAAAGAAAGAAAGTGTTTGGGTTTTAATTCCTTTTATTGAAATGCTTTTGGATTAGAGATCTGCACGGGCCGAAAATTTATAAAATCACCCTGTCCGAGCCCAACATCTTCAGACACAGCCCAGCCCGAGCCTCAATATCACACTTGTTACCCGAACCCGACCCGAAAACCAGTTTTTTTTTCAGCCCGAAAAAAGCCTGATTTTTTCAATATAGAAATTCATTTATACATTTCAAACAACATATCCTATCGTTACCATATTTCCCATAACACATGTGAAATAAATTATTTCAGTTATGAATAGTATTAGCTTATGTCTGACTCATGACCCGAACATTGTCCGAAATATGAAAATTAAATGCCTGCAGTATAAAGTATAAACTCTGCATAGACCATGCCCGGGCCATGCAGACCTCTATTTTGGATACGCAATAATTTTCCGTGTGCGTATGCGAATAAATCAGAAGGTTTTTCCGATATATCGCTGTATGTAGGTATTTGACTCTTTTTTTAGATTTTTTTTTCAGAAACCTTCACGGGTGTGCCTACAATAAATCCCCAAAGTTTCATCGAAATCGGATGAATGGTAAAGGAACGCATAGAGGACAAACAAACAAACATACATTCATTTTTAAATATACATAGATTCATTAATATATTTACCTTTTGTAATATATTGTAATATAGGTATTTTGCGTCTGTCAGCTGGCTTTGACGAACATTGTTAACCACTTATATGTGAAATTGCTGCAATTTGGATTCGTGTTTATACATATAAATTGCGTTTTTATAGTTGCTAATTGCATTGCGTATATTAATGTGCCTGTCCAAAATATGCGTTGTTTTATATTATCGTATTTTATTTATCAAATATACTTCTTTCTTTGAACAAATACAATTACAAAGACCATATGTCTTTACATGTATCTTTTTACTTATTTATTGCAAAGCGAACGAACTATGTATAATAAAAATACCACTTGCCATTCTTGCCGTTGTAAAATATTATGGATTTCACTAAAAAATCATAAAAATATCTTATTTCTTTAAATAAAGCTGATAACCTTGGCGTACGTACTGTAATATTAGGTAATTATTAATCAAAAATCACTTGAGAAATAATATATAAAAGTTCTGTAATTATTTAATCAGTTTCTTATTCATTTTTTTGGTCAATAAGTATAAATATGCAGGTTTGGAAATAAATACAGTGGAACGCACATCCTCGCATTCGTCGCTTTCCCGCATTTATCGTCTCGGCCGAAAAACACGAAACATTCATCGTTTTCCCGCATTCGCTGTTTTGCTTTAGTATTCTTTTCACCGCAGTTCCAATATACTTAGTAAATCAAAGAAATTTTCGGTTGCATTTTGAAAACATATTTACATTGAGAGTTGTTAATATAACTTAATCTAAAACTATTTACTGACCGCTTTTATAATTAGTTGCTAACAATTTATTAATTTAGTTACTGCCGTATATGCATTCAATTACTGACCGAATAATCAATTGCTTAGATATAATATTACATACATTTTTTGTATAGGTATCAAGTTAAATAATTATTAAAAATGCACACGGAATAATGATAAAGCTTTTGGATATATGACAACGGAAAGTAAAATAAACATGAAATTTTCTCGACAAGTTGCCCTTACATTTACTTTTAAAATTCTGTAAATTTATTTTGAAATACCTTTAGTGGCTATTTCTATAAAAAATATCTTCGTTTGTCTACTAACTAAAATAGAAATATTCTGTATTCATTTCTGAGAAATATTATGTATACGTAAGTTGTTATTTAAAGAACCGACATCGCTGCTTGCTCGCTTTTACAAAATAGTGGATGTTTCAATGTTTGATGCAGTACATAACACAAAATAATAATATTAATAATAAATAAGTAAAGGAAAAACTCCAGGGCATAAAAATAATATTTACGCTCAGACGTTAACACCTTTGCGACCGCACTTCCTCTGCTTAAGTTCAAGCAACACAATATATATATATATATACTATCGTCAAAAAAAAAATCTTTAATTAAATATGCAACCGCTCTGTGCGGACAAAACAATGTGATTGTTTTCGAGAATTTACTTAATGAAATGAGGGTATTTTTTTTTCAATTTATAATATTACAATAATTATGTTTAAGTGATGCTTAAGATGGTTCCAATCGAATATAGTGTTATCAATTTTTATTTTATATCGAAAACTAATTTCCACAAATAAGCGGCCGAATCCATTGCAAATACAAAAGCTATTTACGTATACGATTTTCCGGATATTTTATGATTGTATCTTACGATCGATTCAAGAAAACTGGTATTTAATAATGATGAATTTAATATGAATTAATTTAGTACATCGAAATAGTCGCGATTTTACTTTTTAAATTGAAATGACAGTAGATAAGAACACTAAATATAATCAAAACACAGTGGAGTTAATTAATTTTTGTTATATAAATACATCTCACTGCAACAAAATAAAACCAACCGTTTAATATTAATTTACATTTAAACTGAAATACACCTGAAAGAATTTTTAATAACCTCAATTTTCGTATCTGTTGGTATAAACCTAAATTGTTTCCTCAGTTATTCTGTACATCACCAAAAACTACATTTTCGTTTATAATTGAATGTCATATATTTTTAAATAAAATGTAGCACGTGTTTAACCATTTTATTCGAAAAATTGAAAGCGAATTAGAAGTTTTTGAGAAGTTTACGGGAACCGTTGTTTGTCAAGTCCTGAAGATTTACGTCGAAAAGAGTGAATTAATTAAAATAAATATTTAGAAGTAGTAAATATAATTTTTGACATATTGTCCATGTATGCTAGGTTAGTTATATATGCGAGGAAAAATCCGATCTGGCCTAGTGCCAAAATAATTATCGATCATTATAATACGACAATCTTTACACCAAATACATTGCTATTTATACTTTACTTTCTCGGAAAGATAATTTTATAACAATGTAATGTTTCCCGATGTATGTGACGGATTTAGATATTTGATTTCTTTATAGTTGCTTATTTTTTAGATCACGAATAATAAATAACGCATGTTATTACTTATAAATAAGCGTTTCCTATCTGCAGAGTCTTACAAAGTCAACTATGTATAGTCCGCAATAGAGATTTATAAAACTACTAATGAAATTTATAAAAATCGTTAATGACAAAGCTGAAATAATTTGATAGTTTACTTTTTTATACACTTGGTAAACAATTACACATTATAAAATAGTCGATAAGGCGTGTCACGCAATCGAAACATATATTTACTCTATTTTAATATTTTAATGAGACCCGTATACATTCTGCGCTTAGTACTACAGTGCAATTAATTATTCTAGTATAGTGCGACCGTTGTACAAAAAATGTATCTATAATATTTACATTCACGTAACGCTAAATACAGGGAGGGATCTGTCTCGGTTTTTGCTCTGTCTACGTTACGTTATATAATATATTTTTTATATGAATGAGCCCATAAATAATAATTGATTGAATAGGTGGGCAACAGGTCCAAAAATCTTTTATTCTCTGTCTTTAAAATAAAATCAGTAATCATTCAAATTAATTACTGTAAAGTAAATAGAAATCAAATTTGAATACAAGTCCAAAAATCTTTTATTTGCATTCAATTCGTGCAAAAATGACTGGTGCAAAAACTGTTATGCATCATTGTATCAAAGAATGTTTTTCGTTTCATGTCGGCATATTAACTTTTAACTTTTAACCCGTCAAGTATTTCATGTTATGCGCAATTTAATTCGAGTTGAAATGTATAAACACTTTTTTACATGAATTGCGTTATGTTTAACATTCAAAATTGTCGGATTCTGTAGCGTGTTTCACACACTTTGAAATATTATGTTTGCCTTGTAGGGGTTAAAAGACCCCGGGGGCAAAGCGCATCGGGTTCTTTCCGCTCGCTAGCGGTCCCATCCGAGGCTATCGCGATCCACCCGCGGCTCGGTCCGCGCGCCGGCTGGGTCACAGAGACCCCACAACACTTTGTAACATTTATTTTATTTTTAATCTCAATATCGCAAGGAAAAAGATATTTTCATAAAAAATATTTAACACGACATACATTTTATTTAAGCGGTAATAACATTATTTTTCTGGGAGAATGTTAATACCTCTAGAATTGTTCTCACTTCCTTAATTGAGACAGTAGCGTAATTAGAAGGAAAATTATTCAGTATTCCAAAGTAGCATTTACATAAATCGAAAGAAATTTATTAAAGAAAATTATTTAATTAAGTTATAACACCAAAGAGCGTAATTGTTAACATTTTTTTATAAATCAATATGCAACTACTTCTAATATACAAAAATGTATGCAAATTTCCAATTCGTTTGGCTAAGTAGACTACCAATCAACAAAAAAAAAACAGCATCACCAAAGCCCAGTAAAATCATTCATTCGTTTGTTTTTTGTTTACTAATTTAAAGTTCCATTTATTTATTTTTTCGCCTGTGTCAATTACCATTAATTCATTTGTATAAAATTGACAGCTTAGATCGATATTTTAAACATGTCCGAACAAAGCCAAATTTTATATATATTGGAGAAATAAAACGACGACGCATATTGTAAAGAAAAGTGAAGTAATTTAATTCGTGGGCGATCTGTGATTTTAAATATTCCAAACACTATTCTAGTTTTCGCAACATAGTCTTAGGAGTAGTGGTTCGCAGAAATCCGTGATTTATGGCTTTCAATCGCCATCTTGAAAATAAACTGTAAAAAACATAATATTGCACGAACTATATCTTCATACATCAAAGACACAAGACGTGTTTTAAATATGTGTGTTAATATAAATGATTCATTCCTACATAAATATTATCTTTTTTTTGTAACATGTCCAATATTATTGATTTGATATAAATATCTAATAATTATTATGTTTAAAAACTATACGCAACTTAATTTCTTTTACGGCAGGCGGGATGTGTTTCCTTTTTTAGAAACCGAACAAAAAAATTGCAACGGAACAAATATTATTGTTCCGTTTTAATTTGCCTCGAAAATCACGTTTTCCCTGAATATCTATGATATTTTATACGGTTCAAATCATTAGTTGTCTATGGTTCAAACATTATACGAATTTTTAGCTTGAAATTTTTTAAATCTGGAACGTTTTGACAGCAAAATTAAAAATACTGTTGTCAGTTGCATAAACCTGCCATTCTGTCAGTTGTTAACATCGCGATTTTAATGAAAATAAAGTAAACTATGACTGTAGATGTTGGTTTGTATTAAAAATAAAAAAGCATTTTTTCTATATCCAAACAGATATGGTCATAGCCTCGGAGGATAGTCGCAAACTGAGCGAACCATTATGTTTTAATCCTGCGGCTATTTTTTGAAATACATATTTAAATTCGCCTGGAGGAATGATTAGAATGCTTTACGATCTCTGAGAATTTATTCGAGATCTCTTCTAGCCAAAGGTATCGCTGAGTTTACATTTTTTGCGTGAGTTTGGGTAGACTCTGCCAATACAAGAACCGCAATCAACCTCTGGCCCCTTGCTTAATTTAACATTAACTTAATTAAAAATATTACTGTCTCTTAAAAACATAAAAAAGAGATGATGCTAAAATGAATATTTTTTAATTATTTGGTTTTAAGAATACCGTCGCAACTCGAAATTTTCGTTAATAATATTTTTATATGTGACAGTAAAAATATCAATAACTTTATGTAGAAGAGACTTCCAAGTTGTAACTTTTACAGGTTCACTTGTTCCTATTATATATCCCGGTCAAGATAATGGTTGTTTTTATCATAATGCATATTTTTAAATGAATCTCCTGAAACTTAAAGATTTTTTTATTGTGACAGTCTTCTTCCAAATTAACGATATGTAACAGTTATTTCACACAACTTCCACATACCAAGGTTGCCAACTGACATACAAACAGATCTCGTTGAAAAACCTCTTTTAAGATGCTTGTCGGCGTCCGTGGCACAGTTGGTAGCGTCGTGGGCTTACGGCTACGGATATCTCGGGTTCAATTCCCGGTGCGGACAGTTTTCATAAATTGATATTTCAATCAAATTATGGATTTCTGTTCGTAGTCTGAGTGTTTGTATTGTCTAAAACCCCCTCCTCACCCACCCATCCCATCCTCACCGGAAGTAACGAGAGCGATTAGAACCACTAGCCCTATCCTTCTATCCCTACTCTCTTCGATAAAGAAAGGTTGAGCAACTGGCTAATATACAGTTCTCATAGAAAACATTCCGTCGAGATACCTCCATTAGGAGACCATATCCTCCACATTGGGAGCGGACATAGAAAAAAAATCTTGTATATTTAAATACGTATATCTTTGATAAGATTCTTATTTCTTCTATTCGTTTTTAAAACATTTCTTTTAAATATTTTATTGATTGAATACCTAATACAATAATTCTCTAATGGGACTTAACTATATTGATATTGTTTTTAGGCTTTTTTTGAAGATACAGTTTTTGAATTCGCGGTAACGTCCGACTTTTCATCATAATATCTATTTACGGCTCTTGAGAATGATACCTGCAAAGGCTTCGAAGCGTCAGTTGATCACATGCAATCATAACACGGCGTCTTCTCGTATTGATAACGTTACATTCGTGTTCTTTTGATTTATTTGCCAAAAACGATTTATAAATAATTTAACTACAATATTAATAAAGGTGGTAAAAAATAAACCATAGACTTGGATACACCTGTATTGGGACAGTTGTAATTTATTAATAATTAGTTGTAATGTGATTATATCTATAAATATTCGGCATAACCTCAACAAACTATAACGTTCAATCATTGCTACATTTCGAAAAACAGGAATCGGTTCAAAGACTGTTCATTACAATAATTATTACATCAGATTTTGCCCAGATTTTTAATATGGCCTAAGAAAACGAACAGAATTATTTTGTTATATATAACACGGTTATAAAAATATTTATTATAATATCTATATATTTTCCGAAAATGACTGAATGATTATATTATTATACTTGTTGCAGGTAATTGAAATAGAAGACCACGCGAGTTAATATACAACTTTATAAAATTTTATTCAGCATAAACAAAAATTAAATGAGTAATTGATAGTATTGGAATCTGTGTCATTTTTCTTTGTTCGCTGTATTTTTCTACACGATAATTTTGCACTGTGTTCTTTGAAACGTATCGCCCTTACAAAAAGAGTGTCGAGTGTAATATTTAAGTAATTTTAATATATATAATATATAACAGCGAATTATATAAAGTTATTAGATTCATTTTGATATAACGTAGCGAATGCAAACCAGTGACTAGCGTAATTATATTAGAAGATATCCAACAAGATATCTATAAAAGTACAAAAAAAGATTATTCCCGAATTAGGTAATTATTGAAGAAATAGTCCATCGTTTAAATTAAGATTGATTTTTTTTATTTACCATGCCCGCTCCCAGTGTGCAGCTCCTAGTGGAGGTATCTCAACAGACGTTTTTCAACCAGAACTGCTGTTACTCAGTTGCTCAACCTCTCCTTTTCGAAGAGGGTAGGTACAGAATGATAGGCCTAGAACAGGACTAGTGGTTAGATAATCGCTCTCGCTACGCCCCATTTTTTATGATCGGATGGGTGGAAGGGAGGAGTTTTATACATCGCAAACATGCATGACTACGAGCAGAAATCCATAAATCGATTGAGACATCCGTAACCGTAGCCAACGACACTACCAACTGCACCATGGAACCGACAAAAAACAATAAATTTTGACGTGTCTCCTATAAACAAAAGGCAAAACACAATATTATAGTTATATTGTAGGCATTAAACTTAACCCACAACTATTCGTTGTAAAAATAGCTAGTGTTTAAATAAGTCATTATACTTGTATACACATCAATAAAGTTACATTTGTCACGGTTATGAATGTGTTTTATTTTTGTTCTTAAAAAAATGTTTGTAATATTATTTCGGTAGATTTTATTTTTGAATGGCCGCAGAGCAATTTTTTTCGACTGCATATATTACAATTTGATTTGTAACTATATTTTGAGTTTTATATTCGTATTACGTTCTAGTTATCTAGTTGGCAAATTTCTGAGTAATATGGTATTGTTAATATTTATATGTGAAGTGCTCCGGCGTCCTGTTGATACATAATGGCCCCGAGGCTCGCTGGCTGTTGGTCGAAACGCACTATATGAGTTTAGCCTTAAGGGAAATAGCGTACCTCGGGGCTATTGTTTCTAATGGATGTTCAAATTCATATACAAAACTTACCATTTATATATTTAATGTGTTTACAGTGTAGGTCGCACAGATTTCTAAGATGCCGCTAGAAATATGATAACGTGCCGAAGGAATTAGATTTAAATCGCTGCACAATACATTATTTTTTAAATTAATAATTGAATATCGATTTATAATTATAGACGTTCTACAAAAGGATGTTACGTAATTTATTATTTACTGTGCAAGACACCCAATAATAGTATTTGAAATAAAATTAATTATCATTCCAATTTATGGTGACTATGCTTATTGCTATCGGATTTGATTAGGAGTTGACAAAAATCGTTCTTTTGCATTAGGGTGAAAAATTCCAATTCTGCCCGCGCTTGTCTTTTGATTTGGCGGCAATTTAAGAGGGAGAGTAGATCTCGACATTCTCAAGGCAGAAAATTTTTTCAATTGTAAACGGTAATTTCTTCATTAAAGTAACCACCAGGTCTTGGGAAACTGCTCCTAAGACATTCCTGGTAGTCATTTGACGTACGGGATACGCTCAGTAAGTGTGTAAATCTGTAGCAGGTGGTGCTAGAATCAAAGTTGACTACTTTCCGATGGATGATTTTGGTAAATCTACATAAATTCCTCGACTGTTTCCGAAAATGTAATCGAAAATTTTTAAATATCGTCACTTTGGGTAAACGAGGTTCTATTTACAAAAACTAAATTTGTTCCGAAGAAGCACTTTTAGATTTCAGAAAATGTAACTGATTAAATGAAATACACTTATGCATTAACGTATGTGACCACTTTTGAGACTGTGATTTTCTACACACGGTATGTCTAATTATATATTCAGATTGAACCTTGATGCACTGTAACATTTGTATTTTTTTCAGATAGAACATTTTCCTAATATGAATTTTGATGGATTGACGGACAATTGTAAGGTTTTTTAAACTCAGATAGAACCATATTTTTAATCCGAATAAAACTGCACTTAAGATCAATTTTGCAAAAAAATGGCAGATGGAACCTTGTTTACCCGAGGCGACGAAATGTCAACTGTAAAAATGTGAAAGTTAGTCTGAAAAATACTGATGTTGGTGAAGATGGAGGAACGATGCTAGATGACTGGCTAGCGAAAGAATTTGTATTATCTTCACTATAGATGATCCACTCATTCAAGAATGAATGGAAGATGAGATATGACTTATTGTTATTAATTATTTGATTAATTTATTGAATTAAGAAGATTAAGATGGATTAATAAACTAGAATGACACTGCTTTCTTGTGTCCTTTCTTGTGTCCAATGTACTTTATAATGGCTTAAAATGAATGCACTTTTGTTTAGATCATATTCACTTTCATAAAAATAGTTTTCACTTATAACAAATACATTCCACAAAAAACAAATTCTTTCATTAAAAATAAACTGATCCCACATAATAAAATATATTTTAACATTGAAGAAATACATTACACTTACGAAAAAATATTTTCACATAGATAAAATAGTTTTCACTCAATATAAATACTCACACTTTGACATCGATTGTTGCACGAAGCTGTAATGAAATGAAAATACTTGTCGCAACTCTACCCTATATTAGGCCGCCTATATTGTCTTTGCTCCACGCATTAGAACACATTACACAAACCAAACCAGAGATAACCTACTACAACTTAACTCACTTTGATAAAAGAATCCGTGACTAAGTGGAAACTATTAAAATCAAAGTTTGAGTGTACAAAGTTAATACTATCTAACGCAAAGTGCAATTATTTATAACACCTTTATAATTTACAATATCTCATTACTGACCAATTCTTCTAACTACTTTTAACGTACATAATACAAACTCAACCTGTCTAATAGTGGTGGCTGGTCTTTTAACTGTAATTATTTATGCTAATTTAATGACAGGAAAATCTCATACACACCATTTAAAAAAAATCCAGATCAACAGAAAAGTCAGGGATATCCATGTGGCCGCTAATGATGCAACATCACAAATATCTGTTTTTTGTACAAACGGATACTAAAATACATCAAAATTTAATTGAATCTTATGTTTTCTCACATAGCTTCCTTCAGCCGAGAATACTATGTTTTTGATTACCTTGTGAAAATAGTGCATCGTGTAGTTAGATATAAATTATAATTACATCGGTGTTTACTTGGTATAACACCATTATAATAATGTCAAAAATAGTGAAGTATTTATTTTCAAAATAAGTATGTACTTAGAGTTAAAAACTATTTCGGCATCATGGTGGAGATTTAAAACATTGTTACTATATATATAAAGAATAGTTTCAAGTTAAACTAGCCTTCATGAAAATTAACGTTTTTTAACATATCGTTACCTTACTTTGAAAAGGTTCTAACTCCACTTGAACATGTTCTGAGATACGAGCGTTTGAAGTTTTGACTGATCGTATTCTATATTTTGAAGGAAAAAATGTATTTTTGATTAGTGAGATAACATGTATTTATATATATAAATATTTTACATGTTTTTCATATAATTTATTTTAACTGAAGTCTTTATATTAGAAAATAATGAGCATCTAAAGCTTTAATTAGAACTGCCAACAATAGTTTGTTTGATATAATTTAAGACATCGACTGAGGGTGCTTGATGGAATTTCAATATTAAATTTGGATTATTGAGATTTTGTACACTTCCATGTATTTTGTCACTAACGACCCGGGTTTCGCCTTTCGGCATCTTCAGGCATTCGAGCACACGAATGGACTCGAACTGAGTCGAGTGGACTCGAACTCAGTTCGAGTCCATTCGTGTGCTCGAATGCCTGAAGATGCCGAAAGGCGAAACCCGGGTCGTTAGTGACAAAATACATGGAAGTGTACAAAATCTCAATAATCCAAATTTAATAGTTTGTTTGAAAAGGTTTTATCGGATATTTCAATTTTATCAAACAAAATGTTCTGATTTTTGAGATATTTATTAATACTATATATTATCACGAATTACTGAACTATATAAGCTAACAATAATATTATAATACAACAGAATAATAATACATATATGCCTTGAATGTTGGAACGAACTCAGCTAACTTTCGTCAATGACCACATAGATAGAACAATAGAAGTAAAGTGTAAAACACACACCAACCATCGAGCAAATAATGTTAGACATGACGTTAAAACCTTTTCGAATAAACTGTGATGTGTATGTTTTTTCTGTGACATGATAATAAGCAGTTATATCGATTCATGGAACCGTATAAAACAAATTTATGAAAAAAAAATGTGTGGATAGAACTCTGAAATACTGTTCCTCTCTCATTGAACAATATATGACTCTGAAATCAACGTACATGTTAGAATGTGGCTAATACAACATTTTCCAATCAAAAGGTCATTTTAGGCCAAAATGTCAGTTAGAACCTTTACAAACTAAGGTAACGATATTTAAACTATGCATTATAATCATATTCCAAATTGAAACACATAGATAGTTGTAAGTCAGATATCCAACCTCTCTTCTGAAAGGGTATAGAAATCAGAATAGTATCAGAAAAAGACAACTCGTTAGCCCGTCGCTCTCTCGAGGTTGTGTTGGGAGGTATGAAAATATACATGCATATGAATACGATACCATAAATCGATGTACGTATGTTTCTATTCAGGGATTTGAACCCGTGACCCCGCAACCGAGTGCTCGAAAGCTCATCAACGTTGAGACAACAGACTTTACTCGGAATGTACTAAATTAATTTTTACTTATTGACAAGTTATTTTTTTGTTCTCACGTGGATTTCTTTGATACGTGAGTAATTAAAATTTTCTCGGTTTTATTATTTTTTACCATATTAATATTCTGTCGCCCGGAGCTGGCCCAGCCTAAGTTTTAGAGTCTTGTAATTCTAAGGACGGTTCTACTACGGATCTTGAGAATCCCTCCACGAAAAGGGTACGATTTCTTCTCATAACATTGTCCAAACTCTCGAAGCTTAGTTGACGCAGCGTGAGTGATAACAGTACAACAGTTTTAAAACGCTATATCTAATGGAGGTGATTCACAAAATAACATCTTTATTGGATGGGCCAATTTTTCTTCGCTTTCATATGGTTACGGCCCGGGTTATTACTTGCCGGGTCATACGCCTTCAAGTAACGCGTCTCAAAATCATTTTATAACATATTTCCTGTATGAGATAGCTAATTGCAGCTTTTTAAAATACAACGTCTATGTCAATTTGAATATATTTAAGTCGACAACAGCAAAAGTTCACTTGCATTCGATTTGGCAAAGAGTGCTATTTTCCCCATTCTTTAACCTTTTAACTAGCGATAGATCTATGTATGGCGGTACCCTGCGCGCCACGAATTTTATTGCAAACATTAAATGTTCTAAATATATCTTTTTTGAAGATGTAAGTTTATAAATCAAAACTTATCAAATAAATGAAAAGTGTGCCGATTGTGCCGCAAATTAATCTAAAATAACAAAATAAAAATGTTTATGACACATCAGGGTTGTCAGGGCTTTTTTTATTCTGGTGATAAAGCTATTTTCAATTTACGTTTCAAGTGGTAAAAACGTATTCTGTTTCAATTCTGAGTATGTGACGATAATCCCAATATATGTTGTTGTGTGTTCAACAAATTTCTATGTTTAAAATAATTGATTTACGTTAGTAAAATCCCGTTTAAGGTGAAACGTCTAAAGACATCATTTTTGTATGATTAGCGTTCCGTTCACAGAAAGTTTCGTGTCTTAAGACGCTCTTGCCAGCCATCCGGTTAAATAAAAGGTTGAGCTTAGTCTGAACCAGAAAAATGATTTGAAATTTGATAGCATTTTTGGTAGGTAGGTATTTAAGTAATAAAAAAATACAGAAAATATGGTTAAGCGATATAGGTCTTTGTAAACTCCACTATCTGGATATCTAACGTTACTCAGTTTCAATATTTTCTATCCGGTACGAAATCGCCAATATAGCATAGCTTGAGCCAAGCTACGCGAAGTAAATATGCCGCCCGGGAAGGGTTAAAAACGCCCATGGCATTGCGTTGCCTCATTGGAATGGTTTACAACACACCAAGACTTCATTCGATGCAATCACAAATAATTTGTGCCATTATTGCCCTCCGGCCCTGATCACAATCCAAACTGACACTTCCGCTTGAGGTGCTCCAGGCATATGATCCTCGTTCTTCATAATTTGACAGATGCTCCGTGTATCACTTGGTTATGACTAAATCTGGGGCAATATTTCTCATAATTTGGTTATTCTTGAAAGAACCGTCGAAATATACGAAAACGATTGTGTAAAGATTCCGAGCGTAATTGCTATGATGTGTTTACCAATCATTTACGGCTGTGACTCACAGGCATTTACCTGGGCAATTTTATTTAACCACTTAGTAATCATAATCACAGAAATGTGGATCATCGTGTCACTTGGCCAAGAGTCCTACTGTAACAATTAATTGACAGTTAACCATGGCGCCACTGTCTTTGCTAGTTGTCCAATATAATATACTATATTTATCGCCCGCTGATAATCTTCTTTCCGCATAAAGTAATTATTTATCACTTTCTCTCCGAGTGATGTACTGTAATTTTCATCATTAATTATTATCGGCGCCACTGTCTATGCGATCTGTCAGATTTTTAATACTATACCGGTAGTTCCAATTATTGCCACCAATTAAATAAGATTATTTACTGAATACATATAAATTACGTCAGTGATGAAAAATGAGTCATATTACAGCTAACGACATTCGTAAAGAATGGTCCATTTTCTTTATTATAAATATAACAAACAATTATTTCTGTAAAACTGAATTCCCAATCATTAAAGCGTCCAAATGTAAGACTTCAAATTATTCAAAAGTGTATCTGTGGAATAATTATTAGTGTTTGGAATTAACAGCCTTAGTTGTTATACTCAATATTGTATTAATCTTTACTGGTTGTTCATACCATCTTTAATAATATAGATTATACATTTTAATAATTACAACTCAATATTTAGTAATAGTCAAGGCGTCGGATAGTTTTAATTTTTTAAATCATATGACAATTTTTAATGTCACCCGATATCAACTCGAGGAGAACAGACCTCACGAACACCCATGGCTATGATCTCAAATGTCAAATTCTATATAGATCGTGTTAGGTCTTACGACCAGTGTTTAGCATCGTCACATACACCCATCCCTTTGAATACAAATCAATTAATGAAATAATTTTTTTATGCAGGTATTCGAACACATTGATACCGCAATCAATTATACAAAATACAAGCTCGTTAAATACTATGCTGTAAGACTGTTAATTGTAATTGTAACTACAAAATCAGTTTTATTTTTATATTACAATAGTATGTATAACAGTGTTAATTGTGCTCATCTGGCAGTTAAAAACTGTTATAAGGTTGAAGTTTCAGTTTGTTTGTGTTATAATAAATATACATTAAATTATGTTAAGTGCCGGTTTCGTTAATAAAGCATTTCGTACCGAACTTTTCCTTTTTCGAATACCTCGTTATGTATTCATTTGCTCGGCGACCCCTTCGGGCGGGCTCTCGTGGCAATGTTGTATTTCACAGTTTTATGAAGTTTTATTTTTTCTCATATAAAGCATCCCGGTGTAAGTCAGAAATTAACAGCCAGCGGCGACTCTATATACTTACTATGTAACTGTCCGGGAACGGTGCCCAGAGCAAATCATGCAAACATCGCCCCTGCGCTACCCTCAGGGCCGATCTACATTTTTGATAGGCACACTGTAATACTTGGCTTCATTTTGCTTTCAATATTTCGTGTGGTATTTTTCAACTGAATATCATATTCCGGCATCATTGCCATTACGCTTCAGTTAAGTTTTCACATCAGTATTACAGTTCGCATACCGAAATTCAATAAATATATTTTTATGTAAGTGTTTAGTTATACAAGAGCTATATATTTTGATTGATAGATATTTCAGTTTTACGCCATCGTTAGAACTAAGTTTTATATACAATATATAGTAAGCTAATAAGTTGTTTGAATGTATATTAATGTTTAAAATATTCCTTCAATAATACTAGCTATATTACTGAGTGAAGATAATTTGCAAGTTTGCGCTTGAACGCGCAGATAATGCAGTTTCCGAAAGGATTGGCAGGATCTGTAAATGATTGAATCAGTGCCCCCAACCCAAGAGGGGTCATTTTTTTATTTAATTATATAAACTTTTCAATTGCTCTCTCTTTCCTTTGTACATATAAATATGAGTTAATTGCAGGTCATTGAAAAACGAGTAATTATTCCAATTTACTGTTACAAAATATTTTGCAATCAAATCTTAATAGATGTTGGCAAACATCGTTCATCTGCCGTTGATTTATCAAAAATCAGAGTTTCCCCACCTTTATTATTATGTTTATATTGTCACTGTTCTGGAAGAAAATACTTAATCGAAAAAATGACAAATTGAGTTAGTTATACCAAATTGTTCATTATTTTAAACTCTACCGTATGGAAGGACAGACATAGTTTTGTTAATTATACTTTTACTTAAAAACAGTTTTGTACAAACAAACAAAATGGAAAAGCTATAGGATTTCAAACATTTAACAGACTTGAATTTTTAATTACTCAAAACTAGTATTTTCGAGTTAGTGTCTTCATCCAGAACAATGACGGTACAATAGTTTCAGTAAAGTAATTAAAAGGTTTCTGTAAATACTCACTATTTGCCAAGCTTATTCACTTGCATAATTTAAAAATAGTAGAATGGGGTTAGAAAAGAACTACAAGATACAACTAGTGCCCCGTTTTTAGGATTAATTTATGTGTTAGCTTTTCTTAGAACTTACCTTTCATTTCTTAGAATACTTGGTGTAATACGAAACGACGACGTGTAGAAATGTTGCAATGTTTGACACGGTAAAGTTTATCGAAATTTTGTATAATCTTTACCATTTGGATATAAATAAATTTATTAGATAAACAGTTGTGTTTCAGTATCAATTTTAATATTTTGCGAGATATCGTCTTTTAGAAGAATGATGTATGTTTTCCTTTTCCTCTCAGCAGAAATTTGCTAGGACGCCACTGTTCTCAGTTGCGATATAACTATGACGTCGAAAGTTTATCGCAAATACTCTATGAGGGTATAGACTTTATCTGTGTACTTGTTTCATAATTCGACGTCCATTGTTATTAGAAATTTGCCGTGTTACAATAAATCAGTGGTCGCCAACCTTTGCGGAATAAATTCAACGATATAATATGATAGCGGAACACCTTAAGGTTTTATACCGTTAACGATCCTGCCGTTATTAGTAAACCGACAACCAATTTCAAAATGCATATTCTTAAAAATGTGATTTAAGATTTTCTATGTTCAATCTAATACAAAATTTTATTAATTTCAGTAATTAACAATCAAAACTGGACATAAATTATCCACGATTCATTCTTATAAATAAATACAATTAAATTTTTCCGCAACAATACTAATGAAAAAACATCTATTTCGTATGAATTCATTTTCATTTTCAAAATAGCGATGTGTAGCTAAATATCGATATTCCGGTATTAAATCATCATATCGACGTTGATTTGGCTGATTGATGTAACCCTCATAATTGAAATTGTTCAGGAGAGAGTAAAAACTGTTTTTATCGAAAACATTATAGGGTGAGTTGCGTTATGAATCTTTGAAATGCACTCCTGTTAATTCTCATATTTGCAGATACGAGATTATACGTCGGGAGTGTCGATATAATAGTGGCTTACACCAAGTGGCCGAGTCAGAATTTTTAAACCTAAAACCAACGTAAAATGATGTTTCCCTTCCAAAAAGTGTCAAAAAAATCAATTTATTTTTCTAATTTACATCATTTGGCCGAAACTTGCTCTGTCGTTTTTAAAATAAGATTCAATCATTAACTCATTTTCGTATTTTTTGAAAGTTACATCAATTGGCCAAAACATAGTCGATATTATATATATATATATATATATATATATACGGTACATTTATAGTTTTGATTTTCAACTATGGATTTACCTTGGATAGTGATTTTTTCGTGAATCAAAACAGTCAAAATAGTAAAATATCCTTGACATCACAATTTATGTTACATTGCACAATGGCGTGTATTAGTTTTTGTTGGAAATACATTCCCCGATATAATCAAATCATCCATGTATTATGTATATATATGTAGTTCACATTATGTTTAAAGATCACGAATGGTTTTTGTTTCGCTAGTAGTTATTTTTACCAACTATTGAAAATTCAATAGTTGTTTTAATTATAGTGCAATTAAAAGTGTCTGACCAAACTCGCATTTAACCCGGTTAACATTATATTATATTTGGTAAAATTGGCGAAATAGTATAATCAGCAGTGCCTTAATCCAACGGTTCTTAAACTGAGGTCCGCGAACATTATCGTCATAATTTAAATAGAGATTTCCGTAACTTTTATTTTTGTCCCGATGAGCAAACTTCGCCTCAAACATGCCTTTTACACCAAATGTCTCAACCTACCAAGGGATTTCAAGTGAAGAGTGACCGTCATAAATACAAATTTATTTGTTTCGGTAATAGAAAACAGATGTTTTGAAGAATGTTGTATACAGGAGACAAACAATTTCAATGAGAACAATGCGAATATAAATCTCCGACCAAAGGTGACTTGAAGTCACATCAAATATCACATACTGGAAAAACCCTTTAAATCAGATATTAAATCTGCGCGTAAAAGAGGATTAAAAGCTCCTAAAATATTACATTCTGAAGAAAAAACATTTACTGAGACAAACGCGATTTTAAAACTGCTTTTTCACGTTACTTAGAGACTTGAAATGTCACATACTGACAAAAATCACTTACTTTATAAAATTCATATTCTTCCTGTAACCGTTTTTTTGTGATATTTTGTGTCTGAGTTCAAATAAGGGGGGGGGGGAGGGGATAAAATGCCTACTGTCCTCAAAAAAAATTGGTTCAAGAAGACTACATAAGTTTAAGAACCTCTGCCTTAATCGATTTTTTTTGGAATTCTAGCTAGCCAGATTCTATCAATCACACCCTTTTTTGTAAAATAAATCGTTTTCCATTTTTTTTCGTTAATAGATGTCACTGTCATAAAATATGAAGCTTTTCAAAAACCATTAAGAATTTTTAAAACACTACATATAACCACGAAGATACATTTTTTAAAAAATAAATAATTTTGAAAAGCTGGCAAAATATAATTAAATTTTTCCTCTTAATATTTCACCAAAATACAGAAAATCCGTTTTTAATTTAAACCGATACAATATGCTATTCCTAGTCGGTAACTTATACAGTGGGTAGTTTAAAATGTTTTGAATATATTTGGGTAAACATTTTAAATACCTTAATACATATATAATATATTTTTCTCTTCGGAGAGGAGAAGGAAAGAATTATGAGGTTAGGATAGAACTAGTAATTAGCTAATCACAATCTCTCCGCTCACTGATTTAAGTCATCCATGTATTTTTAATCTGTTAAAAATTAACGTATTGAAGTTTCCATTGGGGATTTGAAGAAGGATGTAAGCTCAAGAATTTTGACCACTCGGCTACGGGACTGTCGTAACTGTACTACGAATAAGGCATTAATTATTGTTGTATTTAGTGTGTTAAATTATGTTTTCGTTGTGCTGTGTGCAGCCACTGTCGTAAATTTTCTAAGTGTTCCAATGAAATATAATATATATTTAAGCTGTACCGGTGAGGAACTGTCCGATAACAAAGCTATTTTCTGGTATTGTCAATCCCCCTGGTATGAGATTAGAACGAAGGGCTGCGAAAAACCGGCCCGCGGCCCGAGGCCGTGCCGGATTCGCCTCGAGGGCTTGTCCTCGGGTATACCGACGTAGAAGAATGCCGTGGGCGTTGCAACAGGGCCGCATCCGGTGAAAATATTTTATCTAGTCGCTAATACCAAGTAAAGTTTACTCTTTTTTACGAGTTTCGTATTGATTATCAGAAGCCCCATTTAAGACAATAATACACGTAATGTAAAATTTAATTTAATATTTAATAAGGGTTTTTTTCCTCTTTTAATAAGTATTAAAATTTCATAATAATTAATTAGGTTCTTTCTATATCTTTAAAATATCTCGGTTTTACGACTTCTCGATCCTTTTATACACATGATTTACGTGTTATTCAAATTATCTAACATGGAACCATGACATGTATAATTAATAAAGGAATACTAATAAATTTCTATTTTAATACATTTTAAATTTATTTTTTGCATTCGATTCGGCGAAAAATGTTACAAAAGTATTTAAATATTTCTAAACAATATATCATGTCATTAACCCTTTCACTAACCGACATTAAAAATCAAATTTTGCATATGTTTTAATGCATAGATTTTTATCTGCTCTTTCTTTAATCACTCGACAGTTATTTTTGTACATAGTTATTATAATTTATAATATCGTCGCCTTGGGTAAACTAGGTTCTATCTGCAAAAACTAAAACTGTTCAGGAGAAGCAATTTAAGATTTAAGAAAATGTAACCTTTTCAATGAAATTCATGCATTCACATACATGAGTGAAAGAGACGACCACTTTTGAGACTGTGATTGCCTATCCGCGGTATTTCTAATTATATATTCAGATTGAACCTTTATGTACTGTAACATTTGTATGTTTTTCAGATAGAACATTTTTCCTGATTTCCTGAAAAGTGATTTTGTAAAAAAACGGCAGATGGATTCTTTTCTTCATAGATTCTATAATAAATGATATTAACATTAATTTATGTCTAATCTTTCATTTATTTTGCAGAAGGTCACACTATTTTTGTATTTTTAAAACGATGCTACTTATGAAAGAAAATATTTAACATCTAGTATCCATATAATTGAAATTTATTTCATAGAAGTGTACACGGCAATTGGGCTGTTAACAAATAGAAACTTTGTGTATAGGTATTTACTAAATACGTCCCTGAGGAATTTCCTGGTTGTATTATAATAATTATTATGCATGCTTAGCGGCGTACTGCCAATTTTTTTTGAAGGGGTAAATACATATAATGAATATATCTGCTGATAGTTTTCATGTATTCAGACCAATGAAAGTGATTCAAATACAAACAATAAAATTTTAATTCTTGAGATTTTGTACATTTTCATTTAATTCGTCATTAACGACCCGGGTTTCGCCTTTCTGCATCTTTCGGCATTCGAGCACACGAATGAACTCGAACTGTCTCAACAATTCAAATTTTATATTGAAATTCCACCGAGGACCCTCAGTCGAAATCTTAAATTAAATAAACAATTAAAGTGAAATAGTTAACAATGTATTGGAATCTTACCAAATATTAAGGAATAGCTAGCTTAAGTGGAATCATATAGAAAGAGAGATACTTTATGCCGTTCTTGTCCTACGAGTCGACGAACGCTGACCAAAGTCAATTGTTGAAAACTGCTCAGTTTATATATATTAAACAAATAAAGGAAGTAAAATTAATTCGTTCTATAAAACACTAGCTTAACTGCTCAGCTTTTCCCGAGGTGTAGATTCACATAGTAAAATTAATCCTCATAAAACTCGCGAAGAACTTTGGCTGGGAGGATTAAAATATTTGGTGCATTGGTTATTATAAGCCCTAATGTCAAATAATATTTTACTTTATTTCAAAATAATTAATACGCTATTTATGTGGTCGGCGTCCGTGGCGCATTTGGTAGCGTCGTTGGCTACGGTTACGAAAGTCTCGGGTTCAATTCCCGGTGCGGACGGCTTTCATAAATTGATCTTACAATCGATTTATGGATTTCTGTTCTCCCTGTCACCCATCCGACCCTTTCGGGGCGTAGCGTGAGTGATTAGCTAACCACTAGTCCTGTCCTGGCCGCATCCTTCTATCCCTACTCTCTTCAAAAGAAGAGAGGTTGAGCAACTGAGTAACAAGTAGTTCTCATAGAAAAATTCTCTTGAGATACCTTCATTAGGAGACTATATTCTCCACGTTAGGAGCGGACATGGAAAAAAAATTATGTGAACGGTAAACAAATAATATCCATCGTCGATTTACACGCCACAAAAAGTTACGACGTTAACTACGAAGGTATTGTTAATTTAAACATTTTAAATTTCTAAGTTTTTTTTACAAAAATAAAACAGAATCTATCGTCGGTACTCCAAATTTTTATAGCATGCGTGGAACCGATCCTGATAATATGTTAATTGTAAATTAATAACATGTCTTTTCACCCAGCGTTGGCCGTTGACACCATTGCTCTTATTTTACTTGATTAGTTAATTTTCTTGAGTATGACGAAGATGTTCATTTACGTTTGTTATTTTATACCGTTTTAATGAACCAAATTTTTAAAAATCGTGTTACTGCCAATATGGGTCTTCCGCCGGACTTTTGTTGCTAGGGCTGTAATTTCGGCATGATTAACAACCTCCGTAGCTACTTATAGTTTTCTAGGTATCATCAGAACACAGGTATAATTCAACTCGGACTCGGCTCCGCCACTGAGCATGTATGTATTTGCGAAGTGTAGGCGTGTGTGTGCGTTGTGGGCTGTCTGTACCAGGGCCCGAGGCCCGCGGGTCCCCCTGCGTCGTTTTGTGTGCGCATGGAATGATATTTAAGCCGGCGGAATTCGCCCGCGGCTCTCTCTTTTTAATGGTACCCCCCTGATAGTCTCGCAGGTAGCGGGGCGCGGGGTGGAGTGGGCGGGGGCACAGCGCCTAGGGCTGACGTGGGCGGCTGTGAAACTGCGGCTCGCTCCGATCACACCACCTTTCAAACGGACGCGCGGGCTCCCCCCGAAAATGTACAACCGACAAATTCCAACTTATCAACGGAAAATGAAAATGTGTTCAATTAAGTTTCGTTCAAACTGTTGACATGGATATTGGTGTAATGTTCCACAACACTGATAAAATAACATTGCGGATTATAATTTGATGATACATTTAACCTTCATATTTGGCTCGAACGATATAATTATTGTAAACATATGCGAAAGTCTAGCTTACATGATTTCATTTTTACTCATACTTTATATATATATATACATTATAAAGTCTTTACTTTCAAAAGGTAAACTATTGATTAAATTAATATTTACTTTATAAAACTCCGTTCTATAAGGGAGAACAGGGGTCTCCAAACATTTTAGCCTAAGGGCCACACTGACCCATTCAGTAAGTCCCAAGGGCCAAGACCTACTAGTTCAAACTGGTAGAAACTAGTTCATCATACCAACATACTGTAGTTTTGGATTACGCGCAAATTTTAGTTGGTACTTACGGGCAAGTGTCAAGAGCATTTCATTGCGGTGGATATAGACGAGAACCGACAAGGAGAATACACTCATATTAAGTCTTTTTGACAAAAAATTTGGTTGATCAGTCTTCTTTCCGCTTTTGGCACTTCTTATCTGTGTGAAAAAAACTATGACGGGTCGGACTGGTGGTGCTCGCGGGCCGGTATTGGCCCGCAGGCCGTAGTTAGGATACCCCTGAGGTACAACATTAACATTGTTATTGTTGATAGTTATTTTGGCGTCAAACCATCGTCAGAACTATCGTATCTCATATGTATGTTCGTTCTTTCATTGAATAAAGATCATTTAGTCATGGAATAAGGAAAAAAATGGGGAGTTATCAATTTAATACTACGACCACATACTTTACAGTCGAAAACTAGTTGCCAGATCATTACAAATAGTTCAACCGGAGTTACCATGCGAAAAGAATTTGTCATTTTTCAACACTCCCCTACAAAATAAATAAATAAATACTCGATGTATTATTATATAAAATAACTAGGGTGTGATTTCTTGCAATGTGATATCTGAATTATACATATTTATCTTGTTCATTTTCAATAAAATGAAAATATGTATATAAATTGCCAAGGCGCCAGATGATTTTAAACTTCAAATTACTTCTCAATATTGACCCAAAGATAATTATTTAAGAAAGTGGAGGAGAAAAGTTATCACAAACACCTATACCCTAGATCAGGGGTGATGAGTCTGCGACCTAATAAGGTCTCAATTGTGGCCTTTTGTTTGAAATAAACAAGTGCATAAATAAATAAATTTCATTGTTTTACTTTATTTACAAAATAACGTAAACCGATTTGTATGTATGTTTCTAAAATGCGGCCTTTTGATAGGAAAAGGTTCATCACCCTCTGCCCTAGATCTTAACATTTTATACCTGACCTTTGCCTTAACTTGAACCCGCGACTCTCCGATCGCTCGATCTTATCGCTAAACTACTAGTTCCAATTAGTGTAGTATTTTGTGACGAATTCCTCTAAGATGACTAGTGGATATGACTTTCAATTCAGTTGCCGACAAGACATTGTTAGCGTTATATCAACTTTTGAAAGGCAAAAAGCCCTAACATACACAGAGAAAAAATCTCAGGAGTAAAAAAAAAACGATTTGTTAACTCTAATGTTTATCATATATTTGCGATATTTCCGTGATTTTTTCCTTGTAATAAATGTTTCCGGAACGACTAATAATGCAAGCAAAATTTTCTGACAATTCGGTATTTGCAGCTTACATCCTTTCACTGTAACTTTCTGTATCTGAGTGTTACGCCTTTTGCCTTTTTGCAGTCAATATATCAGAATTTAGTGATATATATTGGACACAGAGGAGAACCCACCATGGTAATAATAATTGCAATGGAAATGTTGTAATATTGCTTCAAAAATCGACATATTGATGCAACTTTTGACAAAATTGACATTTCTTTGCAAATAGCATTATCTATTATGTTTCAAAGGTAATGAATTCTAAATTTGAAATTGATGTAACTTATTTAATAAAACTATTAGGTACTAAAAGTTACCTACTACTCAGTGGCTAAGAATGCTAAATTGCGATTCACGAAACGTTGAAGGATCCTTGATAGCCCGCAGGCCATGCTTTGTTATTAACTTCGCCATGCCAGCCCGTTCGTATTTTTGTTTTTGTTTAAAGACGGGCACACCAAAGTGTCACCGAATTGAAGGCTCACAGCGAATAAACCACATTCATCAAGCTTCATCAATCACCTTCATTATCTTGAAGTTTGTCCGAGAATTATATATAATATTCTTTTTCTCAGAATAGCAACACTGCTAATTTCCTCACGGAAATTTGAATAACGAAATAGCAAACTATCATGAAAAGATTTGATATAAATTTTGGTAAAAGAAAACATTATAATGTCGGGTGTACATGCAGTTTATTCTGTATTAGGATGGCGAGGATGCCTCGCGAGGAAAGTCACACTTGCATCTCGGTTGCGATTCGGTATGTTACCACCTTCCATTGTACTTACATATCGACAGTGTTTTTGACAATTGATGTAACCCTCAAAATTGTTCAGGAGAGAGTAAAAACTGATTTTATCGAAAACATTATATGGTGAGTTGCGTTATGAATTTTGTAAATTCTCATGTTTGCAGATACGGGATTATACATAGGGATTGTCGATATAATAGTGGCTTACACCAAGTGGCCGGGTCAGAATTCTTAAACCTAAAACCAATGTAAAATGATATTTCCCTTCCAAAAAATGGTCAATTTATTTATCTAATTTACATCATTTGGCCGAGACCTGCTCTGTAGTCTTTAAAATAAGATCCAATCATTAACCCACTTTCGTATTTTTTGAGAATATTATATTAGGTACATTAGACGTCCACGAACTGTATCTACGTATTTCTAATTAATGCTACGTTTATTAATAATAACGGTACCTATCGAATATAGATTTCGCTAATTGAGTCGCTAAACACGCTCCCAAAGGTTTTTAAAGTTTTGAGTATATCACGAAAAACTGTCATGGGCAGTATGATAGTTTTAAGTATAATTTAAGTTATAATTTAAGATTATAATTTAAGACATCGACTGAGGGTGCTTGATGGAATTTCAATATCAAATTTGGATTATTGAGATTTTGTACACTACCATGTATTTTGTCACTAACGACCCAGGTTTCGCCTTTCGGCATCGTCAGGCATTCGAGCACACGAATGGACTCGAAGTGAGGAAATCGTCAGTTCGAGTCCATTCGTGTGCTCGAATGCCTGAAGATGCTGAAAGGCGAAACCTGGGTCGTTAGTGACAAAATACATGGAAGTGTACAAAATCTCAATAATCCAAATTTGATAATTTAAGTTATTTTGTGTCTTCCGCTGTATAAGGAAAAGTAAAATATTCTTTAACACTGTCATTTTGTCGGAGCACGTCGACCGTGTAAAACGAGGATCGAGATCGTGTAAAAAACGACATTTTTAAGTTTGAAAAAAAATTGATTTCGAACAGGGGCTGAAAGAGGAAGACTTGTATCTGGAGAAAATGATTAAAAACTAATTTTATTGAAAAATCGCCAGGAAGGTGTTTAGCGACTCAGTGACTCAATTAATATATAATTAATGATTTTTTTATCGGCTCATGCCTTTTGTGAAGCTTTAAAATAGTCCAAAAATGAATATACTTTTATAATTTTTCGCAATACAAACTATTAATTTTTCTCATTAACTAAAATATTATTTTGAACTTGATATTTTTCATTTAATATTCAATTGAAATTTTGGTTTTGATCTTTTAAACGCCTTCAAAATAAAATTTTAATTGAATTTATAAATAGCACTAATATTAAATTAAAGTGTTTTTACTACAAAATTTGTCCACAGTTATTTCTGAAGAATAGTTCTTGCCTCATATCATATGCTATAATTCTTGTTTAAGTATAACCTGCGTATCGCGAAAGGTATCAAATTTTTAAATTGGTCCGAAGTCTGATAGTTTTCCATAGCTAATCCAGTATATTTTTGATGAATACTTATTATTTGCGCAATCGATCTAATTGTTAAAAATATTTTTCTGTATTGTGTTAAATATATTGTTATAGACGCAAATATGAAATGAAAGCTGAAATGGATGCTGTGGTTTTTGAAACAAGAGGAAATATTTCAGGACCGATACACCTGTCATCCCGACCTAAACTAAGGTATGTTCAAAAATCTTCTTTCATCTAAGATCACATTTTTTGTCACCTGTAACTATTATGAATGCCTATAACAAGTACATTTAAATCCACATATTTTTAAGAATATTAATTGAGTTATCTTTTCTCTCTTGTATGTTTTTTGTTTATAAAACTAGGTTGACCATATGTTCTTGAGATAAATGTGGACATGGCTGGACGTATGTAACCGATTTTTAAAAAAAAATCTCTTTAAAATAGAAATATAATACAGTATGCAAAAAAGAATAAAACTTTTCTTAAAATTAACGTTTATTCAAAGAATCAATTATTATTGTAATCCAATTAGAATAAAAAATCTAAAATTTTCCACCACATCCATTGATTAAAATTTTTTGATTGTATGTGATTTCGGGACATTGAATTATTCATAATTTTTATTTGGATCAATACATTGGTCACTTATTTGCCTACATTGGCCAGATTTACCTGAAAGATCTGATTGTGATACACAAAATAATATATGACCATTATTGAAGCATATTTTCTTGTGTTTAATTAAAAATGGGACTGTCACAACGATAAATTTATTCTATAAAATTAAGAAATATTAAAAATTAATAACTCAGATGATTATGTTATCTAGCGATTCACCAACCACTTCAAGCTCTCCTAGCCCCACTTCTCCAGGGTTGGGTCAGCGGAAACCAAATGGAAATTATGGAATACCACTTGTTGCACCTCTAGAACGATATACTGCACCAGTACACATTGACGTTGGTGGAACTATTTATACCTCTTCTTTGGAGACGTTAACAAAGTAAGCATATTCTCAATCTCAAGTACTTATTTACAACTATCGGACACTCGGAACAAAAATACAGTGTACTGTTCAAAATAGTGTATATTTATGGTCACCGTAAAATTATGTTAGTTTTTGTTGAATTATCTACAAATAAATTTAGTATTCCTGGCTATTAAACGAATGGTAAACAGGTTCGAACCCCATTATGGACAGTAGATAAATAGAATTTTTAATCGATTTATGGATTTGTGATTGAATGCATGAATGTCTGTGATGTTTAAAATTTTCTCCCACCCATCCGATCCTAAAAAAAATGGGTATTTGCGGGAGCGTTTAGCTAACCACTAGTACTAGCCTAGCCCTATACTTATATCCTTACTCTTTTCGAGAAAAAAAGAAGTTGAGCAACTGAATAACAATCATTTCTCATTGTAAAACTTATGTTGAAATAAGTTCCATTAGTAAGTAGTAAATATGTTTTGCTCCATCTTGGGAGTAGACATGGCTAAAAAATATATCATTTTATTGAATTATTTTGTCTTGAAAAGGGAATGAATTGTAATATTGATAGTGAATTGAACTCAACAAAAATCCTTTTAGCAATAAATTAGATCGGTACTAAATAATATAATTTATTTTATTTTCCTCTTTGTTATGATATCTTCTTAAAGGGTTGGACAGCATCAGAAAAGGAAAATTCTTATAAGATAAAATTGTGTGTTAAGCTGTCAGTAACAGAAAGGAAAATGATCCCTAATTATAAGCTGTCAGGTTAATACTGTTGGCATTCCCACCCCTTTTCAAACTTGTGTACTGCCAACATAATTTTAATGGACAATACGGTTGAAAAGTTTAACTTTTGCACCAATGGCATCTGTATTAAAATGTTATGAATTAATGCCAGCCTTCACCAATAATTAACCTAAATCAATTTCAGTAATTCATGTCTATCTCATTATTAATAATATCATAACAATCAACATTGTCTACCACATTACAAATATATAATCACTTTTAAGGTGTTAACTGACAATTCTTGGTGGAAAGGCATTATATTTAAAAAAATAAAACACAATTCATTTCTATTACTTCCACATATTTAAATATGTGGAAGTAGTTCAAATGAATTGTGTTTTATTTTTTAAAACAAATATATAAGACAAATAAGTAAGATACATTTCTGGTTTAATCCATTATTCTTCTTAGCCATAATCTTATCAATTAACAATCTAACACTTTCCATGAATGCTTTTCATCAAGACTTAGTTCATGTTATTAATGGAATGAAATTCTTGATTTGATCAGACAATTTGACAAGCTTTTATCTACAGTTCTGCTTGACTTTAAGCTGATTTGATTTTATCTAATGTGACCAAAAAACTTGAGATGTTTAATCGTAATTGGCAATAAATGACATTTTATACATTTAAAACAACATATATTATGTATGTAAAGAATAAAATTGTGATTCAATTATGAAGAGATTTTGATAAAATTTATTTTCAGGTGTCCAGAATCAAAGCTAGCAAAACTTTTTAATGGTACAATGCCGATTGTCCTAGATACATTGAAGCAGCATTATTTCGTGGATCGTGACGGTGAAATGTTCAGACATATTTTAAATTTTATGAGAAATTCTAAGCTTCTATTGCCATCTAATTTCACACATGTGGACTTACTACTGGAAGAAGCGAGATTTTTTGAAATTAACCGTGAGTTGAGCATTGTTTGTTTTTATCATCGGATTGTCATTTCAACATTAGTTTATTTTACTATCTTTAGTATTAAAAGTTTCTTACATACATACTAATACTAAATTATGTATATGTTTTAAAATACAATACGGTCATGTAATTTTACTCTAACATGAGAATATTTTGATGATATTCTTCTTCTTTTATTATTATACAACTGATGTAATTACTTATACAGTATTCTTACTACAATTACATTAGTAAACCTTAACCGTTTCTTAGGGCTGAATTTAATAACTGTAATTTGATTTATTAATATTTATCAAAATTTATTAAAAGTATTTTCAACTAAATTATTATTTAATATAAGGATATTAATTCATTCTAGATAATTGATTACGTCATACCAATTTTCAGCTATGATTCAAGAACTCGAGCAATTGAAGAGACGTCAAAAGTTACGAAACATCATCCCTCAATCAGCTTCTTTAAGAGCCATGTCTGCTGTAGAGGAAGCTTTCAAAGCCCACGATCAATCAATAATTCTAAGCTCTCGACCTGGTTTGGCAGACAGCATGATGCTGTATGGAGATGAACCTCTGATGAATCATGTCTTTCAAGAAAAAGTAAAGCGAGAGGGGTAACTCATAAAATTTAATGAAAACAATATTGACAAAATTCTTCTTTGTATCAAATCAAAGCAGTTTCATAATAAATATTAAATAGACAACTTAAATTTATAATTGGGTTATTATAAAAGTATGACTTTGAGATGATTGAAAAACCATTGATTTTTAGATATTTATTAATAATTTTTTTCAGTAATATAGCCTTATTCATGTTTGGAAAGATATAATATACTTCATGATGATATTTATAAAACGATGTTAGCAAAACTGATAAAAATAACTTCTATCGTCGTAATTTTATTTTCCTAGTTTCCAACTGGTGTTAGACCTCTAAAATGTGTGTGATAAAGATGTTTTTTGTTTATTATGAAATTTTTAATTCAGTGATAATGACTGTTAAAGATAGAACTTATTCGAAAAAATCTGCTATTTTTACCATGAATATTGAACTAGAAATGCTTTTGAAATGAATAACCTAATAATAATTCTCCACAATTTAATTCAAGGTCAATATGTAAAATCAGTCTGATAAATTAGACTATGATATTATAATCTTTAAGCATTTCTAAAAATATATGCGGTCAAACGAATTCAAATTATGCATTCAAAATCGAAAAGAATCAAATAAACACAATTTATTTTTGCTTCTTGACCACTGAAGTTTCTATTTATGTTACTAATACCTAGATTTTCACAGGCCTTTGGACATGCAGAAGTTGGACACTACCTTTGAAATCGATCAATCCAGGACGTCATTTTCAAACTTTCATCGAAGTGTGCACGCAGAAACTTCATCATGAGGTTATTATACACAATATTCACAGTAGTTTATCTAAATATATAGGGTCGTTTCGCCAGTGCTCAGCCAGTTAAGCGACAGGTGTACTTTCAAAAGGGATTGTGAGCCAATGAATGATAAATACATATTTTTTTCGCTGTTATTCCATTAAACAGGGATTAAGCAATGTAACCAACTTAAAATAAAATAGTTAATACTGTACCAAGCATAAAATAATAGAAGTTTACAAAAAAATGCCAATTGTCCCAGTGGTCGGCCCCCAAAATCCAATGGTCGGCCTTTCGTTTCCCAGTGTTCGGCCATCACTACGAAACTTCATGAATATCGCGAAATAATCTACTGATGTAGACAGAACAGTAAAAAACATAATGATGCAAAGCATGTCAATATAAAGTATATTTTGTTAGCGATTCCCATACAACATGAATTTGTCGAAACTTACAAAGTAAAAATGTACGTCAGTACAGTGCAGATATACATTGGCAAGTGGCAAGACTACCTACACGAATTAAAAAAATGTTTTTTAAATACATCCACTATTATTTAAGTTTTAAGCTCAAAATGCCGACTACTAGCGACGGCTGACTTTAAGAACAAGCACCCTATTGCCATTAATTACTACTTATTTCTCATATACAGTTTATTAATAACTAATTACTCTTCTCATCAGAGGCAATAAGGTATAAATAAGCCTTACCAGTGTTCCATCTAATTCTTACTGAATCAGTTTCTTTCTTGTATCAGTCCTTATCAAACAATGTAATGATTAATCTGAATCTACTGTCTACTAATTTTTAAATCAGTCTACCTTGAAGATTATAGATATTATTATAGATATTTCTTCAGGAATTCATCAAGTGTATTCTATCTCTTGTTTTTGTAGGAGTGCAATTGTGTAATTGTGCAAAATTAGCCCAGGTATTCAGTGCAGAAATTGGGCTCCCATCATTCCCCTTTTGCATAAAATAACACTGTAACCCGGCTGTAATTGTTTTTGTCCCGAGGTTAGTCATATGAATTAGAGGATATTCATCTTCGCTTAATATTTGAGGCTTTGATTTAATGACTGCAACAATTTCACAATTTCACTACACAGTTTTCATTGTCATAGTGCTAAAGTTCATTCAACATGTTAAATTGTTATCTATTGTCATAATAAAATATTTTGTCCCAATTAAACAAACGGTATGCCAGATAACCAAAGAAAAATACTGTCCTTGGGATTTGTCTCAATTAACCGGAATCAAATGTTTATAATTACTTCTACATGCTTTCTGATGATTATTATGATTTTACTTTACATGTTTCACTACTAAATCATTTTATCAGCTAACTTTTGTTGAATTGATATAATTTGTTGATGAAATTGCAGGATAAATGATGCTGCAACTACTGTTGAAGATAAAATGCCAATGGAGGTGTCATCAAATAAACTTCCTTAAGTTAATCCAAGAAATATCAAAAGGCCATCAACTTAGGAACCTAAAATGTTATTGTTTGTTGATATGTAAGAGTTATGTTGTTTGGGAATAATGACGCTTTTTATGTAACTTTAAAATGTTCTTTTTTGTGTTGGTGTCACCTGTTGGTGTCACCTGGGTGACACCATCATTTTAAAGTAAGATTCTAACACCGCTAACGTCACATTTGAATTTTTATTGTTATTTTATTCCGTTATAATAAATTGAATTCACCTGTATTAATAGTGAAAATTATTTGTGATATGATCCAACAGGAAATGAAAAAACAGCTTATTGATCTCGGATGATTTTTGGTGAAATAATATGTTATACAATATAAACAAAGTGAAAAGAATATTATACATGCATCTAATTCACAATATCGCATTTAACTTAAACTGTAATTTAAAAATACCTTACCTGATTATATTAATATTGTTTATGTGAAACATTTCAACTTTCCATTTTATATGTAAGTCATTTATATCATTATTTTCTAAAAAAAATGTTATTATATTGCTGAACTAGTTATTAAAAAATATTGTGATTTTGTTTTGTTGACTTGGATTGAATACAGAAAATAATTATTAATTAAATCATTAGCGTGCAGTATTCTGTGGTATAATATAGTTATGTATATTACTGTAACACCCATAATTTTTTGGCAGGTCATTTAAGTAATTTAACAATTGAGATATGTTGATAACTGTTGCCATAAGTAAAATTCTATCAATTAATACTTTAACTTTTTCAAGTAAATATAATGTCTGAAATAAGGTAAATCAAACCTTCACTTAGTCTAATCGAAGATTGCTATCCTGTTAGCATGCCAAATTTTGACTCTTTAAGAATAACTAAAAATTGTGTTAAGTAATAATATCGTAAGTTATGCAGGCGTTAAAGAAGTTAAGGGCAGTTTTGGCGTTATATGATGTTTATTGAAATTATTGTATAGGTAAAGACTAAATATTGCATATTAACTGTATTTTTTGATTACCATAATCTGTTAAAAAAGCTATTTAATTTCTTCCTAATAGTTTTACTTAAACTGCTTAAACAAGCCTTTAAATATTTGTAAAAGTTCACCTGTCATTAGGCCGTTTTAGCCATTTACTGGTAAACGAATTTAAAGGTATTGTAATCTTAGTAGAGTCAAATTACTGTAAATAAATGTAAATTATATACTTTATTAATTACTAGTATGATGTACTTATAGTATATTAATTTTTTCTGATATTATTCAGAAGAAATGTAGGGGAGATTATTTTAAAGCATCAACTGCAAAACCTTTACAATTTTTTTTTATTTGATAAGCCATCATTCACTTGTTACTTTAATTACTTAAAAAAATACAATTGCAAAGACTGTTAATTTATCTGTCTTTTAAATTGATAAATCATATGTAGGGTTTTTGATTTTGAATAAAAAAAAGGTAATTATATAGATGATAAAACAGTTTTTGTTTTGAATATTTTAATAATAACAGAAAATGAAGCAGATTTTTCTGTCGCAGTTATCATGATCATGTTGTTGAAAAATTCAAATGGAGTGGTGGTTTTTACTTGACACCGAATTAAGTTCATGAGGTGAAATTTTTTTTATAAAACTGTACTGCTATTTTAACCCTCTTAATCTTAATAACCAATGCATGAATTAACTATTTCACATTTTAACCGTCAATAATAATTTATTTTGATTGTACTTAAAATCGTAGATTTACTAATTGATCCAGTAGAACATTGATGCCACACTAAAATGCACTTTAAACCGGTCAAGATTACTTATCGATTCTGACTGACAAATAGTTCTATGCTAAGGTCTTAAGGTACACCTGTACACAGTGCTCAGCTGTTTTGCAAAGAAGCAATTACAACAGGCGAGATGACGTGTTGTAACGAAATATGAGCACACAGCAATAATTGTAGTAGGGAACTCGCTAGGGAAGTTTTCAGCACTGAACTTGTTAATCAATCAATGAATCAGTTTATTAAATTTGAATTTAAAAACTGATTTCCAATCACTTTTAAGGTGTTAATTCTCAATTCTTGATGGATAGGCCATATATTGTAAAAATAAAACAGGAAGTGGTATAAAGCAAATTGTGTTTTACTGATTTATAAATTTAAATATGTGTTATAATGTTTCATTTGTTCATCATATAATGCCCATGTTATTTGTTTGTAAAATTGACACATATAATAAAATAATTTAGTATTTATGAAATAATGTAAGTATATATCAGAACTGAACTTCTGCCAGTGATGTTGTATCAATGAATAAAAACTGTAGCTGCCAAATACGGTAAAATTCAATATTATTAAAGTGCTGTAAGTACAGATTATAATCACTGTATAATTAATGCATTGTTGTTATAAAAATCCACTCAATGTTTTTTTTTGTGTTAGTGAAATTTCCATTAGAATACAACAAATTTTAATTTAAAGCACTGTCATTTGGGACCACAAAAATGATATTTGATTTAATAGTTTTCGTTTTAAATATTAATTACATCATACTTTTGTTAAACTTGCCAGTATACATTTAATAAATATAAACTATGAACTTAATTTTGTTTTTTTTTCGAATTCCTATATGTTCTTAATACCTAACAATTATACACCCAGTCCTTTTTTTATGCGAATTTTTTGGATGGCAGTGTTCCTTTACTTTACGCGATTATTTCTTTTGAAAAAATCAAATGAGTCAGAGCATAATTCAACAAATCCGTTCAAAAAATTGGAGTCACTCACAAAAGCAGCGAGTGACTCCAATATGAAAGTCAATATAATTGTATCTGATGTAATTTATATTAACGTGTGTTTATATTAACACAATCACTTCATATGAAATGTTTCATGTAATAGAGTACCTGAAATTTCACAAATTTTTGAATCTCTATAACTTTGTTAAAAATCTAAAAATATTAAAAATTTAGTAACTCTAGACTAGTTCATTTCTTTACTTTCCCAAAACGCGTGTCGTTGGTAACAGTTACTAACCAGATAACGTCACTTTAGCAGTTATCCTCGGTGGAGCGAACTAAAGGCGCATTCAAACCACACTCTTATTTTGCATTAGTCTACATTAACATACATGAACAAAAATATATAGATTTTTATCGTTTCGTTTTAAGGAAATTAAAGGTTTATATGAAAATAAAATACTTTTTTTACACAAATTTAAAGAACTAATTTTCGTTTTCCATGCATGTTATACAATATACTATTAGAATGAAATACATACATTACATTACTGTTTTAACCATATGTGCCCCCCTGCATACATATTTTAAGCAATTGTAACTTAGCACTCGACTTCCATTAATCTTATTCTGGGGAAACAAACATGGAGTTAAGAGAGGTGTCACTTATATGCGTTGTTTTGAGAAGCGAATATCGTGTAAAGGCTAATGATGGTTATCTAGCCATCGGATACAAACCATTTGGCGAAGGCGACCTGTGGTAAAGGAATGGGTTTGATTAATCAACACAGTTATATATAAATTATTTATTTATTTAACATCATATACTTTTTGTTAGTTGGACATTTTATTGTAATATATTGGGTGTATTACTTACTAAAAACAAAATCATATACTTTATTTAGGGCTTAAATCAGTGCTGTTGCAATATCATGCATATTTCCACTAAACAATTCTATGGTTAAGTCTGGTCTGGAAGTGATGTGCTATAGTAGTATTTTATATGTACATTACAAACAAATGGCAGAATGAGAGTGTTGATTATTAATTCATACTGAAAAGATCAATGTGGTTGTAACACAAAAAAAAATTGAGCAACCGATAAAACGAAATTCAATTATTTAACAACTGAGGACATCAAATGGATTGAATTGAAGATGTTGAACAGAACAATAAGTGACATGTTCATAAATTGATAGTATTTTATTTATGACTTTAAAACGTTTCTGCACTTCTCCCTGAGTATCTTCATTATGAACACTTATCTTAGCAAATAAAATTAATAGCTTATTTGTATCTTTGCAATGATCGCCTGACTAGATATGCGAAACTCTTAACAAACAAAACACCAAAATGAGATTTAAATGCCACCTGAAGGTTATTTTTTGACATAGGATGAAAAAATGCTCTGAAATACAAATTAAGTTTTTAAAATTGTATTCTTAAATTTTTGCTGCGAAAATTTCTTAAATGTGAAAAAATACCAAACTATAACCAACATAAAAATTATGTAGATTATTAAAATTTGTTTTAAATTTGCATGAACAGTTAATGTATTTTAAATCATCTGTACGATGTATGTATTTCGGCCATTATCAATAATTGATGTAATTTATAAAAATTATGAAAGTCTATCATTGGTGATTTTGTTTTATTCAACAGTATCGTATTGATAATAAATGCACAGAACTTTATACATGTAATATTAATTTCTAAAGTTAAAGATATTTACAGTGAGTGAGAGTGATGATGCTTATCAAAGAGATGAAGAAAATAAGACAAAAAATATAAATATGATTGCCAAGTTTAGACGTTAAATGAAATTCGTCAGTTTACTTATGTACATCCTCTAGTTAGTTTTATGGCCACATCCCTGACGGGGATGACAATAATTAAAAATGTTTGATATTTGTATTTAGGTTGAATACTGTGGAGAAGAGAGTTACTCTACTAGGGTGAAGGGTGAGATCTATGATGCTACAGATTTTCCTGCCTTTAAATTCACTGAATGTTGAAGAACATGGAAACAAGTTATGATCAGCGCAATGTGGGAAAATTTTGTAATCTTTGGTTTTCAGTGATGGATAGAACATCGAGAACGCACATGTAGACTATCAAATAAATTCCAATTCAATTTGTTCCACAAAAAACATTAGAACTGTTAAAAATAATGAAGTATTAAGTTAATCATACTTCATATATATAAGAGACGGTAGACGCTTGACAGAAGTTTTAATATTATATTTATTTATCATGCCTATTTGAGGAAAATTAATACTAAATTGCAGTTACTCTCAAATTATGCTACGTATTTCTTAAAATTTTCCTATTTCACATCACAACACCGACTTGGTAAGACATTCCAATTATATTCGTATGATGGACGGAGAGAGTAATTTGATTTACATATTTGTGTTCCATCGGTCTCTGTTAAGACAGAGAACATTTCTTCCATATCTTTGATTGACTGTTTGTGTCTGATTAAATATGAATTATTGCATCCTCTACTTGACCATTCCGTATCAAATCTGACATCATGAAAACGATCCACTCGGGACAAAGGAGCTGTCCATACTCCAACAGAAACGTCTTCAGAATTATAAAATCTGCGAAAATAAGATTCAAAAATATTAGATTATAAAATTCTTGGGTAACATCTATAATATTTTTAAATACTAAACAGCTAATTTTAATGAATTTTCTAATAAATGAAATAATCAAAATTAATTTGTTCGTAATTATATTTCTAGAGCATAGTTTTGAAAACTTGCTTCGTTATAAGAAAAAATGTTACTTATCAAAATGTACAGCATTCATAAAAATACATAAAAAAGTCAGGCTAAATGCGAACATTAGTGAAATGATTCAGCCTCAACTTCATTGCAATATATAGAAGTCTAACAGAGAGGAGAGTTAAAATACAATTCTATACTTTTTCTCAATCATGGATATGTTAACGCTAGAACACTTACTGCAGATAATGTGAATTTTGAGCAATAAATTCGACAATGTCTGCAGATAGAACATAGCCCCCTCCTAAGGCATATGGCAAGTACTCTTCACACAAGAACCAATTCTCTTCGGCCCATCTACCTTTTACTCTCACATGTGCATTTCCTTTAAAGTACCCCCAATACAAACCAGTCACTGGTACATGAACTCTCTGAAAAACAAAATTAAATTATTCATTATTGCATTTAATACTTTATAATATCAACACTCCTTACATATAATCTTGTATCGTCAAACTTGATATTTTACAGGAGGGCATTTCAACAATTCATAACGCAATTGCAAAGTAATGACTGCATACATCTTCTTAAAAATTGGGACACTATTTATGTGCTGCTATTTTTAATCTAATTTTCCCTGTTATTTGACGCCTACCTATAGAACTGAGTGTGTAGACAAAGAAAATGCAATAGATGTATAATCACGTATGTGCCACTTAGGTGATTATACGCAGAGAGTGTCGATATGAAATCATTATTTAGATACTTCTATTATTAAGTGTATTTCCATATAGGGATTTGAACCCTTGAATCTGAGAACGGTTAGGATGAAGGCCCAATATATGTAACTGATGGAGAATAAACTAAAGAAATTGTGCATGTAACGCAGGATGAATAAATTCTTATAAGCAAATGACCAACCTTTTCAAATTTTTTTGTGAGAGTCGAATATTTGATAGAATTATTTGGATGTATCATTTTCTCTTTTCTGATTTCCAGTTCTTGAATCATTGCATCGATTCGGACAAATGAATCATCGTCGCACTTTAGCATGTACAATAAATTAGGGTAATTTTCATTCACCCATTTGATTGACTGTAAAAGTTTTTCACTAAGAGTTGCGTATTGATCTTTCAAGTGAGGCAATATTAATAAATCATTATATTCTTGTTGTTCACTTCTTAATTGTTTCCGTACATTATCAGTAACAGACGAGACACCAACAACAAAATAATGCCGGAAATGAGAATGCATGACAGAGTTTGCTATTTTTGAACTGTTATGCGATTTTTTATCATATTTATTGCTATCTTTTAGTTTCAACCATGTATTTCTGATGGCAATTCTGCGGTCTATATTGTCTGGATTTGAAAATATCAAGGCTATATATTGCACTGAACTTTTTTGAATATTGCCACTATTTTCTGACGTAGACAATGTATCAATTATAGCATCACATATTTCAAAATTCATAACATTCAAGGCAAACATACACCCTGCTACAAAAGAAAAGCCGGCAATGAGAATGTAATTTCGGTATCTTGTTAATAAAATCATGACAGAAAAAATATTACACTTCGTAAATACAGTGGAATTCCGAATAAGATTTAAGTGATTCTATTTTGATGTATTTTAAATTGAATGCGAAAGTTATAGCTTTGTTTTGTATTTATCAGATGACATTTGTGATGACTTTTAACACCTGCAATGTATATACAGTGCCGCCAGAATAAAAAATATTTTTGTAAAATACATAAACTATCGGCTCAAAAGCTTTCGAATAAATAATTAATCTACGTCTATTTATAATTATGATTCAAAAATAATATTGTCACTACTATTTTTCATTGTTTAAACTCTTTCAGTGATGTGCATTTAAATTTGACCTATAAAAAAAGATATGTATATTTTCACAAGTCTAATGGAATATAAATATTTTTTTTCAATAACATCACTTAAACGCTTTTATATTCAAAAATGAGAACTGGTACAGAATAAAAGCAAAATTTTGTAATGATAAAAACAGAAATCTTATGGGATATTCATATTTGTCGTGCTTTTTTGTAGAGTTAAGCAATTTTACATTTCTTTAAATCCCTTTATTTATAAATAAACGTAATACAATAATAGCTACACACTATACCGTCGGTTTTTTGCAAGTAATTAAGTGACAATTTGGCCAAAACTGAGTTATATATTAAACCGAAGTGCTTATTTTAATATTATAAATAATCTCAAAAAGTCTCAAGTGTCTAACAACCACCAATGTTGTCCAATGGCTCACCTTAAAAGTCATTATGTTGCATTTCATGAATATACCGTAATGAAAGAAGTCACTAAGTGATTTTGATAATTTTTTCGCAACCATCACTGGCAAACTTAACACGCTACGGTATGGCATTGGTCACTAAGTACATTACAAGATACAGGAAGTGCATTGAACATCGTCACATGATATATCTTTAGAACCTATAGATGGTGATGTGCTTATATTACAATAAGAGGATAAAAACAAAGGAATGTTGTGTTCAGAATCAAAGAATGTGTCCTGGAAAAGAAATATATTAGTTATCAAAATAAATCCAATTGCAAATCATATAAAGATTACCACAGAAATGAAAAGCCTCCCAAATAATCTTTTTGCAAAATTGCATCATATAGTGATGTTAGTAGGCACTTAAAATTAACATTTATCATTGGTTTTTGTTGTTTGAGTGAGTTGAAAAATTTAGTGAATTTTTCGAAATATGATTACACTCATAAAAAGGATTTCATTTTAATAAATGTTAACTAATAGCAAACCACGTAGCTGTACTAAAATGTGTTAGCAGTGGGTCTATTAACAAAGCATTCCAGAATGTCTGATTTTTTTTTAAATTTTAATATATGGACAATGACCGATTAAAAACATTATGCAAATGGAGAGATCTTATAGAAAAGGAATTCAGATGAAGAACACCGGAGATTATTTGAACCCTTATAAACTTTAATGAATTTTAGTATTGACGTTTTAGGTATTTAAAAATTAGGCTTATCAAACATCAAAAATCCATCATTATTCTAGCCAAACTTTACTCTTGGTATGAATATATGCTATGTAGCAATAAAAGGTATTATTAAGAACATTGAGGTTGAAGATGAGGTGGAAGTCGAATAACCTGAAATCAATAAATGCTTTATTCATAATAATATTGTATGCAAGAAGTACTAAGTGCGTTTTTATATTGTTTCAAATAGCAAAATTCTTCTAATTTGACTACCTATTCGTAAATTGAGAATTTTCTTATAGCACTGCTTGAAGCAAGATTATAGCAATAATGTAATGTCATCGAAATATTGGATTTCTGGTTTGTTTAAATATTATCTATGCTTCTAGCAGTATAGTAGTCTATGCTTCTAGCTGATTGTTGGGACATATGATTTCGATGTTGTATATTTTCTACTGTTGTTGATGTGTTCACTATCGCATCATCTTTTTCATAAGTCAGACGTTGTTGTAATTTAAAATTTAAGTGAAAATTAGGTTAAGTTAGTGTATTAAATATATTTGTTCTGTCATTGTTTTTATTTTGACCTGTGACAACGTCTAAACGTTTCATATTTGACGTATGTATTTTGTAATCTTGTAAGTTTTATACATTACGGTATTATTGTTATAAACAAGTTATAATACAATAATTCCCTTCTTTCGTGAGACGTAGTTTACCGTAATATTGCTGCCTAAACTGTTAGGTTGTTATAATAATGATATTTCTCATGTTTTCTTGGGCTTGCTGAACGAGCTCTACATCTAGATCGTTCTGTTTTTGCATCGTTTGGCATTGAGGTTATTTTTTATTTTTAAAATCTCTGCGGCAAATCAAAATAATCATTGTTAATCAAAAATAAATATTATTATAAATCATGAATCGATTACGCATACTTTTCATGCCTAGATGTGTCATATTCATAGTAAAAATTCATAATTATTGATTAATTGTATAGTATTAGGGATAATTATTAATATTCTGGATTGTGGGTGATTGACCATACTGTGAAGTTTCTCAGTTTTAAAATAGGTAAATATGCTTTAAAGCATGCTACTCATTTTCTACCCGAAAAAATACTAAATGCCGATAATAATGCAGTTCTCTAGAAAATTCAATTACGAATAAGATAATGCAAAATTATCACACACGGGAATCACGGAAACCGATAATTTACGTGAAATACTAATATAGGGCGAGTGTTCCTAAAGTCAGCCGTCGCCAGTGGTCGGCCTTTTGACCTTAAAACTGAAATTATAGTGGATACATTTAGAAAAAACAGATTTTTCTAAATTCGTGTAGGTAGTCTTGCCACTTGCCAATGTATATCTGCACTATACTGACCTATATGATACAATACGCAAATAAAAAAAGCACATTTTTATTTCGCAAGTTTCGAAAAATTCATCTTGTATGGGGATCGCTAACAAAATATACTTTTTAGTGTCATGCTTTGCATCATTATGTTTTTTATTGTTCTGTCTATTCTCAGTAAATTCGTTCGCGATATTTATTAAGTTTCATAGTGATAGCCGAACACTGGGCAACGAAAGGCCGACCATTGGATTTTGGGGGCTGACCACTGGGAGAATTGGCTTTTTTTTGTAAACTTCTATTTTTTTATGCTTGGTACAATATTAGCTATTTTATTTTTAGTTGGTTACATTACTTAATGCCTGTTTAATGGAATAACAGCGAAAAAATATTTGTTTATCATTCATTGGCTCAAAATCCCTTTTGAAAGTACACCTGTCGCTTAACTGGCCGATCACTGGCGAAATTACTCTAAAATCAGTATGAAAAAGTCGCTATAAATATCAAATGGTTTGAACATATCAAATTATGTAAGAACAAACCATAGAGATATTTCTATGGCTGTGAATTTTCGTAATAATATTTCGTAATTCGCATAAATTATCGGTTTTCTTGATTCCAATGTTTGCTTTTTTGGTATGCTCCTATTCGCAATTAAATTTCCTATGGAATTGCATTGTTGTTTGGCGACATTTGGTAAATTTTCTAGTGGAAAAACAGTAGCATGCTGTAAAGCATAAATATTCTTCTTCGCAATTAAATTTTCTAGATAATTGCATTGTTTTTGCGTCACTTAGTATATTTTCGGGGAGAAAAAGAGTAAGATATTAAGCATATTTACTATTATTTGTTATAGAAATTTCAAAATTGAAACATTCAAAAATTTATTTCAGAAGTCAACTCTAAGAAAATGGACTCTAAAGACACCCTATCAAATTTTCAGTGTTACACTAAAATGCTTTTAAAGAAAGTTTGACATGCTTATATCTGGAAATTTCTCTGTAGGCAAGTACATGCAGTATCATCTTACGAGTAAAAATGTAAGTTATGAACTCTTTACTCTTAGTAACTAGCATGATACCGGTGAATTATAAATTTCATTAGCAGTAAGTCAGAGTATTGGACTTCTGATGAAACATCTTAAGAGTAGTTGTTTGAACAAGAACTGGTTGTTTATCCGTTGCTAAATCTCTTTCAAGAGGGTAAGAAAGCTAGGATAAGACGAGTACTTAGTTACCTGTATTGAGGATTGAATGGGAAGTGAGTGGGGAGGGTTTAAAAACACTGCAGACATCCATGCCCTTCGTATACAAATCATGAGTCAATCAAGAAAATGTATATGTATGAAGTTTACTATCGGGGGATTTGAACCCCTGTGTGCAAAAATAAATGGACGATAGCTCAAGAGCTTTGTCCGATTGGCTGTGAGACCGCCAAAGAATTCTGATTAAAAATTTATGAATGATATAAAATACACTCAATCACGGGGTATACTTTCCATGCTAAACAGACATGTAAAAAAGATGCATAGGTAAATGAATGGTTGGTTCCATTACATTGGACCGTGCAAAAATGGACTGGAAATATTTAGCATATCTTAAAATCATCTTGATATTGTCACATGACATTATTTTGGTTTTTAGATATTATATTTAAATTTGAAAAATTCAAATTCCATCAAGCACTGTCGGTTGATATCCTTAAAGACACGTATTGATGCATATCATTAAATTCTGACCATCGTAGTATAATTATTTCCCTACAAAGTATTGCATTGCATCTATAGAATTAGTCCAAGCCATTGTATTATTTATTCTATGTTTTGAATAAGTTGTAAATGATTAAATTGTTTAGTGTACTATCAATAATTATAGATAACATTTATGTGTATGTCTTAACACAGAAAGGTCACATGTCTATTTTTAATATACTGTTACCACCGATGATACCTCATTTATTATCCGACTTTTTATCTTGTTTCTTTTAGGTTAATGACATCATTTCAGTAATGGAAGAAAGGGAATGCATATTGTTGTAATTTAAGACATCGACTGAGGGTACTTGATGGAATTTCAATATCAAATTTGGATTATTGAGATTTTGTACACTTCCATGTATTTTGTCACTAACGACCCGGGTTTCGCCTTTCGGCATCTTCAGGCATTCGAGCACACGAATGGAACTGAGTTCGAGTCCATTCGTGTGCTCGAATGCCTGAAGATGCCGAAAGGCGAAACCCGGGTCGTTAGTGACAAAATACATGGAAGTGTACAAAATCTCAATAATCCAAATTTGCTATTGTTGTCTTTTTAATTGTGATGTTTTGAATACCACGAGATAATAAAATCTCCCATATTATGTTTATTTCATAGTTGGATATATAACTCTGGAGTTTAGATATCTAGTTTTTATTTGTCAGTATTTATTTATTAACTGAAATAATTTAGTAACTTAAAATATGATTTTCTGTGTTATTATTTAATGGAGGATATCTTTCTATCATTTAGTATTAGAAATTATCTACAGTTTATTAACTTTATTTTTTGTAAATGAAACTTTCTTTTCTTCCAGAAATATGGTGTTATATGGTAAATCATTTATTAGGGGTATGATATTTGCATCTACTACATGGGCAATATCGATATACCTCTATTGGGTACTCACATCGTCTAATGAACAACGTAAATATGTCTTTATTTTATTCATTATTTTTAGGATTTTTTTGACCCTGTCTGCTCCCAATGTGGAGTGTATGGACTCCTAATGGACCTTATCTCAACAGAAGCTTTTCTATGAGAACTGCTTGATAATCAGTTTATTTTTTTTTCAAAATGAGGATACGCCAGGATTTGTGGTTAGATAATCCCTCCTGCTGCACTCCGTTTTTAGAATCAAATGGATGGGACAGAATTTTATACATCAAAAACTTCCATGGATTCAAAATCATTTAGGTAAACCTGAAATAGGTAATCAATTACTCGAGTAAATATCGGTAAAAATTACTGCTTGTCGATCTAGGAAATAGGACCCACGAATCTTTTATGCATTGTAAATGATTTGTAAATGCATTGGACCTGTTATTAGTTTATTTCTGCCCCATAATTTCGTAACTATGATCAAGCCAAAATAGATCCGATAACATTTTACCTCTATTTTGTGTCATTTTAAGAAAATGTTGCATTGAAGTTTCTCTGTTAATAATAGACTTTATATTTATTTCATGTTTCTTTTTCTAGAGACAAGTCATTCGACACATAATGTACCTCAAGCTGCCTTAATTGATGTTGATTCAAATAGAGTAATTAAATATCATTCACCTCCACCAAAAACACCATATGATAAAAACAATGGGCTTTTTGAAAAAGCAGGTAAATTTATTTTAATTCTATGACTCATTTTTCAATTGATGCTAATTTATTTTATTGGATTGGTTTATTATTGTTATAGACTTATATGTTTTTTTGTAATCAGAAAATATCACTTCCAGTAAGTGAGAAATAACTTATATTCTCTGTTCTTTTGTGTTGCTTGTTAATTCCCATAATTTACCATTTTACATTTCATAATTACGATAGGTAACTCAAAGGCAGGAATAATTATTTTAACTCCTGATAATGCTAAACTAAATATGAATCATTTTGTAGTTTAGAGTTATTTTTTTATGTTGTAATTCTGACATAAAAATCTACTACACAACAAAATATATTGATTGGTTTCAGATAGCGGATTTGGATTCATACGGACTTCAGAAGACAAGCTGATAAGGGATAAAGGCTACAAGACATATGCCTTCAATGTCCTTGCATCTCAACGCATTGCATTTACGAGAACATTACCTGACACCCGAAACGAATTGTAAGCAAAACTCGGTTTTATATTGTACTGAACATGGCAGCTATAGTATTGTTGTTCAATTGTTCAGAACAAATAATCTCATGTATGAATGTTGCTTGTGAGAAATTATTTTATAGAACAATAGATGGAGGTTGACTGAAGAGAATATACTTGAATTTAGATTTCTAGGACGGCTAGCAATGGTCTTTTGTTATTTAATTTAATAAACCTTAACTGAGTTAATATATTATCTATGCCTTTGTAATATTGTATTTTTGTTACTACCAATAACTTGTTATTATATTGTGTTTGGTGGTAGCTATTGATTATTAGTCTAATTTTATGTTACAATTTTTGTTGATTCAAATATTAATCTATCAAATTTATTTTTGAATATTAAAAATACAGCTATAGCTTTTATACACAGGCTTATTATCTAGTTTAGAAGGTTTATATTTTAAATTATTAACCCACTGAGTCTCAATTGATATTGAAAACATATTTTTGATTTGATGAAGTTTGCTTTTAGTATAATCAAGAATGCCATGAATTTATTTTGTAGGGTGAAATAAAAAAAGAATATTTAATACCACATTTTGTAAATCGTTGAATTTCACACTGTAAGTAAAAATTAATGTATATTTATCGTAGAATAAAAAAATTCAAAATAGATAAACTGATTTACATTAAATCCAACATATCAGATATATATAATAGAATCAACAATGATATTTATAATTGCAAGAATGTTAGTATTGTAAAAGGGGGTGAATAGGAACAGTTCCTATGAAAAAGATGCCACAGCTGCCAAAATGCGGCTGTTTGCATTTTGATATGTATAATATTCGGTATTTAAAAAACCCCGGCAGAAGTTGACTGTTTGTTTTTCATCAGGTATAAAAAAGTTTTTTGTTATCCGCATATTTTGCATGTGTAATCAGTGTTCCTATTCACCCCTTTCTCGATCCTATTGACTCTGTTTGACTGGTAAATATGAACGGACCATAATTTTAGGAAAATATTGATAACAAGTGAACAATGACAGTTCCCATTCATTCATCAAATCATACTGCTGATTTGCAAACGCAACTTTTAGCAAGACAATTTAACTTTCAGTCATCTCGCCTAAGGCTTAAATTGATTTTGTAATCTGAAAACGTTCCTATTCACTCGTTTTACTGTATTTCATTTGTGTTCAAGTTTTCTGTTAATCAACAAGAAGGTAGTAAATTACTTACAAACATCGATTGTTATTAAGGCAAAACTTACTCAGGATTCTGACTGAAAAATGATTCAAGCCTAGTGTTGAGTAAGATATTTTATCTGATTTCAGGTGCAAAAATAAAAAATACAAAGAAGATTTGCCAAGCGTATCTGTGATAATATGTTTCTATAATGAACACTTTCATACCCTCATGAGATCTGTACAGTCGATATTGGACCGTACGCCCAAACATCTCCTCAAAGAGATTATCTTGGTTGACGATTACAGTGATGTTTATCAATTACACGAAAATGTGGAGAGCCACATTTCGAATTTAACCAAACATCTTGATTCTGAAGATGATGACTTTCAGAATTACAATAGGATCAATTTCCATCTGCCTGTTCAAATAAGACTGTTGAAGACAAAACGGAGAGAAGGACTTATTAGGGCTAGGCTAGTTGGCGCAGATAACAGCACTGCACAAGTAAGCAATGTTTATTTGTTATTATATCAAGTTTATCAATTATATCAGTTAAAAATGCTATAAAGCAGTGTATCTCTTAACCTTATTGAAGCCATTGCCCTCTTTACCGCTTAAAATTATTGTAAGTTTCATTTTTAAATAATACTAGTTTGCCCATTTCACACGATTAAATAATATAAAAACACGCCCTCTAAGTAATACTGCTTAAATTGATCGCAATTTTTGAGTTTGACACTGTTACAAAAATCATTATACTGTATTACTATTTCTTGATCGCCGTTGAACAAGAAAAACATAAATATAATTCTTTCATTTCTTTATCTCTCTCTCAGCGCTACCTCGTTCTGGTGCTCTTACATGATTCAACTTGTGTCAGGGTTCAAGTAACTGGATTAAATTCATTTATAACATTATTTGTTAAAAATGGTCATCTGTAAATTTACATGAAATGGCCAGCAGCATTGCTCTGTTCACAATCTGCTTCATAATTGAACAGGTTGTTTTACTAATTTAAAATTTTCTTTGTGTTTTAGGTCATAGTATTTTTAGATTCACACATTGAAGTGAATACGGAATGGCTGGAACCCCTCGTGACAAGATTATCAGAAGACCTCACGGCCGATAATGTATACTCTAATAGAGTTGTAATTCCTGTTATAGATGTCATAAATGCTGATACATTTGAATACAAAGCAAGCCCATTGGTTCGCGGTGGCTTTAATTGGGGTTTGCACTTCAAATGGGATAATATACCAAAAGGTGTTCTTAAAGGTAAGTTCATATCAATTATATTAGTTATGACACTGGATATAACTGTTTTTGTTTTTACTACTATGCTGGTTGATTGGTGTCATAATAGTCATTTCTATTTATGAGATTTATTAAATTACAGACAAGGAGGATTTTGTAAAACCTATCAAAACACCTACCATGGCTGGCGGACTGTTTGCCATATACAGAGAGTATTTCAACAAGATGGGAAAGTACGATGCATTGATGGACACTTGGGGAGGTGAAAATCTCGAAATGTCTTTTCGGGTGAGTGACTACGCTTTGTATGTTTTTTCACTTTCACAGTATTTTCAAAAAGGATCTGATAAACTTTCATGTAGTATTTATCTATAGTAAATTACAATTAGTTGAAAAAAATGATAGTTCACCCTATTCTTGTGTAAAATTAATGTTGATAGTTGATAACTCTGTTATTCCACTGGCTGTTATTGAATGTGAAACATGCTTTACCTTTTTGAGAAGAATTTTCAGACTGACTATATTGCAAGGTTATTTATTTCTAAGGTAAAGAATGATTCTTATTCTTAACATAAAAATAAATGATGGGGTGGGATTATTTTCTTCTTCTAAAAGTGGTGAGGGGGTAAGGCACAAATGATAATAGTGCTAATTACCATAACACTATTAATTTCTAGTGTTTGGAGGTGAAAATCTCATAAGGGATACGTTCCTTCGACCACTGCAAAAGAGATGTAGTGAATATGGAAAAATGAGAAATAGGTTCTCCTTCATAAATTACATAATATATATTATAAATGACATAAAAAGTTTACATGTCGATTTATTAAAAAAATACAATTATCTAGTGTTCAGCTTTCTGACAAGATAAGATTTCAGTTTAAAAAAAATGTTGCATTTTCTTAGAAAGCGTTCTTTAGAAACTGTGCAAAAAAAGAATCAGGTATTGTCAGAATTACTGCAGCTATCAATACGCCGTACATTGCTGGCCTATATGTTAAAAGCTGCATTTTAAAGATCAGATGAGTCTGGGTTCAAATTCCGGCATGGTAAATGTCAAATATAGATTTTTTCAATCTAATATTTGATATCTTGGGCATGGATGTTTGTAATTTATTTTCTCCTCGAGTGATCTTAAAAGTCTCATTGAGTTGATCTCATGTGATTTAAAAAATTCTTAATATCTGGTGTCTTTGGTATTACTGTAAAGCCAAATATTTATTTTTTGTAGCTATAAAAAAATGTATAGTTAGTTATGCTTGCATAAAGTAAAATATTTATCAAAATACATGTTTAATATGGTTGTATATTATTTTTAGATATGGATGTGCGGAGGTGAATTAGAGATCTTGCCATGCAGTCGAGTTGGCCACGTGTTTAGAAAAAGGCGTCCATATGGCTCTCCAGACGGGACAGATTCTATGCTTCATAATTCAATGCGGCTCGCACATGTCTGGTTGGATTCTTACCTGGTATAAATGTCAAATGGTTATTCAAGAACGATAGTATGTATCTTAAAAGGGGGCACTTTATCTTAATGTTGCTTGATGAGAGACTTGTGAGCTATTGGTCAAATCAAAACATATTCGATCTCGTCAATTGATTTATTGAAACACATTGCGGATACTGGTGATATGGTTAGGGGGCTGGGGTCCCTACCATGAGTCATGAGTGACTAAATGTATTCATTTTATTCATCATACATTCATTCACTCAAACAGGAACAACACCATCGTTTCCCTCTATCTATCATAAATATAATATATAGTATAATAGCTATTTACTGGAACTACAACATTAAATATGTAGAACAGTAGAGTTGGGCTTATGATTTTAATTAATATAAAATTATTCAGTACAGAATTTTAATTAGAATGTATATTTGTTTTGCTGTATCTGTGTGTATGTAATGCACAGTACAACACTACGCTTGTGCATAATATACAATGTACAGATAGAGGAAAAGTGTTTATTCAAGTGAGCATGAGTTTTGAGCGAATGTTGGCAATGCCACCTGGTGTATAATATTATAGTTTTATAGAAATTCTTGCCCCGGTTATATTTAATTTAAAAACATCAAATGGATAATTTTAGTTCTGAAAATAATATCGTGTGTCATTACTTCTATGTGGTATTTGATACTTGTTTTTTTTACATTTGATTTCAGGATAACTATCTGAAAAAGGTTCCTAGTGCTTCATCAGTTGAATTTGGTGACATATCAGAGAGGCAAGAATTAAGGAAATCGCTCGGATGTAAATCGTTCCAGTGGTATTTGGACAAAATTTATCCAGAAATGATTCTCGATTCAGATAGTGAATCCAAAGTAAAAGAAAAACTCAATGCCATATCCGACCCTCAAAGAAATATATTTCAGCCTTGGCACTCAAGGTAAATAAATACTAATTGATTAATATTTTGTATTGTCTTTGTAGGACATCGCACCAAAGATGAAATACCTTCTCAATGACATACTAACTTTATGTACAAAGCTAGCACTGACATTTTGAAGATTTTCACATCTGAATTCATAGTAGGATCATTGTGATTAGTTCTGGAGCCATTTAAGAGGTTTTCTGAATTCTGTTCTTATTTTGTGAATATTGTTATTATTGCCGCATGGGTATTTGGGTCCATATTAAGGTAGAAAAAATCTATAGATACGGGAGCAGTTAACTTTTTAAGAGAATTGAACATTTGAGATTTTTTTATTAACTCATTAGCATCGGGGAATGTGGAATCTGCGTCATGGAGGCTTTTGTGAAGTGGCAGGGAACGCATATTCCGTGTCCTTTGATATAGTCGACATTAATCGCTCATAACTCTTCAAATATTTTGTTATTTTTTTTATTGTCTTAACACTAATTGTTCACAAGCCATGCGTTAATCATGTACTCCTTTCTTTACGGCTCCACCGCTGCGCGTATTTTGGTCCTATTTACCCCGGTGCAAATGTGTTAAGAATAAATGTTTTTCAAATTGTTTGTCCCAAGCGTTTCATCATTCAACAAGGTTTTTGATATAATTACGTTATTTAGAAGCTATTTTTAAATTCTATAATCTCGGCAATGTCAGGAAATGATTGCAAGGAAAGTAAATTTGAAATGAAGAAGACTTAAAATGCTTTTTGAAAGCTTCGTATGTACATATTTATAACATTGAATGTATTTTACCTTATTTTTTTCAGGAAACGGAATTACACCGACAGCTTTCAGCTGAAGCTCTCTAATTCCACTTTATGTATTCAAGCTGCCAAAGATATTAAGACTAAAGGAGGAGGATTAATTTTAGCAACATGCATTCGCACCCCGAATCAGGTAACCGTTATTTATGCAAGTCATCACCTTTTTTAATGAATCATAATTATTTTAAGGCATATAAGTGTTATGATGATTTTTGTTTCGACTAGATCTTTGTAGCTCATTATCTCTACACGCATGCTATCCAAGAGGTCAACTCTTCGCTCACAGCATCCAATATTAATTCTTGACATTCTTGAGATAATTGTTGGGAGAAAGTGTCCAGCTTTCTGACGAGAGGATTTGATAATCACCTTTTTTAATAACCGTAAAATACATTTATTCAGTATTCAGCTTTCTGATATTAACAAGATTTGTTGATTATATTTGTGATTTTGTTACTTTAACACATTCATTGAAGAAAACACTAGGTCATTTCCTACTATATATTCTGAGTGTGCATATTGTGCTGGGAGCATTATCTCATCTGTTGTAATCACAAAATAGTTGAGTGTCCCTTTAGCCTTCAGCACAGAACTATTTGTCATCTTGGTTTCTCAATACATTTTAGTGCATTCTAATGCAACATCAATTTACTCCTAGATTATTTTAAAGTGAATTTATTTAAGCAAAACAATCAGCTTCACCACATTATTACGAAACTGTGAAAAGAATCTCTGTAAATCTTACAAAGCATACAAGGGAATTTATAGCCAAAGGAACAGACATTCATTTTTCATTTTTAATGTTTAACATTTCTTATATAATACTTTATTTGCCCATTGCTAATGGCTATATTATTCCGTATAGATGTGGTATGAAACAGTACTTCATGAGCTTGTCTTGGGAAGGATGCTGTGCTTAGAGTCAGAGCATGGCGGCGATGGGATAGCATATCTGTCGAAATGTCATGAAATGGCTGGAACGCAGGAATGGCGCCATAAATCAAAGGTATTTTGATTACGTCAACTTTGGCCACTTAATTTCTATTTCACATTTCTATATCGTCATTAATGTAAGAATTATAAATAGATTTTAAAAAGATTTTGAATTTAATTTCAGAATGGTTCACCGATATATAACACTGCTGTGGGAACTTGCTTATCAGTGGACGAAAAATTAAGAGGATCTCCAATTATTATGAAAATATGTTCCAGCACAAACAGAAACTCGTGGGACTTTTTGCGCAGTAGTTGATTCCTTAAGTGCAATACTCAATACTCGATTACTCCATCGTTTACCGAGATTATGTTATTTTTAAACTATAGAATGAAGTTCTGCAATATACCATAGCAATGGTTTACTGTAATTTACACCATTTTCTCATACATGAATACTCAAATATATAGACAAATTTTAGTTTTGAAATTCATATTTTATCTTTCTCTGCCGCACTTGCCTATGCGTATGTAAGGTTGTGTATGCTAAAGTACATGGTTCTCATAGAACAGTTCATTGTTGTGTATGCTTTTAAAGCCTGTAAATCCACATAATTGGAGTATGAATAACGAGTTTAAATACCACATTGTGTTGATATGTTTCTCTCATTTAAGAAACTTCTTTAGACTGACTAAGTATATAGATTATGTAGTTTTTGGGTATTGATATTGATTAATTAATAAATGAAGGGTTGTTGACCGGTTGTAAATGCATGAGCCTATCTGTAGACCCCAACCAAAATTGATAACTGACAAAAATTTGTCACTTCGAGGTAGCTCAAACTCCCTTGGTGTACATTCAGGTTCAGCGAACAATAAATAATAAATACTGATAGTAATCTACAACAGGAGTAAACTACTAATAGACTACAAAGCTTATCATCTGCTGTCGTTTGCTTATTCTTACAGGCTAGTTTCACCTGCTTAAGGCATAAAGCATTTGATACAGCCAAGAGACGTTGGTGATGCGTTTTCTTTGTAGAGACATCTCTTTTTATTCTTTCAAACCTGCCGCCGCTCCAATTACAAATTTATCTTTGGGGATTAGCATACAGACTGGCTCTTGGCTCTTGCTATTCCTATAATTATATCTCTATAACCAAAAATGCTGATAATGATCCTGAAGAGAAATTGACCACCGACAAACCAGAATATCATACGTGCTGACACTTTATAAATTTTGTAAAATGCTTGCGACATTAATGTGCTCCAGGTTAAGACTATCTGCATGTTTTCGCACATCCTTGAAGCTGTGGTGGATATGTTTGATTTCTTGAGAAACCTGTTATTTTAAAACATGGAATACAGGAATCAAAAATTTTTGTGTTTCAGAAATCTATTGCGGTGATGTGTACATACTTTTGCGCATTTTGTCATTATCAATTTGATTTACAACAAAAATACATGTAAAACTTTGTATTTATTGTAACATATTTATAAAGCAGTCTAACCAAAGGTGTTTTAAAAAGTATTTTCTGACATAATATATATTTTCCTATAGTGAATAATATTTTTAAATAAAGTAGTATAAAGTAGTATATTTGTCGCATTTGTATCTTCTATATAAACATTAGACACTGTTTACTGTCTCTCAGTTCGAGTCCATTCGTGTGCTCGAATGCCTGAAGATGCCGAAAGGCGAAACCCGGGTCGTTAGTGACAAAATACATGGAAGTGTACAAAATCTCAATAATCTAAAAGTAGTATCATTGAAATATAATACATATTTTCTTCATATTCTATTCTCGTATGCATATTATCCGCAACTTGATAACTGTACTAAAAATAATGTCTTATATATATATATGTATATATTTTATTTAAAAAAAATGTTCGATATACGAACTGTCATATATCCATAACAAGACAGAAAAAATGCACCTCAACAAGGTACAAAATCTCAATAATCCAAATTTGATATTGAAATCCCATCAAGCACCCTCAGTCGATGTCTTAAATTATATTACCATCATTTTAAGAATTCTTGAAATATAACATGATGGAAAGGGAAAAAATAAAGTGTTTTGAAATGTTTTTGCCAGGTGATGTAGAAGAGTGCTCCACAACCTTTTCTCACCCACGGCGCACCTAAGCACTCGTTAATATTTGTTATATTCGCGGCACACCACAAGCCAAAATATGTAAATTTCATAAACAAAACTTACAATTTATTAATTTGTTTTTATAAGAGATGGAACACCCATTTTGTTTCTTTTTTTGAAAGTTATAATAAAGCATTTGTAAACGTTGTAGCTAAAAACATTAACTAAGCTTAACTACTGAAAATTAGCTAAACTAAGTTTAGTGTATAAAAGTATTGGCCATTTTTTATTTAGCCAAATCCAAAATAATCTTTACGTTTTCAATAATAGTCTCATTGGTCTTTCGGAACATTTTCAATGATCCTAGTCGTAACTCGCTTTGCCAATGCTTAGGTTAGGTTCTGTTTGAACCAGTTTTATTTGTCAGAACATCTCGATAATTTTTCATTTAATTTTTTATTTTATTCATTCGGATGCACAAAGATGCCAGCAATGTCGCAAGTTCATCCAATGATCATTTAAAAAGTATGCTGGCCAATTTTAGTGAAGTAAAAATTAAATATTTTCATAGCAAAGTTCAAATAATTTTACCAAAGCTTTGACTTGGGACAGCCAGCATACTTCTGCCTGAAACAATAGGGATTGGTATTTTTTCCAAAAAATGCGTCGGTCAGGTTCTTGATTTGATAATGTACTGGGTTTTATTTTGACACATTCTTTCGTTGTTTGTAATAATTCTGCTGTGAAATTTTTTATCACCATTTTACCCAATATATGCAGCAATGTGTAATTTCTACGGTCGGATTTTTTTTTTTATTTTACACTCGAAACAAACTTCATTTTTTTCCGAATCATTGCAGTTGCACTATCCGTGCAGACACTATTACAATTTATTATTCCGTTAAATATCAAAATATTTAAAATTTGTTTCAACAAGAATACTTTAAACGGAGATCTTAGCGACCAAATGGCTTTAATTTTTTTCTAATATGAAATACTCGATATTATCTTTAATTTTGGATGCTCTGCGCCGCAACACACCTGGGGTCGTCTCGTGGCGCACCGGTTGCGAAGCTCTGATGTAGAATATTGTTTTTCATATAATGGCATTCAAAACTCAATTTCGCATTTTTTTCTGATAAGTGGTTTTGCCGTGGAAGCGAAGATATGCTCAATTAGCAGTGAAAATGGTCAATAATAGTATTGAAAATGGTCAATACTATAATAATAAATCCTTAATTATATTATTTTATGTGTTCTTGTATATTGCACAAAACTTTTGCTTGATGTCAAATTAAAGCAATAGTTGCATATCATCACGAGTCATCCATTGAAAAAATGATTTGTCCCATTGGATATAATAATGTATGGTAAAATCGATTTCATTTGCATTTAAGGGTTAACATGACATACCTTTATATTTTATTTTTAAAAACAATAGTATCTTATAACTTGTTCCTGCCATTTTGTAAGAATACATAGATCTTCCCTATATGTTGTCATTCATTATAAGTTTTTTTTAGTTTCATATCAATTAATATTGAATTTAATTCTAAAATTAATCAATATGTAATAATATTTTAGATTTGATTATATGTGCAATAATAAAGAAAATATTGTAGAATTTTAATCTTTCTTATATATTGTAATAAACGTATAGTCTTATGGCATACTAACGTTTGTCACTACGCACAAATTCAATAATTATTTATACAGTATACAATAATACTGTAAATATTGTAGAACTTCAATCTACTCTCATGTATTGCAATAAACGTATAGTCTTGCGGCATACCAGGGTTTGTCATTACCCACAAATCAAATAGTTATTTATATAGTATGCAATAATAATATACTTTATTTGAATGAATCTTTTTATATTAAAATACTACATTGTAAATATTGTAGAACTTAACCTACCCATATATCATAATAAATTTAATAGTCTTATGGCGTACAAGGTTTGTTGTTTTGACCATTATTATTTTTTATATATGTGTGCGAAAGGGCGCTAAGTCTAAAATTGGTACTTTTCAGGAGAGCCAAAACAAGATTTGCATTTGTATGAAATTTTACGGAAAATGTAATGTTTCAACGTGAATTTTACTAATTCAGCAGCATTGATTCGACTGGTCCATCTTCTCTTATATACATAGATTCATTGTCGTTATTTTGGCATATTCAACCATTTTTTTCAATTTTTAAGACAGCTCCCTTTTCCTTTCGCACACAATATATATATAGTACCTCTGATAAAATAATAATTTTAAATGTTGAAAAAAGCATGAATTTGAGTAAGAAGACAGAAATAATTTCTATCTAGTAAAAATATTCATAATTTAAACATAATATTACACTGAGACAATTTGAATAGTTTTATTTTTAACCCAAAACATTTTGCTCATTTCCTTTTGTAAAAAGAATTTTTCACAAACATTCCAAATATATGCGAAGTTTGGGCATTGCTCTAAAGCAGCCATACTCCATCTTTTTTTTATATCTGGCCACATACATATGTTGCCTCGATACTCAGGTCGCAACATAGTATACTATTTTTTATTGTGCGATTTTTGATGTGTGACAAACTTTTTTTAGACAAATCAGGTTTATAATGGCTATGTGCATAAAAGCTTAGTGGGCCACGTTCAGTATGGCTGCTCCAAAGAGGAACGAGTAACTTGATTTAACAATTGTTCATTTGGTTTTTGGCTGTATGAAAATCCAACCTTTTTTAGTTATGATTATTTTATCGGAGGTGCGATATATAGAATTAGTAGATAATATATTTTACTCATTGAATGAATCTAATTGTAAATATTGTAGAACTTCATATTGCTCATATATTTATTATGTAGTAATAAACGTAAATAGTCTTGTGGTGTACCAAGGTTTTGTCATTGCGCACAATTTCAATTATTATAGAAAAAATATGGATTTGATAATATTATATTTTACACATTTCAATGAATCTTGTTACATTATATATTGTGTTTCTGTTATTTTGTTAAAACCTTTCGCAACATTTGTTAAACAAATAAAATTTTTGTATTACATAAAACATCTGAATAATCTCAATTGTTGTTTTTTATTTCAATATTCTTAATTGGTCTACAAAAAGCCATGAATTGAGGGATATCGCCCATTTAAAGCATTTGTCATAATCATCAGCTACACAAAGATGGAATACTTCTGGAATAACCTACAGAATATTTACGTTGAAGTTTTTCACAGTTCACGAATTCAATTTCAACAAGGCGTAGTTAGAGTAAAAACTATATTGAAGATTCTGTGATCATGAAATTTCTTAATGAGAAAAATCAGTTACTGAAAATTCTTGGAATTTTTCATGATATTCATTGATTGAAGTCATCACATCAAGTTGATCTAGGTATCACTATACTACTATTGGAGAAGATGATATATATAGATGGAGGGAGGGAGAATTTGGCTACCACATGACCCCTGAAAGATTCCCCTTCACCATCTATTTGATGTGTGACAGTACGTCGGGATATCACCTTTTGGGTTGAGGTTCTCTGAAGACATCCAAAGCATGTGCCACAGCCAGTTTTAACGCCTCTCCAAGACCGCTGATGTAATAGAGCATTGTCTGGTTCGCTTCCTAATCTCCGAGTTCATAAATCAAACCACCTCACCCTCCATATCAAAACTATTAAACTAAAAATATTTTTTCAAAAATTATTTTGGCCTCAGTGGGTTAATGAAAGAGGAATAAATTGAAAACATTACAGTTATACATTTTTCAATTTAAATATCAATATATGAAATTTTCGTCTTGTATGACATAGAACCACTTTCCTAGCTTCTTTGCTAGCACTAACACGGCCAATTTGCATATATTTTTATATATTTAATAAAAAAACAGTCATGATTTCTGGAAAAGATGTTTTATTTCAATAAATTCTGTATAATTAATTTACAGCACATTAATTATATGCATAATTTATCAACTATGATTATAGTATCTGAAAGTAATTAACCAAAAATAAATTTCAAGAAATTAATATTCTATAAGTAGAATGCAGTGCTCGAAGAGAATTTAACTTTCATTTTATTGACTCGTAAGGATCCAGGCACTTGGTGTTTTTATTATACACTCTTTTCATTGTTATGTTTTACACTAAAAACAATACAAAAGTATTTTTCAAAACATGGAGTAAGATTTATTTTTTGAATCAAGGTTATGGAATAAGTATCACATTGTAGGAATATGATCAGGTAAGCGAATTCCCGATGCATCATTGTTAAACATACCAGTGACAATATAACCAAATGAAAGAGTATGATAAAATGTAAATTTTACAACTCTATTACTTTAGTTTTAAAAGAAAATTATTTCGTATATATAATGAGGTCTAAGTAAGCCAGTGTTTTTCACTATGTGAAGACATTCAATGTTAATCCAGAGATATCATTGAATCGTTTGTATTAAATAAAACAGTTGGAATAGAGCAATAAATGTGAGAACGCAATAAATTAAAGAACGATGGAGTTAGGTTCTATTGTGATGCTCAGAATGATTAGCGATATTTGAAAGATTTGATGTATATAAAATGTGACCAATCAATATATTTCCATTGAGAATCATTTGAAAATAAACTCATGTATTATATTAAAAAATTAAGAAAAAACATTCTGTTATATCTTTGACAAAAACATGGATCTTTATCACTTCCACTTCGAGCACTGGTTATGTAAGTATGACAATGAATGATGATTAAAATTAAACCGGCAAATTACATTTTTAACATAATTGTACCGAAATACCATATTTTTATTTTTATCACTATCGCAAACCCTTAATTCTATCATTAATCTTCCTTAGTCTAGGTATAAAAAAAATTAAATTACATTTTTAACAATAAGTTTTTTTTATATTATAATGATATCTTCAAAACCATAATTTTTAAATATAAGTTTATACAATACAAAATTATTTTTTTTAAAAATTAAGCAATTTTCCTTATGAAATACTTTTTACATTACTGCAATGTCTGAAATAAAGATATTAGATATTTCTGATAATTGTTGACAAAGATTTTTGAATTAAAATAGGTACAAAAATTTACTCACACATAAAATATCAATATGTATGTATATAGGTAATCAGTCTAGAGATTATTTTCTATAATATTTAAAAGCAAAATGGCCGAATGAATGAAATGTTATTAAAAATAAAAAATAATTTTTTTATAAAAGGTTGCTGATAAACTATTTGCGAAAGATTTAAACTGAAACTTGGTTGTCAAGGATTGGTGATAAAATGGGAAAAATATGGCAGAATGAAATGGAAACCGTAAATAAAATACTACAATTTGATGATATTTTTTCAATAAGTAAATTAAATTAAAAGAAGTCTCAAAAAAAAATTTATTTCTGAAATGCCATGCTAGCAATAATCAATGACATATTGTAAGATTTTTTGCCTGAACACCAAGACACAAAAATGTAAAAATAACAAGAGCCGAAATACTCACAAATAGTTTCAGCTCTTGAAATATTTAAAGAAATGTAGGGGGCAAAACGCTTGTTAGAAATATTGAATAATTAGTGTTACAGTAAAGTAAAGGTGTTTTTTTTAGAAGTTTGTTTTTTAAACTGGCAGCACTTTTTCCAGTGACCGCCAATTTGACAGCTGAAAGCTGATTTGTGCTCAGTTTTGTTTGTCATTTCACCATGAACAGACAGCTTGACCATCGTGTGCGTCGCAACTTCGGTGAATGGGGCGAAACAAAAATTGCATCTGATCCTGACTTTTACCGAAAAAATTTGTTCAGCAATGAGGCTCATTTCTGTTGAATGGCTTCGTCAATAAACAAAGTTGCCGGATTTGGAGCGACGAAAATTCACAAGCCATTTTTGAAACGCCGTTATATCCACAAAAATTAACAGTTTAGTGTGCTTTATGGGCTGGTGGAATCATTGGTTCATAATTTTTCAAAGACGGTGCCGGCCAGAACGTTACTGTCAATGGTGAGAGCTATAGATCTATGGTTGCTAATTTTTTCGTTCCAAAATTGAATGGCCATAATATAAACGAGCTTTGGTTTCAAAAAAACGGTGCAACATACCATACAACACACACCACAATCAATTTGCTAAAGGAAACTTTCAATGAGCGCATAGTTTCGCGGAATGGACCTGTGAATTGGCCACCGAGATCATGTGATTTAACACCTTTGGACTTCTTTCTGTGGGGGTATGTGAAGTCACAAGTCTACGTCGATAAGCCAGCAACGCTTAATGAACTTGAAGCCAACATTCGCCGAGTTATCACCGATATACGGCTGCAGCTGCTTCAGAAAGTGCTTGAAAATCGGAATTTGAGATTGCGCTTTTTTCGAGCCAGCGCACATGCCGGAAATCATTTTTCAAAGCTAATGACATTTAATAAACTTTTCAATAAATCAAATATAATGAGCATAGCCATGATTATTAAATGTTTTATTTCATTTTCAAGTTATATACCTTTAAAAAAACACACAGTTATTCATGTCATATTTTTCACACTCTTTCAACCAAAGATTTATTCAATAACATTAAAGCAAGGCTTTTTGTAATGATTTACGAAATGTATGGTTTTGTAAATATATAATATAATAATTTATAAATGAACCATGACTTGGCTTTCGATATTACATAAAAAAGAATGAAAATAATACTTTCGTATAAATATCCCATTTTCGATGATGTCAAATGGTCATCAATTTAATTGATATGACATGAAAAATTAGCATACTAGAGTGTATGTAATATGTTATTGTAAAAGAATGGTAACATGAAAATTTTCATGAGGTTTATGATTTATATGGTAAACTTAATCAGTTAGTTAAAATAAAAAATAGCATTACTCCATTAGGTAGAATTATAAATTGTCCTCACAGTTGGTAATAATTTACTTTGATTAATTTATGTTATGTTAGATGGGCAATCATTTTATTTCTGTATTTACATAGATATTACTAAGTATTAACTGTGTAATTATCCGTAGTACAAATGGGTTTTTTGGTGAACTTATTAGGTTGTTGTTATGAAAAGTGAACAATAAAATTTTATGTTTTTAGTCGAACAATAATTTTAATTATAAAGTAAACTATTGTGGGGCCAAACAAACAATATATGTACCTAAATGGCTACAGAATTGTACATTTATATGAAATCATCCTTAATCATATTTATTTGTGTCTTTGAACCAAAATTTTTAAATATGTATTTGCAAAACTGTTAACAATAATTGTAGAATTACTAAAAATGATACTTGAATATTTTTTTATCTGTAATCTATTTATATAAACTAATTATATTATAGAAATGGATGGTAAGTATTTATCTGTAAATGTATACAGTCAATATTATGAACTGTTAGTTAAATATCTTAACAATTATTTGAAACCGATCTTATATCACACCGAGAAATTATTTATACAATCTTGAATAAAAATGTTTCAGAGATTTTTTTGATAATTATTATTAAATTGTTGGAATATGAATCAATGGATGTTTTATTAATTAATTCAGTATGCCAGACGTTATTATGAGAACTGTGATTTAATAATGTTCAATGAAAAAGGATGATTAATCAATAATAATGTGTATATGTAACTCTTCAAATGGTTTAAAAAAGTAATATTTAGTGACAAAATGAAATGATTTAAATCATAAAATGGGCATTTAAGGATATATTATAAAAAATATGTTTTATTTATATTTTTAAAGGTTTAAGTAGATTTAATTACTATAAAAACTTACATTTCAATTCATATCATGATTTGGTCCCGTTTAAAAACACATCTTTAATGAATTTTTGTAGTTGTAAGTATTTTAGAGATTTTCAAAGGGCTTGGCCGATATCGTAACACTGTTTTTTATGAAAGCATTTTGACTTCACATTATGAGCACATTTAAATGAACTCCTTTTTGACAAATAAGACTGTTATGGTAATGTCTCTGATAGGTAACTTTAATTTATAACAATAGAAATAAGAATTTCTCTTTATTTCAGTTTATTTCGTTATATTGTTCAATAGTAATTTTGATAAACTATGATTTATTAAAATTTAAAACTTCACCATATTTCTTGATTCAGTTTGCTTTTTTAGAATGTTTATATGTTTGATTTCAAAGCAGTGAAATAATTCACATAACAGTCTCCATAATGTGCGGATGAAATGTTCTCAATGAGCTGTTCTGTAAATGCTATTGTGGGTTGATTGTCGATACGATTAGGCTCTCTCCTTGTACAACAGTGAAGGGTTTTTCTGCCATGTCGGTAGCTGGAAATTTGAAGTTTAGATCATCATTCTCACCAAAAATAACAAGCTGATTATCAAATATTTTATCTGTCTGTGGTCCTCTCTTGTCTTCATTGGTGTAATACTGAGCTGTGCGCCTTTTTGAGTAACAAATTCCACCTGTCAAACCGGCAAGGATAATCACCACTAATAGCAATAATGTTGCAATAAAACTCAATCGACCTTCTTCTGCTAGTATACCTGCCTCGCCTTGCATAAATCTAGCGCCACTATCACCGCACCACTCCAGCTCAGATTGAGTCAGCCAGCTTACTCTGTAGCCTTCTAAGCCTTTGGGTGCCATACATATTAATTCCCCTAAAGAGGCATTCAGATATGTAGTCTTCAGAAACAAAAACATGCTCCCAATGTTACATAGATCACAGACCCACGGATTCCAGTCCAAGTCAACCTTTGGTATTCCTTCCATTCTCAACAATGATTTCTCATCAATACCGGTGAATTTATTATGTGTCAATATTAATTCAAGTAAATATGGCGTCGGTACGAGAACTTGCTCAGGGAATGTTACAAAATTGTTTCCTGACAGGTTTAATGATCGCAGTTGTTGGTTATTTGCAAACATACCAAGTGGCAAGTCTGACAATCCAAGGTGTGCTAGTCCCAAATCACGGAGATTCAATAGTATTTGAAGAACAAAAGTTATGTCTTCTATTCCAATGTGGTTTCCACTAATATTCAAAATCCACAATGAGTCAGCAACAGGGTGAAACGATTGTACATCCAGCTTATCCAGTTTATTATAGCTCAAGTCTAAATCATTAAGTATTGATAAATTGGTGAAAGCTGTGGTGGTGACCATTGCCAGACGGTTACGAGAGAGTGAAAGACTTTGTAATTGATTTTGATTCTCAAATGTTTTTTCTAGTACTACAGGTAATTGATTGCTGTCATATTTTAGATATTGTAATTTCCTCAAATCTCTAAATTCATCGGCCATAACATACTTAAAGTTATTTTCACCCAAATCAAGGCTGGTCAATCCAGAGAGAAGGTGGTACAACTGAGTATTTATCATTCTTAATTGACAGCGGCGACACTTCAATATTTTCAATTCTTGTATATCCTTAAAAACATCAGGGACTAGTTCACCAAGAGGGTTTCGGCTTAAATCCAGTTCTCTAAGTTTACCTAGAGACCTAAAAAGTCGAGGTACTAAAACGGATATGCGATTATTTGATAGAGACAAGATCTTAAGTTCAGATGCATGTCGGAATGTTTCACTTGGCATTTCTTCGATGATATTATTATCCAATCTTAAGTTTTCCAGACTTATAAGGCCGCGGAAATTGTGATCTATGATACTGGAGATGTTGTTATTGGTGAGATTGAGAACTTTCAAGTTCTGTAAGCCCCAAAACGAAAATTGTCCGATTGTTGGAACGTTTGAAAGAACAATGTGCAACTCTTCAAGTTTTACAAACGGTTTTGGCTGGGTGAAGATAGGTCCTATGGTAAGGTAGTTCATTGAATATTTATTTGGTGCAGATATAACGATGACTTGAGTCGAGAGATCCATTTGGTCAACGGGGATGGCTGTCATGTCTCCTTGTATGCACATGATACTGTTGCGACCTTTATCGTCTACAAGACAGCGGCACTGGTCTGGACACGTCGTCACAGCTGCAGCAGTCAGCGTCGTCGATATGAGCAGCATTGCCCACAGTAGCATCATTCTGAAAAAGAAATCGGAGAATTATTAAGTATATTGATAATTATTATGTAATTAGTGGGAAGCCATTGTTAGATTGTAAGAGTTTTATACGATAGCACAATACTGAATTTTTTTTTAAAATGGGTAAGAATTGATAGATTTAGAATATATTAAAAGAACTACAAGCTGTCTTTGTCTAACATTTAATATTTAAATAATCAATCAAAGAATGCAAATCGTTTAATTTGAGTGAAAGCCTGGTCAGAAAATTCTGCATCCTGAGGGGGATTTTTTTACCTATGTCCGCTCCCAACTTGCAGCATATGGCTTCCTAATGGAGGTATCTCAAGAGAAGTTTTCTATGAGAATGTTTTGTTACTCAGTTGCTCAACCTCTTATTTTTTCGAAGAGGGTAAGTATAGAAGGATAGGCTAGGACAGGACTAGTGGTTAGCTAATCGCTCTCGCTACGCCCCGTCTTTGAGGATCGGATGGGTGGAAGGGAGGCGTTTTAGACATCACAAACATGCATGACTACGAACAGAAATCCATAAATCGATTGAGAGATCAATTTATGAAACTGTCCGCACCGGGAATTGAACCCGAGACATCCGTAACCGTAGCCAACGACGCTAACAACTGCGCCACGGACGAGGGGAAATGGTTCTTACATTAACTGTGACAGAATGAAATAAATAAAATAAAAAATCAATTTTAATTTTTATATTAAAAATAAAACTTATTTCGTATGACAATTAAGTCTTTCATGTAAAAATAATAAACAAAATGTTTCAAGATTTTGTGCCCAATAGAGTAGCTCATTTCAGATTCAGCATTTTATAGAAAAATATAATTACTGTGTGTTTAATAATTTTACCAATCGTAAGAAGAAAATTAATCTAATTTAAACTCAAAATATCTCCTGACAAGAAAGATCGAATACAAACTGAAAACCAATTTACCATATAACTTTTATGGCATATTAATTTACTACGTATATTATTTATGTGGGAAGATGATTCTTTTTGTCTAGTCCACACATGGATTGTAAATTTGATCAATTGAGTCCACAATTGTTATTATTACCATGGGAGTCACTTATGTCCAGTTAGGCAATATGGGAAACAAACGAAACCAAATAGGTTAATGTCCTGTTTAATATCTTGTCATTTTGTACCAATAATATAATTAAAACACAATTCATAGCACACATATTTTTATTTATTTAATCCATGTTCGCTCTCTATGTAGATAATATTGTCACCCCAAAAGCAAAAGTACACATGGAGTTTTATTTGCATATTTTAATAGGAATGGATATTTGCAAAAAGCCTATGAAATCGCAATTGAAAGAAGGTCACCAATTGTGTATTTGCTACTTAAGCTTAAATTATTAATGTTTGGCATACATAATATATTTGTTTTTACTTATTATTATGAGTTGAAACCTATCTAGCGATTTAAGTATGTTTAATTTGATTTTAAAGTAATTAACCTTTGTAGTAATGAAGAAATTTAAAATTATTTTTCACATCTCTTAAAAATCCAAAATTGAAAGATTATAATAAAAATAAAAATTTCATTTCAATCTTTGATTAACTCTTTAAGTCAGCTGTGAACCAATTTTCATTTTAAAACACTAAGAAAATAAACACCACACGATTCTTATTCACTCTAAAAACTTTTAAAATGTGTTTTTAGTAAAAATTTAATTTTTGTTTAGTTGAACTTGCTATTATTCAGTCATTTAACCTCTCTTTTTCAAAGGATAGGATTATTAGTTGATAGCTAATCGCTCTCGCTACACCTCGTTGACAGGGAATTGCCTTTTGGGAATTGATCACAAATCCAGAGCACAGTTGAAAAATAAATTTATGAAAGTGTCTTAATATAAGAATTTGAACCAGTGGATAGTGGAACCGATTCAGACGAACGCCCCCGAGTGTTGACCATTCGGGCACAGTATCGATATTTTTGATTTTCATAAATATAATAATCCATGCCGGTACCCAACAGCAAATAGACTCATAATTTTTTTTTACGATTACTGGTCGTAAGTTGGTCGCACAATTTCTCTCACTGGAGAGGGTAGTGAAAGAAGGATGGCATATATATAAATATAATATATATGTAACACATTTTATTTAGCAATGACGATGGGTTTTTGCTTCGTGAGTAACTATTTTCGATAAATAATTTATTAATCCATGAAATTTACTTTTATAATATAATAAAAATCAATAAATATTGCTGTCAAGAGGGTGGTTTCAAACTCTCCCTATACATCGACTAATTTTTAAATAGAATGGCCTGCAAGCGGTCCTCGTAAATTTTTATAACAAAAGTATGAATGCTCCATTTAGCGCCGAAAGCGTGAGCGTAAAAATAATAATGAGGTGATTTTTTTCTTCTCCCCCTTGTTAACCCTTTCACTGCTGTAAAGAAACAATTACCCGAGGCACTCGCAGCGACGCCAGACATAATGATTATTAAAATTGCCCGAAAAGGCTTTAAGGCAAATTAATTTCAATTATGCTCCCTGACAATAAACGAGCGGCAACGGACGATCTGTTTTTAACATAGCACTCCAAAGATGTGCCTTAAATTCCATTTTCTTTGACAATTACTACCTTTTTATAGTATATTTCATTTACCACATACATTAAGAAGAGATGTGATTTTCTTATAGCTGTCTAATTATTTTTTATTTTATAGAATCTCGACAACCTTAAGCAGAGCAACATGGGTAAACTACGGCCCGACGCGTATTTCGTGTGACCCACTGTGCGATCAATAAGTTGTTTGTTATTAGATAATCATGTTTTCATGTTCCAATTCTTTTGATACAACAATAAATAATATTAAGGTTGACCTATGTGGTCTAGTGGTAAAAGATTTGTTCTAGTGATCAGGTGGGTACTAATTCAAGTCCCAGCAAGGTCAATATCAAATTTAAATATTTTAATATAAATTTGTGATCTTGGACATGAGTGAATTATAAAAATTCTAATCGAGTTTGTCTCGTATGATTTTCCAATTTTCAAACTATTTGGAGCATTGGCTGTGAGCTGTAATGCCAGAAATGGCCCTTCACCCAAAAAGTTTGATCAGGCTTTAAAAGCCTTTAGCTATCCGAAACTTTAGTAAAAAAGAATAGTGACAGAAGGGTATGAGTCGCAGAACACGCTCCCGAAGGTTTTTAGATTTTTGAGTAAATCACAAAAAACTGTTATAGGTAGTATGATAGTTTTAAGTATACTTTATGTTGTTTTGTGTCTTCTGGTGTATAACGAAAATAAATATATACTTTTACATTGCCGTTTTTTCGGAGAGCGTCAACCGTGTAAAACGTTTGGAAAACTTTGAATTTCAAACAGGGGACGAAATAGGAAGAGCTTTTATACTTGCAAGTGAAAAACTTGATAGATCTATCGATAGAGCACACATGTACATCAAAAAGTTATTTTGTGAAAAATCGCCAGGAGCGTGTTTAGCGACTCATACAGACAGACTTAGTGCATACCTTCCCTAAAGAATTGTCAAGAAGAGGCTAAAGTTTGACTTGAGCTGTAGAAGAAGAATAAGGAACATTACGTAAAAATAGACTTACAATGGCGACGACGCAAATCGGGATGCCTTTATTCCTCAAATACAACTAGTTATTATCATAAAATAAATAATGGCCAGGAACTATAAATAAAAGCTGTAAGTAAACAATCTTAAGCGTTCAGTGTATAATATTTTTTGTCTATATGTTGGTAAGGTTTATCATATTTTAATTAAATAATTGAGTATAAAGATTACTTACCATTTATAATACTTTCTGACCATTTTGATATATCAGGAAAAATTTATTTAATTCACTGAATAAAAAAGATTAATTACGCTCTGGCCAAATAAACACAGGTTCTATTAGAACATATACTATTTTTTTGGGCATTGAGTTGTGGAGTTTCTTTGTAAAGTTTAGAAGAAGTAAATAGTGCATTAAGGTAAGTAACTGGATGTAGATAAGACTAATTCAAACGTAAAACGTAGACGGGCCCGAGCGCCATAAATCTGCTTTTTTATTGATAAATTTATTAGCCTCATCTGTACTTTACAGAAGTAGAGATATCGCGATCAAATTATGGATAATAGAGTCTGAAATTTGATAGTAAAACTATTATCAAATAAAGCAGTGAGTAACAGCTATTTCACAATGATGAATAAGGTTGCGTAGATAGTAGGCCTCGTTTTCCGTACCCGACAAAGCCTCGGGCATATTTTCCTAAAGATGAAATACAACCGCAAAACGGGCAGTAAATTCTTATAGCCGAATTAAATTATAAAAGTTTTCTGACGGAGAATAAATAAATCGTACTGTTTTAATTAAAATTGTGTCTCTGGTTATATATGTATTAAACGTCTTGTTCAATAGCCGAGCATTTAAAATTAGTAATGTATGTGTGTCATAAAAAAGATATACAATTTTGACTGCCGCAAATGCAATAAGATTATTTCATAACGACAGCGATATTGTAATCCCGCCTTTATTATTATTTTTACGTCTTTCTGTCGCTTATTGATCAAAGACATAGTTTCCAGATGTGCCGAAAACGAATGAGTCGTTGAGACTGTCCCAAAATTACTAGAAGCATATTTCCAAAACCAATTAGTGTTCGATTAGGAAATGTATATATTTTGTTCTTTTTTCTGTTTCTATATTTAAAATTACGTAACTACGATTTTACGTAATATGAAGTAAGATATAAATTTTATTTATTTTAATATCTTTGTCTGCGAAAACTTATAATGCAAGTGGATATTGGAAAACCTTTATTAGGTAGCGTAAAAAAGTAAAACAAATAGTTTGAATTGTTATAATTTTGTACATTTACATAAGTTTTGTCACATACGACCCGGTTTTGTATTTCGGCAACATCGGAAATTGGAGTGCACGGATGAATTCGAACTCAGTTCGTTAGAGACACAACTTATGGAAATGTTCAAGATTTGATATTGAAATTCCATCAACCACCCTCAGCAGATATCTTAAATTTCAGTCTACTTAAAATATGAACCCATAGCTACATCATTGGTTTTTAATAGAAACGACCTAAGACATCATTCTTATTTGTCGGTAGTAGCAACACTCAATTAAAAAGTTTTGCAAATCGATTTAAGGTATTATATGTCAATAATTTTAAGACACAAAGTTTTTTTAATATATATTTTATATGTATTCCTAATGTAGGTATCTCAACGGAAGTTTTTCTACGAGAACTGACACGTTTTTAGGATAGGATGAGCCGGAGGGTATTTTTGACATCGAAAACAACAACGCGTACGAGCAGATATCCATAAATCGATTGAAAAATCAATTTATGAAACTGTTCGCACGGCGATTTGACCTCGTCAGATCCGTAATTGACGTCAAAAACGTTAACCCCTGTACCACGAACCCGACATTATATTTTCAATATGGTGATAGGATATCATAGTTAATTTGCAGGTTTATGGATATAATTATATAACGAGAACTAACAATCTGCGATTGGACATACGAATTACAAGATAAAACACAGTTTTTCTAAACTAAGAAGTTTTACCTGATTAATAAATCTGAATAATTTCATGGACGAGTTAGTTTTTATTCTATCGGTCAGGAAGAAAATGTTATTTCAAAAAACAAATTGATTGCACGAAAGAGGACAAGTTAGTGTCGTGTTCTAAAAAATACAAATATATCTTTACCAATTGATCCCGAGAGAGGAACTGTTCAAGTTTTGTGACTCAAATGAAAAAATCGCAGTTGGCCCCACTAAAAATTACATCGGAAGCGTGGATGTAACATTATTTATCGGGGTGGTAAGCTACCCCCTATAATACAGCTATATTAGCCACCCAAGCTGTGCAAAATCAGAATAATGCAATTCTAGACTCAGCAGTGCAAGGGAGACCAACTAATGCAATTATTGTGCATGCATGAGTGTATATTTGTAGATATATCTGCATATGCATGCGAATTGTGATACGTGAGTCATCGCTGTAAGCGTATAACAACATGTTACAACCCCCATAAAGAGATGCCGAGTAAATTTTCTTTTAAACTATTATAAATAAATAACAATTCTCGAAGTCAGCGAGAATCCAATATTTTTGTTTCGTTCAATGAATGTGAATTACACTTGCGCCTTGTATTACACGGTTTCAGCTTTTTTTGTAGAAAATGATCCTATAATGGATAGAAGTTTGAAGTTCAAGAGGAAATTACAACAGATCTTGACCACTTATCACGAAATACGTAAAGATTTATACGCTAAAAGCAAACAATCTCTTATTACAGAATTTTTAAAGCCTACATCCAAAAATACTCAAGAGTCCTCCGATAGTGAAAACTTACAACCGATCTCGAACCGAACCGAAAAAGAGTCAAACATATTAGAATTGTGAGTGACAGCGATGATAAATGAATGATCTATTATATTATTAAAGTTTTTCAATACATACGTAAATGCATATTTTTTAGATTCTTTATTAAAACAAACTTTGATATTTTTTTGGAGAGTTATACAAGGCCCAAAGTGTAATAATAACTATAACAAATTATTAATTGTAGATTATTTCAAATACTTTCACTTATTATTTGGTGGTGTTAATTGACAGTGGTGGATTAAACACTTGGGAGGTCCCTAGAGCTATATAATTTAAAGCACCGAAAAATTTATTCACGATCATTCCTCATGTATTTAAATAAAAAATCACTATTTTCAATCTGTTTTAATCACAAATATTTAATTATTAATGTCAAAGGCGTTCCAATGAAAGCATTAATTGAAAAACATTGCGTTAATTATTTAATCAACAGTAAAAAAATGTTATTAATTGTTATGCTGCCGTATTATTGGAATTCCATTTAAAATAGAAAATAATAATACTGAATTAAAAATATCGATGATATATATATATATATATTGACAGAACGGATTAAGTTAGTTTTTAATGATTTTCTGTTTAAATGTCAAAAAGTATGCAATTTAACGCTTTACATACTGATTGAACGCATGATGTCATAGGATATAATGACTTTGAAAAAAACCCGGTGTTAAGTCATATTGTAAATTTTAAGAAGCGTGGCTGGAACCGGTAAAAAGCATGATCTAACTATAACGCATTAATACTAAATCTTATGACTTGTATACCAAAAAGATTATTCTTTATAATATACAAAAAAACTTTTTAAAAAAACGAACAATTGTGCTTGCGAGAGAGTAGTTTGAAAAATAAATAATGATTTGAATGCGATTATCTCAAAACTTGTTAGTATAACTTCGATATGTGGGTTGAAATAATTTAGTTAATGTGAGTTAATATGGGTGACAATGACATTTCTTGAGAGGACGGTATGTTTATAAAAACAATACGAAATTTGTATACATTTTCAGGACAGGTATTTTGACTGACGCTGCTGGTCTTAGAATATAAACAATTCAAATATTAACTCGCGAAAGCATACGAATCATTCTTTAAATTTGTAGACTCAGAATGTCAGTCGAAGTTATCTGTTATCGATTGTTCGCTGAAAAGTTGTGATACTTATCATGATCGAGAAAAAACCGCGCGATTTATCTGTCGGATAAAACCGTGGCGTCGTAAAGGTGGCGTATTTAAATATGTACATATCCATCCACCATACCCTTGTTTCAAGAAAGAAAAATAAACTTTTTATGTTTGTCGTTTTTCACCAAATAAAATGCTTCACAGTAATAGCTTTGCTTCTTTCTTGTCAATGTATTTATGTAGGCACACTTCACCGAAAATTTATACTTTATTTTTTCAAGTTGTAAAAACAGACGACGAAAATAAAGTCCCGATACTCCTCCGATCAATGATTTTAAAATTATTCGTGCAGAATATGAGCATTTATCGTAAACAAAATTAAGAAATAGCATATTTTTGGCAATAAAACAAATTTGATCAAAAACATCACAGTCGAATAGAGTGATCAAATTCTCAAGTTATCAATTGTTGTTAATGTATCATCAAATTTTCCATTACAACAAATCAGACTAAGAGAATGAGGATTTAGTTCATTTGTTTTTGTCGAAGAGTAATCAGCGGCTGCTTAAGCATACCAGGTGGTGGATGGACAATAAATTTATTAATTTGATTGAAGAGTTGATATTTAAAATTTAGATATTGTTATGTATTGTAAGTTTATGAGATTTCGTATTCGTTTGTAGAATTCGTTGTAGAATCGAAATTAAATAAAGTAATGGTTGAAATTTTGTATTTCTTGCTTAGTGCACGGTCAAAGTTGACGTAAATAATTCAGGGGAATCTAAGATGGTCGCTAAATGTTCCCTGAATGCATAATTACAAACATGCACGTGTGGTTCATACTAGTATAGTAATCCTGGACGAATTTGAAACTACCGAGGATACCAGTAATTTAGTAAGTTCGTCCGAGTAATTCCGATCCACACAGCGCTAAGTCTGCCGGCTTAGTGTTGCCGTGTAGACGCACCATTGCGCGGATAGCGAAGGCTTTAAGCGGAAAGAGATTTGCGAATTTATCTGAACAGAAACTGAAAATAATTAGTCAATTTATCTTTGAAGGAAATTATTTGGCTAAGAGAAGCGCAAAAGCCTTACGAGATGAAAAATAGTGAAGATTAGTTTTTAAGTGACGATGTATAACAGAACTATCGATGGGATTACCATTTACTTGAATTGAATTGAGGAACTAAATACTTTGATATTATTTACCTTATTGTAACAGAAATATTACGATAACTAAAGTGTACTATTACTTAACGAGGATTGATTGAGTCTTAATAAATCGCTAGATAGTAATTTTGGGAAATGGTGACGATTATAATATATGAGAATACGTTTAGAAAAATTAAGCTCATCTAAACAATAAACATTAAAAAGCCTTTCATCAGAGGTATGTTAAATATTATAAAGAAAAAGTTTAAGATTAATGGAAAAACTAGACTAAAGGAAATTGTTTTAAATCAATTTTAATAATTAATAAAAGAGCTTTTCTAAATATTAGAACTCACGTTTAATAATGGTAATGCTTGATGTAGTTTTCAAAATAAAATATGGCGTTTTAATTCGTATGAACTTTACTTATCTATTGAAGGGTTAAAATAGGCTTCTGCTTAAGGACGCTTTTGGCACCCTATTCATCTAGTATTTAAAAATAAAACCGCAATCTATTGAAACGTATTCGAAATTCTAATTGTCTAGATTTCATGAATTACACAAATGTATTAACTTTTTTTTCACTGAAGCCTTTTCTTCGCACATTAAATGTCTTTTTTTATTATTTAATTCTGACTGTCATATTATGCTCTTACTTTGTTTGACTATATTTGATAATATTTTTGTATATCTATTTATTGTAAAAACATGGATGTATTTCATTACCGGAAGTATTTAGATACTTTTATGTCTAAAAGAAAACATGCTGAAAATTGAAAAGGTTGTATGTTGTAAGTGTAAGAAATCATAATCTTGAATCGTGTGAGCGGAATTCATGAATTACACAAATGTATTAACTTTTTTTTCACTGAAGCCTTTTCTTCGCACATTAAATGTCTTTTTTTATTATTTAATTCTGACTGTCATATTATGCTCTTACTTTGTTTGACTATATTTGATAATATTTTTGTATATCTATTTATTGTAAAAACATGGATGTATTTCATTACCGGAAGTATTTAGATACTTTTATGTCTAAAAGAAAACATGCTGAAAATTGAAAAGGTTGTATGTTGTAAGTGTAAGAAATCATAATCTTGAATCTTGTGAGCGGAAGAGTGTTTGTTGTGTTATTTATTCTTTTACCGTAACGCAGATTCATGTGTTTTGAGACACAATCACGAACAAAAAGGGTGCTTTACAGTTTACAGTCTTTACATCAATGGATATCAAACTGCGGGGTGCTAGTTAAAGTATGAGTGTAGGGTTTTGTATTACAGACATATCCAAATGTTGTAAATGTAGTGATTGGTTTGTAACAGGGGCGAGGAAACGTTTAATGTCGGAAAGCCATATGGTAATACAATATGGCCGCATACACGAAACTTCAATTAGAATTTTGTTGAATGAAAACAAAAAAAATCTAAATTCGTTTGACTTCATTTGACGACGAACTAATTAAATTCCTATATTTATTTATGACCCGGTTGCAAATTGTTGCACTTCAATAATAACGGGTTTTAAATTACACGAGAAAAATAATACGCATTTTTGTTAAGATAACGAAAAAAGTATTTGTAAAATAAATAAAATATTATAACAACTGTAATTTTAATTTAAAAAACCAATCAGTTTGGATATGCATATAAAAGATAACTAACTAGTCTTTGAAAATAACAATTTATTGGAAATATACATAATTTTAAATTTAGCCACCCTCTGTAGCTAAGTATTCCGCTTATTGTTCAATTCCAAAATGTAATTTAAATATCGATTACTAGGGTGTTGGTTTTAAATTAAAAATCATTGAAATGAGATCTATAATATTTTTTTCTAAAGTGTACAAACTAATTAATTTTTTTTATGCATCTTAATTGCAGAGCAAATCTTTTAATAATAAAATAAACAAATTTGAAATAACATAGATAAATATTTGCGTACATTTTGAAGTTTATTAGGATTATTAAGTTAGATTTTTACTAGAAATAAAGTAAATTTTTATGTGAGTTTCCATTGGTTTTATTGGTCTTATGACGTTATAGTCAATGTAATTCTGGTTTCAAACATAAAAAGTTTCTCTATCTCTGATCAAGAATGTAGACACTTTTATTTTATATAGTTATTAAAAATACTTCAGTGAAAAGTAAAGTAAGTAACTTTATGTAGGAAATACCTAGTATGGAATTCTTAAAAAACAGACGCACGTAAAGCTTGCTGAAATTCGGAAAAGTTTATGTAACTCTTATGAGGGCCAACTTAGACTCGGAAGAGGGCAAAAGAAGTAAGTTACAATAAAACTGGATTTCGCACAAACAACACGTTATAATATATAATATAAAACAAATACACACACTTTTTATATCATGTTTGTGTATGGCATACGGGTAGGTTTTTGAAACAAAGTATTTTACATTACTTCCAATATTGAACTTAAGGATTTCGAAAAGCTCTTAGTTAACTATCGATAAAATTCGGAAAATATTGTTACAGTTGTATATGAAAAAATAATTGATAAATTCTGATAAGTGACAAAAAAATAGCACAAGTTTAGGTTCAACGTTACATATCATGTTTGATACCTTTTCGGCATTATGCTGCCTCAAGAACTATTGCTTGATATCAAAATAGCTATCAATTGAAAAATATAATTTTTGTCTAACATACTTTGTTAAAATGGAAACCTACCATGTAAATACTAATTCAATCATGATTATTTTGCATTCAAATTAGTAAAATGAAGAAAACAAAATCACTTACAACTATTTTCATGTGTATTTTATTTAAAACAAACGAGTACCTGAAATGCGTTGCAATGCCACTCAAAGAAAGAAAGTGTTTTAATTATGTTTATTGAAGTGCTTTTAGATATGTACAAAATTTATTTTTTATTTTAATGTCTGGTGCGTATACGAATAAATAAGAAGGTTTTCCGAAATGTCTGTGTTTGTACCTATTTGATTAATTTTTTTATTTTAGATTTTTTTGTTTCAGAATTCAACAACTCACCAAAGTTTCATCACAATCGAATGAATGGTATAGGAACGCATACGGGATAAACAAACAAACATTCATTTATATATATAGATGATAACTATTTAGGCATTATAATGAATATGCTGATTAAAAAAACAACATATTACATTCTTATTAATCATAATGCTACTAAATTAATTTATCGTAGGTACAGATTCGGATCCCTTAGTAGTTAAGCGTATTAGAAAATGAATGGGGGATTTAAACGGAGGCCAGCAATCCTATTGTCAAATTTATTAATGACTACACATTAATAGAGACTAGGTAGAAATGCTCAACACCTTTACGCCGAACATAACAATTTTCGTATTTTCTCTTTAAACCTTTTTGTAATGTTGATACTTAACATAACCAACATCGTATTACACGGAAGTCAGTGGTAACATAACTTCATCTGAAAATAAAAAGTATCATAAAAATCACTCAATTATTTATTTTCAGGATTAATCAAACATAAAAAAAAACTTGAAAGAATAATCATATAATCAAGATAATTATTACATTGCTACAAGGTGTCAAGCATTACTGTGTAGGCTCTATTAGTGTCTAATCACTAATAAATTTGAGAATTTTTAGAAGGCATCAATATGCCTAATTTCTACAGTAGTATATACTGCAACATTTTTTTGTTGCATTTATACCTTATATTCTCCATGTTCTTTTTCCGTGGGTCAACGTACACTGGCCAAAATATAGATGCCAACTGAGACGTAGGTAATTTCAACTAAAAAATAGTAATACATTTCGATAAAGGTTTCTCTATTTACAATGGTTATGTTGGTAAAAAAAAAAACTGTTTTTGGATTTCGGGTATATAAGTGCCACTCCAATATTCTTTGGTACTCCAGTTCGTGTCCTTTGTGACTTAATCTTCGACTAGAAGGTATATCCATGGAGTCATAGGTATATTTTGTTAAGGTATGGGTAGTTGGGACAACCTACTCGCGCAGATCGTACAAACGGTTCTAAGCACGTGCGGTGAGCGGTCGTTGTGTTCGCGAAACGTGTATCCTGATTTAAGAGGGGTTGTTTAGGCTAATCCAGTGGCATCCGGGGACGATGCATTAATCGTCAAATTTATTAATCTCAACGGGGATCTTCAGTTCTAAGAATTAGAATTAACTTTATGAGGCGCTGTTCGTATTTGATGTAGAAGATACAACTAAATACAACACTTGTTTTCCGCTATAAGAAAATTCAAAAGGTTTTTACTTGTAAATATAAATAAATGTAAGCAAATATTTAATCGTGGATTCGAATAATGGATGGCAATATTTTACAAACCCTGGGATATTAGAAAGTACCTATATTTATAGTGATTTCATTTACGAATCAATTCTTAATAAATTGATCATGAGTGAATGGCTAACTATCTATTAGTTATGATTAAGTTTTCAATCTACTTGTCCAGCTTTTTGTCAAAGATATTTATTGGATTAATGTTAATAACCTCCTCCTCGGTCCTTGTAAATAGCCATTGTTGAAATACCTATATATTGTTAGGGTTGGTCTGGTTTGGTTTGTATGTTACTCTAATGCGTGTAGCAAAGACAGTATAGGCGGCCTAATAAAGGGTACAAGAACAAGTGACATTTCATTACAGCTTCGTGAAACTATCGATTTCAAAGTGTGAGTATTTATATTGAGTGAAAGCTATTTTAGCTATGTGAAAATATTTTTTCGTAAGTGCAATATATTTCTTGAATGTTAAAATATATTTTATTACGTGGGATAACTTTATTTTTAGTGAAAGAACTTGTTTTTTGTGGAATGTATTTGTTATAAGTGAAAACTATTTTTATGAAAGTGAATATATCTAAAAAAAAGTGCATTAAGCCTTAAATACATACCCATATACCAAAAGAAATCATAAGGTATTTACAAGTAACAAAGTTCGGATGACGTAATAATGCCTAGCAAAGATTAAACATGACTATCGCCAAAAAAACTTTTGCTGAATTCTACTAAATAAATTATTTTTACTATCAATAAATACGTTGAATTGAAGAACTATACATACTGTATTATTTGTAATAAGATTTATGTATATGACATAATGACTTCTCAACATACGGCACGCGAGTAAAATGCTGCCAGCGCTGTCAATTATAAATAGCCCTCACCATGTATTCCAGAATCGATCGCACGAATGTCTGAAGATGCCGAAAGGCGAAACCCGGGTCGTTAGTGTCAAAATACACGGAAGTGTACAAAATCTCAATAATTCAAATTTGATATTGAAGTTCCATCAAGCACCCTCAATCGATGTCTTAAATTACATATATCTTCTTCAAAATTGGCACAGTGCTACTCTTTTAATGTTGCCATAGAACTGAGTGCGTAAGACAACGAATATGTAAAAAACATATAATCATATATTTTGCACTTACGTGATTATACGTAGAGTGTCGATATATTTAACTAGTACCTAAGTGGGAATTTCATAAACATAACAGATGGCCGTTCCATATTCAACCTTTGAATCGTTTTCCGTTAAAATTATCTATGATGAGACGTCTCATGAGTTTTTATCTACTATTTGTGTCAATTAGTTGCTTAAAAATATTCCAAATATATACAGAGAATCCTAGTTATCGGGATTCAGTTAACGAATAATCGGATAGCGAGTATCCCCTAAACAAGCTTCGGTGGTATAATCTGTTGATACCGTCCCGAACTTACGGGGCGGGCAGGGTCTTCAAGCCATTCAAAAGCCGTCTACAGACTTGTCCTATTTAATGCAAGTATCATAATATGTCATGTTTTAACAAAGCACCGAGAAGATTTAGTAGTGAGAGTTAAGTCGTAATAATTAGTAAAAGTTTTAAATTCATCTTCCCTCTGTTAATTTTAAGTTTTAAATTTTTGCCGCGCTGTATTACCAAGCCATAATAATTTTTTCGAGTCAATTACCGCCGGGGTCGAGGAAGTCTTATACCTGTCCCGTTGTTTTTCGGAGAATGTGTCAACGTCATTTTGGATTTAAACCTGAGTTCAGACAAGCAAAGGCCAGCTTCGGCATCCTTCGGATAAAGTCAGGGGTGGGGGTTAGTAATAAAATTTTATAACAGATTATTTGGACAGTCGTGTGCTCATGGTCAAGGGGGGAATGTCGCTGTGTGCAGCGGAGGGGTTGTGTGAGTTCTTGATTCAAGGAGGTTCCGCGAAAAACTGTCCCAAATGTACCAAGCCTATTCTGCAATAATAAAACAAATGCGAGTGAGCGAGAGTGAGTTTCATTGAAGTGTCTTTGTCTCCAAAACCTGTGTCTTTCGTCCGCGCGTATTAAGTGACGCCGCCACGTGAGGCATCGTGTCGATGCCCATCGAAAGACCATGCTCTCCTTTCACTCCGTGTTACAGTAGAGCTGTGAATGGACTGCAAAAATTATAACACGATCATCTTCTTGGTTTCACAAGTAAAAATTTAATACGTAAGCATTACATTTGATTTCTTTAAAGATTTTACCCCGTTTGTTCACAGTTCTTGTTCTACTGTTAAAATTTCTTTTAAATAAAGTTTACCACCACTGTTATAAGATTCGGTTTCAAGTCAAGTCAGGTAGTACTTGACCCTAATTGTGGTTTACCACATTATGAGTGTATGATCTCATGAAGAGTGGTATTAATTTACCAGGAATCAGGTGCAAGTGGTAAATGAATCTTTTATGAAAGGAATAAACTGACATATAGCTAACCAAATTTTAAGCAAGTGTGAGGAATCAACACAATCAAGACAATTTAAGACACTGGGCTCGCTGAACAAGCTTCACCTGCATTGTATATTTCAGAGATCGATATTACTCGTTTTTAAACATTACTTGTCTCATACCTGTAGTCTATCACCATATTAACCTTTAGATAATTTCATTGTTTTTGTTTTCGGCAATTTTTTTTATAAAATAATAAAGGAAGTTTTGAAGTTTATTAGTCAAACAAGAATATTTTTTTACCATGTCCACTTCTAATGTCGAGCATATGGACTCCTAATGGAGGTATCTTAATAGAAGGTTTTTTATGAGAGCTGCTTGTTACACAGTTGCTCAACTTCTCTTTTTCGAAGAGAGTACGGATATAAGGAAAGGGCTCGGACAGGACTTGGATAATCGCTCTCGCTACGCCCCATTTTACGAATAGGATGGGTGGGAGGGAATATTACACATCACAAACAATCCATACATTCAAACAGAAGTCCATAAAACGATTGACAAATCAATTGACGAAATTGTCCGCACCGGGATTTGAACTCGACTCTTGACATCTGTAACCAAAGCCAACGACGTTGACCACTGCACCATGGACCCGATAAAAAAATAAGTTACCTAACTAAATGCCACAGAGTCATGATTGTACTTAACAAGGACAGTAATTGGGAATATACCGTCGCTGTTCTGGAAGAAAATGCTAAATCGAAAAATGTTCCTTATTTCAAACTCTACCGTGTGGAAGAAACATACTTATTTCTACAAATATACTTTTATTTAAAAACAGGTTTGTACAAACAAACAAAATGAAAAAGGTTTAGTATTTCAAACATTTGGCAAACTCCAATTACTCAAAACTAGTATATTTCAGTTAGTGTCTTCTTCCAGAACAGCAATGATATAGATCGTGTTTTGGTCAATTGATGTAACCCTCAAAAATCCGAAAATAAGTTAATGATTTCATCTTATTTTAAAGATGACAGAGCAGCTCTCGGCCAAATGATGTAAATTAGAAAAATAAATTGATCACTTTTTCGAAGGGAAACATCATTTTACATTAATTTTAGGTTTAAAAATTCTGACCCGGTCACTTGTTGTAAGCCACTATTATATTGACACTACCTACGTATAATCCGGTATCATGATCAAACATGATAATTTACAGGAGTGCATTTTAAAGATTCACCATATAATGTTTTCGATAAAAACAGTTTTTTCTCTCGCCTGAAAAATTTCCATTTTGATGGTTACATCAATTGGCCGAAACACCGTTGAATTATGATTCTTTGACTTTTTATACACATAAATTATGATTATTGAATTATAGTACGCTCGTTGAAAAATCAGCAGTTGAATTAGCAAGTTAATCGTGAAAAAAAATCCAGGAATACAAATTTACTAAAGGATAACGTGTAAAACGTTGTCAGAGAAGTTTTTCCTATATCATTAATTTATTACTAATATCTCTTTAAAATGAATAAATAGAGAACAAACTGTGAATTTAAAGTATCCAATAATCTAATTTAAATTATTCAATATACAAAAGAAACAATTTGTTTTGTAGGCTACGCCACTGAACGGGTGAGAAGGGGACAGAAAAAGGGGAAGAAATCACACGCTGATCGGGACCCTAAATGGGGGAGGAGATAAAAAGAGGGTGCTGTACTCTCTTTGTCCCCACCCCGTACCTTTAATCCAGCAAAGAGACTCAGGGGTAAAGCGGTACCCCGTATGTACATATTTAGTGAGAGTACACTGCCAGCATATATAGTGGTAAATCGCTACTGGAATCAATATATCTATATGAAAAAATCACGTAATTGCATGGGGTGCAATCTGCGACACTTAATTCATGGTGTTAACGACCCTCAAGAAGTCTGATGAGAATATATTGAATCCCTCACGTTTTGCAGTAAAAATAATCCACAAGCACGGAAACCACTATTGGTTTTGACTATTCGGAAAACATTATTAACCCTTCCGTACCCGTGGTGTAACAATGCGCTACCTCAGCCTTTAAGCCTTTAAATTATCTGTGATATAGGTCATACAAAAAAAAAATCTGTTTGTAAATAAAATAGTTCTACATGTAATTGAAAATTAAAAATACATTGTAATTTACGTCTTCTTTGTATAATTATTCATAATTTGAAAACCTCGTCAGTTTTACCATCGAAAGATACAAAATTATAATATAGTATGGTAACAATTAGTATAATATAGTAACAATCCGAGATGCATGACGTCAGCACGACATGTCTCGAGCCTGTTCTGCTATAAACAATTTTGATTCTTGCGTCTTTCGAAAATTTAAAGTTTGATTGCTTGTATTCAAGGTTTTGCACACAAAATAACAAAATAAAATATTTAGTTAATACTACATAAAACCATGTTTCACTTTTTAAAATTGTCATTTCGCTTTATAAATGCGTTTATATGACAAAACCAACACTGTAACGAAATGTGACTGCATGAGATACGAACAAAATTTTATAATTGATGATTTTTAATCAATCGCTAGAATTTCGTGTGCGAGTCGGATATTTTGTATCTTTAAAATTAGAACTGTATGAACACATAACTTACTACATCACTCAACAAAATAACAAAATAATCTCGATAACACTATTTTTGTAAAATTTTGAAAAATATAATTACGTCTACCATTAAATTATTTTTTTTCCTTATAAAATACAAAAAAAAAAAATATAATATAGTTGTTAAGCTGTGTGTTAGAAAACATTTTTAAGATTTAGCAAAACACAAAACAGCCATTATCTCAGAACTAGGTTTTGCAATATTGTCTTACTGTTGCATTGACGTAGCGATATGTATCAACCGGATCGTGTTGACTAACACCGAGTACCAAAGATTATTGTATTATATATTAATACATATAGTTAATAACGATTTTGTGATAGCCAGTACGCGCATTTTATATAATGGAAGAAGATGAAGTCACTGCCTGATAAATTATCGTTATGGTGATTTTGCAGAGCTCATAGTTTGCAAAGTATTGCAGCATTATGGCAGGACGGCTGGGAAGGAGACAAAAAAACTATACATACCTATTTTGTATGTTCAAGTGTCAGGGCGATAAAGCCTGCTTAATTGCGATTTGGCACCCCCCCCCCCACGCGCTCCGTTTTCATTTGGATTCAGTATGCAAAATTCTCAATTAAGGGCGGCTGATTTAATTTCGCCCCAGTGGCGTGCGACCGGCCACTGCCCCACCCCCCTCCCCTGACGGTCTGACAGCCCAACGTAGGTCGTGTCTCAATTTTAAGATTTCGTAAAATGAATAATAAAACGCAAATAGCCGGCGTAAAATAGATTTCGCGGACGTGGGGAAAATTGAAAATAAATATAAATTTGCAGAGGATATTTTTAAAAGCGCCCACTCTTTACGTGGTACAACTTGACGGAAATTGCTAGTATGATACCTAGTTGTAAGTAATTTGCTCAACCTTGCTACTTAGAGGTGGCCAATTTAAAGTAATTTGGCTACGGAAGGACATATAGTCTATAATTGCATTGATGTTCACATTCAAATAATCTTCATTATTCTTTTTGTGGTCCATAGGAAGAACCCTATAACGTACTAAAATCTGTTTGTTTATCTCCGAAATATAAAATAGATTATTATAACTAAAAAAAACTATTATTCGTTATGTTCTTTCATTTTCAAATAACTACTAACAATACGGTTGTATAAATCAAATTATCAACGCCAGATATGATGACAACTTTGAAGTAGTGTAATAATTTGCAGTGCTTTGTAAAACAAAATGATGAAATCCTAAATTAAAATATTCGTAAAATTTTATTGTAATCATGTAATATGTTTCAAACTAATGTGATAGCAGATCCAACAGTATCACTTAAATCACGTAACTTAACAATAAAAAAATAGTGAAACTAACTCAGAAGAGAGAATCGAAAGAAGGGGTTTCAACACTTTAATACATTGTAAATATTACACTATCGATTCTTTAATACATTTATTCTGTAGCAGTTACAATGTGTTTGCTTTTATCGCAATTTCTTAGAGCAGCGTTCAGTTTGATGGGTCTATTTTTCGACTGAGGTTTCTTAGTTTATTTCCATTAGCATATTATTTAATGATTATATGAATACTGGAACACATACAGTAAGCAATTTCACAAATCTCATATGAAATTGAATTTTTAATGGTTAATTCCTTGTATCTGTTGATCAGTAAACAATAATCTTGACATCATTCTTATCGATAAAGTGGTCGTGAGAATTACTAAGATCTATCATCGGCCTCATTACAGTTTTGCTAAAACAAATACTATTACACCATGTTCAACAGATAGCAACGGTCTAATTGGGTTTGCGCTTAATAAACTTCGGCCGACGCGCGACTCGCAGGTAACAATAATAAGTCAAGGAGCAATGCGATAGAGGCGATCGAAAAAAAAGGCACTTAGAAATCGTGGGGCGTGTAATATATAAACTTTGTGTGTATCCATTTACTACAGATATTAAATGAAAATTGATCAAAAAAACTTGATTGTGGACAATCCATTGCATGTATTCGGAGGTTATTTTTAAGTCACGTGCTTTCCATGGTGTATTGTATATTATCATATTTTTCTTCATTTTGTTTTGTGTTTTCTCTAAACCTTAAAATATTCGTCAGTCGTTAAGTTTTTTTTTTAGATTGGTACGTTGCTTTTATAAAAATAATCAGTTGTATGTTGTGACTATGTGCCGGTTTAAACGTGTTAAAAAGGGGGGTGAAGTTTTGCAATAAAAGGGTGGAAATTTTAATGTTCTCTTCCCTCAAGCAACGAATACTTTTGAAATCAGAATAAGTGATGCGATTATGCAATTCTATTTTCGTTTTGCGTCATTCGCAAATTTTAAATACAATGATCGTTTTTCGATTCCACTGCGCCTAGAATTCCTCCTGAACCCTACTTTTAAGCTTTGAGTATATATTAAATAATAAGCTAAACACTACTACAATAACTGATTTGCTTGACGAGTCAATGTTTTATGAAAGTAAAGCATACAAATTATAATAGTGCATGCTACCATTCCTTTGAAATTTCTTAAGAAATCCTTACAAAAAAAGGTGAATAACTTCGTTAAGCTGACGAGTGTTTCACGAAATAAAGATATTAAATATTTATGCACGTGCATCTTTTCAATAATATTCATTGGATACTGTATTTTAACATTAATAACTGAGATAATAATTGACATAAAGCGACTTTGTGTAAAAATTATATTTTTGCTGAATCGATTCCAGGGGGACGCTTTTTTGTCGGTTACTATTAAAATTTGAGCTTTGAAAAATATAGACTTTGCAACCATATACTGGAATAATTTTTTTATTGTATTTTAAAGAATAGTATTTTTAGACGCGTTGTTTACCTGTGTAGTTACTTTAAGAATCAGATTTAAAAAAATGGATATTAAAGAATCTAATGAAAGAGATGGATTTTTCCGTAAGGGAAGACATTATATGACAACTGGGTATCGAAATTTGTTGAAAAAAGTATCTTCTTTGAATATTTATTTATTACAGTAAAACTCTTGTCATGCTATTGGTCAAATTTTAATCCAATTTAACGGGTAACTGCGATACAGAGATAAAGTTCTCCTACATAGTGAGTCATGACTATTTGTGAAATGTACATATGCATTTACGAAATTGAGTCAGAATATAATACGAACTAAAAGGGTTGAAAATACGAAAGGGAATTAATTTTATGCAAGCCTTTGTGCCCCAAGCACTCTACTCTAGTGCATATAGCTGCTTTTTAAACATTGTTAACGCGTACACATAACATTTACGAACACTTGAAATGCGCATTAGATCTATTTTGCGGGTTAAGTGATCATAGCGAATTTTGTGGTCAAGTCACTGACGATTTATACTTTTATGCTTTGGTCTGGTATTCGAATCTAAAGAGAGATGATAATACCAAGACCGAATAAGTCCCGTCGAAGCTTTTCAATAAATTTGGGTGAGAGTTCACAAGCATTCACAAATGAAAATGAAATGGTTTTTTGCGATGAAAAAAGTCCTAGAAACTGTCAATAAAGGCGAAATTTTGCACCTAATACGTGACTGTGAAACCGGTTGTGCTGAATAGTAAAATCTAGAGCCTAACGGAAAATAAGAAAAGAGTCTCCCCGTATACGTATTGGGGATTTAGTGTCGAGACAACACGAGAAATATTTCCCGGGAAATCCATGCTATTTGCTAGTCTCGCGTCCTGGGACTTAAAAAAAAAAGCCGAGACTTCGTACGTCAGTAGTGTGAAACTAGAGATGGCGTATTCTTACCAATTGGTTAATAATTAATCAAAAGAAAGCTTGTGGAAGTTATATCGAGTGTTTAATTCACGTGTGATTCATATTATTAGAATGGTCTACATGTCAACTATAAAAGCTCTCTTAAACTCTTTAAAGTATATTAATAAATACAAACTTAATATTCCGAAAAAAGTTTTCAACGAAAATAATCCCTAGCAGACGTAAGAAGAAAAAATCTTACTTAAATCGTTCAATTAATAGGATAATATATTTTATTATTCCTTTGAGCGTTTTAACTGAATTAAATTTAAATTAAAATGTTTTGACGTTTCACCAAAAAGCTTTGAAATTTATTGTCGCAAATTTGTCATATTATTGCCGTCTTGAGTTTCTTAAGGCAGTAAAGAATATTACCGCCTCACTTCAATGAAGCATCTGAAATAAATCAACGACAGCATTAGGATAAGTAATATCCGCCATTAGCCAAAGAGCATGGCCGAAGATCAACATAATAATTATTTTATTTTCTTTGTTATTGCAGAAAATGATTAATGGCCTATAATCACTTCGCCTTATATTCTATCAACATGATGCTAATAATAATTATGACATCTTATGTACTATATTATTCATAATTCGGAAAAGCGACTGGGCTTAAGTGAAACTTGTAGGGTATGTTTTGAATGTAATTTATATATGCATAAGCCCAGTTAAATAAGGGTTTCGGGGAAATAATTATCAGTGAGGTGAATGTTTGCACAAATGTTCATAATGCCTTCCTGAATATTACTTAAAGCGCCCATCGACTGGACTAAAGTTAAGTCTACCATATTGCAAAATGTTGGTTGGAAACTCTTTCTTTTGCATTTCTCTTGAAAACTACTAAATTTACTGATGTGTGCACCTATTCAAAATTAACGTTTTGATTGTTCACTAATGGATCTAATATTTTATCGTCTTTTAGGTTTAATACTTTTAGCTTTGACTAAAATTTTAATAACTTCAACTAATTAAATACTTTAGATTTATTGGTGGAACTTTCTGTGATATTTTTTCAGAACAGATTATAGGCAATATGATTTTGAGCAAGCGTTCAAAATGATAAACAAAACAGTGACATCGATTAAAAATTCTGTAAAATTGTAATTATTGTGCTATCCAAGTATTAGGGTAAGGGTATACAAGTTAAAATAGGAAATAGTATTTTTAAATATAATCCATCTGGCCTTAACATATTGGTAATCTAAAGCAGTTTTAACAGCTTCAACTACATATATCCTTTACCCATGTGGAGCATCTCAAAAGAAGTAGTATTACATTAGTATTATAGGGTATAGAAGTAAGAAAGTATTGGGTTTGGAAAAGATTGGTAGTTAGCTACTCGCTCTCACTATATTCCGTTTTTATGATCAGATTTATGGTAGGAAAATCCTGGAGTTATTTATTTCAATGAATAACCTACTCACCAAAAATTCAATTACAAAATGTAGCGTTTGTTTTTATGGCGCTCATGTCGAATATTGCCATAAAAGAGCGGCATCTATAGCGCCCGAAATTGATAATATTGTTCATTTTCAAGGAAGTGTTCCGCTAATGTAACATCTGAATATTTTTTTTTTTATCATTTACAAACACTTCTGTTGCGAACAGAGCACGTGCCGCTGTTACGAGAGCGAAAAGGATCGCATAGGCGCAAAATATATTTCGAGGGTTTCGTAACCATGAGTATGCTTTGAATAGATTTTAAATTTAGGCAACGTTTATAAATCTTAATCATCGTTAGAAATGTATAAATTGCTGGGGTAGAATTGCGATACCAATTTTATACAATTATTTTGAAATAATTATGAAAAGCTTTAACATAATGTTTCTAACAATCTCAATCACCCCTACCTACCAAATGTACCTTATAATAACAAGGTTATTACTACTCCAGTATGTTCAACTTTCTGTCTATTAAAAATAAATGTGGTTTCGACAAAAACACAGCATTTTATTGTCATACGTACATTATTTTGAATTAACAAAAACTTGAAATGCTTAATAATTGAAATGGAGTTTGCTTAGATCGGGGTCACCAAACTTTTAAGCCACACTGACTCCTCCACTAAATCCCAAGAGCCAAAACCTAGCTAGCTCATCATACCAACATACTGTAGTTTTGAATTACGCGAAAATTTCGGTTGGTTTTTACGTGTAAGTGTGAAGGACATTTTATTGAGGCGGAGATAACTGATAGTCGACAAGGAGAAAACAAGCTTCTGCCTGATTTATTCACTCATATTAATTCCTTTCGATATAAAATTTGGTTGATCAGTTGCATACATTTGTACTTCTTATCTGTGTGAAAAAACTATGGCGGGCCGGATACCGGATATGTCCAGCTAGCTACTACGGGCCAGATTTGTGATGCTTGCGGGCCATAGTTTGGAGACGCCCGATTCAGATGAACTGCATTTAATTTCATGTTAAGCATAATTGTGACGATGACATGATACTAAAATAGACATACCTGTATTATGTTATTCTTGCGGAACAAAATGCATTAAGCATGAAACCGATTGCATTAGTTATTTTTAATTGCAGTCCGTTTACGATTGTAAATAATATACAATAATAGTAGTTGATTTATGCTCATATTTATTCATTTATTCATTCGTTTGTTAGTATAATCGTCAAATTATCAAATGAAAATACGATGTGTTAGATAAATGAGATGTTTTGGAAACTTTTATTCGTCTTGTGTAATTACAGATATTGTCGACGGCTAGTGAGAAATTATTGTCGTCTGTTTCAGAGTGTGAGGTAGTCCGGCTTCTCTAAAGTTCGATCGGGTTCTGTCTATCGCTTGTCTCCGTGTATGGTATGACACGCTCTGTTGGTGTTTCTGCTTTCGTTTAGTGTTGGCGGCTTGTCCGTGTTGTCCTTCGTATTAATTCGTTTTCCCATAGATGTAAAAACAACGTTTTATTTAAAAATAACTAATTAGTTTCCGTTCACATTCCGATACTACTGATGTTGTTAATATCCTCTGTATTCATTATGCAATTGCACTAATTATTTTCAACTCGAACAGACACCATAGTTTCGTCAAGAATATTCCCACAAGTGTGTTGTTACGTACTTTTTATTAAGCGATAGTTATCTCAAGTTTGTATTCTATTGAAATAAAATAATAAATGTCCAAGTTGATTTTTCAACATGCTTAAATAAAAAATCCGCGTGAGTATGGCACAGAAATATCAATAAACATTAAATACAAAATATACCAGGGTCAAACTCGTATTATTTCACAACGCTAAGAAAACATATATATGAAAAAAAATACGAATTACATGGATATCAAAGAACACGCATTAATATATTAGCCTTATCACGTTTTTCAAAAAAAAAAAAATTGTTTTTCAATTTGGATCTTCTTTATTGAATTCAGTATGCGAAAGTGTGATTGTGGGAGAGTATTCATGTAACTTTTTTTAGACAGTATACATTTGATTGATATTATTTTTTTTGACACTTGAGCTGATAAACTATTGCCACTTATCACAATCATTCAGAGATAGACTACAAAGCTGAAATAAGCCTGTGTATTAGACATATATCATAACAACCTAAGAAGACCCGGATCGAAGAGAGGCGAGCGGCTGGTTATCCAACGCCCTGGAAGGGCTGTGATCTCAGACAAACACCATTTCAAATCCGGTTCAAAACTTATTTATTTTCCATCGAAGATGCAGTGGTTTACAAAACAAAAATATATAATTCCTAACACATAAAATTGATTCTGCATTTACATTTACTTAGCAACTGAATGTACTTTAAGTTATAATACAAATGACACGACAAACGATTTTAAATTAAGTCCAATGCAAATCAAAAACAAACAATTCACATCGTCACTTCCGCCGAGACGAGACCACAGCTCGCCCGGCTCGACAGATCGTAATCGACTGTGCACACATAACATTCAAAAAACTGCCTGCATCGTCGGAGCTACCCCTTTCGGTAAAAAATGGACTCGTCCAGCGGACGTACCCGGCGGCTATTGAACGGCTTGGTAACAAGTTTGGGCCGATTCTGCGAATTGTTGCTGTTGCCGCTGGGTGATTTCAGTTCTGGACACTAATGAAACTTATACTTAACAAAAACCAGGGTGTGTCAAACCATGAGCTTATTAATAACTTCTACGGGGAGGTCAAACTTCAAAACTCTGTCTTCAAAAACTGTCAAATTTGCTAAAACTCAACGCCTACGCTCTGCCAGAATATATGAAACATGGATGATTGGAAACCCATAAAGCGCTTCACATTTTATAGACTGCGACTTCCCTGGATATACGGGGTGTCACAGGACCTACGAGCACTGAAGGTCAGTGATTGGCGTAGGAAGGTGGAATGAGAGAGAATAATTCAGTCTGCCAAGGATCAACCCAGACTGTAGCGTCAGAAAAGAATCTTAACATATATATATTATGAGACACCTAAATACAAGCGAATCAATGTCTAAAAGATAACTATTATCCTCACTGATCCGTTCTTATTGATTTACTCTTTAGATTGTAATTGAATTCTTTTAAGTTATTAGTTTTCTCACTCAGTGTAAGAGTGTGACAGCAAACAATTCGCGGTGATTGTAATTCCGAAGCAAAGATTAGTTCGTTTTGATTCATTCATTCGTGATGCATGACTATTGTGTATAATAATATAATGAAGAAAGCTTACTGTAACACCTTACGATTTATTGTCTGCTCTGACGTGATGGAAGTTTTAATGTTAGCGGTTGTCCCTACTCGCTATCTCACTGTCTCGAGGATACAACATTTTAAATTTTATTCAAACTGTCGGTTTTCAAGCCCAAATTAGGAAACACGGACAGAAAGTTGTAAATTACTAATGCAGCCCTGGGAGCGGATCAGGTGTTCACGTTTTTTGTGTAACAGAATGTAAGAACACTCACCAATCACCGCTGTCCTGCCACATTTAATGAATAAAACTTTATTTTTCTGCCTTTATTGCGCCTAATTGAACAAAAAAAGATTTTGCGCTGCGCTGTAAATGGATTTGTCCCATTTTGCGGGAAATTTACCACCGCCAACCCAACGTTCATACATCAAAATGAAAATAAGTACTAAATTTTTTAATGCCACGTATTATTTTCGCTGAAAATTTTAGAGATTATAATATGAGCATTGTGTAATATAATTGACTTCTGCGGGGGTCGTTAAAATACATGACATAATCTAAAAATAAAAGGAGGAGTAAAGTTGTAAATTGGTAGTTCACAATGTTTCCAAACCACGGCCGTAGCTCAGTAATATAGTGTGTGTACTGTGGTACTGATTCAAGTTTTTCGATGTCATTTCAATGATGAAATTTGGACTAGTTGCTTAACTAAAATCTCCTTTTCACACATTATCAAGATTGAGTAAGTTAACAAGGAATGAAAGCATCACGGGATTTGAATCAGAAATGCATCGTTCACGCACAAAGGAATCCAAACCATCCAATCTTTTTAGTTAACGAAAGTTACTCTTTCACTTATTTAGAAAACAATTTTTACCCCATTCTAACATAGGTTTAATATAGAGACATAAAACATAGCGAGATGTCGGCGTCAGTGGCGCAGTTGGTAGCGTCGATGGCTACGGTTACGGGAGTCTCGGGTTCAATTCCCGGTGCCGACGGTTTTCATAGATTGATTTTTCAATCGATTTATGGATTTCTGTTCGTAGTCTGAGGCCTCCCTCCCATCCATTCCATCCTCACGGGGCGTAGCGAGAGCGATTAGCTAACCACTAGTTCTATCATAGTCCTATCTTTCTATCCCTACTCTCTTCGAAAAAAAAGAGAGGTTGAGCAACTGAGTAACAAGCAGTTCTCGTAGAAAAATTCTGTTAAGATACCTCCATTAGAAGACCATATGCTCCACATTGGGAGCGGACATGGATTTAAAAAAAAAACAGATGACATACGGAGAATCCAAATAGAATTGATATGCGAGTCATTTGTTTTTCTGCACCAGCACGGCCTTGTCAATAGAAAGCAGAGAGAAAACAAGTAAATCAATGATTCCCTTATGAAGGGTATATTTATTTGAATCCATTTTCGTACATACTTTGATTTTTTCGCAATTATTATTTCACTTTTTTGATTCGAATGAACGAATCGACTCTACGTTTTCCATTCAATTGAGTTATCTCCTATGTCTACTTTAAATAAATGAAATAAATTGATCGACAATATGAGATAAGCAATTGTCGGCTCGGGGATTCATGCTTTCGTACACAGATAGGCATATATAAATATATTATTATTATTTTGAAAACGAAAATTGTTTCTTTGATACATAAAGCTAAAGCTAAATTAATTTTATTAATAAAAATAAATAGTGTTTTCCGTTAGTAATGAATTTGGAAAACGAATATAATTTTTTATTAGAGACTAACATGGTAGTATAGAAATTGTAAGTTGATGAAGTATGTGATTTATTTATTAAATATAAATAATCTCAAAGACCTTCGCTTAGTATGGATATCAGTAAAAATATCAAGATTTCAATCAGTAGGGGAGAAACGGAACCGTGAAGTTGAAACGAACAACATCGCCGATGTTTTTTCACTTTCCTCTCACGTTCCAAATCAATTGAAATGCTTTTATTTTAAACTTTAACGCCGCCATTCCTACAAGATTTTTATCTATGATTGTTACGTGAGGAATAAAGAATTTTTGACGCCATTTTTATACGTCCGCCGTGAAGGAGAAATACTTCGAAAACACATTAAGCACTTTTCCCAAGTTGACACAATAAAGCTATTTAAAATAATGGCCAATATTTAAAGTTTTTGTTTTAAATTACTGCTGAGACTGTCAACGTAGACATCTGGATTACAAAAGTAAATCTTCTTTCAAAGTTGTTTTTATTTAAAAGGTATAATCAATTCTCAATCGATGTGTTTTCTATAATTAATTTAAACGGAACAGCAAATTTTTAATAAATGTTTTCCGTAATTGTCGCGAGCGGATTAAAAAATATTTCAAAACTATTTTTTCTTCAGTTTTCGCAATTTGTGCCCGTATAATAGATATGGTACACAAACAATTGTTGGTATGAATATTTTCCCGCGAAGATCATTCATCGCAATGTTTTACCTTTCGCAACAGTGTAGAAATACCGCCAAGACAAGTATAAAACATTTACAGGTATTATTAATTTGTAAATATAATTTCTTGCCTAATTTAAATTTATTGAATAAATAAGTTATTTTATACAAAAAAAAAAATTTAGCTTGTAAGAATTGATTCTGGTGTCTTTCAATTTGTTTCTCAGATATCTTTTGGATGCTCCTGGCCGATCTTCATTTCCCATGTATCGTGTGCTGCTTAGTGTTAATGTTAATTACATATTTGTTATTTCATTAATTGTAATTAAAAAAAATTTAAGCGGTTCACAACATTCTTTTAAAATTTCCCATTTTCTATTTTGGCTAATGAATATTTAAGAATTATTTTGAAGTTCATTATATTTTGCTCAGAATTTTTAATGTGGCTTCATTTTTGATTTCAGATTAGTATTGTATTTATTGATTTGTAAGAGGTACTTAACATTTTCATTGCAGACTATATAATTTGTTTGATTACCTGTAAACTTAAGTCATAATTCTTTAACCAACTGTTGTATATACCTTGTAATTGTTAACATTCATATTTATATAAATAGCCCTGTTTTATTTTTATCAGTTGATAATGCTCACAATGAACGAAACCGGTCCTGATCATTATAAACATGTGGAAGTAGTACTAACGAATTGATTTTTATTTTTAAAACAATTTGAAAATGATAAATTAAAAATAATTTAACATCGCAATTATCTCTTGAAATATTGTTCTCGCGGTTAATCGAAGCAACGAAGAATTTTCAGGCAATGATTTGTCAAATGAATAAAATATATTTTTATTTAATTTTAACACACGATGCAGATTCTTGAGGTGGTTAATTGAATGTATATTATATTGACTGTACTTTTAAAAGCATTTTTAGCCCACACAAAATATTGCGCAATCTGTTTCTTTAATTACGTATTTCAAATGCCAACAATGGCACTTTCACAATGCGATATGTGTTTAATTAGTTTTTACGAAGCGTTGTTGGGTTTTTGCTAAAAATATGCATTTCCATTTTAATTGAGTTAAAAATGCTAACTCTGTCGATCGGAATGCTATATTCTTTTGTTCACAAAGAGCTCATGGCTCCGCATCTCCCATTTAAAATTCCATCTCATACACGCAAAATTTTAAAATAAAAATGTATGCTTCTGGAACGATACAGAAATAATACATTCACTATTTAGATTGAATTAAAATCATACACAGGTATCTGGCATATTGCAAAAAACTAAAATCAGTGACGTAGAATAGTCTTGTTATTGTTTGTCATAATAATTTAATTGCAGTACCATCCACAAAGCAATGGTTTACTTGAAAGGTGCTGTTGTCAAAATATGTATCCAAGCAGATCAAACGTCAATAATGAATTTAATATGGTTTATTGGTAGAACGACAAGACTTATTGCTTTTATTAAATTATTCTTGGTGTTCTGAATAAATATTTCTCTTTCTTTTAGTTTTATTTAATATAGTTAGATATCTAAGTGTGTAATTATGTAATATTTGTAATAACAAATAATAAATCATCAAATGGATTGCGGTTTATTTATTGCTCCGTTTGTAATACTTCTCAGTGGAATTCTGTGTCGTAATGTTATAAAGAGGCAAAGAGATGAACAACTTTAAATACTTAAAGATGTCAGATACAATACGTGTGATTAGCACGACAAAGGCTAAATAGTAGTAACGAATAATATTCTTGTAATTAGCAACTTTCTTACTGAGAAAAAACAGATTTGCGTCTACATCCAACACATCAACAAGAATTAGTTTTATTTAAAAAAAAAAGACTTAATGACGAGCAAGACAACTCGGGTGATATTTTCGTATAAAAATGAATCTCGTATGGGAAAATTTTTCATATTTTAGCGGTCTTTGATTTTTGAGTATCAGCACATTGTGTGAGAAGCTTCGACTTATATATCTAGCGTGCTGATGATGATGATGATGAGGTTTTTGGATTTTAATTTTAATTTTCAATCAAAACACGACAATTCATTCAAAGTCCTCTTTATTGCAGTTAGTTTAAAACATACACATAATTTACAATTTAAAACAGAAATAAAAAAAACATAATTTACGACGAAAATGAATCCCCTGTAAAATCGGTATGCGGCGGCAATAGGTTATCTTAAGTGAACAGCCAGCGTCAAGGTACGAGCCACGCGCTCTCAGCGCTCATAGCGCCTAAATGCCGAAGAAATGTAATGGTCTGCAACAGTTAAGATCCAAACCCTTTGTATCGCATGACACAACCCAAAAAAATTTGGGTTGTGTCATGCGATACGCGGTATCGACAGTTAACACGTTGAAAGGCACCAAGTTAGACTGAAATAAGGAGTAGTCTTATGTCCTGAGGATATTTCCCCACGTCACTGACTGAAAAGTATAATATAAATAATGTTCTCGTGCTTCTTTGAATTAATGTTCCGACTCTAAAGCCATAAATATGAAAATTGAGTTTATTGTGTCGTTTTTGCATTAATGCCACACTGTATAAAGCGGTATGTGAAAAAAATGAGCACTACAATTCGTCGCCAAAGTAAAATGGACTATTCACTGTGAATAAAACATATCTCTTAAATAATATTATACACAGGCTTTCATTCACTGATCATTCTGGTTGTTCCTGAGTTATTCCAACGCACTTATTTCGTAGACAGAATCAGCTGAAAGAAGGTCTTTATGACGCAAATTTGAAGAATATTTTTCCGTATAAACATCGGCATGTTTTGTGATTTTATTTGTATCATTCTTAATTGAGATTTTGTACACTTTGTGATTTTGGCATCTTCAGGCATTCGAGCGCATGAATGGACTCGAACTGACAGACAGTAAACAGTGTCTAACGTTTATATAGAAGACACAAATACGACAAATATTATTTACGAGATACAATATTATAAGTCTAGGATCCACACTGATACCTGAGTTAAAATTTCGGAGATTCGCTTTAATTCTTATTTTGTAAACAACGCATTAACAGAGTGGCGAATTGCCGCTTTCCAATTAATATTAGAATTACCAGTGATTTTACAATTATAATAGCATTGTGGGTTTCGACGGGATGCAATTCGACGAAAGGATAAATATATACAATCATTCCAAATTTAGTGGCATCTGTTAGGTGATTCAACGTATAGGATACAGCAACGGGGAGTTTGGAAGATTCAGCTGTTCGTTCAGAATTGGCAAGGAATTTAACTGGGCTCTACTGATTTCCAAAAGATTTCCAAAATATCAATAATTCAAATTTGATATTGAAATTCCATCAAGCACCCTCAGTCGATGTCTTAAATTATATAATACTAATCGTTATTTTATTTTAATCCTTGCGTATGTAGGCTGTTATGGTTTCGGAAACGTCTGAGAATATTATCAAGGTATCGTCCAAAATAATTGCTTCATGAATATAAGCAGTGAGTGCTTACTCTAATTCTCATTTATATTTTATGTATCGTATTCTGTTGATAATATGCTAACTCCATAGTATAATGGTTCATAAGATGGAAACTATCATGACTGTATCTGATCAAGTATAGTTTTGACGATGGTGCGATGGTGAAAAAGGTTATTAACCCTTCCGTATTCATGGTGAAACAATGAGTTACTTCGGCCTTTCAAGCTTTAAATTATGTGTGAAATAGGTCGTACAAAAAATTGAAAATAAAATAGTTCTACATATAGTCAAAATTAAAAATACATTACGCTTTGCGTCTTCTTTGTATAATTAATCATACTATGAAAACCTCGTCAATTTTACCATAGAAAAATATAAAATTATAGTATAGTAACAATCAGAGATGCATGACTATACCGTATGCAACCGTTTTGATTCAAACGGAACCGAGTTTGTTCTGCTATGAAGCATTTCGATTCTTGCGTCTTTCGATAATTTCGCATAGTTTGATATGTATATCAGGTTTTAAACACAAAATTTGACGTAAAATAATTACTTAATTCTACATAAAACAATATTTCACTATTATTTGAATATTTCATTTCGCTTTATAAATGCGTTTATATAACAAAACACACGGTAGCGAAATGTGACTGCATGAGATCTGAAGGGATTTTTAGCAAGAAAACGGGAAGGTTAAGTAAATTAGATAATTCTTGTAGAACCAAATACTTAACTATGTTTACCTTATTATAAAAGAGATCTTTTACCTTTGAAATACGAATTCAATCAATTCAAAAACAGCTGAAAAAAAAACTTTTAAATCAAAGGGTTGATAGCTTAATTCAAAATAAACAACTTTAACGGACATTTATTATTCATCAGTCTATAAATATTTTTTTTTAATGATGTTCGCTCCTAGGCTGATGTTCGCTGTAGTATAAGGACTCATACTCAGCTGCTCAACCTCTCTTTTTAGAAGAGAGTAGGGACATTTGCAAGTGGTTAGCCAATCGCTCTCGCTATGCCCCGTTTTTACGATCGGATGGTTGGGTTAATTAATGAATATAGATATTATTAATTCTGATCTGTCATATGTATGTGTTATGCAAAAAACAGTGCGAACGTAAGACGTATGTATTTGTTATATTTGGCAATTCTGGTTTGGTAATTCAGTGTAGTAATTTTACAAGCTGTCTTCTTGCCATAAGCGGGATGAATAAAATATTGAATAAAAAACTGTATTTTCCCCATGTAAAGTTATGCAGCTGCACTTTCTTTAAAGCCTACAAGTACAACTTGATTGTGTACTGAATTGTTGGGAAAGGAAGTGTGTTCAACCCCGAATAAAGCACGGCAAACGTTTTAAACGAAATCAAGTTTCCTCCTCTATTGTCTCGGATATGTGACCCCAGTGTAGCACTAACAAGGGGTAGTGAACGATATTATTATACTAAACACTACTAATAAACATAATTTATTAAAAAAAAACTGGTTGATATTATAGTGGTTTCTGAAGTGTGCGCCGTGCTTTCCTCACCGTGGTGACTTTGTTCAGTCTAATTCCAAAATTTTAAAATATGTGCGGTAATCATCTCACTAATTACAGTTAGTTTAACTTGTTCAATCACATTTTTTGTGATATTAAATACGTATTACGCAATGAACCTTTTATAGAAAAAATATTCGCTATTTCTCAGCGTACTTATTAGAATTTATTATGACACATTGTGGCGCCGTGGGAAAACCTGGAGTCAGCAAGGAGTCCGTTAAAAGGAAATGTTTGGTAACCACTAGTTTAATAAAAAATGATGATACCCGCTGAAAAATATGTATTAAAACTAATTTCTTTTCAAGCAATTTACTATCTTACTACTCAGCGAATAAAAAAGTAAGTTTCCCAATGGAATGATAATTATTTTTAATATGCCCACACTAGAGTTCTGCCCGAATTTTATAAAATTGCCTTGTACGGGCCCGATATCTTCAGGCAATATTACACTTTTTACCTGACCCGAAGCACAGATTTATTTTTATCAGTTTTTTCAATACAGAAATTCATTTAAACAATATATGTTATTGTTTACATATTTTAAATGATATAACACATGTGAAAGAAAATAATGAATAGTATTGCATAATGGCTGACCTGGACATTGTCAGAAATACCTTTCTGAAAATTAAATTCTTTACCCGGACCCAGCCCGAGCCCGAGCCCGAATCTAAATTGTCTTTACCCGGCCGAATCCCGCTCACGGGCCGGTTAAAGGCTCAGGCTCGTGCAGACTTCTAGTACACAACATCTAGATTGTTTAATTTTTTACTACGTAAGTGTCATATTTTTGATTGATATACCTAATTAGTCAAATTTTAATCATTTCTTTTGAGAACCTATAATCAATTCATATAATGCATAATTTTGGGATTTAAATAATTGTGGTATAGTTACCAAAATATTGTGAAAATATTCACAGTTAATATGAAATTGTTTTCTTGCATCCGATGGTAGGTAAGCACTTAAAAATAAGTAAATTGGTTCAACATTTTCAATGTGTAATATTTATTTTGAACAGCTTGACATTAAAATTCATTTATGTTAGTTGTTTATTGTTTGGATTAAATTACCGTACCTACATCAGTTCTCTTTCCTTTTGATTCATCCTTGTTTGTTATTTTTAAATTGCGTCATAACAGTACGTTTTATATTATCTCTATTTAATTTCTCCCGCCGACTGGGAATTTCGCGACGCCATTGCTGGGGGCCATTGTGCCATTAGAAATGAAAAGGCGAATTTATAATGGCTGTGCGACATAAAGCAAACACGTGAATTAAATCGGACATTTTGCACGTGCCTCTCCAACACTTGGTTATGTCTATAACATCGACACAGATAGACACCTGGCTTCTGAGAGCCGTTTTTAATTCCGAGCTGCGCAATAGTAAATTAATGCGCGGATGTGTCAAAAACGCAATACGCTCTCAAATATGAACTGATCTGATTCTTTGTGTTATTGTTTGTACGGTAAGTACAACAAATGTACGGTGTTCAGAAAATGACGAAAATACTATTAAATTATGGGTGGTAAAAGTGAATATCTCTGGTGATGAAGTTATCTTCTCTTTAAGCAATAATTTCAATAGCGGATGCAGCCCACTGTAGTATCAACAAACAAGTTGATACTAGTTCAAGTAGCTCGAAAATATAACTGACGTGTAACATTACGGAATAAGTTCTACACCAGAATTTGTGGTGGGGCATACTGAATCAAAATTTCTTTAAAAAATAATGTACATACATGTCGCAGTATATATATAGTTGATGATTCTTGAATGCGACTTTATTAGAATATAGAAAAATGAATGTGATCTTCCGACATGGAAAATGTTCCCCACCCTGGCCCACTCTCAGATGTGCAAGCTAAGTTTTATAATATTGAAGCTCTTAATGTCTATAATTCAATTGGCAGCAGTTCCTAGTGGTAATTATATAATTTTGTTTACAAAAAGTCTCTTGCTGTAAAAGTTTTATTTCAGCAGATTTAAAAATTAATCAGAACACTGAAAGCCAAGTACGTATTTACCATGTAACTAAAGATTTAGTCAGCTGAAGGCTTTGGGTGGGAAATTCAATAACGAATACTGACTATAAATGCTCATTAATGAAACTATTAAGTTATTATCAGTAATTGTTTGTAAGAGTGCTCTTAATTTGAAGATTAATTGTTCCAATTAACATGTGATGAATTGGATCGGATCGAAAATGATCGGAGATGAATTGGAAATGTGTACTATTAACACTAGAAAAAATATCTTGTGATTTTTTATAATTATTTTAGTGGAATAGCAAATAACAATGCAGTCTAGTTTAGTAACACAAGTAAGTAAGTTTGTAGTCACCCTGTTAGTGTATCATGGATGCCAAACTACGTTCGAAAAGAAACGGGTTACCTACCATTGTCTGGACAGCAATGAAAAATAAGCTTAAAAAATTGAATTGGCAATAGGCACGGTAAATTTTAATTCGCTTTTTGTTACGCTCGGTTCCACAGAGGTCAAATGGGCCTGGGGTGGCTACAGTACTTGGCCTCGATAAGGGGTTGATTTTCAAAGTGGAATATCTCTATAGGCAATAGAAACGAGAAACGTAATAGTCCTCCTTTGGTAAAAGAGACAAAGAAAACTTGAATCTTTATATAACGGAGTGTTTGTAAGTATTGATGTTTACGATAAATATACCGGATAATTGAATTTTCTCATATTTGTTTCGTTTGTATTTTGCAAAAATCGTTATATTCAGTATTCTTCAATTTCATGTAGTATTTTTTATGTTCTTTGTCTAGACGTAATCAGCTTTGCCTCATCCTTCCTTGATTGATTTTCAACAAGTACCATTAATTTGGGTAAGTTTTCCCATCAGCCTAAGATTGACCCACGACATGGAAAAAGGTGCTGTTATAACACCGTGATAATACTAAGTAGGGCATCCAATCCCAGACCTATTTTCTGATCCCGGGATTTCGGGATTAACTTTTTTCAATTTCGATTGAACAAAAGCCGGGTTTTCATGTTAGAAATCGTCGAATTTTTTTGCGCCTGCGACAACCGGGCGTTCAGGAGACGGTCGTTAAAATTGCCATTAAAATATTAATAAATTTGCAATATAGTTTAGATTAGTCATATTTTCAATTTGTATTACTAATCTGTAAACCAAATGCTGTATATTTTTTCCCATCTCAAATTTTTATCCATGTCCGCTCCCAATGTGGAGCATATGGTCTCCTAATGGAGGTATCTCAACAGAATTTTTCTATGAGAACTGTTTGTTACTCAGTTGCTCAATCTCTCTTTATCGAAGAGAGTAGGGATAGAAGGATAGCGCTAGGACAGGACTAGTGGTTAGCTAATCGCTCTCGCTACGCCCCGTGAGGATGACTCAGACTACGAACAGAAATCCATAAATCGATTGAAATATCAATTTATGAAAACTGTCCGCACCGGGAATTTAACCCGAGACATCCGTAGCCGTAGCCCACGACACTACCAACTGCACCACGGACGGACATCTGAATTATGTACAGAATATATTGAAGCATAAAGCAAAGTTGCCAAAACTTTGAAATAACGGAATTTATAGTAATCGGAGTACCCGAATTAGATGAAAATTTTGTCCACCTTGTTTTTTCTATATTTATATATCAATTATAACAAAAAATCCATGTGTGTTAATTAAATTTCATTTTACACATTGACGTAATGGCGAGCGATAAAAATACAAAAACCCCCTCAGAACTCCGCCAAAGTTACCAAGATTGACTGTAATCGTTAAACGCATTCTGTTAACATGATACCTTGTGAGTACATCGATGGTTGAGGTAAACAGTCACAAAACTCAAGTTCATAACTCAAGAACTGACAGACAGTAAACAGTGTCTAACGTTTATATAGAAGATACAAATACGACAAATATTATTTACGAAGTAAAATATTATACGTCTGAGAGCCACACTGATACCTGAGTTAACATTACGAGAATCGCCTTAATCCTTATTTTGTAAACAACACATTAACATAGTGGCGAATTGCCGCTTTCCAACTAATATTAGAATTACCAGTTATTTTACAATTATAATAGCATTGTGGGTTTCGACGGGATGCAATTCGACGAAAGGGTAAATATATACAATCATTCCACATTTAGTGACATCTGTTAGGTGTAACTGTCTGTCAGTTCGAGTCCATTCGTGTGCCCGAATGCCTGAAGATGCCGAAAGGCGAAACCCGGGTCGTTAGTGACAAAATACATGTAAGTGTACAAAATCTCAATAATCCAAATTTGATATTGAAATTCCATCAAGCACCCTCAGTCGATGTCTTAAATTTACTCAAGTTCATTGATTTTTTAGTATTTACCTATCTTCACATGTGTGCTCAAACAAAATGGTCAAAGAATCTCAAAATTTGTGGTAAATGACATTGTTCATAAGCACACGAAATAATGTTGTTCAAATACATGGGGGGGGGGATAATAACACAAGTCAGACTTATGTCATTAGATACTGCACATATGTTCTGTTTCTAGCGATGTCTTGTGAGTTATTTGACGTTTGTATTGATGAATTTTGTGCTAAAAATAAACAAGTCAACAATATAATACAATATAACCATATATATATACAATATAACCATAAATGGTTCATTAATTTTTAATTTTTACTTATAATTTCCCTGCGTCATCATTTTATATTATTATCGTCATTAATAATTTTGTTCAGCTAAATGGACTTTTAATGTAGCTATATTTGTGATTGTAGATTAGTATTTAATGATTTGCAAGAGGTCCATAACATTTTAATTGTAGACTCTTTCATTTGATTTATGTATAATTTGTTTGTTAATCAATATTTTCTTGTCTCAGTTCATGAACCATCAGTTTTATATACCTTCATTTTTTCACTCAATTTTATATAAATACGCCTGTTATGTTTGTATTTTTATCAGTTGATAATGCTCGTGATGAGCGAAACCGGTCCTGATCTTTATAAATATGTGGAAGTAGTACAAACAAATTGTGTTTTATTTTTTAAAATATAATGTCTTTCCACCAAGAATTGACAGTTAACACCTTAAAAGTAATTATGTGGTTATCCAATCCCCCTGCCCATTAATTCCACACTTTGGGATAGAGCGTGAAGTAATTGCATTATATATATCATATCGAGGATAGATAATTTCTTTTGCCTAGATCGTTATGTGGAAGATTTTATCTACCATGTCCGCTAACAATGTAGAGCATGTGGATTCATAAAAAAGCACCTAGACTTCTGTCTGTAAGTGGAATATATGTAACTATATATATCTATATATTTTATATATGTGTATTGAGTTGACAACAGATAAAAGTGTATTATTAAGAACCATAAATTCCACTTAAGAGTGAATATTAAAGCCAAATAAAAACTTAAACAGTACATCCATGAAGTTTAGAAATAGAAAGTAAATATTATTACTTTCTTTTGCGAAAATTGAATACGCTGATTCGTATTTTCCGGATTATATAAAGGCTTAAAAATGCTGAAGCAAGCTAAATAATATTAATTACTTCAGAACAAAAAATTAACTAGGGTAGCGCGCACAATTGTGGCCACCTACCTAATTATTATATTGGCTACACGAAGATAATATGTTATAACTAAGTGACGATAGTTCTTCAATGTATCTTATATAGATTGAAGGTAACTGCTATTCCTGTTTTCTACGATATCTTGATCTCAAACAAGACCAGATTTGAAAAAAAAACAATAAGGGTATATGCATATTATGAGTTTTCTTTAGATTTTAATACAGAAAAAAAGAAAATCTTCTATCACGCCGAATACTGATACACTAGTATCACGGTATATTTAAAATAACCATTTAAATGAATTGAGTGGTTAAGGATTATAAAGTGAACGGTATCTTTATTTGTTCAAAATACCGTCAAACCAATTACGATAATAGATAACCTCTGCATTAGGCCGATTGCGTGAAAGACGATATTAAATTATTTAGTTTGGAGCGGAGCCTTTTGATTGGTGGTTAACAACTTATAACTCCAATCGAATATTATATTCATAACATTACTTAGATCATTTGAATTTGAATTATAAAGATTTTGTACACTTCCATGTATTTTGTCACTAACGACCCGGGTTTTGCCTTTCGGCATCTTAAGGCATTTGAGCGCACGAATGGACTCAAACTGACAGACAGTAAACAGTGTCTAACGTTTATATAGAAGGTACAAATACGACAAATATTATTATCCCGTCGAAACCCACAATGCTATTATAATTGTAAAATAACTGGTAATTCTAATATTAGTTGGAAAGCGGCAATTCGCCACTATGTTAATGTGTTGTTTACAAAATAAGGATTAAGGCGATTCTCGTAATGTTAACTCGGGTATCAGTGTGGCTCTCAGATGTATAATATTTTACTTCGTAAATAATATTTGTCGTATTTGTATCTTCTATATAAACGTTAGACACTGTTTACTGTCTGTCAGTTCGAGTCCATTCGTGCGCTCGAATGCCTGAAGATGCCGAAAGGCGAAACCCGGGTCGTTAGTGACAAAATGCATGGAAGTGTACAAAATCTTAATAATTCAAATTTGATATTGAAATTCCATCAAGCACCCTCAGTCGATGTCTTAAATTATTAGATCATTGCTTAATGAGGGAGCTAAGGAAGCATTATAGGCGGAATACAGAATTCTTGGAAAGTGGATATTGTAAGAATGTCGAAACATTATAACTATTATTTATAACGCATATCCTGTGATTTCCTCTCATTCAACCGGTTCTATAAAAAAAGGCGTATGACGAGCAATTAGCTTATGAACTTTCCTTTCCAAACCTCATTCTTCTACCCTCAACGTATTCGAAAAAGAAGATTTAACTATTAAATAACAAACAGTCCGTATACTTCACATTGAGAAGAAATGGCTGAAAAAATAATTGATGCTGTGCAAAATGTGTTTGAAATAATGCAATGTGATTGTATTTCTTTGTTAAATCGTGGGTTAAATTAAAATGTGACATTCAAAATAAATTATGAAATAAAAATCTTTATATAGTTTTAGACTTTTTCTTGTTTTTTATTGGAAAAGAATGTAAAATTTCTTCGATAGGCCAATAATGATTATTTTCACCCTATTTCTAGGATGCCCTTTTCTACGGTTGATTTACGAGTTTGCCAATATGCTAAATGTTTTCACAATAACGTTATTTATACACGGGTATTGTGTGCCGCTTTCAGTGGAATGTGGGAAATGTGATTGTCGACTGAAATATAATGTATGCCTTTTTTGATAGCGTTACATAAAATATTGTCTCACGGAACCGGCTAGGGAATTGACCGGAAATGTACAATAATTGGTCGACGAGAGATACTGGCAACATAATTTTATTTATCTGTCGGAGATATGAGAATAATATTTTCGATGCTTTCGTTACTTAGTTGAAGTGATTCATTTTAAATGTGAAATTGATTTCTTAATCATTTCTATTTTTGCGCTACAAGAGTAATCGAGTTTCCTTTACCATGCCCGCTCCCAATGTGGAACATATAGACTCCTATCTCAACAGAAGTTTTTCTAAAAAAATAATGCTTGTTACTCAGTTGCTCGACCTCTCTTTTTCGAAATGAATCGGGGTAGAAGGATAGGGCTAGGACGGGACTAGTGGTAAGCTAATCGCTCCCCGCTACGCTCCGTTTTTACGATCAGTTGGGTGGGATGGACTTCTTTTGGTATAATTATTAAAATGAGCGTCACTGTCCAACGTATATATGAAGTGTGAAAATGTTGAAAAAATATATAATGAAATCTTTTATAAGAATATAGCTGAAAATAACAGACAATCGGCACGAATGAATGTTTTTAAGCAACGATATTGCAAACTGTCTGGTTAAATTAACAATTTTTTGCGCAAGCTTCATATATCTGCAACAATTTTAACGCGTGCCGGTCGATGATTTGAAATTTTGATATAAGGGGTAGCTGTGTTTCGTTTATGTTGCAAAAAAAACGAACTGTTTTATATAACAGACTTTTGGTATACTATATTGCCTTTTAGTCTGTTATATCTAGGTTTTATTCAATTATGTTCCAGATTTTACTATGATATTATCCTAAAACATCTGACGCACAGATGTAGATATATGTTACCAATTCGGCGTAGACAAGTGCCCGTGATCACCTCAGCTATTGAAATACGTGATAGTTTTAAGATGTGAACCCGAGCTGCACTTTCCTCGGTGGATGGCAGGGCAGGTATGTGGAAAATTATCGACGCTGGCTTGCATCCAAAAATATGGGGTTGTAATGTCGCGCCTCGTGTGTCACTTTTGCAAAAACTTACGCCGAGCCCCGTGTCGACTAGCCAGAATTTTTCTGCAGCGAATAAATTACGAGAATGTATTATGTTCTCCCCATTCACACCCCCAGGAACGCTAATGTACGCGACCCGATTCAGTAATATCGATGCGATTGCATCTCAGCACGTCTGACCTAAATCACAATCATATTTTATTATGAAATTCATATTTTATCTGCATACCATATTTTTCTGAACTCTGATTTGGAGATATGCAATGTCTTTTCTCAATATGCAGAAAAAACTATTTGTAGTACTTCATTCGCGTTGAAAGAAGAACATCAATTGATTTTGTCGTAATTGGACCAATTAAAAAGAATATTACAGAAAATAGATTAGAAAAACTTATCGTTTCTGATAGCTGTGCAGTCGAGTGTTGTGAGTAGGGTCTGCGCTCTCACATTTCTTTCTAGACGATTTAAAAAGTATACGTTATATGAATTGCACATTTTTAACGGCCCAAAAAGTGTTCTCTTGGAAATATTGTTTATTTAAAACGTGTCAAAAATGTTATTCGAACACATCTGTGCTGTCGTAATATCTGTTTCCACATGGTTTCCATAAATTGAATAAAATACATGATGCGATAATTTATTACCTTTTTTCATTTTTGGTTCTCTATACCAGTGATCCTCGAGACGATGCCAAATGTGCCGTGGCGCAATGGGTCAAACATAAGAATAGGTATTTTTACAAAATCTTAATACCCATTTACATTATCAAAATAATTTGTCCAATCTCGGTATCTCAACATTAATCTACGAAATATGAGTGGAGAAAAAATAAGCCATGTTATACAATTATACCTGAGATATCTGAAATCAGCAGAAGCTAAAGTGATGAATGGAAATTGTTTATTTATATATTATAGCTTAACTAAGTTAAAACTTTTACAAAAGTATTTTTATATAATCCGAAATTTTCAAAAACATGTTTTATTTATTAATTGGTTTTTCTTAGATATTTTGAAAATCAAATCAAAATCATTCCATCATTTCGAAATGGTAAGAATCACTTAACTAGGGTTTAATTGGTTTATATTAAGAAAAAGTTACCTGCAATTTTAAATTTATCAAAAAAATGTAAATTTACATATTTTTACTTCTGGTGTGCCGCAGAGTCCTAAGGTGAGTTTAGGTGTGCCGCAGATGAGAAAAGGTTCCGAAGCACTGCTATACTAATGAAAAAATTAAGGTCGACCCTTAAGCAATTCAGTGACCATAATGATAGTTAGCGGTCCCATTTATACTGGTATTGTTGGTTCGGAAATTCGACCACTGCGGCTGTATTAAAATATTATATCAGAGCTACGAGAATTTTTTATTTAGCACTACACCACTGGTCTCTGATCAGAGGTGCAACGAGCTCTATGGGCAAACCAATCGAAAGAGATGCCCACCTTCTCCAGTTCTATAGGTATTTCTTCCAATGTAAAGGTGGCCGACTACAGTATTGACAAGCATATCAATGCTTCAGCAAATGCCATAAGAAGTAATGAATATGTTGAGCACGGAATACACTAAAATACAGATATGGTGTACAAGCAATTTATTCAGGGTGTCGATTTTGTAAAAAGTTTACGACCACTGGTATATTGTAAAATAAGTATCAAAGTTAATATTCAATCAAGTTCAATGTTCTTCAATTATGAATTTTTTTATAAAACATAGAATAAATAACCTAGAATTTAAAGTTGTCTTGTTATTATACCTACTTCTTTGATTAATATTCAATTTTACTAAAATCTGTTGATTTAAAGAAGTTGGTATTCAGTCAAATGAATTAATATTATTCAGTGACTGTGTAGAAATTAGAAACGAATAAGAACTTAAGAAAGGTGAGCGATTTATTGATCAGTAATAATTATTAAATTAAAAGTCATCAACTGAGGAAACTTTCAGTTTAAAATGTTTAATAAGGGTACGAAATTGTTCTTGCTCATAATTAAAAGACTGTAGAATGAGTATTAAAATTCTAAACACAATGCCACTCCACCTAGGACTGACAGTTAACACCACTCAGGTAATCTGAGTATCATTATTTCTGTATTTGGAGGATACGGGTTTGAAAAAATACCGATTTGTAAACAAATTGTCCGTATTTTAGGATTCATTATTTGTGTTATTTAAAAAATCAATACCGCATATTTGGACTCTTAATCAGTGTTGCAAAAAAGCCAGGGAACTTTGAGGTGGCGGGAAAAAAACCAGAACATTGGGAATAAATTGTTAAATATGATTTCTTTCATTGTTTTTTCAACACATTGAGTCCAGATGCACATATAAATACGTGTTTAACACCGAGTTTAACTTCATACATAAAAACAGGAGCGTTTCCGTAAATATTGTGTGTTGGCTTCAAGTATACATATATGTCATACGTGATCTGATATTGAATGGCTTACTTCTTTACTTCCATATATACCACCAAACTAATAACTCACCAGAAAATGTCACGCAAAATGTCCAATGCGAGTTTATTCAAGGGTTTTATCCGGGTAAATCCATGTTTTTCCAGGCCTCGAATCACTACCCATAATTGAGAATCTTAACATAAATAATTGATTAAAACTGGATAGTTGTGCGTAAGTCATTGAATCGTTCTCTTAGTAAATGATAAGGAAAACAGGAAGAAGTTAGCCAATCGTAGTGTCATGTTTTTAGAATTAGATGGAAGTTGAGTTGAAGTGAGGGAGAGGGGGAATATAAAAACATCACATGCACCCATGTTACATGATACAAGTTCACAAATCGATTGAAAAATCAATGAATGAAAGAGTCCATAAAGGAATTAGAATCTGTCACCCATCAACCAAGTAAGACGACTGCCCAAATACATTGACCAATTAGCTTAGGGACCGAATGGATATAAATATGTATTGCCTTTTAAGCGAGCGCTCACTTTTCATTGATCGATGCTTAAATACGAGATCAAAAACCTAAATCTAATTAAGTCTGCCACTTGCGCCTGTATTGTGTATATACCATCTCTTATTATTTCATATGTCAAGACTTAAGCATAGACTTAAGTCTCAATATAACAAGCAATACGCATTGATTGCATTAACTATCCAGATGGTTTGACATTTCTATGTCTAATACTTGAACTATAATTACGGAGACCATACTACAATTATTTTAGAGGACATTCTTTTGTTTCAATGATCTGTGAAGTAGATTTTTTTAAATAGCCATTTTTTATTTTATTGTAATCGGCGTGTAGCAAAATATGCCTCATATAAATATACAAACGTCTTTTCAAAGTTACTCGTTAACAGCGCGGCTCCTGTGCTTTTTATGTGTGTGCCCATTGTTGTCTTTAAATATGTCACAGACTTTCAATAACATTGACAAATAGTTGAAATAGTCAGCTTTGGTCTATTGCTTCTCACTGGTATATTTATTAATAAGTGAAAACCCTCAATTAAAAATAAAAAACGGAATATTATAAATTTTAAAAAAAGTAACGTGCTTTTTAAAACTATCAAACATTTTCCATTGTCCATTATTTCTCAAAAAAAATGGTCAATGTGGCCAGAGAATTGAAAGCGTGCTACAGGGGTTAACCATTTTAGTCGATGCAGATGAATATTTAGATTGTCTGTAAAACAGTGAAATAACAAAGTAATTAACTTTAGTTAAATATTAAAAACAAATTTCATATTACCATGAATATGTTGAATTAAAATTTTGACATGGAAATAAAGTCGGTGTTTAACCAAAACTTGTCTTTTGTCACGATACGTATGCTCTCTGATTAGTTGCAATGGGTTTGAACAATTACATTTGTAAAGTGGCTTATGTCACAAAAATAATTTCTTGAAGTTCGATTTTATGAACGTGCCGATACTAGTTAAAATAGTCGGGGGAGAATTTAAATGGAATAAAGCGAGAAGGAGGACAAACTACCGTAGTTAGAATACTGCTCAAAGCTCTAATTTAATTTCGTTGAAGTAACCGCTGAATCTATTAAAGATCGACAATGGATAATGATGATTATTTTGTGTAAAGCTATACGCCCCACGATAATTACTCAAATTATTGAAGAATTTTTTTATTTCGTTAATGACGCTTTAACAAATATACAGGATAAAATACGTCGTAAAGTGAATCATCTTCAATGTTATATACAACTATAATATCGACGGTGTTTTGATCAATTGATGTAACCATAAAAATTGAAATTGTTCAGGGGAAAGTAAAAACTGTTTTAATCGAAAACATTATATAATGGGTTGCGTTATGAATCTTTGAAATGCACTCCTGTAAATTCTCATGTTTGCAGATACGGGATTATCCGTACGGATTGATGATATAATAGTGGTTTACATCCAGTGGCCGGGTCAGAATTTTTAAACCAAAGACCAATTTAAGATGAAGTTTCCCTTCCAAAAAATGGTCAATTTATTTTTCTAATTTACATCATTTGGCCGAGACCTGCTCTGTCGTTTTTAAAATGAGATTCAATCATTAACTTATGTTCGTATTTTTTTAGGAATACATCAATTGGCCAAAACACCATCGATATAATTATATATGTTCAGATACATGGATTTACATTGGAAGTCCTCGAGGAAATTTTGGTGGCGTGCAAAATTAATGTTGTAACGCGAAGAGAGCCAAAAAACCATAAACATTTTTCAAACATATTTCATTATCACTTAATTTGAATAATATATATATCTCTCTTATTAAGTTGTTTTAAACACCATTTCGTAATAAAACCAAATGTAATTTTTATGATCATTATTTTAGATATGTTCGTATACGGTGAGGTGTGAATTAAAAAAAACAATAAAAAGCATTTTCAATAAATTCCTAGACAATTATATTCCATTTTTGATGGATCGTTCATTACCCAATCGTCATTGTTCTATTGAATAAAAAAAATAAAATCAATAAATTCAAATTATGAATGATCGTAGTAAAAAAGCCCAACGCAATAAAAAAATGAACATAAATGATGGTTATATTTTTTTATTATTTACAGTCATTCATCAATAGATTTTTTTTCTGATTCCTATTGAATGGACAAGTATGTCGTATGTTTGAATACGCCCCTACCGAATTTTGATTCAAAAACATAGGTCGGAAACCTTTTTCATATGGCGCTATTTTGAAACGCGCTGGTATGTGATACTTTGCAAAATTTACATCAACATTTAGTCAATGAAAGTGAGTTAAAATAAAACAACTACTAAATGAGTTGCTTAAAAGTAAAAACGCCACTTTCCTTCAAATTCATATCGGGAGAAATCAAATAAAACTAATACTGAGGCATTTCTTATACTTTACATAAACATATTTTATGACTTTTGAGTGAATTGTTATGGAATATATTAACATAATAAAAGGGACTAAATTTAGTGATTTTGTGTTGGACAGTGGTATTTTCATGTATGCAGTGATCGTATGTAATTTTTGACTTTTTGCGGACTTATACACAATTCAAATACAACAAAATTGGAATAATGGTAGGATAAAACAAAGCTTTGTAATTCGTATTACACTAACAACTAAATCCGCATAATGTCATTGTCAAAACTATGCTTGAAGATATTTTTAATCGATTTTTTGTTGTACTAGCGTAAAAGAGATAAAAAATATATTCCACTACATACTTACTTATGAAAAATTTGAATTCGAATTATTGAGATTTTGTACACTTCCATGTATTTTGTCACTAACAACCCGGGTTTCGCCTTTCGGGATCTTCGGGCATTCGAGCACACGAATGGACTTTATGGTGTACATACTAGCTATTGTGAAATTAAATGAAAAATGCGTATTATTAAACAATAAATGAGATTTCAATCAAAATAACTAATGTTATTGTAATACTATAATATAAGGAGAATAATTTTATAGTTATTTTTGACGGTGAAAAACTAACAGATCAAAACAAAACGGGATTTTTCAATATCTTACCATATTTTTTTAATATAATAAAATAATTTAACTTTGATACTTTTAAATTGCTGTATTTATACCTTGACTGCATGATCAGGTATATTATTCGATCGATGAACGATAACGGTCTGGATAAAATGTTTACTATCTATGGTTGTCATAGAGAAGCGAGAGAGCGGTGCTGGGAAACATCTGCTCGGGGGAAGAAGTGCATCTGCCGCGGGGGATTTTTACACTCATCCACCGGGCAACGGGTTCATTACCGGCCATTTATTTTTTATTATCGACAGTTTGGAGAAATAAGTATCTAGCATGATAACATTTGATACAGCATTCTACCGAAAGAGTCTCATTTTGAATTTATAAATGCTTTACGATATGTATTAAATGTCTACAATATCGTTGGATTGGGTTTGCGCAGTTCACCGGTTCGATTCCAAGTACCTACTGACTGTTGATCTCACAAATTGATTTTTCAATCAATTCGTTTTCAATGGATGTCTGTTAAGTCTAAATTCTTCTGACCCTAAACACCAAGATCTAGCGAGAGCGATTAGTACTCATGTCCTAGCCCTATTTTTCTATGCTTACTCTCTTCAAAAAAGAGAACTTGGGCTTGAATGTCTCCATTAAAAATCCATATGCTCCAGATATTAAATCATTTCATACGAAGCGAACAATCATTGATTGGGAAAGCATGCTTTATGTAAAAATGTGTATCCATCTTGACAAAGAAAACAATATAGTCATTTAGATTCATAAATATTGTAACATAGATATGTTTTAATATAATATGCTAATAAGAGTTATTACTTTCTTTATATAACACCACTAATTTGTAAGGGATAATATTACAAATTAATAAACATAAGTACCTCAATTTATCGTCATTTCTAAAACCATTATTAAGGTTTATTTTATTATACCAAATTACAACTCATTCAAATTTAACAAATTTTTGTTGTGTTTTGCATAGTAGATAAAATATTTTTAATTTAATCAAAAATAGTTGAATAGGTAAGATTATGTGATATTTTCCATCTCATCTAGGTTAATTTTATAGTTGAGTTAAACTCGTGAAGATGGAGTGTTGCCCAAGTAGAAGAAAATAATTTATAATCCGTGTGGAGTTGTATATATTGCTATTTTTTACGGAATGTCCTGCTGTATGGTTTTATTACTAAGAAATGTATGTTTATTAATTTTGAGTAAGAGATATTATTGCAAACATATAAAGTGGATTGGAGACGTTCTTCGGCATTTTTTTAAACAATTTTTATCAACTTTATATATTACACACAACTATTTTAATAAAGAAATAAAATTAGATATGGTTTCAGTAACGAATCATTGAAAAATTAAAAAAACGTGTTGTCCTAAAAGTCGCGTGGTTTATATAACAAAAAAAAAGGTTTAGCCCTATTTTACTTCACACACTAGCTCAGGCTAGTGTAAAATTTTCGGTTGAAAAGCCAAATAAGATATTGAAAATGAATTGCAGGCCGCAAGTAAAATAGTATTTTTTAGTATTAAATTATTTATTATCAAGAAAAATAAGTGATAACCAACAATTTAATGAATCAAATGGTTTACCCAGGCCTGCACTAGCTCTTCACGGTTGAAAATAAAACTTAATGTGTGGTGGCTGCCTCATCATTTATATTGCATTGTTTTTATCTTATTTGATGGAACGTTTACGGAAACAAAGCGACGCCTTTTCCAGCCAGGAAATAAAGACGAGGATAAATAATAAAATAAAACTGCAAGGATGTGGGAAAACTACTAAAGAGGAAGACATTTTGTTGAAGATAATACCTAATGAACAAGGGCGGTCGGTCCATAGAGTGCCGTAGAAGAGCCGCATCACTTGAAAATCACCTGAAAAAGAAAATATAGTCCCTTGACGATTACGTTTCGTTGCGCTTTACGCCAAGTTGAAGCGCGCCATTTCTAAACAATATAAAAGATTCTTGTAAACATTTTACTAACTAACTATGTAAAATATCGCAAGGCGGCCATTCATATAAAAGATAATATTTCTTACAAAATATCCGCTACTAATGTGTAGTATGCGGCTAGCAACTAGGGTAAAGGAATTGGGATGGCGTTAGGTAACAACTATTGTAGTATTATCTACTAAAATTGAGAACCATTGATATCAAAACCGTTGAGTTATAGTTTTGTGGCAACTTACGTTCAGTAAATAATTCCATAAGCGGTCAGTAACTAATTCGATAAATAGTCAGTAAATAATTGCCAAATAAATAAAGGTTAGGTTAGGTTAATTCAAAAACTGACCGTTTGATTGAGTAACTGACCATTTCTTATAAATTATTGTCGGTTTATTTTGTTAACTGTCCACGTGTATTCTGACCATTTATAGAATTATTTACAGACTATTTATTGTTTCTTACTGCAGATGCAGGCCTAATTTTATGTGGGAAAAAATCAATATTTTATTTGTATATGGAGTTCGTCGCTAGCGCAATGAAAATACAATACAGGGGTACCTCGGGTTAAAACCGAATTGCGTTCCTGAAAATGTGTATGATCTTGTGTTTCCATCGGGGCTACCCGCTCGCACAGTGAGTTAACGTGCAAAATGCAAGACGGTCGATCGTATCGCGAGATGTTTTTACCTGGAGCACGCCTGTAGTTGATATGTCTATCATTAATATACATATGTAACATATTAATCTTTACATATGCATAATACTCAACATGGACATGGGAACAATTTTAACATGGTCAGCAAAAACGAGTAAAAAATGTAATACCAACCAGTTTTTATAAAATACTTACTGATATTTTTAAAGATATGTCAAATGATTGATTAACAAATAGTCCTAGTAAATATTAACGTTAAAAATATGTCAAAAACGAAGCATATAATGATCGGTGGCCGGATTTTGATAAGAATTTTGAATTACATTTTTTTTGATACGCAATTCTGTCGCGTTCCACTGACGCATTATGTTTCGCGATCGGCGCGGGTTCGGATCCGTACACAAAAAAATGACGCTCACTAGAGTAGTCAACAGTCGTTGACGAAATGCGTCGAGCTGTCATTCCCCTCCGATGAGTCCAACGATAAAACAAACTATAGCATATATATATGAAAAATTAGAATCAATGAGGTTATATTATATAAATCATCGAAGATAGCCTCGTATTAATTACGACAAACGAAAAATATAATTTTAATAATCAATATATCGTCGTTGTTCTGGACGAAGACACTGAAAAATACTGGTTTTGAGTAATTTGACTTTGAAGTTTGTCAAATGTTTGAAATGCTTTACCTTTTTCATTTTGTTTATTTGAACAAAACTGTTTTAAGGCAAATCATATGACACACCCTGGTTTTTTTTTTGTTAAGTTTAAGTTTCATTAGTGTCCAGAACTGAAATCACTCAGCGGTAACGACAATAATTCGGAGAATCGGCCGACTCTTGTTGCCAAGCCGTTCAATAGCCGCCGGGCACGTCCACTGGACGAGTCCATTTTTGACGGAAAGGGGTAGCTCCGACGAGGTGAGCTGCCGACCTCGTGGTCGGCACAGGTGACGATGTGAATTGGTTGTGTTTGTTTTGCATTGGACTTAATTTAAAATCGTTTGTCGTGTCATTTGTATTAAAACTTAAAGGAAATTCAGTTGTTAAGTAAATGTAAATGTTGAATCAATTTTAGGTGTTAAGATTATATTTTGTGTATCGTAAACCACTGAATCTTCGACGAAAAATAAATAAGTGTTGAACTGGATTTGAAACGGTGTTTGTTTGAGATCACAGCCCTTCCAGGACGTTCGATAACCAGCCATTCGCCTCTCTTCGATCCGAGTCTTCACACATAATTTATAAAAATAAGTGTGTTGTCTCATTTGGTAGAATTTGAAATAAGAAACATTTTGGTATATCTAAGTCAATATGTAATTTTTTTGATTTTGTTTTTTTTTTTTAGAAAAGCGAATATTTATGATACGAAGTTTAACCAGTAAACACGGTTAAAAAAACGGTTACTACCACCCCAAATGGAAATGTACAAAATTTGGACAATTCAAATTCGCTATTGATATATTTTTTTGCTATGAGAACGGTTTGTTACTCAACATCTGTTTTTTTGAAGTGAGTAGGGATAGAAAGATAGGGCTAGGATAGGAGTAGTGGTTAGCTAATCGCTCTCGTTACGACCCGCGAGGATCGGATGGGTGGTGGAGGTTAGATTTAGACATCACAAACACTCAGACTACGAACAGAAATCCAATTTATGAAACTGTCCGCACCGGGAATTGAGCCCGAGACATCCGTAACCGTAGCCAACGACCCTACCAACTGTGCCACGGACGACGACAAATATGAAGAATTCTAAATACATAAAATTTATAGAATTTTATTGTTAGGTTTTCGTTTATTGAGATGGAATAAAAAATAAAACATCAGATTTTTGATAATTATGAATAATATAATGGCAAAGTATTTAAACCAATAATAGTCACCCTAATAGCTTAAAAGGGATAATTTTCATTTAAGCCATTGGTCAAAGTGTCATAATTTAAATTCATTATTAAGGAGTCTGAATTTCATATAAAACAATGTATGAATAATGTTTTCTGCATGCAAATAAATACAGTCATAACAAGCGCTCTGTTTATTGGTTATATTTACGAGAGTTTCTGCTCTTCTTGATGTTTTTAAATTAAAATGAAAGGGTCATTATTCTAATGGAAGTATGGAGTTACATCAAATATCCGTTAAATGTAATTCTACAGTCCGGAGGGTTAATACTAAATATAAAATGGGTATTTAAATCAGCGGTCGCCTACCTTTCTGGCCTCACCGTCAACTAAACTCAGAATCTTGAATCCCGCGGACCCCAACCTGTTTTTTTTTAAAAGGTTCACACCATCGGAGTGCAGTGAATGTATCTCTATATCTATCACACAACCTCACTTGTGTATAATCAAGTAGGATAATAGAGCTAACACCATCATGCCTTTATATCTCGCTTGCACCCTTTACTTAATATTTGATTGAGAGAGAGAGTGAGTGAGAGAAAAATTCAACGCACGAGCACTGGTGCACATACATAAAAAAATGATGGTCCCGCTATATATAAAATAACTCGGGAACCACCGGTTTATGACTACTGATTTAAACAAAGAAAATACTGAAATATTTTCACCTCTGTATAAGTGCAAAGCTTGGAACTGACAAAAACCGAAATTCAAAATATCTCACCAGTAGATGATGTTCACAAGCAATCAGTTTGGTCAAAGTGACATTGTTGTATCAGTCTAACCAAGGTGTTAAGGGTGAATGGCAGTGACGTGTATTGGGGGTGACTTTTCGAAAGAAAAGTGTCAAATATAAAATGTATTATTCTTTTGGATGAAATTCGACCTACGTCCTAATAACAAACACACGTATAGTGGAGTGAACCGGATTAATCAGATATAAAAAAAAACTTGAAAGAATAATACAAAATTGGCGTTTGACAGATTGCCTAATATCAGCAGTGAACATAGCTACAATTAATAACGCATTCAACCAAAGTTCTACCAACTTAATAAAGATACAGAGAAAATACAAAAAATATTACGTTCGGCGTAAAGGTGTTAAGCATTTAACTTTTTTTATGCGATGAACTTGTTTGTATCACACCGGAGATCATGTCTCCTCAATGATACATTAAGTACACAATAAATATTTATAATATAAGTAACAATAAGAAATAATAATAATGTAACATTTGAAGGAATATGATGAGTACACAATAATTATATTAAAATCATCTACTAACAATTAATTTAAATACACAAAAATTTATATGGTGAGGTAACAATTAAGGATTAAATGGTGAGGGGCAGGGAAGGTAAACTTTTTCTCCAAAGGAGGCAGCAAATTTTTTGAACTGTGAAAGTTCTCTGGGGAAGAAACCAGATCTGGATGTCCAATATGACTATCGCGACTATTTCTACAGGACAAATACAGAATATTTCTTTCAATGGACATAATTGGACAATCCCAAAGCATTTAGTCTAGGCTTTATTGGTGTCTAGTCTCTTATATTATACATTTGAGAATAGGAACGCTGTTGCGTTTGGTCAAAGTGACAGCCCACAGTCGCCATCGTATCGTCATTTATTTTTTTCAGCACAGTTCGATTACCTGTAGTAAAATTTACCATAGGTACATCATAAAAACAATACTGATCAAGCGGAAAAGAAAAAATCAACTTAAAATCAATACAGATATTAGAAGAAGTTACTACATAAACTTTATAAAGTTGATGGTTGCCGAGAAGCTGAAACGACCACTTTTATCTAGTATTTAAATTTTTCCTATCAATCGCACATCGAATAAACAGACCATGTTTGTTATATATAACCAACTACGGCAGATAAGACAAATTTTTGAATATATTGTTATCTAAGTAATATGCGGTGCTATCCTCAGATTCATTAGTGTCCGAACTCTAACAGTGCCCGACCAGTAAGGCTCAACATTGTATCACACTAAGAAAATGAGTGGTCAGATAATTTTTCTTCACATTAGCTAGTTAATTAATATTTTTTTCCGCGAAATAAGCCTTGTAATTTATTTTATACACTTGAAATTAATCGATTAAAATCATAACGTCTGGCGTAAAGGTATTGAGACTTACCGACCAGGCTCTGTTTGAGAAAGCCAGGCCGAAAGGGGGCCAATTATTGGTTATTGGCATCCAGGATAAATGGAAGGTCTCAATACAAACGTCACTTCAGTCCGGTTAATCTCTTTTATTCAGATGCAGTGGTTTCAAAAAAATATTGAGATTACATTCGCACTTGAGCAACAATATTTAAACAAATTTAAAACAAGTTATGCATAACAACTTTTAAAATTATAACGTCGCGAGGAATAAGGAATGAGATAATTTTAAAACACGAACCTTTTGCGATTTGTGACCGTTAGGTATCATTTATTTCAAACGGCTATTGCTTTGCTGGTGTCGGACCATTTCGCCCGAGTCCGTTGAAATATCTCCCAACGGTCACTCAAAAATGATTCTATTGTTACTAAGCAGATTCACAGAAAAAAGTTAAATGAAATAATATTTGATTGCCAAGCGGTACAAAAATGAATTACCATATTTAAAGGTGACTTGGCAGGTTGCAAAACTATGGTGTATCATGTTAATTTCTAGACACTAAAAATCTGAGACTAGGACAGATGGAGTAGTCATATCTTTTAATCCGCTGGATTAGTATATCCAGCACTGCACTGTAGTGATGGGAGGGTTTCCGATACCGCTGACAAGTCGCATGACGGGTCAATGCTAAATTTAATGTCCTGCGTATAATTACGTCGGCGATCATAGCAATTTATTCTTCACTTCCCATTAGCTTTTCGTTTATTCAACATTTATTCAGTATTTCACAATGAAATTATTGTCATTAAGAGCTGAGGAACAAACATTTAAAGCACCATTATTCTTTGGTTCATTACGTTAAATGGTTTTTAATTTTGTGAACATGATATTGTTGGCTTAGAGCAGGGGTGGAGAATATTTTTCAGAAGAAATGACGCATTAAGTAAGCTGTAACTACACATGGCTTCATTGAAAAATTGAAGAATTGAAAGAAACACTTCAGACAAGAACTTCATTTTGTAGAATCTAAAAATTATAAATTTACTTCAAAAGTAAAATTGATAGCTTTGTTTTTAATACACTGGTTTTGTTAGTCATTGTGGTACGTATTTCGCTTCTTTGACAAGTACCTTAGGACTAACTCTATCGTAAGGATATTTATTTATAACGCATGCATTGATTCTTAACATATTAATTACAAAAATTAAGGGTGGGGTTTTTTCTTTCTACGGAGGGAGCTACACACAAACATTAATAATACCAATTAGCATAACACTAATAATTACAAAATTAATTGCATTTGTTTGGAGGGGAATTAAGTGTGATCTAATTGATTATTTGATGATTTCGTTCCTTCTCAATCACTGTTTATCCTGTAAATAGGACGCAGCGAGAGTGAGTGAGAGAGGTATTTAATAAGCACACTCATTATATCTGTATACGTTTTTTTAAGAGAGAATGAGCGATTTTTTCACGAGAACTGTTTATTATTCTTATCGTTCAAACTCTAAGAGGGTAAAGATGGAAGAATTAAATAGGTCTAGAAAAGAAATGGTAGTCAGTTAATCATTCTCGTTTAGCTTTGTTTTTAAGGTTGAGTTAGAGCTATTGTAAACATCACATACGCTCATGCATTTATACACAGATCTACAAATTGATTCAAAAATCAATTATTTATGAACGTGGTTGTTCGGAAATTCGAACCCGCTGAATCGCACGAACGTCCATGAGTGAGTAACTTAACCACATCTTTCAATTTTCAAACAAAGCATATTTAGATTGATTAGTATAAACTATTAACAATTTACATTTAAAATAAAGCTAGTTTATTCACCACGAAAACAAATATTAAACAAAAGTAAATTGCGATAGCAAAACTATAAATATTTTTTTGTTACACATAACAAAAATCTTGTATAATAAGAGTGAGGCAGTTGTGAGTGTTGAGTCCTCTGATAAAACTCAAATTTAAACAATGGCCAATAAATTATTAGCTATAATTATGATTTGGTCATTTTCTGGTGCCTACAGTATTGACTCTGGCAATGGTATCAATAGCACCAACAATACCAACAGTGGTCTCGGTATCGAACTCACCAATAGTAGCAGATTTACTAATAGTTCCGAGAGCATCGACGGCCCGGAGCTACCAAAGTTAAAGCTTTCATTTTACATCACAAGCATGTCCCCGGAAACTCAGCATTTCATCACGATGCAGCTCGCGCCGATCTACGAGCAACTGAAATACTTCCTGGATGTGGAGTTCATACCGTGGGGTAAGTCGAAGAGGGATGATAACGGGACGATCATCTGCCCGCACGGAAAGAGGGAATGCCAAGGCAATAAGTTTCTTTCCTGCGCGTTGCACAGAATGAAGGGCAACCAATCCAAACAGGTAAATGTTTTGCCTATTGTCAGTCATAATATAGCTTTTTTACGTGAATGATTAAATGTATTTTTTAAAACTTTATTCTCTCCAAATTTGAAACACATCTTAACTTATCGTCAAATCTTTCTCTTGGACAGAGTTTTCAAAGAAAAATCGAGTTGATATGAGTTGTTGGGATCGGATAGAGCAATGCTTCTCAACCGGTGTGACGCGGCACACCGGTGCGCCACGAGACAACCCCAGGTGTGCCGCGGTGCAGTGTAACCAAAATGAGAAAAATCGAGTATTTTTATATTAGAAAACAATTAGAGTTATTTGGTTGCTAAGATCTATGTTTGAATTATTCTCGTTGAAAAAAATATAATATTATTTTGATATTCAATGAAATTGTATTAGTGTTTACATGGATAGTGCAACTGCAATGATGGGGAATAAAGTGTCTCGTGTCTAAAATAAAAATCCTGTTTTTGAAATTAAAACTAAAGGTATATGAAAAATATTCACTACGCATTGCTCTTAATCTCGCATTCGTCGTTTTCCGGCATTTGTTTTTGTTTTTGAGACTTTCCCGCATTCATCATTTTTTTAAAGGAGGTTTTTCTGTATATAATATCTTTAATTATTCAACACATAGTTTCTGAAATAATTCTAGATGATAATATAACCATCATATTTTGAGGTATTGACTGTCATATCTTGGTGGAAAGGCATTATATTTTTAAAATAAAACGCAATATGTTTTGTATTACTTTCACGTTTTTCTAATGATACCTACAAAACAGATCGTGATTTATTTTTAAAATATAACCATCATACTGTAAAAGCAATAAAGTTAATATTTCAGCCAGTTCCGTGGCGAATGATAAACGGGTTCCGTTTCCGTTTCAATCAGTTACGCGGCCATGGCCTCGAATCCACGAATGGAATCATTAATACACGGATTTTTCGAATCGATTTTTTTTTCACATGCATTTATATTTATAATGATTTCATTACTTCTCACACACACCTTATCCAATCTTCAAAATGAAGCGTAGAGATCGATTTGATAAATACTAGTTGTCAGGTTCGGTGATCCTTTTGCGCATGAATTCTCGAATTTTGTAATACTTAAGATATTCAACAGTGTTTGCTTAAGAAAATAAATCTAGCAAACAAGTAATTAAGTAGTCGCCGCTAGTCATGATAGGTAATGCTAAAACTATATGTTTAGCTGAATTATATCCGATAAAGATATACAACACATTGTAACTGCAATAGTATGTTTATAAAGATGGCACAGAGTCAGAGATAATTTATCATTTAAAAGATTACAATACGTCATAATAGAGTTGTTCTTACCGTGCTGAGTATTTGTGTGAGGAAGAAAACGTTTGCCGTTTACTCACCCTAACGGACCGTTTTAGATGAACGAAGTCTTTGAAAGCGTGAGGCGGTGTGGCGTGCCTCAAAAATATCAATCAATCGTTCTCTGCTAATGGGTATGTCCAACGTAAGAGGTGACGAAAACATGGGACCCGCTGATACGACGGCAAGCGCGTCAAATGCCGTCTCGCCGCCTCACGCTCGCAAAACTTCGTCGACCTAATTTTCTTCGTAAGTTAAATATTATGACTGTGAACGACTGATTTACACACAGATCCAGTAAAAACAATTGCTCCACATTGGGAGCGGATGAGGCTTAAGAAATCGTCCTACTAGAATTGGTTTGAACCAAGTCTTTTTGACATGATCAAGGAAGGTTAAAGATATTAGCTAAATAGAGTATCCAATCGAATAAATTCAGTCAACATTAATATAGTCCTATGTATGGAATACACGTTTCAACATTAAAAGCAGATTTTCTTTGATCATGTCAAAAGGACTTGGTTGAAACCAAGTCTAGTGTGACGAAATTTCATTTTTGTGTAATTGGATCCGTGTTAAAAACGTCTCAATTAACAATGCATTTATTTTTCAGGTTGAATACTTAAGCTGCGAGATGGTTCATAAATATGCCATTGATTTAAATTCAAAATGCGTCAATAGTTCTGGGGTTAATGCAACTGCTGTTCAGACATGCTACAAATCGGATGAAGGAGACCGACTCGAAAGAATTGCTGAAAGTACGACGCAAAAGATCGGACAAGTCCACATGCCTGCTCTCGCCATAGATCAAACTTACAACGCACACACTCGAGCGGCCGCCTTCAGAAATTTCAAAGCGTACATATGTGGAGTTCTCGAGAAATATAATCCTGTAGCATGTGTCGAATATGGCTATCACTAATACCTTTATGTATATTAAAATATATTGACGTATATCAAACATGTTTTTATTATATAGTATTAAAAAAATACATTGCATTATTTCATTGGACATAGAGATATGTATTCAATTTAAAATTATTTTTACATCAAAAGGATATATAAAAATTTGGATTATAGAGATTTTGTACACTTCCATGTATTTTATCACTAACGACCCGGGTTTCGCCTTTCGGCATCTTCAGGCATGGACTCGAACTGACCATTCGAGTTCAACATGAACGAGTTTCAACATTCGAGTTCATTCAGAACATGTCAGTTCGAGTCCATTCGCGTGCTCGAATGCCTGAAGATGCCGAAAGGCGAAACCCGGGTCGTTAGTGACAAAATACATGGAAGTGTACAAAATCTCAATAATCCAAATTTGATATTGGAATTCCATCAAGCACCCTCAGTCGATGTCTTAAAAGGATATTTAAAAAAAAACACGGACAATAAATAGGTGGCACACTGTTTGCATGATTTTCTAAATAAGAAATCTCTTGGTGAACAGCTAATGGTAAAACACATGAGTCTATATTTTGTAATAATCTAACAAAAATACGTTCATATATTAAAAATAAAACTCTTTCGAGTGTCACGGAAATCAACGCAGAAACCGATAAACTCAATGTCGATATATCCAATTTAATTTATTGTTCAACTAAAGCGACACATATAATTTATCTGAGATAACCGTTTATTTTGAGCGTCATTCTTCTTACGGCGGCAGTATAGCAAACGCAATATTTTGAGAAAAGGGCTTGGGTCGTCCATCAATAACGTCACGCGAATTCGAATATTTTTTCTCTCCCCTTCCCCAGATGGTACACTTCGTCACAAAAATAGCCCCATCGTTTGAAGTATGACACATGTTTAAACTTCGATAAAAACTAATATTCTCAATTTTTTTAAATTTCATACTGTGAGTTTTATTGTTAGCAATTAAAAAAAATCGATTAAGGATGATTGGTGGAATTTCAATATCAAATTTGAATCGCTGAAATTTTGTCACTTAAGACATTAGAACACTTACAGATTTAAAATTTAAAAAACTTTTGTAGGTCTACAAAATTTTGACAATTCAAATTTTATATTATCAGTTTTGTAATGTTACGTTTCCTTTAATCTTCCTTACTCCATTCGTGTCAAATTATATAAAACCCCTTCTTCACTAAAGGTGTGATGACATATTATGGACCTTTGAAGAAATTTTCTTTTCGGATCGAAAACATATTTGGAAAAATCAGAGTTATCTACAACCCCACAGTTGACGAGGGATTGCTCTATTGCACATAGAAATCAAAACAAAATTCTTACAATACATTATTTATGATGCTACCGCCGAGGCTGAAGATAAAACTTCATTCATTTATTATATTCTGGCGACAATAGATTCCACAGCGCTTGATTACGGATCTAGAGTCAAGCCACTTCTACAAGTATACCACGACTACACTTCTTGTACACAACAGCGGTGCAAAACATTTGGCAATCGCTAAAACAAGGCGCAGCCCTCATTCTCAACAGTCTCGTATCTGCAAATAAGAAATTTTACAGGAGAGCGTCTCAAACATTCAAAAAGCAGTTGCAAAGTAACGGCAGCATCTATCTTCTTCAAAATTGAGACGGTGTTAATATTTTTTTTCTATGGATTCGGCGGTAACTTTGTGGAAATTCATTTTTAATATAAAATTAAAACTGACCACTTTGTTATTCCACTGGTTTTTTCACTAGCGAGATCGATTTCGCCTCTTTAAGAAGCATCTTCAGAATAAATAATCTTGCGATATGGTTGATGTGCCTCTTAAAGAAGCGAAGCGTGTCACGTTAGTGTTAAAATCAGAGGAATCACAAAGTTATCAATTTTAATTTTATATCAAGTGCTATTATTTTTAATCTAATTTCTTATTTTATATAAAGTTTTGCTAATATGTTCATAATTTTTGAAATATTACAAATACGACATTGGGTTTTAGGTAAAGGCTTTCGTATAAGTGGCTAGCTACGCGTTTATATGGTGAAATAGGTACTTTTCTCAATCTTTTTTTATGCCTACATATAGAACTGAATGCGTAGCAACGAAAATGCAAAAGACGTATCATCACGTATGTGGCACTTAGGTGATTATACGTAGTTAGTGTTGATATGGAACCACTATTAAGATACTTCTATTATTAAGTGTATTTCCATTTAGAGATTCGAACCCTTGACCTGAGAGCAACTGATGAAGAATAAACTAAAATCATTGTTGAATGTAAAGCAGGATATATTTATAATCAAAACTAACTTATGACAAAATTTATTACAAAAAATGCTAGTAAAATATGATAAACTCTCTTACGGTGAAAAATCGATGTCATTTATAAATCACTTTTAAAGTGTGAATTGTCAATTTTTGGCGGAAAGGCATTGCATAAAAAAAATAAAGCAATATCTATTTTGTACTATTTCCACATTTTTATATGGATTGTATATTCATAAATTGAATAGTCATAAATTATTTTATGTAAATAACTTTATTTAAATTTGTTTTTCATCATGAGCAAAATCTTTTCCATACTTACTTTCTGTAAAAAAAAATTCATTATGATCTCATATGCTCAACATTGGGAGTGGAAATGGTTAAAAAAGTTATGCCGTATTTAAGTCAAAATAGTGTAACAATTATAAAAACCAAGCGTTTCTCAAACCGTCGGTTTAACGCGACTGGGATGCGGTGCGATCAGCGATCACGCGCCGCGATAAAATACGGCAACACGCGTGTGTACGCACATAGAACGGGTTGACTAAAAAAAATACTTGTTCCCACCATTTGGTCGCATAGCACGTCGCTAGGAAGTTTTTTGGTAATCCCTCCTCCACCCCAATCTATTACATTGTGAATTTATTGATCGGCCATACTTTGGGTATTGACGCCTCACTAATGAATGTTACGGCACGCAAATTACGATTTTTTCTTAATAAGTTTTTATATAAAATCTTAAGGCTGGATTTTTTTATTCGTAATCAAAAAAAAAAAAGTTTGAGGAATGCTGATTTGTTTCAATATGATTTAAGCATTGGTTTTTCGAGAGCAGCAATCACTTGACAGAGAAGAATAATTAATAGCACGGTTTGTAAAACCGTGTAGAAATATTAATATTTTAAATGGATTCGGCGGTGTCTTAGTAGAAATTCGACTTTAATAAAAATTGATTAGATTGTTTATTTAAAAAAAAATAAACTATAATTTTTTGTCGTAATTCAAATTTTTAATAAAAATCAGGACCAGTTTCACTCATCTTCGTTATGCATAAAATACAAACTAAGCAATAAATAATTATCAATATTCCACTGTCGGTTCCGTGGCTCAGTTGGTAACGTCGTTGGCTACGGTTACGAATGTCTCTGGTACAATTAACGGTGCGGACAGTCTTATAAATTGATCTTTCAATGATGTCTAAAACTCCCTTCCACAAATCCGATCCTCAAAAACGGGGCGCAACGGGAGCGATTAGCTATTCACTACTCTTGTCCTAGCCTTATCCTTCTATCCCTACTCTCTTCGAAAAAAGATAGGTTGATCAACTGAGTAACAAGCAGTTCTCATGGCATCTCATGGCTCCACCTTGGGAACTGACGTGGTAAAAAAATCCGCTGTGACTAAATATTCTTGTAATTAGAAAAAATACACCTATTTAATTGAATAAAATCCATGCCGGATAATATGTGATGAGAGATTCAAATCACGGAGTATAATAAAAATAAACGTTGCACTATCATCCGAGCTCATCTTCGATATAAACTAACAGCTACCAACTATTTGAGCACAATGAGTTTCAAAATGTTGCGTCTGCTAAATAGTATAATAATTTCATGATCAAATCAACATAATTTGTAAGGAATTGTCTCATATCATTTTTTATTGTATTTCTTTTATCGTTTATTTTTAATCCCTGTAGTCGATAATAAACTTTAACATCTTTTAGTCACGGCACATAATAACAAGATGCAGTGCAGCTATGACAGAGAAAAAATAATCAAAAAGGTATGCTTAGAAAACTGTTATTAAGAAAAAAAGAACATTAATCACGTGATTTAAATTGTTTTGTTATATTTGTAGGCATCGAGAATCATTGAAACGGGAAAGTTAGCTATTTTATTGATACATGAACAGGAACAAAAAACATTAGTACAGAAAAGTATTCAGAAATCAGCTAGTTAAGGATGGTTATCGCTTCAAAAAAAAGATAAAAAATAATGCTTGTTTGAGTGTTTTGTATTAAGCGCAGAAATCTAAAAAAAATATTTCATGCCCTTTCGTCAAAATATGATTATAAGATCGCATTTACCTAGTTAAAAAGATCACTTAATAAATAATTTTTTGATTAACGAAATTATTTCGCATGACAGGAACCATCGCAAAATCCACTTTAAATATTAACGAGATGTTTTACGAAGACAAAGTAAATACGGAAGGGGAATCGCAACGTCACAATGTGAACCAAACAACCTCCACCTTTCATCTATTCTCTTTGTAAAGCATAATTGTCTGTAATTAATTTGTACGCACACAGCGCACGTTTAAAGTAATCCATTAACTTTCTTCAAGGCAGAAAAGTAAAACGTATTCATTGATTTGTTATTCTATATTTATTTCGATTTTTTTAAACCATGCACGGATTCATGAATTGATTAAAAAAACATTTTTCCGTTCTGGCGAAGCCAACGACGTTGATCCATCAACCGCAGGCTTTGCTTATACGAGGTCATTTATTCGTCTCTATTTACAGCAATGGTGTGGCAACTTAAATAACCATTGTTTCAATTCTTCAATTTGAATTTTAGATACAGCAACACCGACGTGCCTTAATATGTCATATATTTATTTACTTCAAAAACAATGCAATCGCGACAAACAATGAGAAAAGTAGAAGTGTGCGATGTGTTTTTATTGTTATGGACCAACTATAAATATAAAACAAAGAATGAAAAAGACATTATTCCCATCTGGGACTTGAACCCTCATCATATTCTTGCCAGGCAGTCATTTTGCCATCACCCTTCTGCGAATGATCTAATTTTATTCCCGTGAGCCCTGAAGAGGACTCAAGAATAAAAAATGATAGTATTAGATTTTCACAATTTACTCTGAACGGAAACTTATTTCATGAAGTATTTTTTATCGATGACAGTTTTCTTTAATTAATCATTACGAATTGTCAGCAAACTACTGGATAAATGCCTTCTCAGTTTCTTTACAGCTCTATTAATAGCTCAACATGTAACGTTTTGGCGTCCTAATGTCTACAAGAGACAAGAGTGCGCTGGTTGAATTAGCATTTAATTTTCTAGAACCCTGTTATAATACGATGAACAATATATTATACAACTATAGAGAGTTCTAAAGTGGAGTTTAACTACAGGATGTCGCAAACAATGTATCGCAAACACGCAAACATACAATTTCGTCTTGAATACACTCTTTAAGAAACGAATTAAAATTGCGCCAAAGCACAAAACTGATTAATTATTGAGCAGCTAATAAAATATATATTTTAAACATCACAGTCAAGTAAATATTATTTATAATGTGCTCACACTGCACACGCACATTAATGATACAGGCGTCGCGCCGCTATGAAGTATCGTTTTGTATTTTTGTGGACCATGTGATACACGCCTACTATCAATTTACTATTGAAATACATACAATAAAGGACAACTTGTCATTTCAGTAAATAAATAAATCTAAATACCAATTAGCGACATATGGACCCAGTAACTATAATACTCCGGTAGTGTGATGACAAAGAGTTATATCTGCTGTTAAAAACTATTTTACAGGAGAGAATTTTTTTTTCAAATCAGTTATAATTTTTTAGGTAATGTTACTAGTATTAAATATCCAAAAGAAACGTTATTACCATACAAACACATTTTTTTATTATTTCAATAATGTTGATATTTACTGTCAAATAGTAAAAAGTCATCGTTTCATAACTTGGCAAATATTAAAATTGCAGCACAAAAATCTTTTTACACATCAAAGAATGTTACATTTTGAGAGAAAACTTTTATGGGAGAAAACTTTATCTATAAAACTTCGCCATTACTGTATCGACTCGTGGAAATAAATACATTGGTATTTTTTTAAACTTAACTACTTTTCATTTAAAAATAAAATATTTATTTTATCTGAGTCTACGCGTGTTTTTAATATGATATTAAAAATGGTTATTTTGTGTTTACTTACTGTAAGTATTAAAATCAAGTTAAACTAAGTCAAGCAAATAATCCGATGGGTCTATTAAGAGAGTAATGTAATCCGCGCTTTATTATCACAATAGCATCTCTGATTTTCTGTCAAATATCTTTCATCCACTCGTAAGTGCGTTTTATCTTTAGCATGCTTATTCATAATGTCGGATTAAGCTTAAACCTCACTCTCTCCGAGCTACGTGAAGTGTTCGTTAACGCCCTAATCTCTATATCTGCGGCGATAAACTTCCCGTTGCTTGAGTCTAGTTTAATTAAACTCTCCTATATTAACTATATTATCATGAATACGCACTGTTAAATCTATAACCCTTTGGTCCACGAATAATATAATAATACGGTGTTTCCTATTCTGTGGGGCGTGGAAAACTACTTCGCACCCAACACCATTCTTTACATATTACTTAAACTGTAACACAGCGACTTGGTTTTAATTGATTGATGAGAGTGCCTCAGGAGCGGTTATACAAGCCGTGATCGCTATGCAACTCATATAAGTTGAGAATCCCCGGTCAAAAGGAGGCGAATGATTAGTTACCAGCGTTCAACATCAATTGGAAGGTCTCAATGCAAACGCCACTTCGGTCCGGTTAATCTCTTTTCACTTTTAAGGTGTTAACTGTCAATTCTTGGTGGAAAGACCTTATATTTTAAAAAATAAAACACAATTCATTTGTACTACTTCCACATATTTATAATGATTAGGACCGGTTTCGCTCATCATGAGCATTATCAACTGATAAAAATACAAACATAACAGGCATTTATATAAATAAGCCTGTTATGTTTGTATTTTTATCAATTGATAATGCTCGTAATGAGCGAAACCGGTCCTGATCATTATAAATATGTGGAAGTAGTACAAATGAATTGTGTTTTATTTTTTAAAATATAATCTCTTTTCATTTAAAGATGCAGTGATTTTACAAAACAAAAATTACCCCTACAACATAAAATTGAGACTACATTTGCATGTCCACATAATACATAAATTTCAATTTCAATTTGAACACAATTGGCATAAACAAATGATTTTAAATTAAAATTAAATACAATTTCAAACAAAGCAAAACAATTTAAAATTACAGCGATACGGCCTGACAGCACGTGACGTCGACTACTGGCTACTAGAGTGTCGGTTTGCTCTCCCTATGACATAACAACGTAATTAAAGTGTTTCCAAATGATCTACGACTGTCAGTATTTTCCTATATTTTTTGTGATATTCTCAAAACTGAGATTGAAAAAATCACAAAATGTAATGCAATGGAAAGCTTCTAGTTATTGGGTTATTATTCATTCGCACGCAATGTATGATGTCCAAAGCAAATTAAATGTAATACAATTTTTGTCTGGTATATTATTTGGACTGTGATAAAGCTTGCGGGTCAACATCTTTTTCAGATGTAGTACAGAATAATGATAAGTTTTATAATTGCAACATCAATACACTGTTTTTTGTATTGGACATAGTGGTGAAAGGTGATAAAACCAAAGTAAATATCCATACGTTAGGATAAAAATAGGAATTTATCAGAGTAGGATAATTATGTTAGAGCTAAGGCATATGATGGCACCGCGCGTAAAAAATATTTTGTCTTATTTGAGGGGTCTAGTATAATTCATAATCTTTATTCAGTATATACAAAAAAAATGAAATATGATACAGTACTATTCTTCGTGTTCACAACTACCATATAAATTATAAAATATCTTTCTAAACTTACAAACTCTCATCTATAATTAATGTGAAAATGTTGTTTCATTTTAAAAACTCATATTCTCTAGTGCTCTATAATTTTATAAATTAATAATCTTCATTACAGAAAAGAGTGCAGCATTGTAATGCCATAGTGCTTGACAGCAGTGTTTGTTTATATATCATGGTGTAAGCGTCTGTTCCACAGTTTTATTTGTAGCCCTGATTTTCGGTATAAGGCAGCCTATTACAAGTCATTAAAAGAACATTGAAAATCCAATTTATTGTTATAAAGTTAGCGTTATTTTGCATTCCATTTGCGGAGACCAAAATACCAATCTATTGACACAATTTCGGTTGCGACAGTCAAATAAAATATTAAAAACACGAACGGAACAGTCCTGTACATCTTTGATTTGTTTATGAAACCGATATATCGAGGAACGATCGATGTTATTTGTTGTTTCCAAAGTATTTTCAGACAAAACGAACAATACAATACACGCGGGTAAATGATACACAGCAAAACGATATATCGTGAAGTTATCGTCAACAGGATGAAGAGGACTAAAAAAAACAATGCACACATATGCCCTTGGCATTCGTATTCGGATACCATTTGAAAAATCAATATAACCACATAAAACAGACAACTGTTGATGTCGAATTATTCCATTTTTTAACAGATTTAGGTGGCTGAAAGGATATTGACATATTTGACAAACACTGAGAGATTTGTTTTTTAAATGTTTATTTTACATAGCATAAAAGTAACGTAAGCTAAAAAAACTTGGAGAGGTACAAAAGCAGTTTGGTGTGCTAGACTTCCAATTCTAGAACAGAAATTTGCAGTTAATGATCTTTATATTTTTAAGCTCTTTTAATATCCGGAAAAGTCTATTAAGCCATGTTGTGCTACAAACAACAATTTTATCGTAACCCACCAGTTATAATTAATGGGTTACGATATATTGCCGTTGGTCGCGCGATAAAACTTTATACTGAAACTAGAAGTTGAGAAACGGATTTAAGCATAGTCTTCGTCATTATTATATTATTTCATACCATTTGTGACGTAAGCCATATTTAGATTTGTATAATGAAAACAGATCTGTCATTTATAATATTTGCGATACAGGGATAATATGTAAAGACTTAGCCTGTATTTACCCTAGCTACTTTATTAGCATGAAACCATGAAGCCTCTTTGCGAAATAGTCTTATTTTAGTAGGGTAGCAATCATAAAAAAATACAATATTTTTTAAATTAAATCATATTTGCTACCCATTTGAAGCATATGAATTTATAAAGGAACATTTTGACAAATGTTTCTTTTAAGATAGCGAGATATTACTCAGTCTCTCTTCTTTTTGGAAATTGTAAGGATAAAGTATGTGGTTTGGATGAGAAGGAATGTAAACATAACATAATAGTAAAAAATATTTAGTTTTATACAAATACATAAAAAATCGTTTGATATTCTAAAATGTTCGTCTCGCTTTTTATGTGAAAGTTACGCTAATTCTAATCTCCGTTACGTCTGGAAAGTCGTGTCAGCCACTTTTTTGTCACTTTTGTAACATATCACCTTTATCCAGTGGATGGTGTATTGTATTTCTCTGTTATGATAAGTTTGGGAAACGCTGTAGTAGGGCGTTGGAGAAAATGAGTATGCAGAGGGGTTTACGACCTTCTTCCCATTAGCGAACCATTACCTTATCTTTGCCCGATGGAGACAGATAGTGCAATTATAAAGGTACTTTGAATTACCATTGTAATATTAAGTTTGGTAATACGCAAAAACATCAGAGATTTCGGGTTGAACATCGTTAATCATATTGTAGCCCGGTAGGTTTTGCACGCTTGGTTTGAGTTGGGGGTTCCGAGATTAGTTCGAGTGCAAAAATGCAGCGAACTTTCATAAAGCACATAAAAAATTTTTTATGCCATGTCTCCTAACAATGTGTGGAGAATTGTAGTTTAGCTTTGACTCTCACTCGTATCTTTCATTTGCTGCTTGATTTGTAAGTTAAATGATCTAGATGGTAAGCTAGATGACAAATATCTTAAAATATCAATTTTATATAAATAAGCCTGTTATGTTTGTATTTTTATCAGCTGATAATGCTCGTGATGAGCGAAACCGGTCCTGATCATTATAAATACGTGTAAGTAGTACAAATGAATTGTGTTTTATTTTTTAAAATATAATGTCTTTCCACCAAGAATTGACTGTTAACACCTTAAAAGTGATTGATAAATATTTATTGATATTGAACTGACAATTTTTTAATCTGATTTTGTTAGACTAAAGTAGCCGTAAGTAATAATATAAAAAAAAATATATATGTCGAAAATAATTGACTATGTTGAAATTAAAATTATTCGGTGGCGTAGTCAAGGGTTCGGATCAATTCAATCGACTAATGGTTTTGTGCCCACAGATATGGATATCTGTGATTTTCTCACTTTAACCTTATGAGAGCGGTCGCCAACCAGTGGATCGCGGAACACTGGTGTTCCACAGAGTTGTTACAGTAAAGTCATTGGAAACAAAAATATACAAATTTCTTACAAATACGCATCGACAGATATCACGCTTATCATTGTGTAATTACCATTTCATAATTTAAAAAAATGTCAATTTCATAGTAAACATTTTATATATATTTTTGTACCTTAAAAAATAAGGTATTTGGTTAACGATTGTATGTTAAGTGGTGTGTGAGGCTTAAAAGGTTTGCAACTGCTGCCTTATACCATATTGAACACAGGGTGTTGAATACAATTATTTTTAAAGTATATCTCTACACTCTCTGAAAAGAAAAACTTAGCGTCTGCCAGCCAGTTCCTATTACAACACTTTAACTTCAATTACTAAGCTTAGTTATAATAGAGGTCGGCAACCTTTTAAAGTATTAGTATTTAACATATTTATACACATAGTGTGAATTCTGTTGCGAAGCAGAATCATAATTTGGATAAACACTATGGATGTATCGATGTAGTATGTAGTAGAAAGCCGGTTAGTAATTATTTCCGGTTAATTGGATGCCCTAGGCATATGGCATAGCTTTCTTAGGTAGATATATTAAAAAACGTAAATTTCAGCTACAAAGTCTTACAAGTGGACAAAAAAATGTTTTTATTAATCACTAGAAGTAATAATCAAAATTATTATTACTGATAACTTTGCAGCTGAAATATGTCCAGTAATGAAATATCGTTTAATTAAATTCGCTTCATGATGGATTCAGTGGGTACATATCTTTGTTAGAATACGTATACAGTGGTGTACGGCTATGACCCTCCCTTGAGCGCCCTCCCAAATCTTGTTTGTAAAAGTTCAATTCCGTTGGGAGTTCTTTCCCAGCAATGAGAAATATCAGCAATTTAATTATTTATTCAATGAAGTTATCTTAAATTATCAAGTAACTATTCATATCGTCATACTACATTGGTTTGAGCTGTCAATTTTGGTGAAAAATGAGAAAAGATTGTTTGAATAGAAATGAAAAATGTCACAATGTTCGGTATTTGTCAAAACCACGCAGAATGATCCATTAATGACGTCACAACATACCTCATTTCAAAATACATCACATGCAATAGAATAAAACTTTCAAGAGTAGATCTTTTATTTAGAATTTAGAAGCATCGACATTGCGATTATTCTACGTAAGCATGCGCAATATTAATTTAGTCAAAATTTCGTCAGCCTAATTTATATTATTTTTAATGAAAATATCCTTACAAATGTATACACATAATAACTTATTCGTCCTCCTTCACACACCAATGCTTTCCCATCCATTGCTGTAGCAAATACTACGCGTATCTACCGTTTGTTTCCTTGACCGGGAGAGTCTTAGGAGCAACAGAAAATCAGTCCCTCTAGATCGGTGATGCACAAACCACGGCTCGTGACAAAAGAACAAGTAATAAGTAGTACATTTATGCAAGTCAATTTAATAGTAAAAATATTAAATTAAAAATTAAAAAATGCATATTTCCTCAAGTATAATATATCATTATTTTTCAAAACTTTTACCTTCTGTGACCCGTGAAAAATTAGAAAATGGATAAACTGGCCCTTCTTTGAATTAGGTTGTACGCCACTGCTCTAGATAAACAAAAAGCTTCTATGAGTTCTCTTCGTATGATGCCACAATTTTTTGAAAGGCCTGATAAATAACGACTACAAGTATAAGAAAAGCATTTTATTTATTGTTATTGGTACACTCATTGGCTCTCTACTGTCCGCCATGTATACAAAGCCGCTAATTTCATGGATTAAGTTACATTATTTGGATGGATCTTTCATTACATAGTATACCAATAGTTTTGAAAAAAAATATCGAAAATTGTTTGCGATACAACCAAAAATGCTGATGGTAATTATTCCATACCATTGTCGAAAAAATACTGTTTTGTAATTAGACCTAAGTCGTTAACAATACAAAAATGACAACATTTCATTTATTCAAGTTGTCGCCGATGTAATGTCTTGGAAAACAAAGCTTCTAAACATTCATTCAAACAAATTCAAAAAAAAAGTTATATCCCGACAGTGTTCAAAGGCTTTGCCGATTGTTTTCAAAACATTTATTACGATTATTTACCAGAACTTTCGGTAAGTATATAAGCAAATATTTTCACTGTAAAAACTTTCTCTTTCGGGTGAAAATTCTCGGGAAAATCTTCCGGATTCTTTGATTCAGGCATATTATACATGTTGTTTCGTTAATCACACAAATTCGAGGAAGTAAAACTTTCATATAAGTTTGCGGAAGCTTTGTTCATTTGTTGATGTGAGATTTTATGGGCCGACCGCAATATTTCAGTGGGCGTGCGTGTTTAAAATTCGAAACTAAAGAAAATGAGATTTTTCAACATTATCTTTCCTCACCAAATATGTTAAAAAATGTACGAATTGGGAAATAGGCAAAAATCTAACATAAATAAAACAAAAACCAATTGATTAAATTATTCAAGTGTTCTCAACAAGGCGCTAATGTTTTTTATTTCGACACTCCCTACGTATAATCACGTAAGTTAGATACGTATTTTGCATTTTCGTTGTCAGGTTACTCAGTTATATAGGTAGGCATCAAACAACATTGGGAAAAGTACCTACTTCACCGTTTTTTCTTAAAGTATAAACACGTAACTTGTAATCCGAAGTACGGAGTATAATTTCGTATCTGTGATATCTAAAAAACTATAAATTTTGGAACAAAACTTTTTTTAAATGAGAAACTAGATTAAATATAATAGCACTGCCTCTATTTTGAAGAAGATAGATGCCTCCGTTACTTTGTAACTGTGTTTTAAATCTTTGAGACTCTCTCCTGTAGAGATTGAGAATGAAATCTTCAATGTATTTTTAAACGTCGCGTGATTACCACCAGTTGTATAACGGTGTCTTCCCGAAATTATAATTATATACTTAACAGTACACGGCAATCATTAGAGAGAACATTGTGTGTCAGTATTCAGTTGCTAATACTTTCTTTGCATCCTCCGTATTCGAGGGGTGGCTGTACGGCGAAACACCTCATTCCGTAATAAGGAGTGAGAAATTCAATCGCAAAAGCGAATTTAATTAAGCGAGCCCACAGGATCATTAGTGCCCGACGCGTACTTTATCGTTAAATATTGCCAGTTGGTTATTAATAATTAATATTCAGCAGCTATTAGCGAAAATTAAAACGCGATTACTCTTTGAGTTGTTGCCGCTTATTCAATGATAGTTGCATGGTCGATACTCAATTCCCACAAAAGTAAATTGCAAAATGCGCATCTACGTTTGAGAACATTTTTCAAACGACAAATGAAAGTCAACGTAATTTATTCTTATTTATAACCTAACCAAACCGCAGTACTAAATGCTTACTGCGAATGTTTCAGGAGTAGTAACTCAAGACTTGGTCGCTAGGTACTAAAGTGTGCTGATGAATTGTCAGTTTGAATTTGGAAAGTTTCTACGAGTTGAGATGTGTTCGTTGTTCGTATGACGCAGATAATCTATTAAATTGAGTATCATTCGTCCTTGATTAAAAGTTTATGAAAAGATATGAAAAATTATTGCATTTTTGCAACCGTGTAAACCCCCAAAGTGAAGCATATTTATGTACTCTTAATGGGGAATCTAAATATAAGTTGCTTTACAATAACAAATTCTTAGTCTCTCAACCACCAAAAACAACACATACGTCCATGGCTTTGTTGGAGACAATTCTATCGATCGAACGAAAAATAAATGTTACTATTTATATGTCCATTCTGGAATTAGAACCCTTGAAAGCCAAACTGTTGTGTAGCGGTAATCGCTTTATCCTATTGATCGGGTGGGGCTGGGATCATGTCCCAGTAACGACAATATCAAATTTAGATTACGTCAAACTATTTTTCCTGGTGTATTTTATCCTCAAGCTGATTAAAAAATACCTCAAAATATCTGGCCGTTTGCCTGTTAGCTGTAATACCAAATGTGTTTTTAATTTTATTATCAAAAATTTAAATTTATTAAAATACGATTTGAAACGGCCACACAGCAATTATTAAGTTAGTAATAATTTTGCAATGGAATTTACAGAACACAATTTATTTCTAATGAGTATTCAAAAAACTATAATTACTTAAACAGAATGCTGAAACGTGTCATAAAATATTATTACCATAGATGCAATGCATAAGTGCATGTCTAAATGATAATCATTGAAATATGCATTCCCGCTCGTGCATCGAATATGTAAATGCGACATGAAATTATGTTTTAATAATAATAACAGGGGTGAATTGAATATTAATATCAAATAAGTACGTTTTGAGTCGGCGATCGGAAATATTATACGTGTGTCAGCTCAGCGGTAAGATCATCGCCAATCGATCGGAAAAGCCGGGCTTAGGTCAATATCTAATGTTGATTTTCCAACTTGAGTTTTAACATATGAGGCACGGGTGCTGGTGACTCGTTTTATTCTTGAGTTGATATCGATTTAATTTGCTACAATTTTTTTTATTATATACTCGGAGCATATGGTCACCACACTGTGCCTCCAAGATTTAATGTCTCCCTCCAGCCTCTTTGCTTCCTCCCATGTCATCACAGCGTTCGCCATAGGCATCTGATTTCATTAGTCAGACAACTCCAAAAAAATCGGTTAACGTTGCTGGCTACGGTTACGGATGTTTCGGGTTCAAATGTCGGTGCGGAGAGTTTCATAAATTAATCGAACTATGGATTTCTATTAATGAATGTTTGTGATGTCTAAAACTTACCTCCCACTCATCCAAAAACAGGACATAGCGAGAGCGATTAACCAATCACTTTTCCTGTTCTAGACTTATCCTTTTATCCCCACTCTCTCCGAAAAAGAGAGCTTGAGCAACAGAGTAATAAGCAGTTCTCGTCAGCCTAACCAGTCAGTCAGTCATCTGATTCAGTACTTAGATAATTCAAAAAATGTCACAAAAAGATGCTAAGGCAGATAACTTCTAAAGAATTTAAACAAAATATGTTGTTATTAAAGGAATATTTCTAAATAACCGTCCACTGACTACACTTGGAAAGTACCTAATTGTCAAACACCTGTTTATAAACACGGGTACAAATCAATGATATTTGATTTATGTTGACCGTTCAGTGAAAGTTAATAATGAATAAATGCATATTCAATAAATAAATGAATAAAAAAATCAGCGCTTCGCAAAGTGTTCCAATTCAATCGCTGTTAATTTTCCGAAAAGAAAGTTTGACAACCGTTGATACAGATAATATTTTATTCAAACAAAATGTAAATTGAAAACACTATTTTATTCCGATCTGCAATCCCGCGACAAATCCCAGCGGGGTTTTCCGAATCTCGGGCCCAACTGCCGGAATGAACGTGACATACATTTTGTATGGAGACGAGTTATCAAGAGGTGCGTAGGTGAACTATTTTATATCAAACTTTCACCCTGCGCCTGCCTACACAAAAATTCGTTCATTTCCAAGAAAACATGTTAAATATTTTCTCTCTGTATTTTTTATTATATTTGGCGACTTTTTTTGACCATGTGCCAAAACAGCGCATGTCTATTCTCAAAGGATTATTCCGACTGTATGTTTTTTTTTCAAAAAGGTATGGTTGTAATTACGTAATTCAAATAGGACAAGTATAATAAATTTGCTAATAGTACGAAATGATCAAAAGCGATAAAAACATTATAAGCTATCGACAACCTTTGATATAAATTCCAAAAACGATTAAAAAAACTAAGATACGAATAAATTTGTATTTTAACGAATTGGTAGGTATTTATAATTAAATGAGAAGACCCCAGATCGAAGAGAGGCGAACGGCTGGTTATCCAGAGTCCTGGAAGAGCTGTGATCTCAGACAAACACCATTTCAAATCCGGTTCAAAGCTTATCTATTTTTCCATCAAAGATGCAGTGGTTTACATTACACAAATATATAAATCCTAACACATAAAATTGATTCTACATTTACATTTACTTAGCAACTGAATTTACTTTAAGTTATAATACAAATGACACGACAAACGATTTTAAATTAAGTCCAATACAAATCAAAAAAACAAACAATTCACATCGTCACTTCTTCCGCCACGAGAGCCCAGCTCGTCTCGCTCGGCAGATCGTAATCGACTGTTTACAAATACAATTAAAAAAACTCCCTGCATCGTCGGAGCTACCCCTTTCCGTCAAAATGGAGTCGTCCAGCGGGCGTACCCGGCGGCTATTGAACGGAATGGTAACAAGTTTTCGGCCGATTTTGCGAATTCATGCCGCTGCCGCTGGGTGATTTCAGTTCTGGACACTAATGAAACTTATACTTAACAAAAACCAGGGTGTGTCATACATTTTTTTAAATATCTGCAATTACAGCTGACATCCAATTCACCAAATATTTTGAAAATTGGAAAATCATACGAGAATTTTTGTAAGTCTCACTCATGTCGAAGATCACAAATTTAAATTGAAAAAAATCTAAATTTGATATTGACCTTGCTGGGATTTGAACCAGGGCCCGCCTGATTTCTAGGACAAAGCTCTTACCACTAGACCACAGAGGCCGATAAATGATTTGATTTGAAATGAAATGATTTTATCAAAGTGATTGGATGACAGCAAATGCTACAATGAATAGAAAGATTGGCTATAAACAATAGTCATGTAGAGATATAAATATATGATATTTACGAAACATTATAATACCGACCACATTTAAAAGAAAACGATTCGATAAATGATACTTATGTCAAGTCATCTACATGACGCAGCAGAGTTACGAAACGTGATAGTTGCTAAATGCAAATATAAATAAATGTGATTATAAAAAAATGATTCTGCAAACTTAGAAGGCGGAATACAGATAGCAACGAGGGCACGAGCGAAGCATCAGTATTCTGTCGTCACCCGTTGAACTGGAGACATATCCCCGGAACAGTTAACTTGTGTTACACATTCAACAATTGTAAACATATTCCTAGTCATACTCACATCACCTGTAATATGAAATTATAATCTTAGTTTATTAAGTCGTGTCTGTTGCCAACTTCAAGCATATTTATATAAGTTAATTCATAATTTTAACAGAAGGTATTTTATGAACATTGGTTAAAACTCAATCTATTCTTCAGGTGTCAAAAGGTGAATTTAGATAAGACGGGTAGTTAAGTAATTATTCTCTCTGTTTGGAAGGCATTAATAAATTACAGATATCCATTCATTTGGGTACACATACATAAATTGATTGACAATTATATGGTAAGGTGTTCAGTTGGGGATTCGAACCACCTAACTATGTAGGATGAAAGCACTAGAGATAAAAATTTACCACTCTGTAACGGCCATCTATAAATCTGAATATCCATAGTTAGTTTTCCATCGTGAAATAACGCGAAAATGCCTTGAATATTAATGATAAAAAAAGAATTATCATTTTATGTAGACAAATGAAGGTGCTTGTTTTAATATTGATAATGCGGTACAAAACAAAGGATTTATATTAAAGCAAGAAGCACAAATTCTTTCTTGTAAAACTTTTGTACAGGGTGTTTATTATTTATCGTAACGATTTGTATAATAAACAAGTTAGATTCCAAGTTAATCCAGCGAGATGACTTGCGATTTACATTTCGAGGTAATAATGTTTTCAGCCACCTTTTAAAATAACGGCATTTGGGTAAAAAATAACCCCTGCCCCGCAGTCACGCCGCTGGCTTTTGGCGGAGGAAATACACTTTTTTGCCTGACACAATAGTCTTTTGTATAAACAAGTTAGTCGATGTGAATACTTCAAAGGTTACATCTAAGAATTGTAGAAATGGCTACCTACACTCGTAAAAAATATTACGTTATTTTCATGTTTTGTTAGTGAGGAATATTGGTTGTTTTAATATTTATTAAACCTTTTTTGAAATGCGATAATATAGACACAATTTGTAAAGTGGCTTTGTTTCTTTGTAGTCTACCGGTAAGGTAGTGATAATTATGATATTTTAATTTAGCAATAATTGAAGTTTCAGAAATGGGGACTTTTGTCATGCTTAATCGCTCTCGACTGACTGCTTTTCTTTAACTGTTTGTAAGTTAAACTGGTAATTAAACGTCAAAATGAATCAATGAATCACGAAAATCGGACACTGGTACTAAAGAAAATTCAAACTTACGATCTTAGGTAGACGCAGTTTTGCGAGCGTGAGGCGGCGCGGCGGCGAGGCGGCGTTTGGCGAGCTTGCCGCCGTATGGCGCGCCAAATCTTTTCGTCACCTCTCACTTAGGATACTTCCATTAGCTGAGAACGATTGATATTTTTGAGTTACGCCACGTCGCCTCACGCACGCAAAGATATACTCGTCCATATAATTCACGGTGTTAGATGGTTCATACGGCGTACAAAATATCAATGATGAAAACCCTCAAAATTGAAACTGTTTAGGAGAGAGTAAAAACGGTTTTTTATCGGCAACATTGTATGGTGAGCTGCGTTGAAAATCTTTGAAATGAACTACTGTCAATTATCATGTTTGCAGATACGGGATTATACGTAGACAGTGTCGATATAATTGTGGCTTACATCAAGTGACCGGATTAGAATTTTAAAACCTAAAACCAACGTAAAATGATGTTTCCTTTCCAAAGAGTGGCAAATTTCTTTTCCTAATTTACGGTCGAGACCTACTCTGCCATCTTTAAAATAAGATCCAATCATTAACTAATTTTATTCTTTTTTGAGGTGTACAGCAATCGGCCAAAACACCGTCAAATTATATATTATGTGCCCTTTGTTATCCATAGCATTGATATAATATTAAAAGTAGTTATGTGGCTTACAATTAATTTTCGGTTTATTATTGAGTCTATGCAATTCCATTAAATTAGGATATTTAATAAATAATAAAGAAGTTTGCGCTGCCGTCGGTAATTTGGTTTTTTTTAATGAATTAACAATAAAACTTTTGTTCACTTTTAATGTGTTCACTGACAATTATTGGTGGAAAGGCATTATATTTTAAAAATAAACAATGTTTTGTGCTACTTCCACATGTATATATAATGATCAGAACTAGTTTCTGTCATTACTATCATTCGATAATAATGCTATTAATGAGCGAAACCGTTACTGATCATTTTAAAAACGTGGAATTAGTACAGAACAAATTGTTTTTAATTAAAAAAAAAAATTAAAAAAAAACTTTTTTGTTATGTATGAAATTGATTTTTAAAATCGACCTTCTCCATGTCAAAATAAAATCAGAGTTGTTTAAATTTATTTGACATATTGTATTACACAAAACAAGAATATGTCCATGACTGAATATTAAATGAATATTGTTAAATTTGTTATAGCACAGGTCTGTTAGTTTTTCATTCGCAATTAAGTCGATGTAACGTTTTCACGTTCGACCTGAACTGATTCAATTTTGATGAAATAGGTTGTTTCATGAAAGGTTGACATAAAAAATATTTTATTTTTTTAAAAAAATACGAAATACGATAGATTTAATATTTCCGGCGCGGTATAATGTTTTAATATGCCGGTCAGATGTGAGGATACACGCAGCACACAGCATATTCAGTGTATTATTATTTAATACAACTTTTATCGCCAAATTGTCGATGCAGTTGTTCGCGATTATATAAAATGATAGTGTATCGAGAATGCGAGAGACTAAAATAAGCGTCAGATATTTTCAACAAGATATATATTTCTATATTGCATAAAATTAAGTGCATATATATATAATTTTAGGTATCGATATGCTTCATGAAACTTCATTATTAACTTTGAATCAACTTTCAAATGTTTTCCGTTTCCGGTATACATATATAATATTTTTTGGAAGTGTATTGATTTAAATAATGTTTATTTAAATAACTGATTAAATTAACCATTAATTGGTGGAGGTTATTGATATGTACGCCTGATCCTATTTTTACGAGGATTTCTTAACGGTTTCAAAAACACACCGTATCATTCGTCAAAAAATAGAATCGGGTGAATTCAGTCCCAAAAGCCAAATATTATTATTAATACATTTTTCAGTACAACGTCAGAATTATGACAAATCGGATTTGGGATAAACATATTATGGTAAGCAAACATAGACAGACAATATCTCCAACAAATTACTCTTCTTTATGTCATGTAATTTAAATGAATTTAATTTTATTAAGTATTAATTTAATTTTAAATATTGTATAAATGTGATTGAGAGTACTCTCATATATAATTAATATTTTTTTATTCCACTAGTTATATTTTTAAATATGAAACTTGCTTCGCCTCTTTGAGTTGCATCTTCATCTTACTATATCGCAAGGTTATTTATTTCTAATGTAAACAATGATTCTAATTCTTAGCTTAGAAGTAACTCTCATGTTTCGAGGTCGTGTTTTTATTTCTAATAGGTACTTCTAGGTTTGGAAAAACGTAAACTATTAGGTGCATAATAAAAATAACCAATCAAAGTATTATTGTTTATTGAACACTTCTGATGATTTGTGCGTAATTTTTTCAATATCGTGATACGTTTTCGTCAATCAATGTTTCGTCACGAATTTCACCAAAGCTCGCGTCACCTATTGACCAAAGCTTTTATGTGCTAAACTATGTATGTTTATTTTATTTTTAGTGAACAATGAAGCTTTATAAATTTTGAGTACATCCGACGTTGAAATGTTACACATGATCATTTCAACTGATAGTATTCAATGAGAATTGGTTTCGACGTATTTTATTTCAATTGTATGATGTAATCATCATATTTATATATATATTGGAATGTTATTATTCGTTTTTTGTAATTACAGATATTTTAACATTGTAGAATTGATCTGCCGCCAATCATTTCAGTCGACGGCGAGTAAGAAATTATTGTTGCCTTTTTCAGAAGAGTTAGGTAGTCAGGCTTCTATGACGTTCGATCGCGTTCTGTTTCGCCCGGTTCGGTGTATCGGTATCCGCGTTATGTAGGTATCTTAGATTTTTAAGGTGTTAACTGTCAATTCTTGGTGGAAAGACATTATATTTTATGTTATGTTTGTATTTTTATCAGTTGATAATGCTCGTGATGAGCGAAAGCGGTCCTGATCATTATAAATATGTGGAAGTAGTACAAATGAATTGTGTTTTATTTGTTAAAAATCTTAGATTTTATTAAGTGTTGTTATATGTTAACAATAAATTTATTAAATTAAAACTGGTAAGTATTGTAAATATTTTTCTTGGATAATTAAAATTTACAATTACGATGTAAAGTAGAAGATTAAACCTGTCCAAAATCTTGTTTCCTAATTATCTCAGAACTACGCTTTTTGAGTTGTTTTACGTTGGAAAAGAGGAACCGATAATATATATTACTCGATTAAAAAATAAATGTTTGAAAAAGGACCGTTCGAGGATACAAACCGTTGATACATACATATTTAATTATGTTTTTGTGATCGTTTTTTTAATAAGAAAATGTACATTTTAAGCTATTTTTAATATTAGAACTAAAATTTAAATTTAAAATTTTGTTTTCTCACATGTTTTGTTGCTAATTGTGACACGTGTTTCACTGATTGGAACGATTATTCTTTGTGTCTAGTCTCCTCCCCACCGACACTAGAAACAAAATATCCGACCCTTCAGTATTCTATTGCATATGTTAAGAATAAATGTAGTAAATAAATAACCTTGCGATAGTGAGTAAGTCTGAAAGGTGTTTCACGAGCCTCTCAGAGGTGAAACACGTGTCACAATAATTACTAACACAACCAGAGGAAAAAACGATTTTAATTCAATATTATGAACATGTATATTTTTTTAAAATACATAATTATATATTTTAATCATATCCACTCTCAATGTGGAGCATATGGCCTTCAAATGGAGGTATGTCAACAGAAGTTTTCTACGGGAACTGATTGTTACTCAGTTGCTCAACATCTCATTTTCGATGAGATTAGAATTAGAAGGATAGGGCTACGACAGGAATAGTTGTTGGCTAATAGCTCTCGCTACGGCCCGGTTTTAGGATCGAATGGATGGGAGGGAATTTTAGACATCAAAAACATACATGCCTACGAATAGAAATCCATAATCACTTTTCAGGTGTTAACTGTCAATTTCTCGTGATAATGCTCGAAGTGATTGATCATTATGAACACTTGGTTAGTACGAACAAATTTTGATTTATTTGTTAATCCATTAAAAATCAATTTATGAGACTGTCCTTACCGGGACATAACCCCGAGACGTCTGTAACCGTAGCCAACAACGTTAACCACTGCACCGCGGATATATATATAATGTATTACTATTAATAATATATAATACACTGACGGCGAAAAAAATGTTGTTGTGACCTTTATATAAATGGCAAAAAGCCCTGTCTTGAAAAACGGCAAATGAACCTACTGCGGTACGCAGACAAAATATTGTAAATCGACACACCGTTTTATTCGATATTCGAATTTTCCTTTCAGGTGTCATATTTTTTGGTTTCCCACTAAGGGGCTCTAATTGGTTTATATTGGCGTGCGAAAAAGCAAAAACCCGCCAGCCGCCGAGCCGGGGCGGGGCGATTTTTTCAACGAGTATTTCGGCGGCTGCTCTATAAGTGATAAGAAATAGCATTAGCATATTAATGAAAAACTGAAATGAGAAACATTATTAGCCCAGCCAGAATTAATAATAAAAAGAGCGATATCGCCGAGAGAAAATTATTAGGACCGATATAAATTTCGATCATTAGCAATTGACATTCAAATTTATTAAGTTTTAATTAGTATTATCGGGGAATACATAAATAACAAGCGAATTTATGTTGAAATTTCATTTTCATCAGTCGACCAACTAATTAATTTTTAGAGGCGAATTAACTTTTATTATAATACTCGCGAATAAATTTGATATCATTTAAAAAAATGTAATTACATTAATTTTATAACCACTATTTTTACTGATTGAACTGGCATTTAATTTAAAGCTCATTTAAAAATCATAAAAACAGTTGAAAAATGACATTATCGAATTAAAACAATAATAAAAAAACACGTAATTGTATGGTATTTATTATCAATTATGTATTTTTTAATATTGTTTTAATCATTTAACTGGCGGTAGGTGTATGTATGGTACCTTGCACGCCACGAATTTTTTTCAATGAACACACCACACATCTCTTTATTGTTTAAGTTTTATCATAAGTGTTATGTGTTCAATATATTTTTATGTTTTAATTAATTGATTTAAGTTAGAAAAATCCCGTTTAAAGCGGAACGCATAAAGACGTCATTATTGTATGAACGGCACGAACGGTCTGAAGACGCTATTGGCAGCCATCCGGTTAATTCGAAAAATTAATTTTTTAAACTATTTTTATGCTCCATTAAAAATTGAGATTATGTAGATTTACAATTTTTCAATGGAAACACCGATATGGACTGCTAATGAAGCATTTCAACAAAAGCTGTTTCCACTCTTTTCAGAGATAGTAAAGTTTAGTTTTAACTAATTACATTCTACACGCCTGATTTTTATCAGATACAAAGTGGACTGAGAAGGACGCTGAACTGGCTTAGCAGTATTAGCACATTACATGTCTCTATATAATATAGAGTCTGCTAATGTTGGAGGTACCTCGAAAGAATTTTTTCTACGACAACTGCTTATTACTTTTTTACTCAAATATTTTTCGAAGAGAGTAAGTATATATCAGAATATGGTAAGGAGTAGACTAGTAGTTGGCTAATCAATCTCGCTACGCCCTTTTTTGTGATCGGGTGGGTAAGAGGGAATTTTATATATCACACACATCCATGCCTTGAAACAGAAATAAAAAAAACGATTAAAAATAAATTTATGAAACTCTCCGCAATTTTGATTCGAACACGTGGATCCGTAACCGCAGCCAACAACGTTGACCACTGCACCACGGACTCGGAATATATGGTAACAATACCAAAGCTATTAGTTCTACAATATTTATATACTTAACCATAACTCGTGTCAATTGTGTTATATTTCATGCACTTAAGAGCCACTTTTGCAGATTAGTAATACACAAAGTTAAAAAACGCATATGCGGAGATACAGTTTTGTAATGGAAACAACTATGTTTTTAATGTGTCTAGGGTATAAAGTGATTTTTCCATAAACTTTGAGTTTGAATTATTTTAAGTGGCGCATGTATTACATTGCATTAAATAAATTGGCCAAGGTGAAACGTTTGACATTATTTGTCGAGACAAAAGTAAATGAGAGTTATTTTATTTTGTCAAGGCAGCAACAAAACTTTACGTTTTTTATAATTCCTGTCAACCGCCAAGGGCAAGTTATTAAAAATTTAAATGATGTGATTCAAATTTCAGTGTGAGAACGGCACTTGGATAACAAGTCAGACACTGCTTATGTTATTTTTTTGAAGTTCATTAACACGCTAAATTAAAATCGGTTGGGTGTGAGCATGGTAAATAACAATTTTACACAAAGCTGACGCATAAGTATCACAGCCGAGCAATGACTGGAGTAGAAGTTGTGACTCGACAAAATGATTCATAAATATTTATTGATTTAATCTGCATTTACTTGGCATTTACAACTTCATTATAATAAGGAAAAAAAATCAATGAATTTATTTTTACATGACTACGTTCTTATTATCTGCTATAGTTTTGACGATAACGTGAAGCCGAAATAGCTATCAACCAATTCCTTTAACTGTAGACTTAAATACTTTCATATTTTTATGTTACGATTCATGGAAAAATGTACTGCCGCGTAAGTCAGTGGTACATAACCTATTTGAAATAAGTGCCAGTTTATCCATTTTCTAATTTTTCACGGGCCGCAGATGGTAAAAGCGTTGGAAAATATACTAGACGAGATATGCATTTCATTATTTTAATTTAATAGTTACATAATTTTACTACTTTTAACTTTTTATTTTGGGCCGCATGCGGTCCATGAACGGCGGTTTGTGCATCACTGATCTTAGTTCTGTCCACATCCACCCAATATATATGTACTGCCCTTACTGGACGTGTGCCATGGAACAGTAGCGTTAAGCGCTAAATAATTACCATGAGTGTCTTAGGAGCAGTTATACAAAACTAGGCTAATATGTACAAAAGTACGCTGAAAAATATACTTACATTAATTCCAATCTAAGATTTAAATATAAAATAAACAGTTTTCTTAAAAATAGTACATAAAAAACAAATATACGGAAGCAGCACAAAAAAAAGTGTTTTATATTTTAAATTGAAGTTTGGATATGTGTATTTTTTGGATGTTGATCCATTTGCACCAATTTTGGCAAACGTATTTCTTTTGTGGATAACATTATGTTCCATTTTTGAATTAAAAATCTTCGACATGCTGGAAAAAGATCTTCGATATGCTGGAATTCGAAAATTTTATTCAAATAATTCAAAATTTAAAAATCCTAAAAATATATCAGTTCAGTATGTATTCCAAATTTAAAATTTGAATACTGTATTCAACATTCTAGATTTTGCAGTGTTCCAAATTTGAATCTTGTACACTGTTTGATGGATTTTATTTAACACAAGAACACAAACTTGCCACTTGACAGGGCTTTCAACTGCTACATCGTTCAAAACCTTTCTAGTAGAAGTCAAGTTAATTTGATAGGCCAGGCGGAAGAACTTTCAATGAAGACATATAAAGCATATGTGAAACACGTGCGTTGAATGAAAAACAAAACTAGTTGTTGAATTTTTATAAGCGCTTCCTGTTACACCAAACAAAATGATATCCTTCAAAGGATATTATTCAAATGATTAATACTATAATAGTTTTGTTTAATGCTTATGTATTTACAGTGGCGTACGAAGAATTCAAATACAGTTATATGACATTAACACACTGTATGAAAATACGATTTTTCAGAAAATATTTTTTTATATTACGAATAATCAGGAGTTTAAAATTTCGAGGAAGGCTTCTTATTTAACCCGCTAAGCTTTTACAGCGACAAATGGACGTATAGCTGTTAAATGTTACAATTTTTTAAAAGTCGTACATATTTATAAATGATTGTCGTAATAATCATCAAAAAATACGATAATTGGACACCTACAAATATTTACTTAAGCATGAGAAGTATGATTTTTACAAAATATATAAAACATATTATTGATAAAGTAATCATTTCAATTAATTAGCACTCTGCCTTATTAAACACTGATGCCGAATCATCCAAAACATGTTAAGTCACGCCCCCCCGACTGCATAATATCGACGGTGTTTTGGCCAATTGATGTAACCCTCAAAATTGAAAATGTTAAGGAGAGAGTAAAAACGAAATTTATCGAAAACATTATATGGTGAGATGCGTTAAGAATCTTTGAAATGCATTCCTGTAAATTCTTATGTTTGCAGATACGGGCTTATACGCAGGGATTGTCGATATAATAGTGGCTTACATCAAGTGACCAGCTAAGAATCTTTATAATTTAAGAATCGACTGAGGGTGCTTGATGGAATTTCAATATCAAATTTGGATTATTGAGATTTTGTACACTTCCATGTATTTTGTCACTAACGACCCGGGTTTCGCCTTTCGGCATCTTCAGGCATTCGAGCACACGAATGGTCAGTTCGAGTCCATTCGTGTGCTCGAATGCCTGAAGATGCCGAAAGGCGAAACCCGGGTCGTTAGTGACAAAATACATGGAAGCGTACAAAATCTCAATAATCCAAATTTAAGAATCTTTAATCCTAAAATCATGTAAAATGATGTTTAAATTCCTAAAGAGTGGTCAATTTATTTTCCTAATTTTCATCATTTGGCCGAGAGTTACTCTGTTGTCTTTAAAATGAGATTCTATCATTAACTCATCTTCGAACTTTTAAGGGTTACATTAATTGACCAAAACACCGTCGGTATATATTATATAGAAATGCGATGATATTACCCGTTTTCGGTTGCTTAAAAACAATCATTATTGATGATATCTGCGTTGTGAAAAGTTATTATAATTATCGATTAGTTACCTATTAAAATTTGAGCTGAATTCTAATATAGTGAGCCCAACGTAGAGCTGCACGAGACTTCGTCCTTATGGATGACCAGCTGTGCTTTAAGAAAATAAAATATGATGTGATTGCATGTAACCTAGATACCCGAAGACGCATATTTTTGTATAAAGTCAGGGTCGGCAAACTTCTTTTACCTATGTGAACGGCACGCCACTGTGTATTAAAGACATACAATACAGTGAAGTTCATACACCTTTTGATGGGTCATTGCTAGGGTTGTCATAAGCTCTACAATTGAATATTTTTCGATTGATTTGACTTCAAGAACATTGTTTTAAATTTATTTAATGAATGTATTTGCTTATTCTCGTTAACTTTGTGTAAAAGGTCTTACACTTTTTTCGACCTCCAAAATTTTTAAAAAGGTACAAACCTAGTACAGGTTTGATTTTTGGATGAAGTCAAACGATATCTGCAAGTGCTTGGCAAAGCGAGGAGTATAGTAGAAAATAAAAGAGGGTGATGATGGTAAGTCACGAATTACGAAAATCCTCGGTTGAAAATGGTTAAGTAATTGCTCCTAAGACACTCCTTGCAATCATTTGAAAGTGCTGAACGATGTTGCGTTACTGAATACGATAAGTAAGCACTGTAATTCGTAGCAGGCGGTGGTGGGTACAACGTAATAGAAACTTCATAGAAGACATTTTAGTGTTTTTTGACATATGAATAATTGAACTTTTACTGAAATAAATCTATATAAATGGTAAGTCTCTTTATTTCTACAACAAAATAAGTTTTTTTTATGTAGTAACAATCCTATTACATAAATAAATGTTTTTAATAAAACTTTCTAAAAAATGGGGTATTTTCTTTTCTCCTTATCGTTAAAGTAAAAATACGATTTTAAAAAGTCAAAAGCTTCTCACAAATTACCATTGTTAAATACGCCGCTAAATTTAGAAGCCTAAATATCTTCAGAAAAAGCTTTCAGAGCTGATTTTTTTTATTCTCGCAGCCTCTGTTGTTACAATCGTCAGGAGCAAAAGCTCGGCGAAAAATTGCACCGCAGTGTAAATAATGACACAAGTCTGAAACTTATGTATTTTATTATACCTATTGAAAAAAAATCACCGCTAATGTTGTATAGAGGCATAAATTATACCTAAGACGGTAACGATAAATTTTTGGCAAAATGCTATTAGTGAGTTTAAATAAATTATAATATAATGACAAGGTGTAGCCTGTCCTAATACACCAAAAGTCTACATTAAACAATCTAAGTGATTTTTAATATTACATAGGCTCAGGAATATGCCTGTATAGCTACTAAGAGACGAATACAATAATGTATAATGGTAAATTAGAGGTCTGCACGGGTAGAGGCAATTGTCATTCGGGCTCAGGCTGGGCCCGGGGATGGGATTTGTGCTTCAGAAAAATATTTCGGACTATGTTTGGGTCATGAGTACTATTGATTACTGAATACTGATGATAACAAAAAGGTATTAACCAATATAATTTGTTTTTAATATCATTGGAAACCTTTAGTTCGAATCGTATGGCGGCATAATTTCGTAATCCAAACTTTGTGAGCTCATAAAATTGCTTGTATTTGATGCGAAGTCTGAAACAATGCATTGTTTATTTAAGAATCACCGATAGTAAATTAAAATGTTTGTTCGTGCATAAATAAAATGTGATATTATTCAGTATCTGATTTCTATTGGTTTTAGATAGTTGAAAGTTCCGTGTGCCAAAAAAATATTCAACGATACAAATAAAAAGTTAAAAAGTTGTGTCTGCGGTTATGTGGAAATCATTTCGTGAAATAAAAGATTTTTCTACATGTGAAAAGTTGGGTAGGAGCGTTCAGTGTGTTAAATAAATAATATAAACTAAGGCTTCGGGTTAGGTTCGGCTATCAAAGATGGTATTAAGACTCGCGCTAGGGCTGGGTCAGGCCTGGAGTGAACGGGCTCGGGCCGGAAAATGTCATCAAATTTCGGCCCGTGCAGACCTCTAATAGCTACTAAGAGACGAGTGCAATAATGTTTGATGGTAAATATATCGGATCTACAATGTTTCCATTTAAATTGTCAAATTGATTCGTTTTTTTCATTGTTTTGAATGTATCAATGTGATTTCATGTAGAGATAAATCATCATTTGATAATTCGACAATTTTTGGTTCCTATAGTAAGCCTATAAATTCAATTAGCATTTCAAAGGAAACTGACGCACTAGCCTGAGAGATGACCGTATTCATCAACGTATAATCTAAAGAGAACTTCAAATATAGGTATGTGTATTATTTTGTAAAATAATGAAAAGAATGGATTCAGTCAAAAGACTGTGAATCCCCAACCGTATAATAATCATTAACTATGAATTCAAAAGTATATAACATTGTGTATTATTTTTATAAATGTATTAACACCAATGCGTTCAATAAAATTTATTCATTTAGTAGGGTTAAAATCACAGTTTATGTTGGTTTGACCGTAACTTCTTACTAATAATCAACAACTAACTACCAGTAACTAATGTTCAGGTTTTCAGTCAGTTTTTCAAAAACTTGAATATTAATGAGATATTCATTTTTATGATTGACGTACCATATTATACTTATATTGCTATATGCATGCAATTAAAGTTTAAAATCTGAGAGCTCTATATTGAAGAAAAAAACATTTCTTCGACAATTTTCGTCAAGATAGTGAAAGAATTTTGTAATTTATTTATTTCTTGGCTTTGTAGCAACAAAATTCTATAGAGTGGTATCAGAAAAGTAAGTATAAAAAATGGTCAGTTCAATCTATCCCGCTATAGTTTGTTTCTTAATTATTTTATGTGGTTGAAAAATATTAAAATTATGGTAAATGTACCAGTAATTGACCATTATTGGCTAAAAATATGAAACGTAGACGCGGGATTGCTCTAAATTATAGAGTTCAAACGAGTGAAACCATCTTTTGTCGGATGGAGGAACTATCACATCAACACATGTGTCATTGGAGTGTCATAGTGGTCATTTGTAAATAACACCTTATGCAGTAAGTATTTTATTTTGAATTCATTAAGAGAATTGTTAAGGATATCAGTGAATGTAAGCATTTGCTACTTGATTCAACCAATAGCGGTCTTACAGGAAGCTCTGAAGTAACTCTGTTGAAAGGTTGTCACGAAACCCTCCGATTAGATATGGTCAACTACTAAAAAAATGTGGTCAACTACTGAAACTTTCAATTTTTTAGATGGTCAACTACTGTAACATTAACATGTGTGTTAAAAATTTGTTCGTAACAGACCTTTTCGAAATTTTTGTCTTATCATATTAAGACATTTAATTCATTATGAATACACTTGTTTTGTCATCATTCGGTCTAATGCTAAAAATTAATCGTTATTTTTGTTGGATTTTTCTCTCAAGCGGTCAACTACTGATATGTTTGCCTTATTAAAAATATAAATGAACAATGATAAGAAAAAAATACAATTAATAATTTAACATTTTTGTTAAGTGTCATATAGCTATGGATGAACTAGTGAGTGTGTTGTGCTATAATTCCAATGGTGTTTGATTCAAATCTCTAATTGAAACGTTAAAATAATATTGATATTTTATTTGATAACAGTTAATATTTCTTTTGATATGAAAGGATTCATAACGTTAAAATGAAATTTGTTCAGACAGATGATTTATTTAATTCAAAAGCTATTCTATGAAGTCTCGTTATTAATATATTTATTGGAATTACAGCTAGCATGTGTGCTAGACTTTCGAGTATTTTGTTAATCAACAAACACTTTATTAATTTTGCTCTTAATGAATATATTCTTTTAGTTTTGTCATGTGAAGTTATGAGCTTTCAAAAATGAAGCTTGGGAAATTTTAGCAAATAAATACTTGACATAATGTCAGTAATGAATTATAAATTATATTAAAAATTTGAAGAGCAATATGATCGTGCTACTGTGCTTCTTGCGAAGGTATATTGAATTAAAAATTAATACTATATAAAGGCACGCACATATGAAATTGAAAACCTGTGTGAAAAATCTTATAATGTCATGTGTTTTTTTTTAAATATTACTTAACACATTTATTAAATTTGAGTTATTGAGATTTTGTACACTTCCATGTATTTTGTCACTAACGACCCGGGTTTCGCCTTTCGGCATCTTCAGGCACTCGGGACAAAATACATGGAAGTGTACAAAATCTCAATAACTCAAATTTGATATTGAAATTCCATCAAGCACCCTCAGTCGATGTCTTAAATTATAACACATTTATCATTCTTTATTTATGTAATCTTATAAATAATAGCCCAGACTGGTCTTCAGGCGTAGACGTTTTTATAAGCGTTATTAAGCGTCCTTGGTGTATATAAACAATGCACACAATTCCGACTTGACACAAATTCCGAGGTAAACAAACAACAAGTCAGTATGGAGACTAAAGAACAGCTACTTTAGACATTCAGTATTTTGATTTCAATACCGTCGTCTATGACGGGCGTTCCCACTAGTTTATAAATAAGAACTTGTTGAGTAATAAGGAATATTTTCAACCGCAAATCTATACCCCTTGTTGTGTTAAAAGTGCTGTAAAGCGATTAATTTATCATGACTCTTCGTAAAAATAACTACGTTAGTATTCGATCAATAATGTATTTACCCTTTGGATGCTACGCGACGATATATCGTGATTTTTGATATTGGCCAGGAAGGCTGTACCAGCCAAAAGGTTAATAACTAATAAACACTATAAAGAATAAAATTTCAATACATTCACTTTAACGATTAATTAATAATATCATATATGTTCATTTGCCAATAAAACAATTATTACGTTAAATATTTTAATTTAAAATAAAAGTTATGATGTTGTCTTCTAAAACTGTATATATATCTAAGCTAAAATAAGTATAAGCATAGTTCTGACGATAGCGTGAGACCAAAATAACTATCAACTGACTTATAAAGTTTTGTAGAACTGAATACTTTGTTATTTTTTATTCTAATAAGAAGTCTCAATAAAAATAATCCTAACGTAAGAACCTGTGGGTAACGTAGGAACCTAGTTTAAGTATTTCGATAGGTATCAGTAAGTTGCAAAAAAATATCAATTAATAACTATAATTGTTATCTTAAACTAGTAGTTTTTACAAGATAGAGGACCCCTTAGGATGATACACTGATTATCAATACCCGCATCATCAGATTTCATTATATTCATCGACACGCAACATATTTTAATTCCGTTTTGACAAATATTAATCGCTCCGTCTCAATTTTAGTGGATACTTTTTATAGTATGTCATACGAAATGTCAGTCTTGTAAATCTGCGCATTCTCAGGCCAATATCACGAATCTTAATTTCATTTACAGCAAAGATTATGGCAACTTCATTCACATCGGTGCGTTAAAGACACGAAATGAAGATGTTACTGTTTTCAATAAAAAAAGTAATGGATAATTTTCCGCTCGATCTCTTACAAATATGACGATTCAAGCACTTATTATTTGTGAAATTTATAAAATATTAATATTGCAAGGCGACATGCTGTTAAGACGTTGATAACACGGCATATTTTTTGGTATGGAGCGGTTGCTAAGCAATCTTCCTCGAATTTTGTTGATTTTTTTTATTCCACTTAAAAGTTAAATGTTGAGAGTTGGAAGTTTAAAATAGCACTGTTGAACTTACAATTGCAGATAGAATGACGTGTGAAAATTTCACATTGCTAATGCAGGAGTATTGTGACGACAGACATACAAACATACAGATTTTTACATGTATTTTGTGTTATATAGTAGAGATACATGAATAAGAAGGATATAATTTTTTGTTTTATACTATGAATCTGGGAAAGTGTCTTTTTCTTATCTTATAAAAAATCGCCAATAAATAAAACAAATACACACAAGTATTAAGCACCCATAAGTTTAGTAAAACAAATTAATTTCGCTGGCGCCTTATGCATTCGTATTTTTGAGTTTATGCCCAAAATAAGTGTGAATCTATACAGTAGAAACACGCTGTGTGCCAGTAGCCTGTACATCTGTATAATTAATCTGATCAATTTTCACAGCACTGGTAACTCGCTGGGGGACATTAAAAAAATGCAAACATTAAAACATTGCTTGTTTACATTAGCGAAATTTGAAGAGATATGACATGGGGCAGTGTTTCTCAAAATTATTTTCACAAAATAATAATATATCCTCGTTCTGGAACACTAACTGAAAAATACTTTTGAGTAATTGAGTTTTTCAAATGTTTGAAATGCTATACCATTTTCATTTTGTTCGTTTGTATAAAACTGTTTTTAAGTAAAAATATAATTTATAAAAATAAGTGTGTTCTTGCATATGGTAGTACTCGAAATACGAAACATTTTTGTATCGCTAAGTCAATACGTTTTAGTGTTTTCTTCCAGAACAGCAACGGTATAATATATAATTATTATTAAAATGTTTATTAACTAGATTTAAATTACTTTTAAGATGTTAACTGTCACTTCTGGGTAGAATTGAATTAAAAAAACACTATTTGTTATGTACAGCTTCTACATTCCTTATAATACTCACGACCGGTTTCACTCATCGCGAGCATTATGAATTAAAGAGTATTCAGCTGATAATGCAAAAATAAAACATAATTTCTTTCAATTAATTCCACAACTTTTTATACTGATCAGGACCTGCAGAAATAATCTCGATGAGTGAAATCCGTCCTTATCATTGTATAAAAGTGTGGAATTAGTACAAACAATATAATGCCTGTCTACCAGGAAATGAGAGTTAACACATTAAAAGTGATTTTATGAATTCTTTAGTAATGTGAAACTTCAAAAATCTGGAATTTTTTTATCAATTTACCTAAGCTACAGACGGGGTTGTTTGTAGTACTGTAGTAAAAAATGATTTGCAGAAAAAGGTTGGTTTCTCTTGCTGCGCATCATCTAGTATTTACTGTTATATTCTATTCATAGTCGTGTGTGAACTTGAGATCTGATTGAGAACCACTGTCACTGGGTCATAAAAACAGATGTTGACTTGTAAACACAGAGTAAGTAATTTTTGCGATGTTTGGCAGTGTGCGAAATAATTATTAATAATAGCAGCTACATTGACTCTTTCATTAATAAATAAGTCTGGTATTTTATTCATAGCTGTCCCTTATTGAAAAACAGTGGCGTTTATAAAACAACATTTTTTTAGATAAAAAAAATATCCGCTCGTTACATAGTGCTACCAAGATACCGCGTTCCTGGCACATGTCCAGGCCAGGTCCATTGTCGCTTTTTTTGTTTGTGTTAAATAATTTTATATATTAATACAAGCCTGGGTGTAAGTACAGTAGACCCCCCGATAACACGATTGCCGACAACTCGATTTTCATTAAAATTTATCACTGCTTCTTGATTACACGTTAAAATACTCCTGTGTCGCATGCGTATCTTCTGATTTTGTATGAATATGGAAGATAGCTCGCCTTTTATCTACCGTGTTATCGGGGAGTCTACTGTAGCTAATGGTTTATTAAATGTGTTCTTAATCCGGATAATCAGAATATCGACAAGTATCATCTGATCTGAGATAATTATGTTGTCAATTGTAATCGTTTAAAAAAAACACTAATACGTCGGTCGCTGTAGCTAATTAACTTACTACGCTGGTATGTATTCCAACCAAATTGTCATAAAATACTATTCATTTTTTAATTGTTTTTATGTCAATATTGAACTATATTGAACTTTATTATTATTAAATGTAATTATCAATTCAATATATCCTAAATCACTGTTAAGAATTGTTGATGGAATTTCTCTCGATTGTTTTGTAGTTGGTTTTTGCATAAATAACTAATTTTCGGGTAACGAAACTCCGTAAAAATCAAAATTTTTCATTTAGGTATTTCTATAATGCTTAAGATTATTTTTTCCAGGATATTCGCATGTATAATAAAAACAATAATAATATTGGTTTAAAACCAAATGTGAATTTCTGTATTAGAGAATTAGATCTCGAAATCGCACAATGAAGAAAATCATACTTTTAAATGTATACGTGTTAGTTTATAAACATTGTGCAACCATAATTATACTAATAAAAATGCTTTTTTATCATGTCCGCTCCCAGTGTGAAGCATATGCCCTCCTGATAGAAGTATCTCAACAGAAATCGTCTACGAGAACTGCTTGTTACTCAGTTGCTCAATTTCTCTTTTTTTTCAAAGTGAGTAAGGATAGAAAGACAGGGATAGGACAGGACTAGTGATTAGTTAACCGCTCTCACTGAATCCCATTTTTAAGATCGGATGGGTGGCAGGTTTTTTAGACATCACAAACATTCATGCCTACGAACATAAATCGATTGAGAAATCAATTAATGAAACTGTCTGCACCGGGACTTGAAACCGAGACATCCGTAATCATAGCCAACGACGTTAACCAATACACCACGGAGCCGACCGACTTTTTAGTGCGGGTAAATAATTAAAATCTTTAATCCTTCGTTTCGCCGCCACTGTGCATAACTTCGAGCAAATATTCAAACCACTTGAAATTCTTCAAGAGCCATCTCAGATCTTTGACGCACCCAATCCTGGAATCTGGCATGCAGCAAAAACGTCTCAACTTCTGAAATAATTTAATAAAATTTATGGTCTCGAAACAGCTGTTGTGATTCAATTTGTTTCTCAAACTTTGTTATGATCTCGTTGTTTAATTGGAGAAGTTTGAGAATTATTCAAAATGCCAAACAATGTTGTATAAAATAAACAAAGCCTTATGAAAATGACTTTCCGATAAAAACAACATCTAATGTTTATTTAGAATGTTCTCTTCATCTTCGGTGCGTTAATCGGTAAAGTTTTGTCAAAACGCTAATAATCTCTAATCTTTAGGAGTATTCGTTGAAAGATATTGCTTAACATTAAATTTATATAATTAATCATCCCCATATTAATTTTCCAATACATTGGAGGATTTAAAACAATATTTTAATATGTCAACTGAGGGTGCTTGAAGCAATATCAATACATAATTTTAATCATTCAATTTTGCACGTATTGAAATGTATATAATTTCAACGATTCATATTGGAAACAATATTTTTAACAAAAGTTGAAATGAAAACATACTTAAACTGCTTTTGTGGAACGATACGATCGTGTTATACGAGGATTGAAGTTCATACAAAATGCGTATACAAAAATATCGAAGTTTGTTAATATCCTTTATTTAACAATCGAAAAAATATACATTTACTATTGTAAAAAACTTTATAATGGATCATTCATTCATCATCGCTATCACTTACGATTCTATATGTTCGACTCTTTTTCGGTTTGGTTCGAGATCGGTTGTGAGTTATCATTATCGGAGGACTCTGGAGTATTTTTGAATTTAGGATATTCAAATTCTGTAATAATCGAATGATTGTTTGCTTTTAGCGTATGAATCTTTACGTATTTCGTGATTAAGGACTAAGATCTGTTGTAATTCCCTCTTGAAACTTCTTCATCATTTTCTATAAAAAAATGCTGAAAGCGTGCGTGTTGGACAAAAATATTTCACAATTCATCAACCGTGTTGTATGAAATCGTGTTAAACGAGGCATAACTGTATGATTATGCAATAAAGCTTCGTTTTCTGGAATCCTCTCTGTATATCGTAACCTGAATTGCAAAATATGTATGCAAGCATGAGAAAAATGCGTGACAGTGTTTTAAGATTCATTTTTATCTTTATTATTATTCCCATGGAATTATTAGAGAAACGTGTTTCGATATCCCGACATTTAAAGACAAGCACCCAATCATAATTTATATTTTAAACTTATTATTTTTCACATTTTAGATAACACTTGTTCAGTAGTAGATTTAGACGATTATCTCATTTACAGCAGAGAAGGCGCAGTTGGTAGCTTCGTTGGTTACGGTTACGGATGGCTCGGGTTCAATTACCGTTGCGGACAGTTTTCATAAATTAATCTTTCAATCGATTTATGGATTTCTGTCGTAGTCTGAGTGTCTGTTATTTCGAAAACTCCCTCCCATCCATCTGATCCTCACGGCGCGTAGCGAGAGCGATTAGCTAACCACAAGTCGTGTCCTAGCCCTATGAGAGGTTGAGCAACTGAGTAATAAGCAGTTCTCACATAAAAATTCTATTGAAATACCTCCATTAGGAGACCATAAGCTCCACGTTGGGAGCGGAGATTGAAAAAAAGTGTGAACCTACCGTAGCCACTTAAAGGGTCAGGAAATAAGGAGCCCGCTTTGTGGACTCCGCTTTAGTTTCAATAAGATAGTATATGTAAGAAAAATGATGTTTTATAGAAATTGTGCGTTGCCAACTAAAATTAAATGTAATATGATTGTGTTTACTGCCGAAAAATAAACAAATAAACTTGTTGTAAATTTGAACACTGTTTTAACTTTTATAATTTGAATGGAACATTTTCGTTAAATAATTAAAAATCAATAAATAAATCTTTACGCAAAAGATCACATTTAATGGCCCACAAAGCTCAGTTTGTATTGGACACTCATTTTTAGTACGCCTTAGTGAAAAATGTATTAATATTACTTTCACTGAAATATAAGCTCGCATACACGGATCGTTAGTTTTCCTTTAGACAAAATATCTTGAGAGGTTTCAGGATTTTCGCAGTGCACTGAGAATATTAAAGGTTTAGTATTTGATGGGTCGAAACAATCAATCAGAACTCATTTGTACTGTTCGGATTATGACCCTAAGCTTTGACTGCCCGCTAATAGCAAAGGGCTTACGAAAATACCGTTCGTATGTACCGTTCCCCATTTTTCTTTCATTTCTGTTATTTGGACTCGCAGCTATCTATATATATCAATTTTTATGAAGATCCTCGGGCATGAACAACAGAAAGTAATAAATAAAACATGACAACCATAACTAGAAAATCATAAATAAGAACAAATGTTTTATACTTAGAATGTATAAAACTATGTGCTTATGTGTATATATATATAACAATATAAAATGAGATTGATATAGATTTAAGGTGTGCCATTCCCATCGTCAATATTGATGTCGTTTTTCACGCTGCATATACTTGACGAAGTTTGATTTTTAATGCACAGCGCGGAAGGCAAAGTATAATAATCGAATTTATTATGTAATGATTAATTAGGATTTAACTGTTTTAATTAAATTCATATCAACAATTCGTTTGTTGATTTGTAATACGCAAGCCTTGGCGATTTTCAAAAGTGAAAATATTATAAAACTTCTTTTAAATCATGCTACATGGTCTGTTTCATGTTTGTTAACACTTAAATCCCTTTAAATCAACAACTCTCAAACTTTTTAAAATTTCCAGTGTGGCGGTCCCTTTAAAAATTGTTCGATGGCTCGCAAACCCCTTTAATAAAAAAAGAAAATATAAGTTATTTTAAAGACATCGGGAGAGTCAAATACATTGCACAAGGTTGCCACATACCTATAGATATTGCTTATAGGATGTTAACAGTGAATAAAACATTTTTTTGACAGAAAATTTTGAAAACATGAAATGTTATGTAGAATCTTGGTGCGGTGGGGATAACGACCGAGTTCAGACACTTACTTTCCCTATCTGGGTTGAAACCAAATCGAAAACCCAAGAAATGTTACATGCTATAATAATTATTACTATAAAATAAAATATACCTAAATACATAGTATAAATATGCGTTCATTCTTCGCGGTCCTACCGAAACCGCTTCGCGGCCCCCAAGAGGACCACGGACCCGAGTTTAAGAACCGCTGCTTTAAATGATGTAAATTAGATTTAATGTTTAGTCTTAAATGCCGATAATACATGTTTTAACCAAAAGTATTGACAATATTTGACAATATATATATAGAACTAACTACATTTATTTCTAATTTAAGCCCTACCATTTTTCTATCATTTTAGTACTACATGTTGAGGAGACATAAATTCCCAAAACGTTATTTCGAGGTTTAATTTTACTGTTAACATTATACATACATACATTATAGGCGCTTTTGTAATATTCAATGCTATTACTATTCTTTCAATGATAAAGCAAAGACGATACTAAACCAATATCAAAATAAATTGCTGTTTAAGCCGTACTCCAAATAAAAAGAGCAAAAGGGGATTAGAAAAACTTTCATCCAGCAGTATAGAAATACGCACAGATGGCGATGTTTCGATTGGAGTTCAAAAGCGGATTTTGCTGCCCCATATTCATATATATCCAATCCACTTGTACTTCTGTACGCGTGTTAGATTATATGAAAACAGTGCTCTTGAAAATAATCCAATATCTAAGATGCTTGAAGTGTATAGAGTTTGAGCGTATCCGCCTTTGAATCCGGTGGCGGAGACCAGGCCCCGCCGAGTACCAGATGCTTCTACATCTCATCTCAATTCAAAATGACGCCATACACTTTGGAATTTTTGGGAAGTAAATTTATACGGGCAGAACAGTGTCAGTCTTATAATCGTTTTGACAACGAATCGTCGAATGGAAACTTTAATAAATCGATTTATATTAAAAAATATGAATGTCAGTGATATTCACATCCCCTTTTTCGTGAGAGCGGTTAGACAACTTCTAGCCCTTAACTAACACCATCTTTTTAACTCTACCTGATGGGTAAAAGAGAACTTCAGTGATCGAGTAACAATCTACTGTAGTAAAATATCTTTTTTGACATGCTCCGCTCGGAGTCTATATGCTATAGTACAACGGCGGTCAAAGTGGTGGTCCGTGATAAACTTTCGATGGTCTGCAGAAAAATCTGATATTATTTGAATTTTTTAATCCACAGCAAACCAACCCAGAAACAAATTATCTGAATTTCGTAATACATCTAGCTCGCTGCATTCCACATGTTCTATCTCACGCTCGCCTCATTTTACACTCTTCTCGGACTCGTTCCACCACGTTCAAGCCTGTCACATGATATAATACTTCAGTTGGCGTGCTAAAAGTGCGGCTTATAGACGAGTTGATTTAAATGTATGTTGTAACAATTTTTGTTTTAATAAAGTTTTTTTAATTTAATTGTAATTAATATTTTATTTTATAAACTAGGTGCATTTTCTTCTTTGCTCACTTTTTTTTCAAAATATAATATTTAACACAAAAGTTCCGTTAGTGGTCCGCTGGAATTATGAATTTTAATTTTATTTCATTATTTAAAATTCGTTTGTGTGTGTCACTTAAATAAACTCGGCTACTGGGCGAATATTATTATTTATTTGTATAGATTAGGGCTTGGAGATGCCAGAGGGTCGTCCATACATGAAACACGACTGTACCTTATATCAAAGTCTATTTAAATGATATTTGCACCTAAGGGTCATCTTAAATCTTAAGTGAATGGGCGAGAAGGTACACATATGATAATATATTGTTATTGCTGTTGCTACGTAGCGAAACTTCTTACCTGTAAAATTGGAATTTAAACTGTGAAATACTTTGAAAATTTGGGGTTTACGCGGTCCTGCCTAATGAATTGTTTACACGTAGTTTAAACCTAATTTATATAAACTTAGAAAATGAAAAGTACGATAGAATGCCTTGTTGGCTTTAAGAGGTTTATGCTTGAATTGGTAAGCAGAGCCTCTCTTGGTGTTATACTTAAACGTACATACCGATATCTAGTGAGGAATTTAATGTTTAAGCTTTTACATATAATCAGGTTTATATTTTGGTATGTTAAGTTCAATCTTAATGTCAGGCGGACGCCAATTCATTTCTATTTTAACACAGGCAGGTGGAAAATTGTTCAAGTTCAATGTTTTAGAGATAATTAATTAATACAAGGAAATTTATTGTCGCTTTACCTTATAATTTAAGACATCGACTGAGGCTGCTTGAAGGAATTTCAATATCAAATTTGGATTATTGAGATTTTGTACACTTCCATGTATTTTGTCACTAACGACCCGGGATTCGCCTTTCGGCATCTTCAGGTATTCGAATGCACGAATACCTGAAGATGCCGAAAGGCGAAACCCGGGTCGTTAGTGACAAAATACATGGATGTGTACAAAATCTCAATAATCCAAATTTGCTTTACCTTATCATTAATGAGTTATTAGCGATCAAAATATATAGGCAACTAATTATTTAGTCAGTAAATAATTCCATAAATGGTCAGTAAGAAATAATAGTGGTCAGTTAATAATTATGTTTGGTTATTAAATAATAGCCTAATAAATAAAGGTAAGGTTAGGTTTAATTTAATAACTGACCGCTTATTTTATTAACTGACGATTTATCGAATCGGTTACTGAGCATTTTTATTAATTTCTGACCAAATAAATGCTGGCCGATAGAGAGAGTTGGTAAGGAGTGTACTAGTTATCGCTCTTCCTGTACTTCCTTTTCATCATCAGATAGGATAGGTGGAAAGAAATGAATATATCAGAGACTCGTTGGTTCAAGATTGTTTAGGGAAATAAAGTATATATACATTGTTATAAACAAAACTTATAAATCAAACGCAGTTCGCGAAACAGCATTGAATTGACAAGGAAGCGGTATATCCGTACCACTCAACCAAGACGATTGACGCACCATCACATTCAATTGTTGAATTTATTACGTATCTATATATAATTAAAGTTACGTTTAGAATTATATTCAATAGTAAAATTCATACGGCTTCAATACCTGAATCCCTTTCATATAAAATTCACTAATACTTGAATCAATCATTACTTAATTCGTCTTCGGTAACAAAATAATTCAGCGTAGATAATAATTTACTTCTCTCTCGGAGTGCCTACATGTCAATGGACGTGTATAACCTTTACAAAATCACGTCCCTTTGATATTTATACACAATATCCAGGTACCTTGCGGCGGTAATTGGTAAAGTTGAGAAATAATAACTTACAAAGTTTTTAATTGAATTTGGCTCATAATTTTTCATCCTGACCAACATACAAAAAATGCAAATGAAGAAATTAATTGAAAATTATGTAAGTAAACAAATTGTTTTTCGTTTAACGGGTGATGATTTTTGAAGTTTTTGTAAGCGTTTGTTTAATATTTTTTTTTATTGGTTTTTTACTTTGATAAATTACGTAGTGACTTTTATAAAACGAGCTTCCGAATTTATCATTTTGAGATAGTCACATTACCATGCATGTATCGAAAACTGATTATTAGAGAAATTAATGTAGAGAAAAAATAATTTAAGATCGAAAAATTATTGAAATTCATTTTTCAAATGAAATTAATATTTTTATCTAAATTACAAATTATATAAGAGGATTTCACTACAAATTGAAAGATGAATTGTGAGCTTGATTAAATTAATTACGTAAATATTTGACAAGCGCTTTTTTATACTTTGCAGAAAAAAAAGTTAAATTTTTCCAACTACCGTTGTAGTTTGTTAGTTAATAATATATGCCGGGCCTGTAGCTGAGTGATTAATGTATCGATTGTGGTGTCCTAAACGACGAATCAATGGGCGGATTTTATTATCGATTTATGGTTTGCGTCTAACTGAATGAGGAATGTAAATCATGTTTAAAATTGTGGAGTTTAAAATTGTGCGATTACATAACTCCAAAAAAGACAGTTTACGAAAGAAAAAATAGAAAGCCAGTCACAACACAAGAAAGATCTCTAATTATCCACGTCATTTCTTTTCCTTTTTACACACTATTTTGTATGCAATTAAGTCTTGAAGAATTTTTATGAGACATTAATGTTGTCACAATGCGGAATACAGCCTCTACGAAGGGAAAAACGCTGAGTATCCTCAGAAATGCACAAAAAAGCAGTTAATATTATTATAACTTAGGGATTCCAACTCAAATATTCGAACATATTCGAACCTTTTTAACTATTCGATATTAGAATAGTATTTGTAATAATATTTAATGAAATATTTTACAAAAACGACGTAAGATCACATCACAATTTCTCCAGATTTAAAATTAAAGTTTGTGGTACTTTGTTAAAAGAATCAAAGTTTGAAATATTATTTAATCCAAAGTGCAAACAATCGAACTAAAAGTTCAAGTATACCAAGTGAATAAATACTATCTAATACAAAATACAATTATATATAACCCTTTCATAAATGGTTGAACAAAAAAAATGTTATGAATAATAAAGTTCTTTTGTCTACAAAATGCAATGTGCCGCTACCATGAATATAATTATGTGGTTTTTCCTTTTTAATATGGGGCGTACATTTGTACCGGCATTCAATCTTTTGTAGTGTCAGATAGAATAAAAAAAAAATATGGTAGTATTGTTACGTTTCTGGTCATTCTTCACAAATATGTCGCGTGCATATGAAATGAAGCCACATTTTTAACGGAACATTACTCTACAGTAGGTGTAAAAAATATGAAATTAAATTTATTTAAAAATGCGCGTGGTGTACTGCATTTTTAGACATGCGGTAATGTAATGCCTAACACATTGCAAGTCCGGCTTGTAGGGGTTCAAAGGAAATATTGTATAATTAAAAAGTACTTTACAATCTTTTACTCTCAACTTTAATTTATTGTATACTAGTGAGTACCCGGCATGCGTTGCAATGCCACTCAAAGAAAGAAAGGGTTTGTGTTTTAATTCTGTTTATTGAACTGCTTTTGGATTAGAGGTCTGCACAGGCCGACATTTCATAGACTTACCCGGTTCGAGCCCATCATCTTCAGGTCTGGCCGGAATCGAACCCGAGTTTCAATATCACACTTGTTATAACACAATATTTTTGTTTTTCGTCCGGTGCGTACACGAATAAATCAGAAGGTTTTTCCTAGATGTCGCTGTATGTACGTATTTGATTCTTTTTTTCAATTTTTGATTTTTGATTTTTTTTCTTCAGAACCCTTCACGGGTGTGTGCACAACAACTCACCGAAGTTTCATCGAAATCGTATGAATGGTAAAGGAACGCGTAAAAGACAAACAAACATTTATTTTATATAATATTTCCCGGCATGATTACAATAAGTGCTTCCTGAAAGTTTCGTCGCGATCGGTTGAGTAATTTAGGAGCCGATAAGATCCGTACAAACCAACAAACCAACAAACAGACATTAATTTATATATATATAGATTTCCCGGCATGATCACAATAAGTCCTTCCTGAAAGTTTCGTCGCGATCGGTTGAGTAGTTTAGGAGCCTATAAGATCCGGACAAACCAACAAACAGACATTCATTTTTATATATATAGATTATAGACTTTCAAAAAACAATAAAAAAAGGCTTAAAGAGAATGGGTAAGCAAAATTTTTGCATTCAATATTATCTGAATTTATTTTAAAAATTAAACGTGCATAATAATTCGTATTTTTTTAAAAATCCTAATAATATTTCCGGAATACGAGTAATCAGTGTATAATTAAAGCAAAGTGTGTCAAAAGCAAAAAAAAAAAATTCGATACTGATTAGGCCGGGACTTGATCCCAGACCCACCTGATTGCTAAGGTAAATTATTCTTAACACTAGACCACAGAGGCCCACAATGATATACACGTAACATAAATTTGTCACGGCTTTTTATAGTCACGGCGTGTATAGTTGTATATAGTTTGAGACCGGAAGGAATATTTTATGATTATTGATATATAAAAATCAGTAGGTAACGTAGTTTGTTGCTTTGGTCATCAATGTGTTACGGTATAATTCCACGTGTAACTACAGTCATAAGAAATTATTATTACTCAATAACCATATTCAATCGTTAAGATTTCCTGTCAGCTATCCTTGTCATTAATAACAGTTAGCAGTCACTGATCACGTGTGGTGTTTTTAATTTTTAACCCTTTGTTGCTTCCTGTATGCACTCGACTCGCACTGAAGCAAATCGAAATTTAATCTTGCTTAACTCTTAGCGGAAAGTTGTTTTTATAGTATAATACCATAACGAAACAGACTATTGAAGACATATGTGGTTGGTGCTATATTACAAATTATGAAAAATTTCTTTTTTTCCATGGACGAAGCTGTAATGTATTATACTTATTTTCCATATGGGCGTATCAGACATCTTAACAAATTTCAATGCTCTGACATTGTGGCAATAGATAGGGTTGCTATGTTACTTTATTTTTTATATGAAGATGGATGAAGGTGTCAAGGACTGTTAAGGCCTTACAAAAAATACTACTTAGTTTTCAAAAATGTATGATTCTTAGTAACCAGTGGTACCGCTTGAACACTGTTGATAATGCTCGTGATGAGTGAAATCGGTCATGATTACTAAAAAAATGTGTAGGTCGTACGAAACATCACTAGTTAGTTGGTTAATTTATCTTTGACCTTGAGTATGGAGAGAAAGAGACATCATTATCTGAAAAGACCCGAATCGAAGAGAGGCGAATGGTTGGTTATCAACGTCTGGGATCTCAAGCAAACACCATTTCAAATCCGGTTCATCTCTTATTTATTTTAAAGAAGATGCAGTGGCTTATTACACAAAAATATTACCAACACATAAAATTGAGTCTACATTTGCATTTACTTAACACATGAATTTACCTTTAAGTTATAATGCGATTGACACCAACGATTTTAAATTAAGTCCAATTTCAAAACGAACAAAAAAATTATAATTACTTGCGAAGCCGGCCGGCTCTTTAGCCGAAGGGCTCCAACAACCGACTGTCCAAAAATAAAATTAAACTTCAACTACTGTAGGTTCTCCCCTTTTTGTCAAAAATGGACCGGTCCGGCTGGACAATTTCTAATTTCCGCTATAGGCCCTCGGCGGTTAGCAACCGATGGCTTTCTAATGGCCATAAACCGGTTCGGCTAGCTAACATTAGTTAGAAATTATCGGAGCATTGCGATATTTACAAGTGTTGGAATGCCGTTCTCGGATCACTCCGACCTATCAAGAAACAAATAGATGTTAGCAAAAATATCAGGGCGTGTATATCATTACTAGTAATTTTTCAAGTGTGTGAAAGGCGATTGGACAAACAAGCAGTAAAAATAAATGCCTTGTTCGTGGTGCAGAGGACAATGTCGTTGTCTACGGGTCACGGGTTTGCATCAGAGTACGGACAGTTTTATAAATCGATTTATGGATTTATGCAAAATAAGTTTTTCCTGTGAGAACTGCTTGTTACTTAGCCATTCAAACTCTCTTTTTTGAAGACAGCATGATAAAACGATAGGCTTACGGCAGGACTAGAGGTTGGCTAATGTTCTCCCTATATCCATTTTTTAGGATAGGAATACACCATAAAAAATATCCAGCTCATTTGTTGCCTTGATCTGTTGTCTTGATTTGTTGCAGAGAATCTCTCGTCATAGAAAGAACATTGGTCTGAACACTATCCTTCTATCCCTATTACCTTCGAAAAGGTAAGGATGAACAACTGAGTAACAAGCATTTCTCGTAGAAAAACTTGTGTTGAGATACCATCTCCATTAGGAGTCAATATGATTTACATTGGAAGTGAAAAATTCCATAGGAAACAAAGCAGAGACGGGAGATTCGTTCATTTTATTGTAACATTATTTGATATTGTATTTTTTCTTCCGCGGATGTATAAGAATATTTTGTTTTGAATACAAATTAATTCAGACGCTTGGCTTAAAAACTTGAGTGTATTAATTTCATACAAATCCTATCCGTAAAGTTTACTTCATTTAATTAATTATACGGAAGAGGATTATTTTAAACTTTCTACCCAGAGCAGTTGAACAATACTAATACTCGTAAGCGGAAACACGTGTAGCATTTTCGATTAACAGATGCCATGACGTTACACCAATCAACTAACTTCTCAGCTTACAAGAATATTAATTCTGTTAAAACATTAACCCAGCGATTAAGTTACTTATTTAGTTTTGGAATTAAGTTACACATGGGGTATCTGGGCAATCAGTTATTTAATCTTGATTGGATTATCCTATCGTCGTCTCTCTGGTGAGCACTTTCAATGTTAGTATGATCGGGAAATATTCTTTTGTGCTATTTGTGTCTTACATTTATTAAGCCAAGTATTTTTAAATGTTGTAATACATATGCTGGCCTTTTAGCAGAGTGGTGAACGTTGTTGGAAGTTCACCCTATACGGTTGCGGTGTCCACGAGTTCAAATCATAAGTCAATTCTTAGTGGAAAAGCATTATATATATACAAAAAAAACTATCATCAACAATTCATTCTGATTTATGAATTTGTGTTGACAGTATGTGCTTCTGTAATACTTACATTTCCCTTTCACTTATTTTATCCTAAAAACGGCTTGAAGGTAGAACGATTGACAAACTATTCGTCCTATATCGGAGTAACAAGCTGATCTTGTAAAACAACTTCATTTCAGATGCTCAATTAAGAGTGCTCATTTCACATTGGTAGCGTACAAAATAATAATTGCTGTTTATCAATAAATGCATAAAAGTCATGTGGTAAGATTCAATTTGTAGAAGTTTTTATATGGACTACAATTTATTATTTAAAAATGTATTTTTGACATTGGGTTATTACGAGTTATATTTGAAAGAGAAGTTGGATTTTTAATGAAGCCATAGGTAACTGCCGTTGTTGTGAATATGTTTGAAGTTTTTATTTGTATAATACATGTAACTTCTTCAGAACCCTAGATACGATTTTGGGACTTAGAAAAGGACGGCTATGGGCGAGAAAACCGCTTCATGAGTATATGAGTAAAATTATTTTATAAAGAAAAATCTGACTGACCAGAATTAAAAAAAAACAACACTATCCCACTGACCTCCAACTGTATAAAGTGGAAAAGACACCAGTTTGAGCTATACAAGTTAAATTGATTTTTGATGTATACGGGGAATCAAATTATTTCTATGTTTTTCAATATTGTATTGCGATATTAAAAGATTTTACTTTTACCCCGTAATCCGCCCTTAATTTACTTATTTATTATCTAATTTAAGCGATAAGTATAAAACAGTTAGGGTTACAGAATAAACCTCTGATGACCTGTTCGTAACATAAACAAATGGATATTTATAACATATAATTCTCTTGAAATCTTCAGGAATTGGAGATTCAAATTTAATTTGAATAACACAGTAAATATAGTAGAATTCTAAATTACACTGAATTTAATTCCTTCTAAAGCCACTATGTCTGCCATCGCGTGTTACGTTATTCTTCAAAAGAAGCGTTCGCTCAAATTGCACTCATGAATATTTTACAACAATAATAGTGTATCAAGAATAATAGGAGGTCATTATATTATACAAATGGCCAAACAAAGTTGAAATAAAGCTGGAATTTTCGTTTAAATCTTCACATACTTGGCCAGTTTTAAAAATAAACCGTTTTGTTTCTACCGCCGCTTTTATTTTGCAATATACATATATTATAGATGTAAAATTAGTTTTAAAACTGCCTTTAGAAGTCGTGTTGGTCCACTGTTCCAAATACCGCAAGTAAATTAATATATAAATACCGTAACGTAATTCAAAATTATAAATAAATGAAGGTTTTTAAAGCAGTAATCTGTTGGTAAATATTGTTTACAAAAAGGCAGTCGGGTTCTCAATCTGAAATCCCTCTTCTTCAATGAAATCATCCTTTCAGCACCTACCGCATATTATTGGCGTGCTTAGTAATAATGTTCCATAATATATTACATGTACTCTGTCAGTACTTAGTACATGCATCCTGACGGCGCAGCTTTAGGGTTGCGAGTCATGGCACTTCACTGAAGTACAGGGTAACCGTATACTGTGCTTCGAAAACAGATTCTTTCGGTGAATACTAGGAGTACGTTGTCTTTATCAGGAACTCAGAGGTAAGAGAGAGGACGGACCAACCTCTTATTAGGTCCAAAATAAAAAAAAGTGATGATGGACATGTGCTGCGGATGCCCCAGAAGAGCTTGAGTCCTGCCTGCTTCTTCTACCAATCGGATGGATTCCGTCGCCCTAGAAGTCCGCTGATGACCATCCATAGGATGTACATAGAATGTAGAACGCTGGGATGACCAGGGAGGAAGCGAGAAGACTAACCGGGGACAGAAAATCTTGGAGGAAGCGTGTGTCCTATATTCTCCGAATAGGGAGCGGATATGGTTAAAAAAGTATACATATCTATATCTATATATATAAATGAAGATTTTTTGTTTGTTTGTCCTCTATGCATTCCTTTACCATTCATTCGATTTCGATGAAACTTTGGTGAGTTGTTGCGCGCACACCCGTGAAGTTTTCTGAAGAAAAAAAAAATAAAAAAATAAACAAATACGTACTAACAGTCACATCTCGGAAAAACCTTCTGATTTATTCGTATACGCACAAGACGGAAAACAGAACATATTGTGTATCCAAAAGCACTTCAATAAGTAGAATTAAAACACAAACCCTTTCTTTCTTTGAGTGGCATTGCAACGCATGACGGGTACTCACTGGTATATTATAAATTTAAACTGACGATGCTGTTTCATCTGACATGACAAGCCGTTCTGTATCTTTTTCTTTTACGACGTTTATTGCCAAACTAGGTTAAAGTTAGGAATCAGATATGGTATGACCATATGTGACTTCAATGTATTTAGACTGCGAAGCTATATTTGTCTGACTAATCGTCTGTGCCAGCCGTATTAAGTCAAGACATGGACAAGCAACTGTCTGCTCTGCAGGGGAGTGTACGGGGGTGATGATTATCAGTGACAGATCGGTTTATTTCGGGACATCTCACGACTCCCTCGAGTCGCGAGGTTCCGTTAAGGGGTAGGCCGTTTCGCACCACTGCGTCCCTTAATTCATTCACGACAGGGCACTTGAACATTTCGAAGAAGAAAAAAAGCTCTTGGCGTGCCAATTTTTTAGGGCAATATAATTACCTACTTAGTACGTACTACCTTTCAAGAAGAAATCATCTCTGCAGAAAAGCTTTTAATGACAGTAATTATATGGTACGTAATTATTGAGAAGCATTAGTACCAAAACAAAAAAGTGTATTTTTAAAATCCAGTCCGTTTTTAATGTGAAGACCATTTAAAAATGCACTTTTGTTCAAATCATATTCACTTTCATAAAAATAGTTTTCACTTATAACAAATACATTCAAAAAAAAAATTCTTTCACTAAAAATAAAGTGATCCCACATAATAAAATAAATTTTAACATTGCACAAATGTATTACACTTACGAAAAAATAGTTTCCACTCTATATAAATACTCGCACTCTGAAATCGATACTTGCACGAATCTGTAATGAAATGAAAATACTTGTCGCAACTCTACTCTATAGTAGGCCGCCTATATTGTCTTTACTCCTCGCATTAGACTACAGTACACAAACCAAACCAGACCAACGCTAACATTATCTACTACAACTTAACTCACTTTGTTAAAAGAATCCGTGACTAAGTGGAAACTATTAAAATCAAAGTTTGAGTGTACTAAATTAATACTATCTAATCCAAAGTACAAACTATCGAACTAAAAGTTCAAGCGTACCAACTGATACTATCTAATACAATTTACAATTATTTATAACCCTTTAAAAAATGGAATCACGTAATATCGCTGATGCTATATTATCGAGACTTTTACTTAATTATAGATGACAGCAAAAATAAACACGAATTTCAATATAGTGCGCTGAAAATGGTTGGAAAAATTTATAAGACGAATACGAGCATAATATGCTTATTATATATTATGATGTACTGACAATTAAGTGTAAAACTAAATCAATTTAAATTATTGTTTGATGACCAATAGCGGTTTCAATCATACTAATTGAGTATGCTGGTTCACTGAGAAATTCCGATACTGACCAGATGAAAAAAACATAGAATCACTTTTAACTTGTCAATTCTTCGTTGAAAGGCATTACATTTGAAAAAAAATAAAACACAATTTGTTTTCCACTACTTTCAGATTTAATATAGATCAGGACGGGTTTTTGAATTGCTTGAATTTTAATGTGGCTTAAATTTTGATAACAGATGAGTAGCCATTTATTTGTCAGAGGTCATTAAAATTTTAATTTCATGTATGTGTAATTCGTATGATTATATGTTGATTTTTGTCATACAGTTCTCGAACTAACTGTTTTATATACCTGGTGATTATCAACACTCAATTTGATGTAAATAGCCTTCTTAAGATTTATATTTCGTCGGTTGCTAATGGTCGCGACGAGCGAAACGTTTTATTTATCATTGTCTTTCTATTTGATGAATAATATTGATAAAAAAGATAAGCTAATTTTTGGTATAGTAAACCTATTCTTTGTCTATTACCCGTGCTGTAAACGATTGGTCAATGCTCTTGGGCGTTCGTCCAATAAGATATCCTCGGGTTCGAATCACCGTAAGGACAATTTCATAAATTGATTTATAGATTTGTAACCATGTATTCTTAAGTCATGTTCTCACGTAACGTGGACGATGTATACTTTTAAACGACGTATCTCAACGGACATTTTTCTATGCAAACTGCTTATTACTATGTTGCTCAAGCTCCCCTTTTCGAAAGGTGTAGAGATAGAAGGATACGGCTAGAACAAGAGTAGTGATTAGCTAATTGGTCTCGCTACGCTCCGTTTTTAGAATCGAATAATAAAAAACAAATGTAGGACACCAAAAAAAAAAAAACAAACCACTATGAATTCGAATAGAAATTAATAAATCGATTGAATAATTAATTTATGAAACTGTCCATACTGGGATTCGAACCCGTAAGTAGCGTAACCGTAGTCAACTTCGCTAACCACACGATCACAGCCCCAACGATTATTTAACGATTTAAAAAGTATTTTTCTAGCCCCATCCTTTCTCTCTTACCCTGCCATAAAAGAAGAGATTGAACAAATGATTATTTTTGTAACAGAAGTTTTCTACGAGAACTGCTTGTCACTCAGTTGCCAACCTTTCTAGTTATGATGAGGGTGGGAACAGAAGGATGGGGCAAGGATAGAAGTAGTGGTTAGCTAATTGCTCTCGTTATGTCACGTTTTTGAATAAAAGTCATAAGATAATTTCCGTTAAGATACTTCATAAAGAGGACATCGTTGGAAATAACATTTAAGTAAATTTGGAAGTGTGTATCGTTAGAAGACACAATATTCTCTCTCTTTCTCTCTGTTCATTACATTGTATACAACATAATGTTGTAAAAGGATTCTCACTTACGAAATTCATATTAAATTCTGTTGCCTTTGCTAAGATAATACTCATCACTTGTGTAATGTGATTAGCGAGTATAAAGCACACGAGTCGCCAGTGACATACCCCACCCCTGTAGGCATGTAAGCCACTGTAGTGAAATTATTCAAGAAGATGTCTAAATATAATACAGAGTTTAACTAAGTTCCATACGGATAACTACCCCTCGATTTCAAAAGCAGCTTTTCAAATTTATCACGAATAAAATTTCACAGCATGCTTTATTATTTATCATTCGTCGCTACAGAACGATAGTGACTAAAAATCTATTTCTTCATATAGGACTAGTAAATAGATAGAAAGTGAGTGACTTATAAAATATATTTGTTTATTGTAAAAAAAGGACATTGCGCCAAGTATTTGAATATAATATAGACCAGCGGTTGCCAACTTTCCAGAAGTCTGAACTCACAATTTTGAATCTCGCGGACCACTACCATATCGTTTTTTAAAAAAGTCACAAACACATATAAAATAACGATCTAAAAAATTACATTTTTTGTACGAAATGGTAATAACGTTTGTTTAATCATACAAAATAAAAAGTGTAATATTTTTTGTTGCTACCTGTTTGAAATAAGATTGTGGATTCTTGGCTCCAGTGATGTTACTACAACAACTTCGCGAATCACCAAATTGTTTCATGGACCACTAGTATTGAGAGAAAAACAGGAAAAATAATAATATTAAATAACTTTATTATTCAACCGTTTTTTTAAATAATTGTGGCACGTATTTCGCCTCTTCAGACTAACTGTATCGTAAGACTATTTATTTTTAAAGTAAAAATTGATTCTAATTCTAAACTCATTAATTACAGGTGTTCCGAACAGAAGTATTTTTTTTTAAATTAGTAGTGTTGTAATTTGGTAATTAGTACTATTATTGTTTGTGTCTTACTCCTTCCCTACGTCTAGTAATAAGAAATAGTATTGACACTAAACTGAAGAATTGACAGTTAGCACCTTAAATGTGATGTATAACAATGATTAAAGAACTGTTTCAATACACTGGAAAATGAGTAGCCAGACAGCTAAGAAAAACAATCGTGAATCTATTTATTTGAAACGTTACAATTCGTAGCAAGCAGTTTTGAAACTCGAAAGATTTAAATTATTTATTGTGCATGTCATTGTTTTTGAGTAACGGCTTAATATATTTAAAATCTTATCAAGAAAGATTTGTCTCTGCTTAAAATGTCGAAGATTTTGCTACAGAGGGGCTAAAAAGGTGGTGTGCTTCAGAAGAAAATTCTTATTCCTCGTATTTTCAGCCCTGTTTAATATATTGGCAGTTAAGATTTATATTTTCTTTAAAGCTTTTTTTGCATTAAATTAAGAGAATTTTGTTCATGAATTCTGAAGGTTTAATTAAATTTAGTTAAGAATGTATCAACCACTGTAATTTAAATGGAGTTTTGTTTCAATTATAAATATTTTATACCTTTTTTTAATATTTACCATTTATGGTACGTGTGTATTCTTTTGGCACATTAAAGAAAAAATGACATAATGACTTAGTTATATCAAAATTTTTCACTTATTTTTATAAATTATATTTTTACTTATAAACAATTCTGTACAAACAAACTAAATGAAAACGGTATAGCATTTGAAAAACTTCAAAGTTCAAATTGATAATATGTGTCTTTTTCCAGAACAACGACGATGTATAATGTCTCCTTGACTGTCAATAAAAAAATCTATGGTATTTAGTTATATAGAAATTATAAAATACAGCTAATAGCTTTTTTTTATTATTCTTGTGTAATTAAATAATTTATCAAATAAAAAAAATTCCTGAATGTGAAGATATGTCAAATATAGCAACATTCTATTACAAAGATTTAATGTCATTCTTCAAGGGATTAAGAACCTCCACTGAATATAAATTTGATATACTGGAATGAGTGTGGAGTTTATACTATTTTTGAACTATTTTTCCAATATTCACTGAAGAAAACTAGGTCTATACACATACACATAAGTAAAATGTGTACTTAAGATTATGGTAGAAGTCATTTTGAGAATATGTAATGGCCGATTTTTTGATAGATCGAAAAAAATACTTAATTCTCACGAGTATAATTTGTTTATACTTAATATTCATTGCGTTGAATTTTAGTCTTTTTAATCTAACTGTATTTTTTTTTTCAATAAATAGCGATTTTCTTATAAAAAGCTTGAACGCAGTGGACTCCCATGAATTTTTAATTTTACAACTATTTTACATTTTTTTACTTATCGCAAGCAAACAAATCTAAGTCAGTTTTTGCCACTATGGAAATATATGAATCGTCGTGAATCACTTTCTTTTTATATCTAACATTTTGTAAATCTCTGCTGGAGTGAGAACACAAGTGACTTTCAGCGAACCTAAGTACAATTAAAGTGCGAATTATTTATTTTCGTTACACGGTAACACAGCGGCCAAACTAACGAATTGAAGAAGGCAATCGACTATGTGACTCATTTCCCATGTCTGGTGGAGACAATGTAGTCAACTTTTATTTCTTTCCACAAAACAATCTCAAACTTCTTACGAAATTTACAAGCTCAGTCGACGATACGCACATTTAAAACCAAGAATTTTATTCGAAAATCCATAAAAAGCAGATAATCACAAAGAAAATTTCGTGTTTATTCTTTTGAATGTTTTTTGTAGGATCGTCCTTTATAATTGACTGTACGACTCTTCGAGGGTGGACTCGAGATGTTTGGAGCTTAAAATAAATGAAAACAGGAAAAAGAAGCAGAGATGAAAGGTAGCCTTCGATAACAAACAATTTACAAGTATTTGGATTTGATTATTAAAAAGTTTTCCACAACCAATTATTATGGGTTTCCGACAAGTATTGAACTTTTTTCACGTTATCATCTCTCCATGCTAATTGGAATGAACAAGACATTTCAAATGACAAATGGGGGATCGCTTGACTAAAAAATTGCTACAAGTTTGTAGATGAAGAATTAGAACTTATAAGAATATTTTACGAAATTAATCAAAGCTATTCGTAAGAATAACTTGTTAGATAAACTAACCTCTATGCCAAAAGGCAAACCCCTGGTCCTTAGTGACAAAATACATGGATATGTACAAAATTTGAACAATTAAAGTTTGATATTGGAATTCTATCAAGCGTTCTCAGTCGATATATTAAATAATCTCCAGTTATAATGAAACTGTATAATGAAATTGAATTGTTATTTACTTGGTAAAAAGCTACCTGTAGTAATGCAGCAGGACGTTATTTATAACTTGACCGTTTCCTTATTTTGACACTTTGAATGTCGGTAATGACAGATCAATTATCGAGTATTTGCTAGGTCTAACTTGATTGCTTTGTTTTCCTCAGTGTTTGGTTTTGATTGTTGATTAAGTGCGACAATTTGCTATCAAACGGTTTGTAACGCGCTTAAATTATCCTAAAAAAATTTGAATGATTTAAACTAAAGTAGAAATTTATTAAATATTATGTTTTTAAGGTGTTAACTGTTAATTCTTGGTGGAAAGACATTATATTTAAAAAAAATAAAACACAATTCATTTGTACCACACAAATGAATTGTGTTTTATTTTTTTTAAATATTAAATTATTTATAAATACAATAATTAATAATAGACTTAATTCATTTAATTAAATCGGAATATGTGTTTTTATCGTTTTTGTTTTTCCTATAAAGATGTAAAGGAAAAAGGGTATTAGTTTCATATAACAATATGAAAGAAGAGATAAAATACGCCAAATATTCATTTATATTAAATTTATTCTCGCAAATTAAGCTTTTTTCACTTTTATAACAAAATATGAAATTAGCGGGTTCAAAGTGGTGATTGCCAAGGCCATTATTAATTTTCAAGGGCTTTCGTTGTATAGCTGTTCTCCAAACAAGTGCTAAAAAATAATTTAAAAACAGTATTTAAGATAGCGACTGAGGGGGCTTGATGGAATTTCAATATCAAATTTCAATTGTTGAGACTTTGTACTTTTCTATGTATTTTGTCACTAATGGCGCGGGTTTCGACATTTCGTCAGTTCGAGTTCACTCGTGTGTTCGAATGCCTGAAGATGCTGAAAGGCGATACCCGGGTCGTTGGTGACGAAATACACGGAAAAGTACAAAATGTCAAAAATTCAAATTCTTTTAATACATGTTTGAAAACCATTACATTAATTCATAATCAAAATTAATAGATCTGTGCTATTTCCATTTTTTCCTACTGTACCCAAACCTGAAAGCTGGGCTATGAGTGGACGATTAAATAAAAAACTGTCTTTTTGTATCATGCATCTAATAAAAATGTTAAATTAATAAATTAAAAGTTTATATTCAACAAATTTAAAGTTTGTTAATTTAAAAATACGACTAATCACCTATTTTGAATACATTGTTCCATTTATAAACTGTTTGAATTTGATGATGGAAAACATGTCTAGCTAGTATGTTTCGTTTTTGGGTGTTGCCAGCTTTTAATTATTTTAGAGTACATTCCTCTGGTTTTATGCATGCATTATTCATGTCAAATCCCCATGACTAGCGAATGCCTATATGCCCCAGCTTCAAACCGCATCGATAATATTGAAAGTGTATGCTGAACAAAGGTGCCCGTTGAGCTGATTGTTTTGATAGTGGCTTCCAGCGGTATCTACTTAAAACCATGTTTGTTTAACATTTTAATGTGAATAAGCCAGACCACTGCTAAATAATCGCATGGTCAGCATAAAAACGTTTTTAAACATTATTAAAATCTACACACATATATATATATATATATATTTGTAACCGTCACTCAATGTATCCCTGGTAATATTCCTTTTAGGGTATGAAAATTTTTGATTTTATAAAATTTAACGTGATGTATAATTATTTGATAAAGCTTTTGAGTGACGGCAAATTTTAATTCAATTTAACAATGCTTAGGAAATTTACAATTTAAGTAAGGTATTTTATTGTTTGTGACATTTATATTATTGTATATTTCGGGTTGCTATGCCAACGGTCAACGACAGTGAGAATTAAACATAGTTTGTGTTGTGGTAACAATATCACAGATGTTTGACTAAGTAACTTAAGGCATCTGCACTAGTAACCTCCCGTTATTTTTCTTTAAATATGAATCAGCCTCAACATTAATCTTCAGGTCCAATACTTTTATTCGACTTGTGTAATTAGAGATATTTTGAAATAGATCTGCCGCCAAACTTTGCGGTGGACGGCTAGTGAGAAATTACTGTCGCCTGTTTCAGTGTGAGAGGTAGTCCGGTGTTTATGAACTTCGATAGCGTTCTATCTGTTGTCTCTGCTTTCGTTCATTGTTGGCAGCTCGTCCGTGTTGTCCGTCGTATTTATTCGTATCCCAACAAAATATTAAAGTACACTTAATTTTATATGTAACCATTATGTCGTGCTTCCTTCTTAATTTTTTAATTGAATTCGTATTTTTTCTATTATTAAAAATCTCGATTAGAGAAAATTATCGTTATATTATTGTGAGCCGCAGCAAATAGTGAATCGATGGAATTATGAGAGACACAAATACCGTCTAACATCTAGTAAAAATAGTATGTTACAAATATGTCAAATATAATTCGACTGTGTTTTAGCCAATTAATGTAAACTTAAAAAAATACGAAAATGGGTTAATGATTGGTTCTCATTTTAAAGAAGACAGAGCAGGTTTCAGTTAAACGATGTAAATTAGGAAAATAAATTAGTACTAATTTTTGGAAGGGAAACATCATTATACATTGGTTTTAGGTTTAAAAATTCTAACCAGGCCACTTGATGTAAGCCACTTGATGTAAGCCACTTGATGTAAGCCACTTGATGTAAGCCACTTGGTGTAAGCCACTTGGTGTAAGCCACTTGATGTAAGCCACTTGGTGTAAGCCACTTGATGTAAGCCACTTGATGTAAGCCACTTGATGTAAGCCACTTGATGTAAGCCACTTGATGTAAGCCACTTGATGTAAGCCACTTGGTGTAAGCCACTTGATGTAAGCCACTTGATGTAAGCCACTTGATGTAAGCCACTTGGTGTAAGCCACTTGATGTAAGCCACTTGATGTAAGCCACTTGATGTAAGCCACTTGATGTAAGCCACTTGGTGTAAGCCACTATTATATCGACACTCCCTACGTATAATCCCTTATCTGCAAACAGAAGAATTCACAGGCGTGCATTTCAAAGATTCATAGCGCAACAGAGCATATAATGTTTTCGATAAAAACAGTTTTTACTCTCTCCTGAACAATTTTAATTTTGAGGGTAACGTCAATTGGCGAAAACACTCTCGATATAAAAATAAATGAAAATCAATCATAAAATTCAAATGTACCTGCACGTATTACGTTCTATTTAGTAATTAGTTAACGAAATATAATAATCACAAGGAGAAATGTTTTCTTTAACAAACAAGAGAAGTTATATTCATAGTCAGCATTACATTCATAATAATGCTCTTTTAAGTGGTATAATTTTAAGACAAGAGTCTACATTTCGTGCTTTCTGCCCCATGTATTTTGACATTCCTTTTACAATCCATAGGACACGTCACATTAAAAAATGTAGCGAATAAACACAGAAAGTTTTAAATCTACTTTGGATAAAAAGACAATAACAATAAATATTTAAGCTCCATCTCTAACAAAATCGTTTTTTAAAACTAAACAACTTTGAAAGCTTCGTACATTTATTTTTATTTGAAGATAGATAGATCTGTTTAGTTTTGGTCTAATGTTTCGTGTTTCTTTTTTTGCACAGTGTACAAAACTCAAGTCGCATGTTCAATAGAAAACTTTACTTTTCTTTCACGATCTGTGATACCTTTAATAAATAGGTAAGGTGACCGAAACCATTGAGATTTGCACCGAAAATACTTTTTATAATAATCGTACTATATTTTATAACATGTTTTAATGAATATTCTCAGGGTAATATTGTAATAAATATGATGTGCTTTACTTGTATTTTTTTTAACACTATTGTAAAAAATATGTACCACTTTTATAATATATTGGTTGTCAAATTTGAATTGTTGAGATTTTGAACATTTCCATGTATTTTGTCACTAACGACCCGGGTTGAATTTCGACGTCTTCAGGCATTCGAGTGCACGAATGAACTGTTAGTGAAAAGTACATGGAAATGTAAAAAATCTCAACAATTTCAATTTGATATTGAAATTCCATCAAGCACCCTCAGTCGATGTGTTAAATTATTTAAATTATATTGGTTGATACTAAGACATATTATTAATTTAAATTTAAAAATGGCCATTTTGTAAACATCGTAAAATATGTGTCCAAATTTAAGGAAATAATTGCATTTTTTTCGAAGTTACCTTGCAGAAAGTCTATAATGTTGGCAACATTTATCATGAAAGTTTTCACATCGCTGAAATATACGAAACATTTGTATTACTATTCACCGGCGTCTTCGGTTATTGTGCAGTGCCAAGAAGTGGTTGGTATAAATAAGGAAACTTATCCGTTTAATGTGCAATTTCTATGGATGAAAGATGCTGGTGGAACAAACTAAATCATCAGGTTGCTATTTTAAAGACACATAAGATTACCAATGCGTTTCAAAATATACCAAAAAGAGTAAGCACTTTGTTTCGTGTTGAGTAGACAATCAAAATTAAATTTATAACCTAGTTTATGCACGTTGAAACTGACACACCCTGGTTTTTCTTAAGTATAAGTGTCATTAGTGTCCTGAACTGAAATCGGCCTGCGGCAAACAGCAATATTTCGCAGTATACGCTTTTTCTTGTTGCCAGGCGTTAAAATAGCCCTCGGCTTCGGCCGCTGGACGAGTCCATTTTTGCGGAAAAAAAGGTAGCTCCGACGGTGCAGGGAATTTTTGTTTTTTTTGTAGACAGTCGATTACGAGCTGCCGAGTCGGACGTGACGATGTGAACTGTTTGTTTTTGTGTTTTGATTTGCGTTGGATTTAACTTAAATTCGTTGTGTCATTTGTATTATAACTTAAAGTAAATTCAGTTGCTAAGTAAATGTAAATGTAGAATCAATTTTATGTGTTAAGATTTATATATTTGTGTAATGTTAAACCACTCTTGAATGGAAAATAAATAAGTTTTGAACCGGATCTGAAATGGTGCTTGTCTGAGATCAGCCCTTCCAGGACTCCGGATAACCAGCCGCTCGCCTCTCTCCGATCCGGGGTCTTCTCAAAACATAATATCATTTTTACTTGTTTCACATTAATAATGCTTTGTTTATTTTTTTCTGAGAGAGGTTAGGCTTTTTTTACTTATTTCAATCCTGATTTTAGAGAATAAACGTCGTCACCTTTTGAGCTGCGGCATTACAATTGTGTTTTAAGTTGCCATGAATTCAATACAGTTTGTGAAATTTGAGATAGTTTGTTTGGCAGTATTTACGATTATCAGTAAACATGATTTGTTATGTTTTAGCAGATCGTTTATCGATGTCACCTTAAATTCTTATTAAGAAAATTTGAGATTGAGAAGAATAAATTCATTATGTATACTTATTGTAGAAAGGTATCCGGGAATATCACTTGACACTAATCAAATGATCACCACTTTGATTGCGATTACCAACGGTAGAGAAGGCACAGAGACCTACATCCATAACAATGCGCTTGCGAGATGTTGTGCTCAAAATGGGTAGGTACATATGGGAAAGTGTACATTTTTTTTACTACATCTGCTCCCTACTATGAGCGTATCTCCATCATACGGTTCCTCCAAGATTCTCTGTCCCTGCTCCATCAAATATATCCTATAAATGGTCGTCGGCAGCCTTCCAGGGTGACGGAATCCATCCGGTTGGTAAAAGAGACAGGCAGGATTCAGGCACCCCTGGGGCTTCCACAGCACATGTCCAAGCCAGTTCCATCTTAGTTCTTTTTATTTTGGACGTGATAAGAGGCTTGTTTGCCCGTTCTCTTACCTCAAAGTTCCTGAAGTATTCGCCGCAAGCATCTGTACATGGTGAGGTTAAATTATTATAAATTCAAAAAGACACATAACACAATTTCAATTCCTTTAACATGTTGTTTTCTAATGTCAGTAGTATACAAGTAACTAAATTCACTTAATATAACTATGTCTGGCTATATGGCGATCCCTTTTAGGTACATATGAAAAGGTACTTTTATCTTCTGTCATAAGGGTAAATACTCTAGTTTTCTTAAGATGATCACAACGGAAGCGGAAACATTTGAGAGTTTTGTTACGTACCTTCACTGAACAGTAATTACGTCAAGCAAATATTTTGAAATTTACGTAAGCCTTTATCAGGGATATTAAATTTATATTAAAATTATGGCTCATTTATTCATATTAAATTCAACTGGCTTTGGTCACAGAAACACTTATTATTTTTGCTTAAGTATAGCATGGTTTTTTTATACCTTTTGCGTTTATAATCCATCTACATAATAAAAGAAAAAAATCTCAATTATATCTGCGTTCATTTTTTTTGCTACCATTGCTGTGAGCAGTCGATTTTAAAATCTTACAAAGTAAGAAAAGTAACAATATATTTTATTCTAATTTGGATTATTGAGATTTTGTACACTTCCATGTATTTTGTCACTAACGACCCGGGTTTCGCCTTTCGGCATCTTCAGGCATTCGAGCACACGAATGGTCTGTACTACAGACGTATACAGACGTATAATATCTTACCTCGTAAATAATATTTGTCGCATTTGTATCTTCTATATAAACGTTAGACACTGTTTACTGTCTCTCAGTTCGAGTCCATTCGTGTGCTCGAATGCCTGAAGATGCCGAAAGGCGAAACCCGGGTCGTTAGTGACAAAATACATGGAAGTGTACAAAATCTCAATAATCCAAATTTGATATTGAAATTCCATCAAGCACCCTCAGTCGATGTCTTAAATTATATTTTATTCTAATTTGAATTATGTAAGTAACGAATTAATTGAAACTAGTCTCTTTTGTCTAAGAGAATATTAACGTATATATGGTACTGATGACGGATTGATTACGTATTTCACAATCGTAGCTATCTAATTAATGTTTAATTTTTTGAATAATACTGGAATAACTATTCATTGATAATACAAAATGTATTTTAATACATTTTATATTTGATTAAAATTTATCTAGCATAAGACAATTAAAATAAAAATGTGCCACACGGTCGATTAATTATAATTTTAATTCTGACTATATTAAATATAATTCTCATTTTTGCAGATACGGCATTATAAATATGGAGTGTCGATATAATAGTGGCTTACATCAAGTGGCCGGGTCAGAATTTTTAAACCTAAAACCAATGTAAAATGATGTTTCCCTTCCAAAACGAAGTCAATTTAGTTTTATAATTTACATCATTTGGCAGAGACCTGGTCTGTCGTCTTTATAAGTAAATCCTATCATTAAATCATTTTCGTATTTTTTGAGGGTTTCAAAAATTGGCCAAAACACAGTCGATTATTTTTATAAGAATATGCTTCTAACTATTTTGCGCATACGGATTTAATCATATAAAAAGCAGTTTTAATGACGTTTCTCATTATGGAAATGTCAAAAGTTTATGATGTTTTCCACAAAAATGACATTATTGTTATCAAATGAGGCATACAAAAGGATCAAGCTAATACATTAGTGATGAATACAGCATGGGGTATAAATAAATTCTCGAAATATCTCGTCATTGATTTTGTTGACGTCACTCTATGAGTTTTATCAAGAACACAATAATGAAACATTTTGCATAGAGTGTTTAAAACATTGTATAGAAACAGCTGCATATTTTTAGTACACGACCGTAAATGAAATCCGTTGGAGTAAATTCTATGATATAGTGGAAGTTTTTATTCATTTCCAATCGTTTCCACTGCATAATGGAGCATCTCAGCAGAACTGGTTGATTATTCAGTCATATAGCTTCTGTTTATAAAGAAGGTTAGGAAAAACAAAATGAGCTATTTGGAGCAGTGAGTTTATTACTAAGTGGAAGAAATTGTGTACATCAGATATCTATTTCTTTGAACACAAGTCAAAAAGAGTGAGCGTTTTTAAGCATTGACCACTTGGCTTCATTTCCAGGGCTGGGTGTGGTGCACGGGTCGCATGTTTGATGGCCTGGTGCCGAACGCTGAAGTACAGGTACCTTTGATAATCCTCTGATCGCTGACTAAGCCATTGGATGTGTTTGTGTTTGAAATAGACTGATGCTTGTTTATAGAGCGACCTAAATTTTGACAGTGACTGCGAACGACCTACACACAGTCGGATGACTAAATACAAGGGGAAATCGTAAAGGGCGTATTACATGATCAGTAATATAAATTTTGACAAAGTTACAACGGTAAATTTTGTCTGTGATCAAAAAAACCTGATCACATTAATCGACATCTTTTTCATGGTTGATCAATAGCTTTTTACGGAGACATTTTTTTTTCGTTTACTGTTTACTAAGCTGCTAATATCGAAGTATAAAGCAAGCAAAAAAAAGGGGAATGTTAGGCAAAAAGTAAATGTAAATTAATCTTCATTTTTCCTCCAGTAGTTCAAAGAACCCCATAACTAGACTATTATTATCTTTGAAATTATCTTAAGGATTTCTTTCTTATCAAAACTTAGCCTAAAATTTATTTATTATTCTATTTTTCCTCTTGAAATGTGAAATTTCTAATGATTCATTAAAAGTCCCAAATGCCATAAATAATTGAATGAGATCTTAAGGCTATTGAATAAAATTAATATGTTTCACGACGATAAATTATCTATTGTTTTGATTAAACAAATAGCCCAAAAAAAAACAATAAACATGCGTGACAGCTACAAATATATTATATCTCGTTCTGGAGGAAAACACTAAATCGAAAAAATGATATATTGAGTTAGTTATATCAAAATGCTCCTTAATTCAAACTCTACCGTATGGAAGAACACACTTGTTTTTTTTTTATAAATTATGCTTTTTATTAAAAACGGTTTTGTTGTAAAAGGTAAACAATTTTAAACATTTGACAAACTTCAATGTTTAATTACTCAAAATTAGTATTTTTCAGTAAGTATCTTCTTCCAGAACAACACGAAATACCCCATAGATTTTATTTTATTTTAGAAGATGAAACAAATTTGTTCACTTTAATTATATCCCATAAACTGATTATAATTTCGTTTGTTTGTGAGTAAAATATTTTTTAGAGCTCAAATATTGAAATCACATTTTCGTTTTTTAAAAGACTGTTTATTCATTTATAATAATCGAATATTTATAATCATATACCTTTATAAAAAAAAATTAAGCATTTTGACTCATTAGAAGAATATAAATTAAATTTCATCATTTGACAGCGATAATGGTCAACGACAACCTTTATCAAAATACGATTTCATTTCAGCTCTATTTCTCTTCCTTTGATTTTCTTGTAGCAATAATTGGACTAAATTATCTTTGTAACAAAATGTCATCTGTTATTGCAGTGTTGCCAACATAATTGAGTTAATTTAATTTGTGCTGAGTAAACTTATAATTGATACGGATAGACGTTTGACCTAAAACATGACGCTTCGTTATTAATTTGTTACAAGTCACCCAGCAATTAATAACGACACAGTTTTTAGTTTATTTTATAAAATAATATCGTTTACGTAATAAAGTCTTCTACACTGTGCTTTAAAGCGATATTTTTATAATAAAAATAGAAGTTTTAGAGTATATTTAATAATTAATAAAATAAAACGATATAATTATAAAAATTTACGCTAAGTAAGTAAACTGTTGTCAATCAAAATTAGTAAGTTGTGATCATTATAAACCATCAAGTAATTAACAACGTGACACGGAAAATCAAACCCTCCTCTTTCACTGTTTTATAAAGATATACAGTGTTTTTAAATGTGATTTAAACATAACATAATTCGTATATGTTTCATTTCAGACAAAAAGTAAAAGACGGAAGAATTTGGTAGATCTAAAAGTTAGTTAAAAGGATGGGTAAGACGTGATGAAAGATTGGTACATCGATGTTTTTGGATAAGAATCAATAAATCGATTAAAAATACACGTATGGAAGAATCCATTCGAGGATTCAATTTCTTGACCGTTCAACAGAGTAGGATATTAGTCATTGGTGGCAAGGGAATTAAAAAATGTATTTAGACTATAATTTCCTATGCATAATAAATGATTGGTAGTCTTTAAAATAGAATGAGTAATTGTATAGTAAACCGTTTACTGTTTATATAAATATATATATTTACGATTGCTAAAGTACGTTTAAAAACGAACAAACTGGATAATCATATGTTTAAAACCAGCTTACAGTCATCACTTTTTAAGCTGTCAAAACCAACTCGATAATACAAGCAGAGTAAAGTTTCTAAAGCTTGAATTTATTATTTCTAGAAATGAAAAGCTTGTCTAGTGGATTGGCAAAACCTCTAAATGTGTTAAACAACTCGTCAGAGAAGAGAATAAGTGATATTAAGTTGTTCACTAAAACTCAAATACAAGCCGCTAATTAGTTTTTCTCGAGTATTAGAGATTCGCACCCTACAGCGAAGACCAAGCCAAAAGTTATACCCTCTAACTGGCGTTATGGCTTAGTAACGACATGCGAGCGACTACTGCAATGAAAATGTGACCTAAAACAGAAATTTTTTGATATTTATTTTTCGCTATTGAAGTTTTTTTACGTAAGATTATTTATTGTAATTTTTGGTAAAATTACTAATAGTTTAAATGACATATAAAAAAAGTCATCAATATCAAATGTGGATGGTTTAAAAACACAAAAAAATGTTAATATAGAATTGATTAATATAACGCGTCGACAATTTATTTTAGATTTCATTTAAGATTAGTCAGTATTAAGTGTAAAAAATATTCATTATACATGTATTATGTGTATAAAAGTAATAATTAAAGTTTGCAAAATCAATTGAAAAAAGAAGAGAGCATTTAAAGCGTGGAAGATTTTTTTTCACTAAGCGTCACTGATCTAATACAATATCGTTCCTGTTCCGGCAAAAAGCGTTAAGTCGAAAGAGACTTGTTTAGAGTTTGAATACAAGAATATTTATTATTTGTCAAGCAAAAATGAGTTTTCTGGAATCGTGTTATCGGTGGGCCTACTGTATTGCCTTTTCACGAACACCCTAAGAGTGATTTATGCCATTATAGTTGCAATGACACATTTAACATTCATTTGGCCAAACGAAAACAATGACCGACCTTAAGTTTTTGTTATAATGATAGATGAACAATGTATATCAATAAGTATTATGTACACCGTATAATGTTCAGCCGAAATCATCACTCGTCTATCGTGGAATGGATTATATTCCAAAACAATCAAGCCCAACTGAGCCCAACTTAGGCATGTTCGATATTACAAAGCGAAAAATAAAACATTGTATTCCTTAAACACGTTCCATAATCGAAAGAGTTAGTTTTCTCAGCAGACAACAGCAGGTTGTTTTTAGTAAGTTTCACTTTATTACGTCATAACATTTAATTGATTTCTGTTCAAAAATATCGCCAGCCTACGTCAGACTTTCAGAGGTCGCAATTCGCAAAATAGAAAAAAAATAATATCGGAAACTTATTCTATACCAGTATTAATTACGATCCGTTAAAGCAAACTAACGTTCGCTAATTTCTTTGAAAATTTCCCAATTTGCTATATTGGTTCACGTTAATTTACAAATTATTAAAAACTCACTATATTTTGATCAGATGATGGATTTTTAATTTTGTATCATTTTTGATTTTATATTTGTATTTATTGATTTGTAAGAGGTCGTTAACATTTTAATTGTACACTATTTAATTTCGTTTAAATATAATTTGTTTGATTATCTGTAAAATCGTGTTCACGAACCAACTGTTTTATATACCTTGTAATTGTTAACATTCAATTTTATATAAATAGCCAGGTTGTGATTTTATCAGTTGATAATGCTCGTCATGAGTGACACGGTGATCATTATAAATGTGAAGTAAAGAAATAAATTATGTTTTATTTTTTAAAACAAAGTACACTTATCTTCAATTGAAGCTTTATGATGCAAAGCACATGCGGGCAAAACGTTTAATTAATATTTTTTAATTAATAATTTTCTATTTAAAACAGCTAATTACAGGTTTTTAAACGAGTAATCATTCAAATTTTTATTTCAATATAAGTGTAATGGATGTCGATAAAAATCGTTCTTTTGTTTTATTTAACCCCTTAGACGCCCGTGATGTATGGTATACATCGTGTGTATTCGATGCTCACACGCTAGTGACAGATATTTTCGGGTATTTTAATCAACCATTTTTTTCTTCAGTTTGATATTAGAAGTGACATCTGTGTCCATGTTTTGGAAACAGAGAACAATGATAAGTCTAATAAATTGCGTGAATAAAGGGATTGTCATTGCTGCTGTATTTTAGTATTTAATATATATTATGCCAAATTAACATTAAAACATTATTGTATCAAATAATACATCAAACACTTAACGTGTTGGTGATAATAATAGTGTAAAATATTTGTGTTACAATAATACAAAATATCGTAAAAATAATATCTGTCGAGAAATTAATGGATGTATGGTAATCATGCTGTATAAACTAAATATATGTTTTAAAATACAATTTTAATTGCATTGATTTGTATTTTTTGATTACAAATAAATCACAACAGGACTTATCATTTCGACCATGAACAGGGACTATTTTATATAAACAATGCAATAACATCCTCTTAACTTGGTGTAAATTGTCAGTAAAATCGTTTGTGTACTTTTAAGAAATAAATTTGTTGCTAAACAAACATGTATATCGTACATATTATGTAAATTAAATTTTGATTTATAGGTGAGTGAGATTAAAAAGGAATTTGTGTTTATAAGAAATAATTTTAGCAAAATAAGTCAAATTCTTCTTATCAATAATAATTTTGTGAAATCGAACATAAAAAAATAGGTATTTTCATTACTTGTAACAATTGTAAAAAGTAGATATATATATGTATACATCATCGGCGTGCGGTGGAATTATCACTATCTCTATCGCACAACCTAATTTGTGTATGAGCAAGAAGGATACAAGAGGATGCGCCGCATGCCCTTACATTTCGCTTGCATCTTCACTTTTCATGTGATTGAACGAGAGAGATACGCACGCGCCTGATATACATGTCTTTCCACTAAGGATTGATATTGAATAATTATAAAATTGTGATTATCAGGTCATAAATTTATTCTCTTTGGTGACCAATACTGTTGTAGTGTCGACGGATTCTAATCCCCGTACGGAATATTTCATAAATCGATTTGAATTACGAATTTGTATTGAAAGACATGGATATCTGTGATGTTCATATAATCAATTCTACAAGAAATCACTTCTGTTGAGATGCTCGATGCTTTCCGCTTTTAATTTGAAGAATCCATATTTTTCAAATTAAAAGCGGACGGAGGTGTAAACTCCAATTTCATCATTGCATATTGGGTATATTCTTGCGAGACAGGCGCGTTCTGTACTTTGCGTTGGTGTATCCATGTTCTTCTATATTAAATTCAGTTGATTCTTATTTCATGTAATCCATTGCATGAAACACTAAACTAAACTATACGATACTAAATTAATAATAATAAAATTTAAAACATAAAACTCAAAACGTTAATAAATACAAGGGTGTATTTAAAAATAAATGATTTTTGATGTTGAGATCAACAATTATGCATAAATCAGGTTTATAATAGCTACATACAGAAAACATTGATGGGTCACATGTGGCCCTCCGGCTGCAGGTTAAGTATGGCTGCTCTAGCCCATTGGAGATATATACGGGAGTTTGTGTTTGCAATGCTTTACCATGCACAAAGTTCTATTTGGTAACGAAATTTGATGTCTTGTAAAGCAAACTATAAAAGATATATTCCAACCGCAATATTTATTTGAAGGAAGACAATATATTAATTTGTCTGACAAGAAAGATAATGCGAAATAAACTGAAAAGTTCCACCTTCATCGCGTGCGAGGGTGGCGTTGTATACTTTTAAACAGGGCTGCGGAGTCTTTTTTATAAACTAAGTATTGTATTTTCCTGCATCAACGGCTAGAATGAATCTATGCAGATCTGAGAGACAAAGTATAATATTTCCATCTCTGATATTTTTTTTATTTTTTGTTGGAATTTCTCTCAATGTACCGTTTCATTTGTATGTATTATTACCTAATTATTTCAACCTATATATTAGTATGCAATTGATTTTATAACCACCAGATGTAATTTAACATTAAAAAAAATCGGGTGTCACTGTTCTACGCCGGAGTCGCGTTTCTAATCACAGTCCTGAAATATTTATTTACAATAAGTATGCATATATGTTTTATTTAAAACACTTAAATATTTTTAATCAATATTCTAATTTCCTAGGTTAGAAACGGTCTACAGGTTTCCCATCCTTTATATAAACACAAGTGAATATTCATTTTACGTTAAAAAAATCAGAGTTGGAGTCGGATTGTAAGTAAATGTTGTGGCCGTATTTATTTGAACGTCTTTACAGCCCTGATTTTACCAATCTTCGTGAGATGTGAGACAAGTACTTTAAAGGAAAACATAATTTTTCATGAGCCTGCATTTCCCACCGGGTCTGCGCGCTAACGCTTACGGCTGGCTCGGGACCATATTTAACGCTGAAAACTTTTCGGCTCGATTCCATGGAGCAAGAAAACTTTATATTTTTTTAATTTAGTCAATTTCGTCCGTCGGAAAACATCATGCACCAAATTTATATGAAGAATAAAAATAATTAAAAATGTTTTTATTTTGCCAATAAACGGAGAACATGCCCTTTCAAATGAGTCTATTTCTCAGTCTGCTTCAGTATGGAAACGTGGAACGTTTGAAGACCCATGGTGGATCATGTTAAAATAATTGTGCTTAAAATAATTTTGTGACATTTTTGCCATATCGCTTCAATAAAACTTTGTCTATATAGGTTAAGTTTTACCAAACTTAACATTTTCTAAATTTGGGACTTCATATGTATAATGAAATTACGTTTTCACTTTTGAAGAAGACTACCTATCATATTAATAAGGTTACATGTAAATATAATACGTTAAATTAATGGGAAAAAATTTAATTATATTTCATGTACGACGCGAAGCTACAAGGTCTCAGTTAAGAAGTTTGACAATTTTGACATTCTAATGAAAGTTTTAAAAATTAGTCACTTAATATTTGAACATTTTTTTCGCGACTGTCATATCAAGTCAATCTGAGTGGTTGAATTTCGAAATAAGATTAATGTCATATTTTTTAGGACAAGTTTTGCATATCTTTTAATTTGATCATTCAAAAGTTATTCGATCAAATAACTTCTTTAATATGATAGAAATATTTTTTTATCTTATCATATCCCCCTTAGAGCATATGGACATTTAAAGAAGTGTATATACGGTCACCATTTGAAAAGGAATAGCTGAGAAAATAAAGTATTTGAGAAAATAAACTCGTTAAAAAGAAATGTTGTGCGGCTGTTTAATATCCAATTCTCATTTAATACTTTCTATAAGAATGTCTTTTAGAGATTTAAATATATTACGTTCCAAATTAAAAGTAGAAATATATATTTCAGCATTATAACCTACTGAAGCTAGTACGCCTTATTTACTTTTAAGCATTGAATAGGCAAGTAGGATATTTAGAACTGTATTTACCTGGTAGTTAATATATGTATAACAGAATGACAATACATAGAGTTATAGCTGATAACCAATGCGCCATATATTGCGCTTCTAATAATATTTTTTATAAAATCTTATAGAAATCAGCAAAGCTAATAAAAGTAAAATTTGTAATGCTTATCGTTGAGAATGAGGAGGATATGGGTGGACTCTACCTAGAGAGATTAAAAGATACCGGGTGTCAAAAGTTTTTAACGACTAGAGAGGAAAGAGAGAGAGATCCATAAAAAAATGTCTGCAGGAGGTTTGTGAATTCGACCATGGATCCAAATGGACCATAGCGTCAGCCAAACAAAATCAGTGTTTCCACCTCTCAAAGAAAATAATTGATCAAACTTTGAGCTTAAGAAAGTATTTAAAGCTGACCTTTTCAATTTTATTTGATTTAAGAGGTAAAATTTGAATCTCTCACATAAGTAGACATTATATTATCGTTTGTCGCGCTCATTTCCAGTAAGTCAACTAACGCTGTTGCCTTATGTTTTATATGGTATATATTTTTTGCGTCGTCAATATAGTGGCCGTCGTTTTGTTGGGGGCATCGTCGTAATGGAGAATGATATCACTTCTCCACTATCTGACGTCTGACGCGCCGCGCCAAGAAAGCGACGAAAAAATGATCAGTTATAATTTTTGGCCTCGAGGAAAGTTTTAGTCATTTATCTTTTATGACGTTCGACCCGAGAAGAAGTTTAAGTGTGCGGTAAATCATTGAGTTGCCTCCGCGAGGGGTGTGGAAAAAGTGGCGCAGGGAAAACGCATAATAACTGTATAATAAATTGATGGATGATACGCTATTAAATATTGCCGGGGCGGGTGGTAAGGGGCTGGGGGAGTGAGAGTGTAATCCGATGAAAAGATAGAGATGCCACGCGATAGCACGGTGGATAGCGAGGAACTGTCAAAGCTATCCACTTTTCATTGCTACGTTTTTAAATCATGATTTTTACCGGTTTTACCAAGAACCTCATCTTTGATGAGGTCACGTTTATAATCGTGATTTCCTCAGGAATATAAAACTACGCTTTTATGGTATCAAGACAAATTTTTGATGGAAAATATTATATTAAAATGTTATTAAAACAAATAAACATTTTTTCATTGATTTAAAGAGATTTTTCTCAGTAAGTAGATAATCACTTTCGAAATGACATATGAGTAAATAAAATTTTCCCATCCAAAAAAACATTTAAATGTACGCTTTTGTGAAGTTATTATTAATATAATTGAACATCTATTTTAAGAAGATTTTGAGAAAACAATCAAATTAATTAAATTAATCGAACTTAAAGGAAGATACTTATAATGTGAAAATCATGGATAGTTTTTCATCAAAAGATTTACGATAAGCGATATAAATTATAATAATTAATATTTTTTGAAATATAAATTCTGTTATTGTTTCTTATGAAGAGTACAGTCTTCAGTTATTGCGCGTATACAATTGTGGCGTAGCGCTACGGATGCCTAAACTGCTACGACAGCGTCATAATTAATCTAGAAGTTACGCCTACCGCGTCGTAGACAGTATATAGTTCTGGGTGCGTTCCTGACTCATCTAAATAACTCCACTGTGATAATTAATCAAATCTAATCAGTAATTAATGGGTAATTAATAGACGATTAGCGTTATCATTGACACCACAAGGCCGCGTCAGATGTCAGCGATCTTATGTAAACATTGTTGGACGCATCTAGAGAGATGTTATTGTCATATGTATCTACATATTTAGATTCATATGCTTGTTGGTATTTCTTTTATTACTCTCTTTTTACTTATAATCAAGGTCTCGATAGAAATAAAATATATTACAGTGAACATATAAGATAGATCTTTATCAGCCTTGAAAGCGATGAAAATTTTATAGTATACGAATGTTTTCGATTTCAATTATAAACAAAATATCCTACATTAAAATATGTAACCTCATTTTACTGTTCAATTTAAAAATAATACGTTCGTGATTACGTGAAATGTTAACTAATAATAAGTATGATATCCATTCAAGTATGAAAACTATATTACATAATTTAATACATCGACTGAGGGTGCTTGATGGAATTTCAATATCAAATTTGAATTATTGAGATTTTGTACACTTCCATATATTTAGTCACTAACGACCCGGGTTTCGCCTTTCGGCATCTTCAGGCATTCGAGCGCACGAATGGACTCAAACTGACAGACTTATGTTACATAAGGATGTTACGATTTATTCATGAGACTGAAACTACAAATAGCTACGCATATTCAAAATATTTATTTAAAAAAATGAATCATTTACTCTTCCGTAATACAAATATAATAAAAATGCACAATAATGATCTTCAAACTGAAAAGATCACAACAGATACCATACTCACATACCTTGACTTTTTTCACTATCAATGTTGTGTGGTGTCGAGGTAGACGACGAACTCTGACTTAATCAGAATGGAAGGTAATGAAAATCCCCGAAAAATGATTACTATTTATTACTCTTACTATTTTTTTTGTGACTTATTTGTTAAAAGACGTATATAATAGAATTTTTTATTGTTGTATGTTTTTTAAAATATATTCAGTATAATTCTACTTTAAATATCAGTCAGAAAAAGTGCGAGAAAACGAACTTGTTGGTACATTTAAAAAATCTTTATAGAATCGTTATATTCAATAAATTGCGAATTCCGTCATGATCACTTTCTTAAAAATACTTTGTTTTATGATTATGTCTGAGACATCAAATCTCGATAATCTACAAAAAACCCTGATCTAGTCACGGCGTAAAGAAAATAAAAGCATTTCTGAAAAACAGCTGTCAACTCTTTGCTAGACAGGCTTGAAAACTTTACTATTTTCATTTAAATAAAAGTGCAGTAGTGTAAACAAATACTTTGAGAGTGCAATTATTAAAAAAAAAAATTATCACGACGTTTTATAATTTTGTGCGACGAAAAACGATTAACAATTTTCCCGAAATAACAGAAAAACCTACTAATTCCTCTTAAGACATACCTGAAATTATTAGAAAACCATTAAAGGGGAGTTGTACCGCTGCGATAAAAAGACAACTTTCAGAAAAAGGTGTAGTCTGAGCAAAGAGATATACGCTTTAATTTAAACCTTAGAGCTGACAAAAATGTTACCTGATGATTCCATTAGATCCCATCACCAGCGCGACAAAGACATAGACCTACAAAGCATCACGTAGAGTATTCAATGGATCTCCAGGACCGCCCTCGCAAGAGGTGTGAAGACAATGTTTAAAACGATAGTAGATTGGTTCATCTGTCGTAGCAGACGGAAAAAGCTCTGAATATAGGTGGTTGTATCAATTGTGCAGCCAGCCATAGATCTGGATTGTCTAAGTAGGAATTATTTCAACCGAAAATGCTCACCCAAGTCCAACCAGTGTTGACCGTAATATAATGTGCTGAAATAAGTTCTTTAAATTGCACTTTCTTAATAATGTCAGTGGTATACTAAACGGACGTTCTGACTTTATTAGAGTTGCCACATTATAACTTTGCACTCTAGCAATAGGATCTAGAATCACGGGATACATACACGACCCTAAAATTACAAGATCCATGCATACTATTGCACTGACATGCTCTGTGTATTATACACAACGCGTATCCGTGTTGTAAAAAGTGCAAATTTATAAAGCGTGTACTCTAAGATAAACAGTAGATCATATTAAATTTGTTAATATACCATACATAAAACAAAAGCAGTATAACAGCCGCGGTTGTAAAAATAAGGTATGGTATAGCTTACAAATAAATAACTTAGTTACATAGTATTTAATGATGTCAGTAACTCTGTAAATGTGTAGGTTATGTTGGCGTAGACTTTCCTCAACCACAGAATGTTGCTAAGCGTTCATGTGCTCTGCATCAATGTCTGAAGGTATTCAACAAACTTTGGAAAGCTATCTATCAGAGGAGTAACGTGTGTACTCTACGCGCAGGGATTCTAATACCGGTGTTACCAAAACCGGGATCCCGGTGTTTTTTTAATACCAAAAATATTTTACGGTACAAATATTTAAGGGTTATAAATAATTGCAATCTGTGTGAGATAGTTAGTTAGACACTTGGTAGACTTGAACTTTTAATTCGATAGTTTACACTTTAGATTAGATAGTATTAACTTAGCACACCCAAACTTTGATTTTAATAGTATCCACTTAGTCTCGGATTGTTTTAATAAAGTGAGTTAAGTTTAGTAGGTTATTTTAGGGTTGGTCTGGTTTGGTTCGTGTAATGTATTCTAATGCGTGGAGCAAAGACAATATAGGCGGCCTAATATAGGGTAGAGTTTCGACAAGTATTTTCATTTCATTACAGCTTCGTGCAACTATCGATTTCAAAGTGTTAAAACTATTTAATCCATGTGAAAATATTTTTTCGTAAGTGTAATATATTTCGTCAATGTTCAAATGTATTTTATTATGTGGGATCACTTTATTTTTAGTAAAAGAATTTGTTTTTTGTGGAATGTATTTGTTATAAGTGAAAACTATTATTATGAAAGTAAATATGATCTAAGCAAAGGTGTATTTAATTGTAAGCCAATATTTAATAAATGTGTGTCTAACAAGCTTTATTTGAGAACAGCATTGTCTGCAACCATGCGATGAAGATTGACAGATTCCAGCATTGATGAACTGTATTTTTAACGCATTTTAAAGTATTTATATAAAGATGTATTTTTAAATAACAGATTGTAATAAAGAAACGAAATACCGATATGCCGATCCCATAGGTAATTATAATTATTTTTCTTACTCTAATCATTAACATTTATTTTTATAATAACGGTTTTGAGATTTTCGATACCACTATTTAATATGAAATACCGGTAATAATAATATATATTGCAACTCCTATCTAAGCGATATATAATAGTACATATATGGCATAGTTATTTACCCGAGTGCTCGTCATTACCCGTTAGAAATATCAATTTTAATCCATCACTTTTAAGGCCAAAGGAGACATATTGAAATATGTTTAATATATTTATAAAAGTAAAAAGTTTGTAAAACTTTTTCCATGTTATCGAAAATATGTTAAGCAGAACTGAAATATGTAGAAGCACTCGCTGAGCGAAACCGGTCATTGTTATTAATATGAAACATTAAATAAACACTGCGAATTCGAAATGTCATGATTTATTTACCAACGATTTATAATTTGCAGACTTATGAATTTAGAGATGGCACCTGGTGTTGACAAAATAAAGATTGATAACCTAGTTATTCCGATTACTGTGTAATATTGTTTCATTTATTTCCGTTCGAATTGTTCACCTTTTATGACAAGTAGTTATTAATTGAAGTTGGTAAGTCTTCACGCTCTCTATGCTCAGTCAACGATTAAATTTCCTGCCCCCCATTAGGTATTAGAAACATTTCTATAACTCCTAATCATGAATATAAATCATATAAATTATCACGTGCAAAAAATGTGGTGAATTATATTATTACGTTTTTTTTATATTTTTTCACTGTTTCCCTATGAATAAAAAAATATTGGAATATTTAAATATAATATTTTTGTAATACTAGCGTTTATAGTAAAAGATCAAGACGTGTTTTGCTAAGCCACAAAAAGAGACCAATTTTGCAATATATATTACACATTCAATTTTCTTTTTTCATTATCATAATTGTTTTGAAAAAAAATATCTGCCATAAAAGCTGTTGCACCAAATATCTTGAAATTTGGAAAATCATACGAAGTAAACTCGACAAAATTTTTTATAAGTTACTCACGTCCAAAATCATAAATTGACATTACAGATATCGAAATTTGATATTAACCTTGCTGGGACATGAATCAGGACCCACCAAATTACTAGAGAAACACTCTAGACCACAGAGGGAAACAATGTTATCTAGCTACTATATTTGCTAAGTAAATTCCAACTCGATTAATACATTATCTTTTAGAATAATAAACAACGCTAAGCGAAGGAAGTCTGGGAGTAAATAATGTAGAGGTTTCCGTGTATTAATTTAAATGATAAATGGACTATTTATTTAGACCCCGCTGTAGTTTTTGTCGTAATTATAGCGATGATTAAGCTGGTTTTTATTATAAATAATGACTCCGTCAAATATATGATTTTTTTTAGTAAAACACATTGAGTATAGTAGAGCGACGATTTATAACACTTTGCGGAAATGCGAAATGGCACCATTATAAATCTAAACTTTTGACTGAGCCCCGCATTTTACGTCACATGTAGCGGCGGGAAAGCAACAACATTGGTGAGCAATATGCGGCACGCGAAACTCTTCTTGGAAGTGTAATTTTTTGAGCTATAAACGTCTTCAAGGTGTATGATATGAATATAAAACAATATAAATAAAACAGATGGATAATAAATGGGGAACATTTTGAGAAACTAAATAACAAGCAGTTCTCGTAAAACATGGTCTGTTAAGATAAACTCAATTGCGAGTCCATATGAAGATTGGGAGAAGAAATGATTACATCAAATATTTATGTGGGGGAACGAATAAATACGATGGCCAATACGGACGAGCTGACAACACTTAACATACCTACAGAATGCGTCATACCGGACACCGCGGCGGGCGATAGACAGAACGCGATCGAACGTCATAAAAGCTGGGCTACCTAACTCTTCTGAAAAGGCAACAATAATTTCTCAAATTTCTCATGAGCCGTCGACGGCAATGGTTGGCGGCGAATCAATCGCAAAATGTTAAAATATCTGCAATTACAACAATTCCAATAAATACATTCCAAAATTATTAATCAAAAATTGCATTTTAATAGCATTATTGACCTTACAAGAAAAAAACGAGACTCCGATGAACTCCGTTCGTAAAATATCGATTAATTAATCTTTTTTTTTGTTGATTGGCGCAACATCAGACATATTTGTATACAATTCATATTTGTTTGGACTTTTTAAATGGTTGACAACAACTAAGCTTTAACAGCTAGCTACCTTCCTATTGTCAGGGCTACCAGGCGTCCCGATTTAACATTGACCGACGCATTCATTGTTCCTGAAAATCCCGATTTAATAATAATTGTATTTGTAGAAATGTGTGTATTATAGTAAGAAATACTAACATAATTTTTGTTTATAAATACTCTTACCTTTAACCCTCAATTACACAATCGAATGCAATATGCGAAAGAATGTTATTTAGTCCAATGAGTGTAGAAATAAATTATTGTTATTAACCGATGAAGCAGAATTACACAACATTTTAAATAGAATTATAATGATTTTAGCAAAAAAAATCTCAATACAGGCCTTTTGACACAGAAAAATACTTATTATAAAAAACCTTTTCTTCTATTAAAACTATGTGATATATTACGTTCTGTATATATATACAGAAGGAAGAAAGACGGCTTGGGAAATGAGTCGATTACTGGTGACTCGCGAATCGTTAAGAAAGATTCGTTCATTTGAGTCGCTTTGTTGAGTGTGCTAACTAATTTTTTCTGTTTGCTGTCGCTCATTTTGCCGAATGTAGTTAATATCTATGACTTTTGAATCTAAATACATAGTTATTAAAAACGATTTCATATTATATATGCAATTGCGACTCGCGAATCGGATGAAAAATCTGTGAAAGGTAGTAAATCGTTTCAATTATCGTTTGTCAACAACAGCTCCGATTAGTGAGTTGCGATACCATGTTGTTTTAGTATTACAACGTTTGTTGAGCGGTTCTTCCGATTCTCGATTCATTCGCAACTTTCGTTCACTTAAAAGAACGACGTACGTGTAATATGCAGTATGTACTTACTTGCACATACTGTCGTTTCAGAAATTAAATGAGACATTTTTATTAATCTCTCCTTTTTTTCGATTGTTGTAATCAGCGATTTTGAATATCTGGCAACCCTGCCCAGAGCCTACGAGTATCTAAACTTCGGCTATTACATGACAAGTCTATAGTCAAAGTCAAAATAATACTCGGCCATTTATTGACACAGGCACTTATTGTACAACATTATAATAAAAAATATTATGTTGTTAAGTTGTAAGTTGAAATCTTTTTATTGTTAGCCCCATATTATACAATATTTATGTATTTTGTATGAAGGAGTAGGGCGCTGTTACTAGGAATGAAACATGTTTCGCATCATTAAAAAATATATTTAGACTGAATAGATCCTTTAATTATTATTTACAGATTTGATTATTATTATTTGCTTAGTAGATGCGAATCATTTAGATATTAAATAATTTCATTTCAATTTAAATAATATTAGAAGGTTGACTTTAGGATTTGCATTGAAAGTATAACTAACCATGGCTTACTACTTATAAATAAATAATAATATTTTACGAAATAAATGCATAATTCGTAATAATACGGTTATAAATTTTAATATTTAATGTTAGAGCGATTTGTCAAATGTATTTGAGAGAACAGTTTTGAAACAATACTACAAATCAGTGACACTCAGGAGAAGTGGTGTATATGTCAAAAAATGTGCTGTTTTTCAGAAGAATTTTAAACTTGAAATTTGAATTTCAAATCTTACTTGTTGCTTTACCTTACGTGTTGCTTGATTTTGTCGGCAAAAACATAGACGCCACTCAGCAAGAGAATAGGTTCATGTTACAGACTCAGACAGCAATAAGGTATAAGTCACATAAGGCTTTTATTTTAACAGTTTTTCTGTATATTTTTGACATATAACAAAATAAAATATCGAAAACGGGTTTGAGCAATTCCTTTTCATGACTTGTATTTGTTCTCCTGAATAGAAGGTTGGAAATCTTAGAAATCTATGTAATAAACTCATTTTAGGAATTTTGCTGACATACACCCACTTCCGATATAGAAATAACTGATCACAGTGGTCATTGGGTATGACTTAATTATTTTTTAACCCCCCTAAATGGATTTTGAATCGATTTATCGATTTAACAGTTTGTATTACAAGGCACCGATGTCAAGAACGTTCAAATTCATTTGTTTTTTTCCAATTTTTAAGTGGGAAGTAGCTTTAATTATAAGGTATCAACTAGTGCAGAGGAAACTTACCTTTTTCCTGTCGGAAGGCCGCATTCATTTACGGAACATAAATAAAAATGTATGTACATTATTTTGTAAATTAAAACAATGAAGTATTATTTATTCATGTATTTGTTTATTTCAGTTAAAAGGCCCTATGTGGCCTTAAGGCCGCAGGTTTATCACCCCTGAACTAGTGTATTTCTAATCAAAATACTTATACACTGATAGATATATCCTAAATAAGTTTGACTTATGTACACGGTTTTACAATTATCGCACGAAATTATGTGTTGTCATAAGGTATTTATTCGAAAGAAAATTATTTGCGCCAGTTGTTAATTTTATAATCAGCGCGATATGACCAAGTACCGCAAAGCCCCTACGCTATTGTTTCCAAATATTGATCGAATATCCGTGTTTATATTTGAAACAAACACGACTCTAATAATTGTACAATTAAACAAATGTGAATGTTATTTTATATTCCCCAATTAACTATAGCACATCATCTACCATACAAATCAAATCAAGTGAGTAACACAGCGTTAATACAAAAGTTTCATTGAAATGATTTTAACTAACATGGGAACGAACAGTAAATATTTTGAATTGATTTCAATGGATTTACATGCTTTAAAACTAGTTAAATTACCGTCTTAGTAAACTCTTATTGAAGGCGCTGTATTTCTATGAGGCACTTACCTATTAGTCAAACAGCTTCAGTATTAACAATCTTACATCACAAATAACTCGTGTGGTATTGTAATTAATTGCTTCTATATTAAATTTATGAATATACATTTTTAGAATATATTTGAAGTTCGCACAAATTTTATAAACACAGCTTAGCATTGATATATGACAAGCCACAGATTGATACAATCAATATAAACTTAGATGCTGTGAAACAATCATTGCTATTAGAAAGTCATTTTTTGTATAAAACAATAATTGGTTTGGAATAAATTTCGTTTCACAACTGCTCAAGATAAATGCGCGATGGTTATTGGAATCAATTTGAAAGTGGTACAGCCAGTTTATGAATATTTTCAACTTATTTTTAGATACAGTTTTTTCATTTTTTGTGAAATAAAGCAATGTTTTAATTTTAGGTAGGAAGCATAGCTGAACAAAATGGTTTTGTAACGTTAAACATGTTACATAGATGAAAGCTCTGCATCTGATATCAATTGTTTCACTTCACACGAATATTTATTTTCTCCTTTGTAAACGGTATCTCAAAGACTACCTTCTATAGGTTATATTAGCGTTTCAAATATACACCCGATGACCAGTGGCTTTCCAGATCAATGAGATCTATCTGCTTGGATGAAGATACAGGGAGGATTGAAGTTCCGTTGAAGCATTCACGGTAAGTGTTTTTTTCATTGTTATATTTCTTGTATATGAATAATTAACTGAACCAAGCAATGCAATATCAACGCACAATTGAACCGTGTAAGTAGTTGTGATTAATTGTAGTTATAAAAATGAATCATTATTATAATTTTCTACGATATTTCTATTCGATAAAAAATATTTAAAAATAAAAGCATTAATTTTCAAAAAGCATTATAGTTTTTTTTTTATCTACATTGCATTAGAAGCTAAAGCTTTATGAATGTGAAACAAAGTTTAATACCACTTCTTACGTAGGTTTTGTACAAATATTATGTAAAATATAAAGACTAAGGATGAATTTCAAAAGTTTTTCAGTATATCTGGCTTTTCGTTAAAAACCATTATAGAGGAGTTTAGATTTACAAGTTTCAATTGTTCAGCAAACATAGATGATCTATTTTATGTACAACGCGCAAACAGTAAAGACAGTAATGTAAATTGATTTTAATAAAAATTACCTGGCTGATGTTGAAGCCACCTTAGCAGCGTCTTGGAAGTGTTATAACACTGGTGTTTGTTTACCAGATGAAAGTCAAGCTGAAAAAAAACCAGAATAAGATTATCATAATATTTTGAAGGACAAACTTACTTTTAGTATAATAATATACGGGTGGATAGGTAATCCTTGAAAACAGACGAAATCTTTAGAGTAATATTATAATCAAGAGATAAAACAGCTTTGCTAAAAGAAAGAAGTTGTTGAGTTTATTTTGTCAGAAAAAGTTTTAAACAAAATATAGCTCGCACAGTTTTTTGGAAATTTATCCCTGCTTTACCCTTTTGTACGCACGTCAAAGAAGTCGCGCTTGAAAATTGATCGTTCCTCCGAGTATATTATATTTAATATAATAAAATAGAGCCGCAGGCGAAATTTCAAAATAGCCACGTACAATTTGACATATGATATTGTTTTCGTAGAAGTGTTTTGTAAACAAAACCAATTTGGGATCATCACATCATCTTTTTCATTTCAAAACGTTTTGAGTTACAGCAAAAAATGAAAAAAAACAGAATTTTTTGTATTATTATACAACAATTGAGCATAATATTTTCATACAAATATTTAGTATTCTATTTAAAAGGCTTGATGAAAGACATCGTTAAGTTTATTCGATATTATTTACCATTAATAATTTTTCATATGATGAATAATATTGTGATTCAGGTTTTTTTTGGCGAATTTTTGGGTCATTAAAAAGAATAATGAATTGAAACAGAAAGCGGTTTTATTAAAAAATGATTAAAAGTCTGTAGATGCCACAAGTTGACGGCAAGATATCTAATCACGCAGAAAATATTAATTTGATAAAAATTTATTTGTGTGTTCGTAATTTTGATTATCCTCTAGCGCAGTGTTTCCCAAACTTGTCTTGCGATGAAACACTTTGCACACCGACAAATTTTAACGGAACACCTTTTTTTATTTTTCTGTATACATAATTTCAATATGAAGTAAATCATGTTTGAATTTGTTGCAGCCACAGCAGCATATAAAACCATTCAGAGCTTTTTGCGGAACATATTTTGGGAAACCCTGCTCTATCATAATAAGCATGATAAAAAATATTAAATACAAATTGCAACAATACAGCACCATACCGAAAAAATACGAATTGACACTTTCGCACTTGCTTAGTCACTTATTGTATCCTGCGTATCGTGAAATACTTTTTGGCTATCAAATTTAATCTAATCTATCAGACGCCGTTCCCCATATAAAATTGCAAATTTATCTACAGTCTCAATCTTGGCTTTGGATGAGATCAAGTCAGTGTAGCACATCAAGCCTGTGTGAGAACCGACCTTAGCAAACAGCCTTACTGTGATTGGCGTCTAGATGATTGTAACTACAATTGCATTCGGATATAAAAAGCTTTAACGTTGACATGAATTTCAGAAAAGGTTTTGGCAATAGGTATATCGATTAACCTTTACTCCCTGACGGTAAAAAATAGTACCACGTCAAAATAAATCGCATTAGATATACCAGGCTGAATATTTTCCAACTTAATCTACGACAGTACCTATTTGGATATATTTTGAACGTGGCCATGAAAATTTTTTATTAATATTTAAAATTGTGAAATTTGTGTGATTTTTTCCCTTCCAATTAAGCTGACGTAAATTTTCACCAATAAGGGTTTTCCGGAATATTTTGAGAAAAAATCAGCTATATCTTTTAAGACATAAGATACACAATTTACTAATAAAAACTAGAAATAAGATATTTCTATGTTCAGGGAGCAAAGGATTAAGAACAATTTGATAATGATAATTAAAATAATGACCGAATTATTTTTTTAATTTTAAGAAAATTTGTTTAATTAGAATTCCGTGTTAGAATGCCACGCAGAAATAACCACAGGTAACGTCATATTTTTTTTAAGCAATACAACAAACCCCATTCTCCGTGGTAGCCCCATAGCAGCTAAAATAATTATTTTATTCTATACCAGAACAATTAAAATATTTTTTTCTTCATATTACTCAACTCACCACTTAATACTTTTATCAGCGCCCAGTGTCTATTTAGTCAGGCGCTTGATTATTGTCGCAACAAAAGGAGCGGAGGTTTAGGGTTAAGGGGCTGGAAGGGTGAGTTTGAAATCTCAGTACCAGAATAAAATAACAAATAAAGTAAGTAGTCTGTGCCACGCTAATCTTCCAAAGCCCAGTATTCGGCCAGTGAAAACTATTGAAGGAAAAGCGAGGAGAAAATTACCTTTTAGGTTATTCCTACCTTGTTGTGTTCGCACCTTGGTAGCTACATAAGTTGTTTTGCAGGGTTGGGATACCACCTACAATCATCTGTCCCAGAATAATTTTTTGATTGAATATAGGCAATGACTTCTAAATAATGTATGATTACATTTTCGCTTTTTTATGTTGTCGTGTGTTTACAACTGGTACGCCTTAATTCAATTGTATAAAACTGCAAGATACAACGAAAAAATGATAATGTTTTGTTGATTGAATTGAAATTTATTGATTGAATTGGCATTTACTTGGTAGATCTCTACAAAATTATCAGAACTGTGGCGTATGACGATGGCGTAAAGCCGAAATAGCTATCAACTACCCGATAAAAATTTTGTAGAGCTAAATACTTTGTCGAATTTGAATTATTGAGATTTTGTACACTTCGATGCATTCTGTCACTAACAACCCGGGTTCCATCAAGCACCCTCAGTCGTGTCTTAAATTACATAAATGCTTTGTTATTTTATCCTATTGAATTGGCATTTACTTAGTAGAATTCCATTATATTAGGATAAAATATCAGCGTATTTAGTTACTAATTACTAATTAAACAACGTATTTGACTAGCTAATACAATTTTGTAGAACTAAATGCTTCGACAATTATGGGCAGTATGATAGTTTTAAGTATAATTTAAGTTATTTTGTGTCTTCCGGTGTATAAAGGAAAGTAAAATATTCTTTTACACTATCGTTTTCTCGTGTAAAACGTGAGTCGAGATCGTATAAAAAAACGTAATCTTTAAGTTTGCAAAAATTTTGAATTTCGAATAGGGGACGAAATAGGATGAAATTTTGCATTCAAAATCGCCAGGAGAATGATTAATGCGTTTTTTTCCTACCTTATCTTTTTTACTGAAACTATCATGTGGAGTCCGCGAAGTGAGTTCGTAGTTTCCTGGCTAAAGTTATTGCTAAGGTGGGTAGAGACTAAGTCTTTATATCCCTTTATCGCATGTAAGTTAGCTTAGTAATGTGTTATGATTAATGAGTTTTGTCGGTTCTATCGTCGAGAGATCAACGCGCTTGGGCACTCTTTCATATATTAATTTCTCAATCGATTTTGTTTAGTATCTGATTTGTTTATTCCTTCCCACCCGTATAATTCTAAGCACGGAGTGTAGGAAAATCGATCAGGTGACTACAAGCCCTTTTGAAGCCCCATTACTTTAGTCCTACCCTGTTGTTGAGATGCTAAAGTTTGCCTCCAAATAGTTTATATTGTGAGTGAAAATAAAATGTCAAAATGTGTAGCCTAGTGTTTCAAAATTAAAAAAATCATTTTGTATTTAATTGAAGGAATGCAATCTCGAAACATGGTAACCCTGTTGTTAAGTTCCCGAAGCTGATTTCGGTAAATATTATATGTATGTTGCTTGTACAGATTCACATAAATGCGTTGACGTAGGTCACAAATAGTTAAGCACTTGGTCACTTGGCCAATACAGTGTGTGAACACTGAATGGGTCTATTTAATCACGTATGTTGTACAAACATTAATTATCTTTGAAAAATATAAATATGGTCAGTGAGGATTTCAGAAATATATACCACTTAATTATACCACTACACGCAATTTTGGTGACAAATATAAAACAGTGTACTCATGTATTGTTTTATTCTATATGGTAAGGGAAGTTATGTTGTGAGAGAGTAGGAGAAAAAAAACAAACGAAACAAATCACATCTGTCTCGCTCGCCGCTCGAGGGATGACGGTGTAGGAGCGGGGAGAAGCGGGGTGCGGGCTTCAACACACTTCAAGGCCCGCGTCCTGGGATAAGGACAACAAAGGAGAAAACAACGGTTCCTTCCATTAAAACCCCGGTCGTTTATCCGTGTACTCATCTGGTTTAATTGCAATTAGCTACAGTTTCACAAGACATTAGACACAACAGAATTACATACTTTTAATTTAAACTGTGTAAGTGGTTTTATCGTAATCGAAGGGATCAGGCGTTGCCGCGACCTCCCCCCAGAACGGTCGGAACTCCACTGACTCTGGCAGGATCGCAGGCGCTTCCCCCCCACTTCAAACTGCAAATCAACAACATCAACCAACAAATCCGACCCCCACCCTTAACGCCTCAGCAGGGGTATTACATTCTTAAATTTTCATTAATAGGAAGAGTCTGCAGATTGGTTTTGAAGACCCTGTCCGCCCCATAAGTACGGGGCGGTGTCAGTTGGTGACATTTTTTTCCAAGATAAATTTTCAAAGCATGTTATTTATAATTCAAGCTTAAGATTTGGCGGTAATTTTGTGGAAATTCATTTTTAATATACAATTAAAATTGATAACTGGTTTTATCACTAACGTGACTAAGCATCTTCTGGTAAATGTCCAACACAGTGGAAAATTCTTTAATTGTATTTGTTAATCGAATGAAATGAATTTTTTTAAACGAAGATAAGTGTGTGATAAGGCAAGGTAATTTTGTGATACGGTAAGTAATTTGGTGATATAATAAAATTGTAATTTTCATATAACAATTATTAGTTATAAGTAACGTCAAGCTATAAATGCTGATATTTTTTCTGGATTTTTTAGGGCTACGTTGTTTTTTTTTTTAAAACTAGCCAAAAAACAAGAGACGCACTCAAATGAAACAAACACTTACGTAAACTCCGCCTGGGCAATGACCACTGTTGCTTGCCATGCGGCAGTCGCTAGTAAAAGATTGTGGAAGTACTCGGTATCCTTTTCAAACTTTTTACGCAAGTTTTGTCAGCAAATTACCTATATCACAAAAATACTTCCCCTTATCCTACGATATTAAATACAATATAAAACTGGTAAAAATCTATAATATTTATCTATGTATGTGTTTTGGTTCGCCATTTTGTTATTCCTTGTTTTAGAGTGGACAAAATAAGTCCCATTAGAAAAAAATGTGTTTGAAATTAATTTAATCTGCTAATAACTCGATTCACTCTTTTACGAAAAGCGTATTCATCGAATCAAACAAAAATAATATTAATTATTCTATGTATGATACTGTCGCAGTAAGGAAAAATGCAACTAATTGTAAACAATAAATAATGGCAAATAAAAAAATTACTTTTTCCATAATTTTATTGTTTGTGTTATTTACAACGTGATATTTTATGTATCATTAATTTGTCATAAATGTAGCATTTGTTATAAGCTGTATGTATGTAAAATACATTGTTAAGTAGCATGAAAAACCATTTTTTCATTGATTGTTGAAAGATAAAGATAGCCTATAATCCGGTTTTAATATTTTGGAAGCAATTAATTATTTAAAAATTGATGAGTGATAAATATACATACATCAGTTAAAAAGTTGGAAACGGGTTTTACTTTTTCTAATTAAGGGAAAATATATGGCCCACAAATACACAAGTGTCCGGGAGATGTTAACAGCTTGATAAAAACCAACAGATTTAAAAGCAACTTTGCTTGGAGGGTTGGTGCCTACGTGATATTATACGGGTGTGAAGTCAAATAAAGCGATGCTTTCACAGTGCGGTTTTTCATATTTCATAAAATTTTGTTATTTAAATACCAATAATAAAACATTGAAAGTTCGAAATGATGATGATGATTATTCGACAGATTTTAATCTTTCAGAGTGATCCAGACAGTCAAACCACGCCAGTTCAGTCCAAGTTATCTTTATTGCAGTTAGTTAGTTCAAAAAAATATTTTAGAATTTGCAGTTGATCAACATCTCCTTTTCGAAAAGTGTAAGGATAGGGTTAGGACAGTACTATAGGTTGGATTGCTCTCGCTGCGTCCCGTTTTCTTGATCAGATGGGTTGGAGGGAATTCTTTACATCAGAAGAGGACGCACGTACAAACAGAAATCCACAAATCGATTGAAAAATCAATTTGTGAAAACTGTCCGAACCGGAATTTAAAATCGAATAATAATAAATAAATAAAACAAAGTTGACAGCTATTCTGGCATCACGTCTCTTAATGAATTTTTCAATTAGAATAGATGATATTCATGATGATGGCGTACGTAATGCCAAAATAGTTTAAACCATGTTTTATAATTCTTGTGAAACTAAAAACGTACGCTTATTTTTATATGGCTCGACCAAGTAAATATAATGGAGAGCCATGTACAGAAGGTAATTCATAATTTTACACAGGAAAGAACAGGTTTTGGTGACTCTGATGGCAAGGAAATAATAAAACTGAGTCACAAGGCTGGCCCAAGTGTATGCAACCAAGTCTTGAGGAATTTCTCCTCGGACATACCTTGCAAACATTTGAAACATACATAACGTTGTAACGATGCGGAATACACTATGTATGAGTGTGAAACCGTAGCGCGTGGTGGTGGTACAACATTGAGTACCCTGGGGCATAAATAAAAGTAAATACAATCAATAAATAGTTCAGATTGAGATCATAGTTTACGTTTCATTTCTCAGAATATGCAATTTGCCGTATGCGTATTGGATAAGTTAACATTAATTCACTTTGATTATCAGCAATAAATATTATTCACCGAATGAAAAAACCATCTAAATAAGTTGGAATGATACAGCGTGTGGTATAGTGCGAGACCATTAGAATGAATGGCCAAATCGTACAGACGTGATGGGAGCAAGCGGCCACGGGTTGAGGTGTAGGGGAGGTTTTTTTTATCATGCCCACTCGGCGTCAGGAGCTGGATTGAAATTTGAATAATGTAAAGGGTTAAAGAAGCGCATCGCCGGGGTTAATCACAAACATGCCGCAAAAACGAAAGCCGCGGATATGATCGCTAAGCATCTCTGCTTTTTATTTCGGGTTCGTTATTTCGCTTAAATCGGTGCAGAAGAACTGCCGTGCAAAGCGTAATGTAGATAAATGACGAATTAAGGTATTTTGATTTTAATAAACACGCTTTTACACAATAATTATTATTACATAATGTTAGTAAAAATTAGCCGATCCTACAACCGAGTGTTAAACGCTTTTAAGGTATCGGTTTTCGGTATCGAATAAAATTGTTCATATATCTATATTTGAAGTGGTCAACCTTTTGCAAGAAAAAGAATGACTAAGTCACGCAATTAAATTAATTAATTTATGTCAGTTCAAAAGACACACGTTTATTGGAGCACCAATCTACAATAGTAGTATAAATTTAAATCATTGATATGGCTAGTAACATCAACAAAAAATGTCAAATTAAATAGCCAATTGTTATTATAACCGCTTCTCACTCTCTCTCTCATACACACACACTGGTCACGTCCTACAATTGTAAACTGTCAAAAAATGGGACAAACGAGTAAGAAGGCTGTATGAATTTAATTGAGAGCACTCGAATGTTGAACGTATGAAGTTGGATTCAGTTATGACGCCAATGCGCCACTTGTTAACATCTAATGCACCACGGTTTGGGCACCTCTGATCTATAACAATTTTATAGATTAGTTTTTTTAATCAATTTTTGGATTCCTGTTTAAAGTCACGGATGTCTATGATGTTTACATAACCCTTTGGTGTTGTAAAAAATGTGTCTTATTCTAGTCAAGGGGTAAATGATTTTGTGACGAAATGTGATAGTATTGGAAAAGGTGGGGGATGTCTAAAATACATAAAATTTTGTTATGTCATTCATGAATGACCTATAATGAATACATTGTTATATGTATTTAAAGGCAGTAGATAAAAGGTATATACACTGTAGTGAAATCCTTGGTGGAAACTTAAACACTTCGATTGTCGTTACAATATTTCACAGCCATTATTATCGATAAAATATACTCTCCGCTATCTAGCCAAGTATAGTTATCGTTAATCTCGACCCGTAATAACCGCAAGTCAAAAAGCGATAATTCCCCGATACTATTTTAGAGGCTTATATTTCAATAAACTTCTCAAGATTACTGGCTACACATGCGAGCGACAATATCGCAGACTGCGGAACCTCAATGACTTTGTAGAGGGACGAATTGGCAGCCTGGTAAATGGGGATGGCAGCCCATGATGTGCGATGATTCAATACAGTTCGGAGACCCAAGATTTCGTCTCAAGGTCGAGTGTTATGCATTAGACCAGTGGTCACCAAACTTTTTCAGAAACGGGCAGGATTGAATTTTTTTTAAACTTGGGGCCGGACGACAAACGAATTCTTATTGGAATCCAAATTTAATATAAATTTATATGTGCCACATAAATCAAGTGATGTTTAATCCGCCAACTTTGAAATACAACTGAATATTTTTGACCGGGGTTATTTGAAAAATTCTATTGTTCTATTTTGCCTGCACTACATTCGTAAAATTTCAATAAATGAGAATAATCGAGAAATTTTCGAGTAAACGAACATCTGGTCGCCTCCAACAATACATTTTATAACTAACTTCATTAATTTTGGATCCACTATCTGATAGTTTTATCCCAATTAATGAATTGAAATAAATAGTTGTGAACTCATAATAAAATCATGAAATTTTGTAAAAGTAATTTTTCCTATATCAATAATTTATAGACAAAAATCGGGAATTTTTGAACGGCCAGATGAAAATCCAGCCCGCGGACCGTAGTTTGGTGACACATTAGATACATCTGTAAGCTATCTATTAAATTTTGTCGACAAGACTGTATTGAACAAAGTAAATAATAAAAACCACCTGATAAATCAATTATTAATTATCGGTTATCAATTAATTACTAGTGGGAACATCGGTCATAGATGACGGTATTGAAATTGAAATACTGAATGTTTTAAGTAGTCGTTATTTAGTTTGCGTCGGAATATGTCGGAACTGTGTGTACTGTTTATATACACCGCGGACGTTAAGATAATGAGAAAATTTCATACCTAAATGTGTTGTGATAATAATAAAACGTCAGCTTCTATGCCTACGGACCGGTTTGGGCTTGAGTTTCTTTATTCTCTTTTGCATTATGCAAGATGTAAACTACAATTTTAAATGAACATTGAATTGAAAATTAATAAAATGCCAGTTGTTTTGTATGCCTCTAAAAGCTGGTGCTTCGCCTATTCGGCATCCATCAACACATCATCAGCTATTAATTAACCTTCGAACGCTGGATGATTTGAAATGGCTTTAGACCATCACTGACAATCAGTTATTAGTGTTCGTACTGAGAATAAAGTACAAATAGATTATTTAATGTGCTAACATCGAGATTGCAATGGTTAGTCGTGAGTAATGGTCTCTCAACCCGAATGCGTGCGCAGTCACGCAGCATTTTTGTGTATTTAAAATCATTGTTTTTTTTACATACCGACTAATTGAATAGAAAATTTTTGCATATTTATTTCAAAACGGTTATTTAAATAATCAAAGTTTTAAGAACAACTCTAAAACGATTTTTTTTATATGTCTACTTTTGTTAGTTATACAGATATAATTTGAAATTGTTTGATACTATCTGGCAAATATGTTTTCGGAAAATAAAAAAATACAGCAATTGTATATTTCTAATAAACTTTTGATACAGACTTAGTGTTTCAAAGTTTATTTAATACACGTTTAACCTTCCCGTTTTCATGCTAAAAAATCACATTGCGTTACCATGTGGGTTTTGCCATACAAACGTATTTATAAAGCGAAATGACAATATCAAAATGTGAAATATGGTTTTATGTAGTATAAAGAAATTATTTTACGTCATATTTTGTGTGTAAAACCATGTATTTCAGGTTTTACACATAAAATATTAACTACGTTCTACTAATCAAACTATGTTAAATTATCGAAGGACGCGAGGATCGAAATTCTTCATAGCAGAACATGCTCGACACTTGTTTCAGGGACGTTTGAAACAAAACGGTTATGCATCTCGGATCGTTAGTATACTATACTATAATGCTGTCTTTTTCGATGGTAAAATTGACGAGGTTTTCAAATACTGATTAATTATACAAAGAAGACGTAAACAATAATGTATTTTTAATTTTTAGTTAGATGAAGACCTATTTTATTTACAAATACCAACATTTTCAATTTTTTGTCTGACCTATATCATAGATAATTTAAAGGTTTAAATACAGAAGTTAGGCATTGTTACACAACGAGTACGGAAGGGTTAATAAGAATAATATATCGACGGTTTTTGGCCAATTGATGTAACCATCAAAATTGAAATTTTTCAGGAGCGAGTAAAAACAACAGTTTTTATCGAAAACATTATATTATTGTGAGTTGCGTTATGAATCTTTGAAATTCACTCTTGTAAATTTTCATGTTTGCAGATACGGGATTATACGTAGGGAGTGTTGATATAATAGTGGCTTACATCATCTGGCCGGGTCAGAATTGAACCTAAAACAAGTGGTTAATTTATTTTTCTAATTTACATCATTTGGCCGAGACCTGTTCTATCGTCTTTAAAATGAGGTCCAAAAAGTAATTCATTTTTGAATTTTTTAGGGACATCAATTGATCAAAACATCGTTGGTATGGTAATATCTCAAATTGGTAAAAATATCGAGATATCAGGTTTTTCCATTGAACGCTGATGTCATACTCGGAATGTTTTAATAAAATACTTTTAATTCTCTTGTGAGTCACATGTTAGAAAAACGTTTTTTTGTCTATGCGGTGTGGTCAGAAAAAACGCTGAACTTACAAACTGAAGTAGTATCGATTACAACTGTCAATATTGAGATATTGATACTTGAGAAGGGTTTGAAATCTGATTTACTTGTCGAAAAAAAAAAACACTGATTTTTGGACAGACAACCTTGAACCAAAAAAATGCTGTGAATGAACACTATTCTTGTTTTCAATAACCAATCAATACTCAATAACGGCTCAGCGGTTGGCATCCAACAATGCGACCTCTACTATCTTCTAAATATAATGCCACAATAAACACAGATTTAGTATCTAGATTAAAAAAAAAGGAAACTGAATTGCCCCTACGACTATTCAAAAGGTTCATAATATTTACTTCCGGCAGCATTTTACCATTGAAATAATTAACAAATTTTTGTTGTCAGTGATAAATAGAGTACCTCTAAATATATTTAGTAAGATTATTTATTTGTGAAATATAACTTAATGTAGTTTTAAAAATAGTGGAAGTCGCAAACTAAGATTTTATAGTTATGCCATTCTACTAAATGAAATAATTTTATTTGAGAATGTTGATAAAAAAGATTCGGGTCTAAGTAGTATATTGAGCTATAATTTAATTTTAAAGAATAAAACACAATTCATTTGTACTACTTTCACATATTTATAATGATCAGGACCGGTTTCGCGCATCACGAGTATTATCAAATGGTAAAAATACAAAGATAACAGGCTTATTTATATAAAATTGAGTTTAAAAATGAAGGTATATAAAATTGATGGTTCATGAACTAAGACAAGAAAATACTAATTAGCAAACAAATTATACGTAAATCAAATAAAAGAGTCAACAATTGAAATGTGATGGACCTCTTACAAATCAATAAATACTAATCTAAAATCACAAATATAGCTACATTAAAAGTCCACTAACTGAGCAAAAAATTTTAATGACATTACTAATGTAATAAGCAATAATAAATCAAGAAAATTTTATGAAAAAATTAGTGAACCATTTAAAAACAATCAAATATTAAGTATGTAATTAATATTAACAATAAATAGCCATCTTAAGTGGAGAAAGCAGTGCAGCTATGAGTATCCATTAATTTTTTTTTTTATATCTGAAAAACAAAAATTACAGAGACAGAATCAATTCTTACAAGTTAAAAATAACCTTACAGGTATAATACAAATTAATTTATCGGATTTTACAAAATAATTTAATGCCGGTACATATATAATATAAATGGTAATCTCATTACAGTAATAAAATTAAATATCGATTATAAAATATAGTTTGTAGCCGATCCGTAGAGAAATTTCAGTATTATTATCACTATCATCGCTTGCGGTTCAGTAAAATTATTATATCTAATAAAGTTATATATAAAAAAAGTAAATTGTATAGACTTTTTGGCATTGTATATATAAATCTCCCAGGATACTTTTTGTGAAATACTTTCATATTCGCCATTATTTAGAAAGATTTCGTAATACTGTTTACTCAACTATTCCACCTTCACAAAAAAGTTGTAACACTTTTATCTTCTCGCTGCGAGGTATTACCAAGTGTGTCGGCGGGAAAAGATGTTTCAAGGAAAGTTTTTGGACGCCTACGTCGCGACGCTATTAGGGCGTGTCCCAGTTAAAAGCGACGCTAGGCGGCGAATTAATCGCTGAAGGAACATATCGTATGATTATACCATTCCAGGCGTAACAGCGATGAATAACAGTCATAATAAGAGTCGTATTTTTCACAAAGCGGAACGGCAATTCAATAGTAAGTATTCACCAAAATTCTCAAGGTTTATAACATTTAAGTTTTTGTACAGTTAACGTTAAATACAAATGCTAAGCGTTAGAAATTTAATAGCAAGGAAAACATACAATAGAGAATCATAATTAAGACTGAATACCTAGCAACTTCCAACATTATTTCATAAAATTCGCTCAGTGTGAAGACAGAAGAGTTGAACTATTCACTTTCGTGTAACTCTGTTTCATTGAAATGATTTCTTATAAAATAAAATATATAATTTACGTATCTTACAGTCAGTTTATCGGTCCTGTAGACAAGTGGTCACTTTAAGGCGGTCGTCCTATTCGGCTGCAGTTAAAATAAATTTACCTTACGATCAATTTATTTGATTACAAAAGCATGAATATTTAAGCTCCCTCTAACACACATGCGATTGTAAAAACGTGCAGTGACGTAATAAAACCTATTTAACTAGTACCAAACCCATCCTTATATTTCATTGCTTTACCATCTCCAAAAAAGAGACTACAAGCAACTGGATAACTTCCAGCTCTTGTAAAAACTATTTCATATGCAACACATTGGAAGCGATGTCAAATTTTGATAAAATATGATTATTCATCACGCTATCTACCACGCTGGCAGAAAATTTATGATTTTGCTTATTTCAGTTTGTCGTTTGAAGCATTAACTGATATATATGTATGTATTATAAACGAATAGTAATCATTTTAAGATCTAAATACCACAATGCAACATTAATCAAATCAAACTAAACCACGGTAAGCAACGTGAAGGCAGTAAAACGTCCACTAAGCCGTCAAAATTGTGCAACAACATACATGTTGGACAGTGTAACGCACGTCTCCTTACTGTACGAAAATTGTTACATATAATGTAGTCAATTATCAAAGTAAAACAGTTAAATATAAATGCGTGTGCTTACGGATATTAATTTGATTTTACAAAACTCACCCGTCGAAATTTATTAATGTTTTTTTTTTCTATATTCTAGGTACATTTTTCATCATATCTATATTTTATAAATTTAAGACAGTAAGAAATATTGTAATATATATGAAACAGTTATAAATATAATTTTAGATATCGACTGAGGCGCTTGATAGAATTTCATAATCAAATTTGTATTGTTCAAATTTTAAACATTTCCATATGTTTTATTACTAACGACCCGGGTTTTGCCTTTCTTTGTATAAATAACAACTTAAAAATAATAATTAAAGGTTTCTTATTGCTCGCAAAGCATACTTTAAATCTCAACTATGACATGGCTTAATCATATTATTACAGATAGTTTCTAAATCATTTTATTTTTATTTTCTTAACGCTTCAATAATAATTATAGTAAGATTTAAAAAAAATATCGCTCACGAGATTTAAAAACGAGAAAATACAACTATGGTAAGATATAAAAATAAAAATTTATATGTTTAATAAATCTAATTGAGTTTTAAAGAAATCTGCAATTAAATATACACGTGCAAGTAGAAGTCTGGCAAAACAAATCTTAAGCTGAAATCCCTTGGTTGTAAAATGGTGAATAGAGAAAAAGAATAAACAAGAATACAGTAATCTCTCCAACCGTTCACGAGAGTTTTCAAAACTTAACGTTTACGAAAAACTATTTTCTGCATTTTCATCCACTACTTTTCTGAATACACAAAATTTTACACGACACTTTTCACAGCACGCGGATCATTTCTGTAGCCACGTAAGGTAATGGGTCGAAATGAATGAGCGTGACGATAGCTTACGGAGACTCCTGTATGTATGTTGCACTGTCAAGAGGTATTCTCAAGACGTGCCCTGGCCACGTTATTTGACCTTTGAGCAATTCAAATCTTTTACGGACTGTGTAATGAGCCCCATAATCATATTATAAGTTTTAGTAATAAATGGGACTAGGTTTCATAAAACACATCCATAAAAAATATTTCTTTGCTAAAATATTATCAGCAGTGAAAAAAAGACCATAAACCCTTTTTGCACGCAAGCAAAGATATATTTCTGTAATAAGGGATGCTATTAAAATTTGTACAGATATTTAATTTTTGCTGAACATTTCATATGCAGTAATATATATTTTCTAATTAGGGTTGGTGGTTTTAAGTGGAATTTCAAATTAAAACGAACAAAACTTTTCATTTGAAGAATTCTGAAAGTGTTTTGTTCGCGGAGCAAGTCTGTCTTTCGTAATTGCCACAAAGAGATGATTGCCCAAAACAATTGAATTTACTAAAACAAACCGTTTTTTTGTGTGGCGGTGTTTTCGTTGTTTTTCAAAAACGTTTCGTCATTTGAACGTTTAGTCGGAAAAAGAAACGCCAAGATAAATATATTTTTCTTTTTGCGGTTTTATTCTGCCGGTTATCATCATCAGCTATCGTATTTAAAATGAAATATGATGCCTATTAATCCTCAGGAAAGATAGACATTCCTCCAGATTTTTTGAGATGATAAAAAGAAGTAAATTGGGTAAAATTTACCAACGGATACTTAAGAAAAATCCATGTCTTTATTCTGACCTGAAAATAAAAATACATGTATAGTACTCAAAAATACTTTTGAGAATGCTTCCATAAAAAACTCATTTTGATTGATTAAATTAGCACTTGATTGGTCAAAACATAAAAATATGATAGCTTATTTGGTATCACGCCTTCGTCATAACATACAAAAGACATTTCTGACAATGGCGTTATGCTGAAATATGTATTTTGATTGATATGGAGAATAGTAACTTCAATATTAGTTATTATCCCATAATGGAAGATTTGAAAGTATTTTTTCATTTCGCGCATGTGTGCTTTCAATATGAAGTAGTAAAGCAAATGGTATTTAATGTAAGCTACCTGTAAGCAGCTCATTTTAAAGAAAAAAATATCAGTAGAATGATACAAAAATATGTCTAAAATTTCGAAATAGAAAATGACAAATATGCGTTGCCAAAGGAAATTAGTTATGAGCTGTATTGTGTATCCAAAACTTTGAAATTCCTGCCTCGAAATATAATTGAAAATATAAGAATGTGAAATTTTATTGTCAAGTTTCTTAAAATACAACATTTTTAACGAAAACACTGCTTAGAATTTCAATTTAGTAAAATAATCAAATGAAATTTGGTACGCTGGTATTCTGTTTACAAGTAAGAAAACGAACACCATATTTGAGTATTTCGGTAATAATGAAATAAAGATTGCTTTGAACAATTCAATACTAACCCGATGAGAATTTGTATGCGTATTAAGAATTTCGCATTTTGAATTGATTTGCAAACCTTGTCATGATCTATAATAATTATAAAATATTGTTGAAGATTTCTGTATGTAATTGTATGAATTAATTCGATATGAAAATATATTAAATTGACATACATGTATTGGATTAGTGTTGATGTCAAATACATTCAGCAGAATAATTCGTTAATAATAATTTATTTAAATCAGATTTGTTTTTATTTGTACACAAATGTGGCGTGACGTTATTGTGACACCACCCAAATTACCGTAGTATTAAAATCATCGAAATATCAAATTTAAAGGCAGGTGTTTTGCGGTTTATTTAAGCAAAAATGTGTCACCTCACATGGAATATAAAAATTCCACCGATAAAATATATATCATAGACAATAAAGAAAAAAAAATAGAGGTTTTCAAATTGTTGTAGTTTTTGTTGGTGGTAGTTTATCTTTTTGTCAGATAATTCTTGCGCCTAGTGTCTAGAGGTTGTTGTACAATATTTTTTATTGATGTAAATACTGTTTACTGTCTGTGCGCTCAAATGCCTGAAGATGCCGAAAGGCAAAACCCGGGTCGTTAGTGACAATGGAAGTGTACAAAACCTCAATAATTCAAATTTGATATTGAAATTCGATCAAGCACCCTCAGTCGATGTCTTAAATCATACTTAATTAAATTATAGTAAATACCTTTAATGTGTTACCTGCCAATTCTTGGTGAAAATGAATTGTTTTTTATATCACCAGTTAGTTGATAATGCTCACGATGAGTGAAACTGGTCCTGATCGTTATAAAAGGTGTAAATATTTGTGTACAATGTCAAAATCGACGTATTCATGGACATTTATTACAATTAATCGATACTAAAAAAAACATACGTAAAGAAATTATTATAAAATATATAGGGTTGTTATGAACAGCCCGGGTATACTAAGGGAATAATTTATTGTATCGTTTTGTATGTGGAGTATATGGACTACTGATGAAGGCATCTGAATACAAGTTTTTCTACGAGAACAGTGTGTTACTCAGTTGCTCAACCTTATTTTTTCGAAGATATTAGGTATAGACGTATAGGGCTAGGAAAGGACTAGAGATTAGATAAGATGGATGGGACTGAATTATAGAGACAGAAATCTATAGATCGATTGAAATCGAATTGTCACGTACATTGTGCAGTGTTCAAAGTCATTGACTTCAGTTGCGGATATCTCAGATTCAAATCACGGTAGGGACAATTTCATAAATTGATTTTTCAAAATATTTTAATATTAAGTTAATGATGTATTCCTAGTTGATATATTCGTAATAGATAAAATAAGAAAAGCGTATATTTAACGGTCTAAAAATAAATAAATACATATATGGGTCAATTTCGATCGATTTCTCCTTGATTGTAGTATGTTTAGTGTTTGTGGAATAAGTTTGGCTTTGTCACCCGCCACCAGTGTCATTGGGCACTCTCTCTAGTTATAGATTTAGCCCAATTTCTGAAAATCGATACAATACACCTTATTACTACTTTGCTACTCAAATTCACGAAAGATGACATGATATTTTGTATTAAAATAAATTTCGTCCAATATTGTGACGTTTTTTTTATTCTTCGTGTGTTTGTGAAAATGGTCTTTGCAAGAATGTAACATTAATCCGATTAGAATACACTCAACTCTTTTTTTACACGGTGGAGAGGTTCCACCAAAAACCGTGTAATATGTAGAAAAATCGAAGATTGGTTTCCTAAATTTAAAAAACCGTGTTATTTGAAAAAAATATCATCATTGGGGTAATAATAAAAACCCAGTAAGTAATTTAAAAACTATAATTTTTAATATTAAATACGTATTTTAATTAAGAAAAAATACTACAATATAATATATGAACTAGTCATTGCTACTTGATAATTTACATGCAAATGTATGAGGAACTGGATGAAAATCGTTTTATTATTGATTAATTTTTAGACGCAATAATCTGTTAAAATAAAAAATACATAACATAATTGTTTGTGCTGGTAATCGTTTTAGAACAAATAGTTTGTGTAAATATATGTTATCGTTCTTTTTTTTTACCGTGTAATTTCAAAGCCGTGTACAAAAAGAGTTGAGTGTATATTGAATACACAATAAGGATCAGTATAAAGATACTTTTCATATTCCAATCTCTGTGCTGTTCAATTGAATCAATCGGCTTCTATTGTAAAGTAAGCTTGCTTAACATTTGAGATCTTGGCCAATTTTGATTGTGTTTCTTTTCTCCAAGAGTTGATTTTAAATAACTTTTTGATTTTAACTCATTTTGCATTAAAACTTATGAATCTAATGTATTGGTAAATTACTGAAATATTAAAAACAGTTGTGACGCGTGTAAAAATATTTGTTCATTATGTTGATATGGTGAATGAGCTTAACACACCCAATAAAGTCGACATTGATCCCAACAACTTGGCATTTGGAGTAGAGATGGAATTTATATTCTATAATACAGCGATCACAACCTTTCAGACCTCACGGACCACTAATATGCTTTTAATTCAAAAAAAGGAGATACATATTTAAAAATGGTGTTATATTTGTTGTTACGTGTTTGAAATAAGTTTATGGATTATTGGCTCCAATTACGCAATGACACTGCTCTAATATGTGTGAAAGAAAGGGTCAAGCGACTGATTTAAAATTCTCCAATCTCTGAAAGGTTAAGCAAGTGATTCACAAATCTTAATTGTGAGCTCCTTTCCTTCATATCCATGATTTATAATAATAAAATCGGGAAAAATCATCGCTCACCTCTCTGGCAAAAAACAATAGCACCCTTATCTTGCGAACCACGCAAAAGCCGAGAGTTGATTATAAAATGTACTTGATTTTGAAACTGGGGAAAGTTTAAAAGAGACAACATAAAACTCTTATAATATATTTATACGAAAAAAGGCACTGAACAAAAGATGATTCGCATTTTTAAATCACAAAGGTAACGCGATATTAATTATCCCGTCATGCTGCCTACTTAATTTTACCGTTTTTGTGCCATAAAAATATCTTGTAAAAAAAATGTTTACTGACAAATAAGTGATCCAGTTTGAGATATTTTTTTGTGAAGATTCTTAATTTTGGACAACTAAACAGCAATTGACTTCATATTATATCACAGTAATAAAAAGGCAACTAATTGTTTGGTCAGTAATAATCATATTTGGTAAGTAAAGAAAAGTAAGGTTAGGTTTAGTTAAAGAACTGACCGTTTTATATAAATATCTAACCGTCTGATAACGTGTACATACTGTCAATTTATCGAATTAGTTACAGACCATTTATTGTTTCTTTTTTTTACCATGTCCTCTCCCAGCTTGAAGCATATAGGAAGCCATACGCTGGAAGTATCTATAATCGAGGTATCTCAACAGATTTTTTTTTACGACAAATGCTTGTTACTCAGTTGCTCAACCTCCCTTTACGAAGAGAGTAAAGGTAGAAGGAAAAGGCTAGGACAAGACTAGTATTTAGTTCTACAAAATTTGTATCAGGTAGTTGATAGCTATTTCGGCTTTACGCCGTCGTCAGAACTGGTTGGTAGAACTAGATAGTTGTGACGATGACGCAAAGCCGAAATAGCTATCAACTACCTGATACAAATTTTGTAGAACTAAATACTTCGGTATTTTATTCTATTATAATGGGGTCTACCAAGTAAATATCAATTCAATAAATATAAGACAAGTGTTTAAGTAATCACTCTCGCAATGCCCCGTGTTTAGAATCGGATGGGTGGGGGGACTTTTAGACGTTACAATTATTCATGCCTACTAACAGAAATCCGTAAATCGATTTATGAAACTGTCTGCACAGTAACCAACGACGTTAACCACTGTACCACGGAGCCGATGTATTTTTCATAACGAACATTAATATTTTCTTTTTTTCTGTATTTATAATGAACTCTCAATATAAATAAATATATTCATCCTGTAAAATATTAAATTTAACGTTTTTTTCCATTCCTGAAATTTATGGAAATGTGCCCCTTATTGTTGTTTGTGGAGTGCGTTCAATTAATTTGGAATTGACAAAATAACGTCATCTTGTTTAATTTGGTAAACAACGCCATTTTTGCCGACTGTTTCTTAGTATTTAAAGGAACTATTTTATAAGGGTTGTCTAAGAATAAAAAGAATTCTGTACTTTTTTAATTCAAAGTTCGACAAAAACTTGAACCAGAGCATCACTTTAATTATTTTCCTGTAAACTAATCTCTCCACTTCATTGTTCAGATCCACTCCATGTGTGGGGCGGGCTTATATAAAACAATACCACACGGTGATACCAATTTAACTCCCGTTGATGGCCCAATTTCATGGGACATGGGACGAGTGCTTTTTGATACAATTTCATAAAAAAATTATCAATTATCGCAAGCAAATATAATTCGGGATATCAAACCCTTAATCGTGAAGAAGCTTATGATGAAATTACTAGACAATTACCACTCGATTACGACGATCCATTGATGGGAAAGAAATACTGTATGATTATTTAAAAACGATGTTCGATGAATGAGCGGTATGCGACCAACACTCGATCGAAAATGTCGACTAGCTAACGAGATTAATTCAACAAAACTAATCTTTCTTTATTCGCGATTTCGCTGCGCCTAAATAAATCTGTCGAGCGGAAAATAGTTCCAGTAATCAAAATTCAAATTGCCTCGTCCGAGTGAGTGCGTGTTGGGCGGAGGTGGGGCGGCTGGCAAGTTCAGGGACACAAATAAACGCCGGTTCGGCACTAACAAACTTTGATACCGCATTAATTACACTCGCACACTCGTCTTAGCAACGCCACGCCACGTCGCTTTTTCTTCATAATAATTATTATAATAATTCTGAGTAGCGAAGTATTTGAGCTGTTAATAATTTTGCTTAATCCCACTTGCTGCTGAGTGATGTATTTTACCTACAAAACCTTTTTGTCCGATAATCCACTTTTTTCAGTGAGACGATCATAATTTTGAATTATAGATTGTTTAAGACTCATTTTATATGGCTTACAATATTTGGCATTATAGATATTTTCTCCACCAATGCACCAAATGCGTTTGAATTTGAAATCACTTCGAGCAGTGTTTGTTAAACTTTTTTACCTCACAGCACACTTGAGAGGGAAAATTTGTTACGCGGCACACCAAATAAAAATGACTTAAAAATTTAATATACTTAATTAATACATATGAATAAACAAAATCTTACTGTAGGTAACAATATTGTTATATAAACATATGTAATGTAGTATACAAAGCTGGTAAATTTCAGTGAAAATGATACAATTAATTTTCAGAAAGAATTATGTCAAAACGCCGCTCTAAATTCGATAAAACAAACACGTAATTTCTCATCTTTAGCCGCTCTTGTTTTTTTGATTCCATTTACAAAAACCTGAAAACCAAAGCGTCTAAGCTGTGAGTTTTTAACTTATCTTGTCTACAGTTCTAATTTGTCTTCGTTTGTCGCGGCACACTTGAGACTTCTTGCGGCACACAGTTTGACAGATTCTGACTTATAGTAATTTAAGAAAGACGACAGTGATTCAATAATTTGCGGAAAAAATAAACAATAAACATCTAGATCTCTAATCAAATTGGTAAAAACAAATAAAATATTTTAAAAAGCTAGGAGTTGACACTGAGGCCATTTTATCGTTATGCTACAGATAAGTCGGCGAGTTTTTAAAAATCACTATCATAATATTGCATGTGCTTGTTGTACACTTCTCGGTTACTCTTGACCTAACTCTATCAAGTGTGATGATTTTCCTATTTTGTAATGCGGATATATTGATTTTACCTCGCAATGTAGCTATAAAAGAACTTTGAGGATTGCTGTTATTGTTGGCGATTTATGTATAAAGGATAAACTAGTCCTGTATATATATTTTTTACGTAATTTAACCCAATGCTCTACTTCTAAGCAGGAAATGGTTTGCTATACTAGCAGTTTTCGTATTTGGGTACGAGTGCCTCATGGCGTACGTCACAAAACATTTTTTTTATATTATCATGAAAAAAAATTCTTCATACCAGTTTTGCTAGTGGTATAAAATATTGAGGTGTTGGCGTTGAGTCATAATATGATAATTATTATATTTGAATGAGCAGCTGAACCTTCCTAATTCTCCGTTATTATATCCTATACGTTGAAACACCTAACAGATGTCACTAAACGTGGAATGATTGTATATATATTTACTCTTTCGTCGAATTGCATCCCGTCGATACCCACAATGCTATTATAATAGTGAAATCGTAAAGTAGTTGGAAAGCGGCGATTCGCCACTCTGTTAATGTGTTGTTTACAAAATAAGGATTAAGGCGATTCTCGAAATGTTAACTCAGGTATCAGTATGGCTCTCAGACGTATAATATTTTACCTCGTAAATAATATTTGTCGTATTTGTATCTTCTATATAAACGTTAGACACTGTTTACTGTCTGTCAGTTCGAGTCCGTTCGTGAGCTCGAATGCCTGAAGATGCCGAAAGGCGAAACCCGGGTCGTTAGTGACAAAATACATGGAAGTGTACAAAATCTCAATAATCCAAATTTATTATATTTGAGATATTTTTATTGGTTGGCAGTTCTATAAAATGTAAAATAAAAACCTTAATTTGAATAAGCTGGAAACGTGGCTATTTCGAAACGAAGCAAATAGTACATTTCGATTTTCCATATACAAGTGTAGCTGTACGGATAAATAATTATGTATGTAAGATGCTTAGAGATAAATATTTTTAATTATTGCCATAACCGGTCATCGTAACTCTTGGGCATTCGTTCTATTTGGTTGTGGTGGTCACGGATTCGAGTCCCCGACTGGTAATTTTAAATTAGTTACACGAAGTCCAATTTATTAATTACTATTCCTTTATGAGCCCCATTCTTCTTTCTTTGCCTTCTCCAAAAAGAAGAGAGGTTGAATGACCATATTTTCTTCATTTGTAGTGGACATGGTTTAAAAAAGTTTTGTAATTATACGACTACATTAACTAACGCCTATTATATTTTAATAATACTTTATATCTAGACTCCTGATCGATCTATTTGAATACGTACTGTACATTATATAATGTGTACTGTACATTATATAATAAGTGTTTAATACATGCTTTAATTTAAACATCTATATATTATTTAATGCAGAATATACAAACCCCTTTTCTCTATGTTTTCTCTTGTGTGTGTAAGCGTATAAGTATTGAGTGATTTTTAACGTACGGCGCACATACTCATCAAGCGCATTGAGTGAATGCTGGCAGGTGGTACTGCCACTTCGTAATAATTTCTAGTTTTATATGGCTTACACTTGCCGATTAAAAAAAAATATACACGGTGTGTACGAGCCGATTGTTTTTTATACCTTAAGTGTACGCGATCAAATAGGATTGGAAACCACTGATCTAGACAACGAGTAAATAGGTCAAAATTTTGTTTTATGTTCTAGGTACAGTCAGCTATATTAAATACACATTAATTTGGCTCAGCTTCCAAATAGACCTTGTTCATTTAGGTATTTGAAATTTCCTCGCTATTGTTGTGAAGCACGCGTCCACTGGAACTTGTGCAAACACGAAAGACGGGCTTCACAAAAGCCTTCAAGGCTTTTACTTTACTAGAAATAACTCAGTTACTTAGGGATCCCTGGCATTCAGTTTTTTACTAGAAAAAATGAGATGTAAGGAATGCAAAGAAAAAAGTCATAGCCGTAACACGATGAATTTAATAATAACATGGCTTTGTAGCCGAGACGTCAATACTTTTGGACTTGCGGTCTACACAGGATCAAATCTCGGAATGGGAATTTTCATGCATTGATATTTCAATCGATTTACGGATTTTATCCAAATGCTTGTGAGTGATCTTTTTATGCTATTCTACCCACTCCCTATATCATGGGTTCTGAACCTTTTTTCATGGTTATGGTAAATCAATGCATAAAAGTTTCCATTCCGGAACTCAAACACAAGACCTCGTGGAAGAAAGATCAACAGCTTTGACCGCTCGGCCCAAGGAAAATTTTCATAGCTTCGTTTCGAATTTTTAATGAGAAAATTGATGAGAAATGGGACGAATGATTATAAAAAACCAACGACCGCGAAAATGTCAGAATTTTAAATTAATTCAAGGCATACTTACTGCATTAAAAAATAATTTGTTTTCTCCTGAAGCGGCTTCCTGGCACGTTTAAGATGTCGCGAATATTTACCCCAAAATATTATTACGATCGGAATTTTTTTAAGCCATCAATGCAAGGCATGTTCAAGGCATATGGCAGAGGGATGTGCCAGATAATACCAAACGGATCGCGAGTTATTTTAAACATCTGCTGTACATGAATCAAAAAGTTCTCAAAATCCAATCACTTGACCCAACATCAAGCGTTGTTTTCTTTTTGAATATACATTTCATAACTGAAGATTGTGCCAATTAAATAATTCCCCAGAACTCAGGAGACACAATGCTTTTCAAAGATTTATTCATGGTATTTATTTTATGTATTACGAGCATCCAGTAAAGAAAAAATAATATAATCATTAACAGTGAGGTTCTTCGTCGGCGTCCGTGGCGCAGTTGGTTTCGTCGCTGGCTACGGTTACGGATGTCTCGGGTTCAATTCCCGGTGCGGACGGTTTTCATAGATTGATCTTTCAATCGATTTATGGATTTCTGTTCGTAGTCTGAGTCTTCCCTCCCACCAATCCCATCCTCACGGGGCGTAACGAGAGCGATTAGCTAACCACTAGTCCTGTCATAGCCCTATCCTTCTATCCCTACTCTCTTCGAAAAAGAAAAGAGAGGTTGAGCAACTGAGTGACTCGTAGAAAACTCGTAGAAAAAAATTCTGTCAAGATACCTCCATTAGGAGACCATATGCTCCACATTGGGAGCGGACATGGAAAAAAAAAAAAATTATATGGACTCTGACACCATATAGGCAAAATTTTCTCTCTCAAAAAAACTACTTTATACAATGTAAAATTATTACAGTAAGTATATAATTTCCGTGTCTCTCTATTGCTTCCGTTTACTTTAGGATATACTTAATTTATGATTGGGTGTCTTCTAATTATGGAGCATGTCATGTCAATTTGAAGCCGTCCCACTTAAAAATGAAAACTATTTTTATAATATTACTATGTTTAGGGAATACCATTCGCAAAAGCGTTTATATTCAATTTAGCGAGCAGAATGTACATTGTTTTATCCATCCCAGCCGGATACAAGGTTTATTGATTCAATTTATCAATTGAGATTGCATGGAAGTTTGTATTTTCTTCTCGAGTCGATTAAAATAAAATAAAAATAACTTAATTAAACTTAAGTAGCTACAATGATAAATATGTAACGTGCAAACTCAGTTCATTGTTTTTAAAGAGCCTCTCCAAAACCACGATTGCGGGAACGTTTCAAATCCAACGAAAAATGCTGAAAAATAATGGATTCGATAACGACAGATCGTTGTAGTAAATGTATTTAAGTATGATGATTAAAACTATCACGTATATTCGAAGAAGACAGCGATGAATGTATTTTTCCATCAATCATTGATGCTGATACGATGTTACAAAATACACGTTACATCGTTTGAAGAGAGCTAACTCTACTTGGCTTAAGATTACTTTATGAAAATGCTAAATGTGGAGGTATTTATATTAAAAAATTCATTCAAAAGAGTTTTTTCTTACTGATTTGGATGTCATTATTTTTAACTATACCTAGCCCTTTGAGTAAGTTGTCTAGTTAAATCATTCGGTTCCACAGAGCCGGTTCGATCACATTGTGTGAGGGCATCTCTGCAAAGGGCTGTCAAAGTCTTGCATGATTGATGGGACCATGCAAATCCCTTAAAGTCATAACTACGTACTTTACTTTGTTTGCCAGAATGTAAATGTTGAATTATTTCAAGGATACATAGACTTTTCATCACATATTCATGGTTTTTTTACGATTCGAATTATTTTAAGACGTTTTTTTTACTGTAGTTGATAAGAATACTTGTTATGGAAATTCCAAATAACGGATTGTTACGGAAAAGTATTTTTTCCTTTCGCTTTTTTTTGTATAAATTATTATTAGTATGCAAGTCAAGCTGTGTTAATTTTTTACGAGTTGATACGTTTTAGCAACTAGAACTTCCGCTCGTTAAAATAAACAGAGTAAAAGTGACACATTTCAAAATATTAAATTTTCCTTTATTTATGTAATCGTATAACACGTTCCTTATTAATTATGCCACTCCATTAAAGCTGCTATCTTAGAGGACTTGCCCATAGCTCTTTTTAGCGATATGAGGTCATGTCGTGTTTGACCATACGTGGAATGAGCTAAATAGGTCGTTCTACATTCGATCACATCTCAATGTGGAATGTATTTTTTTTAATTATATCACATCGGAATAATAATAAATGTATAATAAAATGAAGAGAAATAAAAGCATTCCAAACAAAATAACGACTTTATTGAAATGGTTAAATTATGAGAGTACAATGTATTTATTTTTTTGTAATTCAAACGATTACTAATAACCAATCAGATTTTATTTTAAATTTAACGTTTCAATAAATTTCAGACAAAATTTTCATTTAAGTATCCGGAAAGAAAATTATCGGATATTTCCGATTTCATCTGAAAGAAAAACTTAACACAAAACGAGCGATAAAACTATTCCGCAACTCGGTGATGTCCAACCATTGGCATGCGGGCAACTCTAGCTCGAAATTTTTTCTAAAGAATCTTTAAAATTTAGTTCAAGAGGTTCATAAAACGCCAATTTTGTTTCATACTATGAATTAAAAATGTCACAGTTTCAATTATGATATAAATGTTTTATTATTATATGTGTATAGAGTTTGATAATATTTATATACCGAAAAAAATCACAAAAATATCTAACAAGCTACTAAAAATATCATCGCAAGATACCGGTAGGTTCGGAGCGACGATGGATTGTTCATAACAGAACATATAATTATAATAATGTGGCGTAGCATATTTCAAAGTAAGCAATACTGCATCTTGTGGGGAGCTGTAAGGTACTAGGTAGCGGTTATAGCAAAAGGGACTAATCGAAGAGTGATGAGATCAGCTGTGAAGGAAGAGAATGGGAAGATAATAAAGATCCCTTATAGATTGACAAGAGTATATGCACTGAAAAATTGTTTAAATTACGGTACTTTGTATTAGTTTTAAGCTATTGACTGTCAATTCATTGTATTTTAAAACTAAAACACAATTTGTTTTGTAAAATATGATATTAATTTATTATTTATATTTTCTATAGGAACCAGAATGAAGATTTCCAAGTGGAGCGCTGAGTATTGTCTTTTATTAAATAGGGTGGTAGGCCATTACAGTTGAGAAGTTCTGATATATTGTTTACTTACATGACAGAAAAAAGTGAAGTCGTTGATGTAACATGTGAATCGAAAAAGGTGGTGCACCACCGTATATGCCTTTAGCACTACTTCGGTAAGAATTTTTTACTTATCTTCGTAAGTTTGATTTTGAGTCAATGAACTAGTTAATGAAGTAAGTAGGTAGATACTTATTATTTGAGTTGAAAGAGTTGTGAAAGTATATCAATTTAAAATTATACCATCTTCTTTGAGATGATTAATGGAACTTTAAAAAGCACTTTTCTCATTTCATATAATTTTAATAGTGTTTTAGTTTCAGACGTTTCAGATTTGTTTGATTACTTTTATCTCTCTGAATAAATTAAAATTAAACGATTTACATCTTCTCCAGAAAGCTTATTTTAAGCCAGATATTTGAAAAAAAAAAACTGGTTTAAAAATAGTTTGAAAAGATTTTATTAACTGTATAAAAATCTACAACCAAACAAATGATTTGTTGTTTCAGTGACATAGATAATATAAATACTAATATTTGCCAAGTTACCAACTTGGTGAGAGTTAACGATTATTTATTTTCGATGGATTTTTTAATTTCTAACGTGTATTGTGTATAATGGACTCAAATAAATAAGATAAACCTTGTTACAGAATAAGTAGAATAACAAAAATATTAATTTAAAATCTATATTGAGTGCGAATGATCCCAGGCTAAGTGAATATTAGCTTATTTTTCAATGATATATTTATATAGTTAGTACATTATTTAATTTTCATGATATATGTTGATAATTCAATGCGAATACAGTAGAACTTTATTTGGCAATAGTTATGCGTATCATTAAGTTATAATTAAACAATAACCAAAAGATTTGTAAATATGATTTTTTAGAATATTGCTATTATACATAAATTTGTTTTTATTTATTAGTTTTTTTCTTTAGTATAAACCCGTGATACTTTGTGAAAGTACATTTTTAATATGAAATTAAAATTGAGAACTTTGTTATTCAAGTGTTTATGTTACTATTTGAAAGACGTGTTTGGCTTTTTTCAGAAGCATCTTAAGACTAACTGTGTCGCAAGGATATTTATTTATAAGGGAAACATGGTGAGGGGATTAGATAAAAGCAATAGTAGTATTGATTACCGTAAAATTACTAATTACAAAATTTATTACTAGTTTTTGGAGGTGAAAACACCACGGGAAATAAATTTAATAGTTGGGACACACTGTCTTATTTAAAATCTTTATATACTTCTCAGAAATCGCTTAAAACGTGTCTCATTAGTAAAACAAACAGTCTAATAGTAAAGTTATCAATTATTTTATTACATCCTATCGAAACCCACAATGCTATTATAATTGTAAAATCACTGGTAATTCTAACAGTAGTTGGAAAGCGGCAATTCGCCAGTCTGTTAATGCGTTGTTTACAAAATAAGGATTAAGGCGATTCTCGAAATTTTAACTCAAGTTTCAGTGTGGATCCTAGACGTATAATATTTTATCTCGTAAATAATATTTGTCGTATTTGTATCTTCTATATAAACGTTAGACACTGTTTACAGTCTGTCAGTTCGAGTCCATTCGTGCGCTCGAATGCCTGAAGATTCCGAAAGGCGAAACCCGGGTCGTTAGTGACAAAATACATGGAAGTGTACAAAATCTCAATAGTTCAAATTTGATCAAGCACCCTCAGTCGATGTCTTAAATTACATTTACGTATATTGTTAAACATCTCTGAGTGTAAAATTGTATGTACGTATTATAAAAATGATGGCAGGTAAAGTATAAATGTGACTTAAATCAAAATAGTTTCTACTGCAGAACTAAGCGACATCCAAGAACTTTGATAAGTGACACTGCGGCATGGTTAGTTTTGAGTAAACGTCCAATATTGATATACGTCGCTGAAGATGATAAATTTTCAATTTGGTGTATCGAATGAAATGACGAAGTGAAATCTTGAATATTGTAGTTAAATCATATAAATTATGAATAGTTCAAATACATTGGTTTGTATTGAAACTATTATTTATTAAATAACTGGCTACACAGAACGATAAATTTCCGATTTCAATGAGTTAAGTCTTGGGAATCTTCTCTTGCTAGATTTAAAACGGTGAGCGTTTCAATAAACCCGACCCAATAATTCATCCGAAATGATCCCTCCGATGGAAAACTAGCAGCAGAAATAAATCTTTGATAGTGGCTGCGATGGGGATGATTTACTGCCCCATGAATAATACAAGACGACGGGACGATATTGGCCCACCCCTCCCCCCGGAAAATAGTATGATGCCGGGGGGTGCAAAAAATGGTTTTCTGCAGAATTTAATGGATGCCCCGTGTCCACTTAAAGTGCCGTTTCGACCACTTGTTGGAAATCATTCCGTAAATGTTATATGGCCATCTATAGGATGTACTCGGTGGCACTGCGGGCGCTGGGATAACTTGGGACTAAGCAAGAAGACTGCTGGTCGGAAGCACCTTGTGGTGGTCATATGCTCCGAGTAGGGAGCGGATATGGTTAAAAATGATATATACGATAAGGTATAATGCTTGGGAAGATCATTAGACTTACCACTCCAGCCCGGCGGTGGAGTAAACTGATTTAAAAAAAGATATTCTGTTGGCCAACCGATGGTCCGCAGAGGTTTTTCAGTAACGACATTGCAGCCCAGAACACATTAATTTATTTCAAACATTTAGTGACGAATTTCACACAAATTAATTTGTTATAATTAAATGTTTTTTGCCAATTCATATTTGAGTTGGTAAATCATAATTTTATTTAAAAAAACAGGTAAGTGAACCGTGGGCTCCTTGTGAACTTAGTTGTCAGAAAGGTTCGAAAAAATGGTGACCGCTGATCTAGTAGATATACGAAAGTTAAGTACAATACCTACTAATTCAACGATTTAAAATGTCAATTACACTTCCAAATATAGACCTCTTGATATATTAGAAATACTGATTCGTGGAGGCGGCCTCTTTAAATCATAATAAAACTTTATTATTGTCGTACAAGTATCATAAATAACGTGAAAAGAGTTTGAGAAGGATAGGAAATCAACATTTACCCCTGTAATTTTTTCATAAAAAAAATATTTATTTGCTCCTGTCAAATATTTTCATTTTTACTTTTAAAATTTTGTGAGAATACATTTTTATTCTTGAAAAATATTCAGGGTATCAGATTATATTAATAAACGAGAAGCAAGATATTTTTTTGGGTACTCAACCTGGTTAAGTAAGTGTCTAAATGGCCAAGGCTATTTATAGCGACTGGTGCAGGAGAGTAAGACGTATGCCAAGCTTTGATAGACAGTGGCATCAAGAAACGACAAAGAATCTAAGTAAGAGCGGTTGTGTAAGAAGAATAGTAGAATAATTTTTTTGCCTCGAGCTATTGAAATAATTAGATCGTATATGGAAATTCTTCTACGATAGTCAATTTTACACTTTTATTTTTTAATTATATATTATATTTCATCGGCATAGTGGCAGAAGGCAATAAGTCGAAAGTCAGCTGCTTTTAGTTATGAATGCAAAACAAAAGATTTCAATATATTTCAGAACGCTTTACGCTCAGCTATACTCCATGTATTTCTTAAGTAATTTTAATAAATATGAAGTCAATTTCATTCACAGATAAAAACTACATTAAAAAAAACAGTGCTTTAAAAAAGAATTACTAATATTTAAAACGAATTCCATGAAGTGATCAGTATAATAAATAATAGTTTAGGTATGTATGTAAATAGAAAGGCATAAATTTCATGATTTTCTTAATAGTCGATTATCTCAAACCAAGGTTTTTTGACATAGCGGTTTCTACCACTATACTGATGATTTGTTTTATGCCTTGTAATAATGGACTTCTATCAAAATAGCGCTAATTCAATCATTACACTATTATATCACCTTCTGATGTATTTGCAAAGAAGTTAAGTTTAGTACTGAGTGAATTGAAAATATTTATCTATTGTTTAATTTGTATGAACAAAGTATTACGCTATACGTGTGGGCTTTAGCAAAACTAAAATTCTTTTCAATTCGTATTTTAGGATTAAAAGAAAAAAATGATTTTAGAATTGCTAGGCAGAGGGATATTTGTAAAGATGAACGAGGTATTATTTGAGCACCGATATGATATTTGATTAAACCCCCGGGAGAATGGCGTCGGATTGAAAGTTTTGATTGTAGTTTTAGTTTGACTGATGCCATTTTTCAAACAAATCTCCCGAGAAAAGGGACGACAGAATTATACACAGTGGCTGACGAGAGAGAGACCTCCGATGAGTTAAAAAGAAAAAGTTTTAATACAATGCTTTTGCGACTACAATACCGTTTTTTTTTCCTATTTTGGTGTCTGCGGCTTCAAGGTGGGTGTTATAATCGGTTGTGGTAATCCTTAAAAGTACAAAATGGGAGAAAAGATGTCAGCGTCTTGGAATAAAATCCCGCAGAAAATCGTCACTCATGTCGTTGGTGACACGGAAAACAAAATTATATAAGAATTTGTAGACAAAAACGACTTTAAGACGATATATAATATAGAATAATCAGATGCTTTAGACTTCGATTGTGCTTTTTATTGCCATTTAATAGCATCGTTTGTTATAATAATGTTATTATTAATGGCTTTTGAAAATGATGGTACTTATAATTAAAGAAATACTGTAATACCCTACAAGCTGCCAGGTTCTACACTACATCAGGGGTTCTTAATCTTATTGCGGTAATGGGCGCATTTGAGATTTAGAATAATAGTAGCGGGCTCACGCCGAATTTCTAAAAAAAAGATTTACGTATTATGTTTTTCATTTAGTACATTATTACCAAGGATATTGTAAAATACAAAGAGTTTATAAAAGAAGCACAATTAGTGTGATCTTTGACATTATATTTCACTTAATTATTTCTCAAAGATGGAAATGTAAGATGCTAAACCCAAAAGCACACAATCATCAAGGTTGGCGTTGGTAAGTCGAATTTTCTTTTTGATTTTATCAGGTTTATGTTGAAATATAAAGATTCATACAAATATGTGGAAGAAAAACAATATTTAGATTTGCAAGCCCTTTCTTTCAAAGGTCAGCTAGTTTCCACACGTTTTCATTCAGACCATGAGATTTTTAATATGTCATTTTGAATTCCAAAATCTTTTTGATTTTTGATGTTCTTCTTGAGGATCGGCATGGAATTCGCAATTTCAGTAATGCTTGATAACAATTTTATTATAAATCCTGTTAAGATTTAACTTGTTAATACTATTAAGTTTTTAAATACTTTGTAAAAACGTAACGGGCGTATGTGTGCCCGCTTGAAGAATCCCTGCTCTACATGTTTTGAAATGGGTTACTATTTGGTATAAAAAGAATATTTTACCAAGCTGTCTACACTGTGCCTTTGTCCATCGCAAAAAGCTCGTATTCAATTTTTTTTCCATGTCTGCTCCCAATGTGGAGCATATGGTCTCCTAACGGAGGTATCTTAAAAGGATTTTTTCTACGAGAACTGCTTGTTACTCAGTTGCTCAACCTCTCTTTTTTCGAAGAGAGTAGGGATAGAAGGATAGGGCTAGGACAGGACTAGTGGTTAGCTAATAGCTAGACTACGAACAGAAATCCATAAATCGATTGAAAGATCAATCTATGAAAACCGTCCGCACCGGGAATTGAACCCGAGACATCCGTAACCGTAGCCAGCGACGCTACCAACTGCGCCACGGATGCCGATAGTTTTATTTAAATTTAAAATATTAATGTAATTTTTAATTTAATGATGTAGAATTTTTCTTCGAATGCTGTGTGACGTGAATCTGAATGCTTAGAGTACAAAAAAAAAATACCGACTGCCACGATAACGCCAATAATAATTGTTTAGTCTTATTGACAAAGCCCACATCTTACAATAAACAGTACAACAAAGGTTCAACTAGGTGTACAGATCTCTTTTTCATTCAGACTTTTTCAAACGTGTATATGTGATATAATTATTGAACGTTTAGTGCTAACAACCATTTGTGTTATAACATTATGCAATTTTAACGTTATATTTAAGTATCAAAACATTGACTTATTTTTTTTACGTAACAATACATTTATCCCCATGATTTCGTGTTAAACGTGTTACACTGTATTTCATTAAACATAGTAGTAGGTAGTAGCTTTACTGTGAAATTATGTAAATAAAAAGATAATAGTACATAAATTATCGCGTGTCAAAATGTATGAAAGTTTTATTATTATATTATATCAACTTTATGTTCCACAAGTCAAAACGGGGTATTTTCTTTATTTATAGCTGACACACAAGTTGTGAAATTTAACGCCGTAATTTGGCCATTGTTAGTTTATATCGAATGCAATTTATTGAAGTTTGTGAAAATTTTTACACGGGAAAGTCGTGTTTATTTCCAAGGCTTCTTTTTCCAAAAGCCGAAGATATGAAATAGTCTCTGAAATGGCAGATACGGAAGTAAACATACATTTTTGTAATCGATATTTACAACTTGAGTCCATGTGGCAAGTAGTTTTATGAAACGTTTTTTTAGTTCGTTCTTTATTTACTGGTAACAAATTAAGATAAATCAGTTAATGATTTGCAATGCCACATTAATGTATTTTTTAACTATTCAAGTTTAAAAACAGACGTATAATGTGTTTTACTTAATTGATTTGAATTTCTATCTCTGTCCACGCCCAGTAAAAGAAAAATCAATGTTTATATTTTTTTAAAGCCATATGCGCTCCATATTTAAAGCATATGACCACGCGGTTCTTCCAAGCTTCTCTGTCGGACCAGCTCCGCCGAATACATCCTATGAATGGTCATCATCGGCCTTCCTGGGCGACGAAATCCATCTGGTAGGCAGAAGAGACAGGCAGGGTGCATCCGCAGCACGTGTCCAAGCCAGGTCCATCGTCGCTTTTTTTTATTTTGGACGTAATAAGAGGCTGGTCCGTCCGCTTGTTTATATATCTGTCCGTATGTTGATATAACAGTTGCAAATCTTACGATAGAGTAAGGCTGAAGATGCTCCTCAAAGAGGCGAAAACGTGCCACACCTAGTAGTACAATCAGTGGAATAATAAAGTTACTGCCGACACTATCAAACAAAAAATGATTTGAATGTGTTTCGAATAAATATTAATTGTATTTTTATTTTAGCTCCTAGCTCATCATTTCAAAAAATCCATAAATCGATAATAAAAATCAATTAATGAAAGTTTTATTACTGGGAGTTTAATCCGTGGATATTGTAATTGAAAAGTACTACGTTGAACACTCGGCTACAGACACGACAATAATAATTATTCCGAACCATTCTGTACATTGGTAGATTTGGCAACGTTTCAATGTAAGTTGATGATGATGATGAACAAATCGTATCCGCAAAGTATATAGAATGAAAAAAGAATGATTTAGATTCGGTTTGAAATAATAATATAATGTGTTTTGTGAAAAATGAGGTTAAGATATAAACGCATCCGCAGTATCTATGAGAATAGATGGGCGGCCAAGTACGCCTCATTGGATTTTATGACGCCTTTTATCAACGAAAAAAAAAATATGTTCACCGTGTACTTTTTGTAATATTTCGACACCCGCGAAAGTTATTGTTGCCGCTAAAAAATAAAACGTTTATCGAAAAAGCATTTTTCACAAATAGATGCTACAACTTTTATTGCTGTCATTACTGTTTTTTTCCACATTATTCGTATTCTCTTTTTATTTCATTTTCTTTAAGAACCACTGTGAATATTGATTGAGTTGTATTTTTATTATCATGTCCACTCCCAATCGATGGGCTTTTAGCACAAAAACGTACACTTGGGCCTCATATGGTTATACAAAAACGTCGTGTAATACAAATCCGTGTTATACGAGGTTTGAGGTTCATACAAAATTATAGTATGCGTTCCAAATAAATATCGAAGTTTGTTAATATCTTTTTTTTTTAATATAAAATGGAAAAAATATACATTTACGTATTTATTGAAAAAACCTTTAATGACACATAATATGTCATTTATTCATCATCGCTATCATTTACAATTCTACATGTTACAATTCTACTATTTTTCGAATTTTCATTATCGAAAGACTCTAGAGTGTTTTTGGATTTAGGCTTTAAAAATTCTATAATAAGCGATTGTATTTACGTATTTCGTGATATGGGGTCAAGATCTGTTGAAATTCTGTTAAAACCGTGATATATAAAGCATTTTGTAGAAAAATATGTCACAATTCATCAACCGTGTTGTATAAAAACCGGGTTATACAAGGCCCAAGCGTATCTACGAATTGGCAAGTTTTCAGGACACAATAAAATAGCGTTTTTCAAGAATAATTAGATTTACGCTGAACTGGAATTGATAATAATGAATTATTTTTTACACATTTGCGTTTGTGTGTTTCTAGCCTGTCAAAACGCAACTTATTAAACACAAAAATATCAGCAGATACGTCGCTGTGTTTTTTTTTATATTAAAACGGTGACATACAATTCAAATTATTTCCCCACTCATGTTTCTTGCGGAGATACGTCTTTGTGTTACGTAATTTTGAGAATCAGCAAAGAGTGCCGTTTTCAAGGAAGTAAACAGTGCGTGCAGGGGTAAAATAACAATTATCATTTAAAGATGCTTCTTTGCTGAACGAAGCTGGTACTGATTTTACAATAAAATTATTAATACATATCTATACCTGAGACGCTAATAGTCCTATGTACATTTTATCAACTTTACATGAGGAACAAAAACGTGTTTCTAAAGCGGTTTTTATTTTATATCAATTATCATAGTTATTCTCTTACTGTTTTCATTATTTTGCAGTTGGATAGATAAGGAGCTTGGATAATTTCAGTTACACGTGAAATCAAGACTTTGTTTTAGGATTTAATAGACATGATTGTTTATCCCGTAAATGCATTGTGATATAAGTTTAATATGGTATTGGGCCTCTGAGGTACTGATATATAAATTATATGAGGGCTATGTTTTATGAAAAAAATATATCTATTTTGCATAGTTTACATGAGAACATGTTAAAATAAAAGCATTTTTACCAACATAAGCATTATTTGTTTTTACATATTTTTTTTTTTTTTCCATGTCCGCTCCCAATGTGGAGCATATGGTCTCTAATGGAGGTATCTTGACAGATTTTTTCTACGAGAACTGCTTGTCACTCAGTTGCTCAACCTCTCTTTTCTTTTTCGAAGAGAGTAGGGATAGAAGGATAGGGCTATGACAGGACTGAGTGGTTAGCTAATCGCTCTCGTTACGCCCCGTGAGGGCTATGATTTGGGAGAGGACTCAACTACGAACAGAAATCTAAATTTGAAAGATCAATTTATGAAGACCGTCCACTGTTGAAATTCATCCGTGACCGTATCCAGCGACGAAACCAACTGCGCCACGGACGCCGACTGTTTTTACATATACTGCCAATAAAATAAGCGACAATAATGTGTAAAAATCAGAAAATGTCACTTTTAGTTAATTGATTCCTTTGATGTTTGGCTTTCGTAGTGTTATTCTACTACAGTATTACTTAGGTTCATCGTTTTTTAAGTATTTTAAAAAAAATGAAGAATGCGGGAATACAATGTATGCGAGAGCGTTAGTTCGGGTTTCCACTGTATGAATATTGCATAGTTACTCTGTTGAAAAAATATTTTTGTAATTATCAATTCGGTGTTTTAAACATCTAGACACGAGAAAGCATTGGATTGACAGTCGAAAACTTTACAGGGTAGTTGGGTTAGTGTGATAACAAAAGAAAACAATTTTTACCTTTATTTTCAAACATTGTCTAAATAGAAAAAGAGAAATTCCTTTGAAATCATGTTTTGAAATTATGTAGAACTAAATTTATTATGTATAGGTATTGTATGTAGCACATCCTTGCGTTAATAAATCAATGAGGCAAGGACCAACATAATATACAAACCTGTACGTGCTATGGTCACACAAACGTACCTTAAAAGCATCGGAGGGGAGAAAAATTCGGTAAATGGCCGAGTTCCACGGTGAGGTGTACGTGCCCCGTAACAATTATTAGTGTTATTTATGTGTTAATTCTTTACTTATGCTTATGTTTGCCGCTCTTGGCATTTATTTGCTGAAATGCAAGTTTTATTATTTTGGCCCGTTGGGTGTAAGTTAAAATATACAGATTTATGAAAAGGAGAAGGGTGGCAATACGTGAGCGCTGAATAGGAAACCAAAAACTATTTGATTGTGATTTATATTTTTTTAGAAAAGAACGCTTTTTTCCGTTTTACCTCTTAACGTTGAGCATGCGGACTCGTAATGTAGCATATTAACTGAAATTGTTGTAGAAAAAATGGTTGTAAGTAAGTCGCCTAATCGCTCTCTTCGAAGATAAGAAAGATATATTTAAAAAAAAATAAAACACAATTCATTTGTACTACTTCCACATATTTATAATGCTCAGGACCGGTTTCGTTCATCACGAGCATTATCAACTGATGATGCTCGTGATGATCTAAACCGGTCCTGATCATTATAAATATGTGGAAGTAGTACACATGAATTGTGTTTTATTTTTTAAAAATATAATGTCTTTCCACCAAGAATTGACAGTTAACACCTTAAAAATGATAAGAAAGAAAAGTAAGACTCACTCTCTTTATAATCCTTTTTTTAAATTAGATAGAGGAACAATGATAGATGAAAAAATTATATAACTAAATCCATGCTTTTGACTACTAATCGATAGAAATATCAAAGTACGCATGTCACGATTCAGAAAATCAAATTAAGCAACTGAGAAAGAAAAAGAATAATGTCTACTCGGTTACGTTATCTTTGTTACCTACTCAATGTGAATTAATGAGCAGATAAAACAATCAAAGTCTTATTAGCACCTAAGGCTATTGCATCGAATAATTTTTATGATTTGTGATATTTTGGTATTACTGTGTAAGATATTGGTTTTGAATTATTAAAAGCATTTTTTTAATTTGTATTTTAAAAATAATAAATATTGAAAATTTCGATATTTATTGTAATATAATAATTATTAATACGTGTTGCACTCACGTCCCGTGACTTATTCGGCATAATATATGCGCATAAAAAATCGAGTAACATAAACTTGACCGCTTTTCCCCATACACACTAACCCTTAATGCATGGATGCCGAACCTTTTTCGGGTTACTTATTTATTTAGTTCGCGCGCAGCTCAGTACTTGAGCAATATTAATAATCAAAAATTTAATACGATATGCCTGGCAATAATCTGTTGATAATATTCAAAGATGTTTAAATCGTGTATGTTTTTAAAGTCTGTTTATTTTTTTTCATCAGTTGGAAATGATTACTAGCTGAGCACAACCTAATCAAAAATTTTAAATTTGAATTGTTGAGATTTTGTACATTTTCATGTATTTTGTCACTAACATGTATTTTGTCACAACAATTCAAATTTGATATCGAAATTTCATCAAGCATCCTCAGTCGATGTCTTAAATTAATCAAATATTGTTTTTTAAGCTGATTAATTGACTGTATTTCCACAATCTAAAAATCAGAAGGAGGTAAACTAGTGACATTGATTAAAGACTAGAAAAGCAGTAGAAGCGAATTGGTTTTTAGTATTACGTCAAATAAATTGCAAAATCATTGAAAATACCTAAGATACCATACTGCCACGTGCTGAGTTTCGAATTATAATAATCTTTCAAAATATGGTCAAAAATCTACAGTTTATTAAATTGTGGAATTAGTACAAAAAATGCGTTTTTTTGTCTAAATAAATTAATCAAAACACATAAAAAAGGATATTTAATGTCTGAAAATAATCGTGCGTGTAAAATTACAAGATACATATTACAAATACTGGATAAAATCACAAACAAAAGATGTTAAATTTGAGTTATTGAGATGTTAAATTTGATATTGAAATTTCATCAAGCACCCTAAGTCGATGTGTTAAATTAAAATAGATGTTTAATCAAAACAAATGCAGGTTACCAGAAATAGTTTCAGAATCCGTTAATTGGACTGTGTAACACCAGATGGCACTCTCCAGCGAATGGTTGACGATTACTACGTAATAGACGAGGACGAAAATTAAGAGTTATGATTGTAATTTTACCGATAATGTTATTTGACTTTTGGTAGATTCGTAATTTATGAGTAAAAAGGTAAAAGCTTGTGATATAATTTATGAATATTAACTTTGTATGTAAACGGTTCAAAAATAACCGATTTAGAATCAATGATATGTATCTTTGTAAATATATCGGCCATAATAGGTTTATATACTGCTTTCCTAGCGTCAAATTATTGTATATTTTATTTATATAAAATAAGTGAAATATACAATCCTGTTTTTTTCGTAAATGAAAGATAATAGGTTTTACGCACATGCGATTTAAAAAATGAACTGAAAATAAAATTGGACTTCTACAATAATTGTTATTATTATATACGTGTTGAAATGTTATTAATAAATTCAATACTTACGATTCAGCATGAATCCACTGGACAAAAGTCAGTTTCCTGAAAGAAAGAAATACATAAAATAAATTATCAATTAATTATAATACAGTATTTATCGAGATGACCTCAAATTAAGAGTGGTTTTTTGTATTAGCCGGACACGAAATATAGAAGAAATAAATTCTCTGTGTCTAGTGAAAGTGTTTTTGATAATCTTTACAAAGAATTAATAGTCAAAAATATGAAACTTTCGTATTCAAGGGACAAGACAGCATTTAACAACTACTGAAATAGTATAGTTAAGAAATACATTAGTCTATTTTACCAGACCTTATCGTAAACTATAATAGTTTTTTTTTTTTTTAATATTTTCGTTTCAATAAGGTAAAAATTAGCTTAACAACAATTATGCGAAATTTTTGATAGCTATATTTGCTTTACAGAAATAGATGTTTGTTCACTTATTTATTAATTAATCTTACTAAGTATGGTATCATTATTAAAAAATCAACTTACTACCTACCTCTTTTAAGTAACTATGCACACACACACATATATATATATATTATACGATTAAGCATAGTTCTAAAATGCCTTGATGCCGAAATAATTATCAAGTGTACTACAAAATTATTGTGGAACTAAATACATAGCCTTTTTTAACCTAAACATAATGAATTTCTATTAGTTAAATGTCAATGCAATCATTTCTTATGTTTAACCCCCTCCCGATGTCTAGTAGAAGGCAACAAACCCATCCTAGCCTTCATTTTTAATTTAAGAATTAGAATCATTGTTTACCTTAGAAATAAATAGCATTGCGATGTAGTTAGTCTGAGGATGCTCTTTAAAATGACAAAGACAGTGGAATAACAGTACTTTTATAGCCAATTTAATAACAGGAATAACAATTTTAATTTTATATTATCAATGCAATCAATTATCCTGTTTACTTTTAAACTAGTTTCAAACGTCTTCCATTGGATTGTCAATGCACTATGGTAAGTTTTCAGCGCAGCCAATCAGTTACTTGCGTTATCAAGCCAATCAAATTAGTTATTTGAAATTGCCTTGGGAATAAATATAATAATTTTAAAAGTAGTGTATACTTCTTGTACTTATGTTGAAAATGGATAAAGTGTAGAAAGCTTTACTCTGATGATATGTTATTCTGATACGGAGCTTGATGCTATATTATTCGATTGAATAATTTTCCCTGCGTGTTGTTGGCTATTTAGACATTTGGGAATACGTGTTAGGTAAAATAGTAATAAAAAGCGTCGGGAAATGAATAGGCTTCTAGCAATAAAATAAGTGCTCTAGCCACAGTCACAGTGAGCTGTGCTTTTGCTGTAAATATATATTACATAAAAATAGGCTTGCCGCTGTAAAGATATTAAAATATAACAAAATAACAAACAACCAAAAATATGCACTTTGAAATATCGTTTTAGTTGATGCCAAAAAAGTAACAATAATCAATATTAAATGATATCTTTGCTACTCCACTTATTATATAACTATGTAACTATTACATAACACATATATTATTTTGCTTATTTGAGAAGATTTTTGAAACTAAATAAATCGTATGTATGTGTCGATCTAAATTATTTAATACAATAAAAATATAACGTCCAAGATTTTATTTTTGACCAGAAATTGAAATGGAGATAGTTAATAGTATGTTTAAAGCACGATTTGATAGGGCTGTAACATCGTATACCAAGAATTCGTTGCAGACAAGTTACTGATTGATTTCCAAGAACTCTAAATTTTTGATTTCATTACGTTATACAATATTACTACAAATTAGGTTAATCAGGTTATCGTAATAGATAACATTTGAAACAGTATAAAACGATCACTCGCTAAGCGAGGATAAAAAGCAACGTTTAAAGTATTGAAAATTCATTAGTGCTGTAATTTTATTTATATTATAAATAGAAAGACAAAAAAAAGCGTATATTTTTAGGTCTGCATGTGTTGGGTGAGTAAGAAATAATAAATGGTCAGTATACACGTGGTCAGTTAATAAAATATACGGTTAGTAATTTATATAAAATGGTCAGTTATGAAACTAAACCTAACCCAACCTTTACTTATTTGACAATAATTTACTGACCATTTATCGAATCAGTTACTGACCAACTAATTAATAAGACATTTTTTATATTACCCATAAAATAGAGTAGCGTAATTGAGTTAATGCTTAATTTTATACCATCAGAATAATAGATACAACAAAAAAATCAATCACTTATGTTATTTTGTCCATGGTGAAATATTTCGAGTGCAATTAAGCATTAATTAAGAGGTTATCAAGAGACAAAAGAGTCAGAGAACTGCTTAAGAGATTTTCAAAAATCTTAATTGTGTATATTTTGATATATTATAGTGAATGACATCAGGGGTAGGGCATCCAATCCCGGACCCTTTTTAGAATCCGGGAATTCAGGATTCAGAATTTCTCAATCCCGAGATCCCAAGATTGGTCATTAAGTGTAATCTCATGTGTTAAATTGGACATTTAAAATTTAATTAGTGTCCATTATTGCTTCAATTGGAATGTATATATGATTAAATTTTTTTTGTGCATTGGAATGGTTTATTTTGTCGATCAGAACATACAAAAAAGGGAGGATTTAAAAATCAAAAATTCTTTTATTTTATTTATTGCATTATTAAGGTGGTATCCAAATGGTATTTAAAATGAAGAAATATCCTTCAATTTGACTTTAAAATATTGTCCTCTGTTCATTTAAGAAGCGGTCCTAATTTGTCCTCCATTTCAAATTAGTTAAGAACGGCTGTTACGAAATGTGAGAAGGAGGGAGACTAAAATAAATTTATATTGATTGTATAGGTATTATAGAAAAACTATGAACTACATAAACAAACCAAGGTACACGTTATAGTTAGTCAGGAAGTTTTAATTTGATATATGAATTATTTTTAAGCATTTACAGTGAATCCCGAAATCCCGGAATTTTCTGGATATCAATCCCGGGATTACGAGATTGGAAGCCCTAATCAGCGGTTGATACAAAATGATGGTAGTGAGATAACTAATATATATTTAATAACCACGTTATCCTTAATAACAATGTTATACTTGCCGCTTGATAGTACCAACCTCTACCTTTTTAAAAGTAGTGTAACTAGATATATATTATCTAAGGATGTATCAGATTTTTTAATTTATTATTTTTTAGGCCCGTTGTTCGTTATTAAAGTAAACAATTTCTTTTGTGAAGTAATAATAAGCATTTATTTTGACATCATAATACGATTTTAACCTATCTTTAAAATAATCAAAGTTCAAAAATGTTTTAGCCAGTTTATAAAAAGATTGAAGTTGTTTTAAAACTATTAGTAAGTGAGTTCTCATCGGATATTTCTTTTTAAAGTTTCGCGTATTTCGAGCCAAACAAAAAAATAACAATTGTATAGTCTTTTAATTTGTCGGCGTCCGTGGCGCAGTTGGTTTCGTCGCTGACTACGGTTACGGATGTCTCGGGTTCAATTCCCGGTGCGGACGGTTTTCATAGATTGATCTTTCAATCGATTTATGGATTTCTGTTCGTAGTCTGAGTCCTCCCTCCCACCAATCCCATCCTCACGGGGCGTAACGAGAGCGATTAGCTAACCACTAGTCCTGTCATAGCCCTATCCTTCTATCCCTACTCTCTTCGAAAAAGAAAAGAGAGGTTGAGCAACTGAGTGACAAACAGTTCTCGTAGAAAAATTCTGTCAAGATACCTCCATTAGGAGACCATATGCTCCACATTGGGAGCGGACATGAAAAAAAAAAGAGTCTTTTAATTGCTATTACTAGTTATATTTTTGTTAATTTTATTCTAAGAATTAATTCTGATCAATTGCAACTTGAATAGAAATAATTTTTTCATTACAGCGTCTAAATTTTAATCACGAAAACCTTTGCGATGAAAGTATTAGATAAGTTTCTTCTTCGGTAAAATTAATCGGCTGAATTTACGTGATTTTTAATTGTTATAAATATCGTTAAATGATAAGATTATTTTATCTGGGCTGACGATCTATATTGGATACTAAAATTTTGCGAACGATTAATAATTATTATGTGGAATTCGTTGAAAATTGTTTCATCATATTTCATTCGCTTTTACCCGTTTTCATTTTAATAAAAACAATTTATGAATAAGTATATTTTCATATTCTTTAAGTAAAAAACAAGCTGATTTAAAAGTTCAATTATGATTATATCGTAATATATTAATTATAATAAGGTTGCTGAAAAAACAATCGAAATATTTTATAAGCTCACGGTTTTATGATTTTATTAATACTTTATGGTAATCAGTAAGATACTACTAACTGCTATTATAACTCTTCTTGAAATTTGTGAAACAAAACCTGAATATTCAATTGAAATTGATTTTTATAAAATTCTCCAGTCATAATTATTTTTGATTAAAGAAAAAGGTTACAATTGGGAAACCACTAGATACATTATTATTGTAGACCTGTGATCGCCGAGCGGTCGCTCGCGAGCTACCTGTAGCTCAAGGTGACATTTTCGGTAGTTCGCGTAGGATATTTCATTATATTCACCTCACAAATTTTATTATTGGACTCGGAAATGAAATATTTACTCGGAAACTAAATTTAAAAATGAACGTAATGTTTTCTTCTATCTACTTTTATGAATCAAAGTTTTCCACTATGAAGGTGGTTAAAAGTAAATATAGAAACAGACCCACAGAGAAACATCTTAATAATTGTATTCATATAGGGGTGACAATGTTCTCACCGAGAGTTAAAAAAATTGTGGAGGAAAATGAAAGCCATTATTTTTACTTTTACTCACATTTATTTCAAAATATTTTTCAATTATTATTTTGTTTATAAATACATAATTACAGTTCTCATTTTATGTTTTATTGGAAGCCTGATGTCCTAATTTATTTTAATTAATATAATAATATTATGTATGCTACGATAAAGGACGATGATAAAAATTATAAATCACGAATAAGTAGCTCACCAGACAATTTCAATTTTTAAAAGTAGCTCACATCCTTATTCAGCTTGGAGACCACTGTTGTAGACACAAACAATGGCATTTATGAATGTTTTTAAGTCTATAACTATTCTATAAAATTATAATAATTTTACAGTCTTACGCTCTCCTATGAAGTTATATTTTGTTGAATTAAGGGAAACTTTCCCTTAATTCTGAGATATTTTTATTTTATCTACTTTAGTCAATTCATTATTTTTAACTTGTGCTTTACTTCCAATATTGTTATTGACATTTTGTATAAATTTAGTTTTTTTTTAATAGAACACAATTTGTTTCTACTATTTATTTTCTACTAATTTCTAACGAAAAATTAACTTCTTTTCTGAATCTGCTATTTAGTTTAATGATTTATTAGCTTTAGTTTTGATTTCATATTAGTATTTATTGGTTTTGTAAGAGGTCCTTAACATTTTAATTGTAAACGATTTAATTTCGTTACTATATAATTTTTTTGATTACCTGTAAATTCTTGTCCGTAGTTCATGAACCAACTGCTGTACATACATTGCAATTGTAAACATTCAATTTTATGTAAACAGCCCTGTTATGATTGTATTTTTATCAGCTATTAACGCTCGTGATGAGCGAAACCTATCCTGATCATTTATAAACATGTGGCAGTAGTACAAACAAATTGTGTTTTATTTTTAAGTTACTTAAATGTTACTAAAACGGCTTTCAAAATTATTTTATGTTTATTTAGTTTGCCTACTATGTGGCACTCTTAATTTGATTGATATTGCCATTTTTTCCGACGTTATATGGTTAGAAGTTCAACATTTCAATATGATAGCATAGGAGAATTCCATACGATAGGGGAGAAGTACGTCTTGTTGAGCAAAATAAAAAAACGAAATGGCTTCACAACGCTACTGAAAGCGATGTTAATCTTCTTTAAGAAAATAGTTTCAATGTGAAATTTAAAAGCAGATAACATCGCAAATACCAATTATTCGTGTTAATAATGGCGATATATTTTTCTCAGCGGTAGACAGCTTCGCAAGACTTAATTAATTGGGAAATGTAGGCAGTTAATTTTGCAATGTCGATATAATGAATTATGTTTGGGACTCCGGTAGTTATTTGGATGACTACTCGTTTGTTAGAAAATGTGATACAATTAACATAATCTACGTATAACAGAGTCCATATTTTATTCAGGAAACTGATTAAGCAACATATTAATTACTTAGATAAAAGGACACTGATGGAAAAATTAAATGTGATGTTTTCATAACAATCAATATTAATAAGATAAGACATCAAAGTACTTAGATTAAAAAATATACATTAGGTAGTTGATAGCTATTTCGACTTAACGCTGTCGTCAGAACTATATTCAAACTTATTTTAGCTTAGTTATATATACTATTTAGAAGAGATATACAATATTATGTCATCTCACATATTCTAATATAATAATATTGATTAAAAATTAAATTATTCATGGTATAAATTGTGTTTTTGGAAAAAGAGCTTATGTGCTATTGTCATGATTATATCGATTAATTTTCTAGGCATACTGGGGGTGAATTAGAAGTTATGTTGTGTGATTATTTTAAGAGATGACTCCCGAATTGAGAATCTGTTTTATTATTATTAAATGATCTTATATGTTCTTTAAATCTAGTTGAAATACACCTTCCTGTCTGTCCAATATAGATCGAATCACACAGACCGCAGCTAATTTTGTAAATCCCGCTTCTGTCTATTTTATTAATTTTATCTTTACTATTTTTATGATGGCGTTAAGGCGAAATAGCTATCAACTCCCAATACAATTTGTAGAAATAAATACTTTGATATTTTACCTTATTATAGTGGTGTTCTACAAAGTAAATTCCAATTCCATCAGTATATTTAATATATTTATTTCACCTACGTTTAACATTATCAACGATAAAATGGGCAAGTAGCACAAAAAAAAAATATTATGTTTTATTTTTAAAATACAAGGCCTTTCCATCACAAATCGACATCAGCAGCTTCAAAGTAATTTGTTTGACTGGATGTATTTAAGCACACAAAATACGACATCAAATTACTTGTTTAAAGTTTTTTGTCATAACGATGACTTTATAATAAGTATATTATAAAATTCTTTGAAGCTTATCAACCTGTTGACTTTATATATTACTTTAGTTACAACTGTGAAAACATTTTTAATTTGGCGATAGCACGAATGTATATTTAAATAATTTATTGAGAAAATTTTGAAGCGTGCTAAGCAGCAATAAAATGTATCAATTTTCTGTTTGTATAGATTTCTTTATACCTGTGGAGCATTCAATAGTTTAATGAACGCATTATGTGTGTAACAAAATGTAGATTTCAGTAGAATGATAGAATATTTAAGCAAATATCATTTATAAAAATACTTATAGATATCAATCATTTGTTGTTTTTGTTTATATAGGTAACTTGCAACTCAATTAACATTTCAAAGTTTTATAAAAGAATAAGAAATATATTGTTCTTTTTAACTCTGATCTGTAAAACATCCTTAGTTACAATTTTCACGAAAGTTTAACAATGTAAATACTGTAATTCAAAAGGTTTGCAAGACATAATATTATTGTTACTTTATGGAATAGCAATCACTTATTCAGTGAAATGCGTTGACAAAACGATACGACGCTAACAAAATAACATAAATGTTTTTAATATAAAAAATTGAGTATGTATTAAGTAGGCGGGCACCGACTGGTGGTCAATGAGAATAAAATGGTAGTCCACGGAGTATCAGTAAAGCCATTGGAGTCAAGGATCCATAAACTTATATAACAAATAATTTGTTATAATTAAACAAGCGATATAACCGATTTATAAAAAAAATAACTTTTTTTATATGATCGCTATTTTATATTACAAGTTTAATTAGCTAAAAAAAACTGATTCAAAATTGTAGGCTTAGTGGTTCGTGAGGTCCGAAAGGTTTGTAACACTGTATTAGGTACTTAAAAATATTTTACGCATAAGCAATTATCTCTATTAAAAATTATAAGTGACATTTTTTTAAGCCATGTCAGCTCCAAATGTGGAGCATGTGGCCACCGAATGGAAATATATCAATATACGCTTATCTATAAAAAGTGCTTGTTATCAAGTTCGTCAACCTTTATTTTTTGAAGAGAGTAAGGAGAGAAGGATAGCGATAGGGTAGGACTAGTGGCAATGTTTTGGATCATGTGGGTGGGAAGGAATTTTATACATCACAAACAACCATGTCTACTACAGGTCCGAGCCCGTTCACTTCAGGCCCGACCCGGCCCGAAACCGAGTCTTAATACCAAATTTGTGACCCGAACCAGACCCGAAGACTACATTTATATTTCTCGGCCCGAAAAAACCGCGATTTTAAACAAAAAAGTAGCACACTAGGATAACATTGATTTCACAAAATAATTTTCACATTTCACCACTTTTTAAATTTTTCTTTATATCGTTGAAACTCATTTCTAACAAATCTGTTGTATTTTTTAATTATGATTTATTTAGCACAAGGAACTGTTTACTATCTTAAACCAAAAGAAAGCAGATACCTACTGAATAATATCACACTTTATTTATGTAAGAACAAACACAACGATTGTTTCAGACATCGCATCATTAAGTTTGCACAATTTTATGAGCTCAGTTTCGGGTTACCACATGAAATGAATATGAAATGAGCCGCTGTACTTTTCAATAAACGATTTTATTGTCTCCAATGATATTTAAAACGTTATAAATTATTTTAGTAATTACCTTTTCGTTATCAACGGTATTTAGTTATCAATGGTACTTATGATCTGAGCATAGTTCGAAATGTTTTTCTGAAGAATAAATCCCTTACCCGGGCCCGAATGTCAATTGTCTCTAGACGCCCGAGCCCGGCCTATGGGCCCATGTAGACCTTTAATGCCTACGAACAGAAATCTGTAAATCGATTGGAAAATAAAACTGACCGTACTTAATTATTATATTGAATGAATGAAATATGTAATTGAAATAAATTATTACGTAGAGCTTTCCTCTTTCATTGATAGACCCGTTAGATTATAATGACATCCAGCCTGTCAGTTGGCAAAATTATCTACCTATAACAATCACAGTGGAAGGGACACGTTGTCACTTGTCACATTGGCCCACTAAAATGGCTGAAATTCTCAAAAAGACGACGCCTAGATTACACGAGACAGCGCGACCCTTTTACAGAATGGTACATTCACATTCACCGTTTTGAAATTAAATATATAAAAACAGTTTCAAACGTTTTGTTTCACTTCAAAACATAATACATTATAAAGCATATTGAATGTACAACAACGCAAATTCGAAAACATCCTCAAGTTCTATAGAATTAAAGTATTTAATAGTTTTACGCAATTAATACAAAATTATTAGCATGTATAAGAAGATAATTTTCTTTTTAAGCCGATCCCATTTGTGCTTTCACCTAAATATGTTGCGTGATCAAATGTTCGTATCAACAAATGGAAACTTAAACGGATATCGATTTTCCAATATATTTATGTATAATAATTTAAAATGCATAAGTAAGTGTTTCTGATGTTTTAACCTACTTATTAGGGTTTTAATAAATTTCTCTTATGAATAACTAGCGAGTACCCGGCATGCGTTGTAATTCCACTCAAAGAAAGAAGATGCTTGTGTTTTATTTCTGTTTATTAAAGTGCTTTTGGATAAAAAAAATATATTTTGTTTTCCGTCTGGTACGTACACGAATTTATCAGAAGATTTTTTTGGATTTTGATTCTAATTTTTTGATTTTTTAAAATTTTTTTCAGAAACCTCCACGGGTGTGTGTACAACAACTCACCAAAGTTTCAAATCGGATGCATGATAAAGGAACGCATACTGGACAAACAAACAAGCATTCATTTTTTTATATATATATATAGATTACAACGACTAGCTATTTTATTAACTTTTGTCAAGATGATCTGTAATTAGTTTATATGCTTTGCATCGGGAGCGAATATGGTTAAAAAAATATTTGTATACATTTACGACGGTGGGATTATGTCTAAAATAAGTGTTAATTTGTCTTTAAATGAATCATTTGTTTTTTAATTAACACTTATTTTCAAAAAAAAAACATAAAAATATGTTCATTACTTGAAGATATCGTCTTATTTTAACGTATTAGTAATAAGTAAATAATATTTAAGACTTTTGAGTTCATCTGTGAGTGACAAACTATGTGGATTGGAACGTAATGAATTGAAAGTAAACTTAAAACTTCATCAAACACCTTCAGTCAAAAGTATTGTCTTGCAAAAAATAATGTTAAAAAAAACACAATTTGTTTTGATCTACTTCCAAATGTTTAAATATTTTTGTCAATGCTAAAATGCGGCAGTAACCTAAAATACATCAAATTTAAAGGAATTATTATTTACTTGTAGCAAGCTTCGTACATTTTTTAGTACCTGAATACAAGGTGGCTAGTTTTCTTGTAATTTTCACAAACAACAATGTGGGTACATTAAGACATTTCTTAATTTGGCTTGCTCTACATCGCCGTAGAGAAAATCTTTGAGCTGTGTTCGATCGTCCCATTTAGAACAGACCTCGCTTAGTTGGGACTAAGTGAGAAATGTACAAACGAAATTTTGATAGGCGGCAATAAGCAAGGTGACGCAATGGCTTTAAGGAAAGAAACTCTTGGAAATAATGACAGGGGAAGATTTATTTCGCGACAGATTTCGGTTTGGGGGCGCATTAAAACGAGATCAGCTGTTTGGAGATAAATTTAACGGTTAGCCTACGGGGTTGGTTATATTTTGAATACATTCTCAAAGCACTCCTTGAAGGGTTTTCACGGATGTAATATAGGTTATGCTTTCTAAAATATTTCATTCTACGCAATGGAGCTGATTAAAATTGATTGACAGTTTTAATAAAATGCTCCTATTTCACTCGTTACCACCGGGGAACGCGTATTCCGCGTCCTTCGATGTATACGACATTAATCGCTTATAACTCTTTAATGTATTGTAAAATTGCAAACTGCGTACTTACTGGTATTTAATTACGTAGATTATGTCAAGAAACTCAATATTTAAACCAAATGTCACATTATTAGTTATAATTTTGCTTTATTTTAACACTTCTTTGTGTTTTGAAATATTATTTTATTACTTTGCATCTGGCTAAGTATTGTGAAACGTAAATGAATTTTTTAAATTTTTTAAATGTTTTAGTTGTGCCGTTTAATTCAGAACATCTTCAATAGTTCTAAAAATATGTTACTTAAATGCTGAATGATTTTATTTTCCAGTGAATAATTTAAAAGTCTTTTATTCAACAATAATAATTATTGCTAACAGTCTTAAATTGAAATCGAGTTACACATGATTTAAAATATGCCATTTTCACCGTCAGTTCTGTAAATTTCACCACTTTATTCTTCTTATCAAGGCATTAATGGTTAAATTTGAAATGCATATATTATTCCAAAGACGTGAACACATTATTTTACTCGTTGTAAATTTCTTATGCGGCGCAGAGAATTTTAGATTTGAAAAAGTTTAATCTTGGATTTTTAAAGGCTAATAAATTCAGAAAAATGCGCAATTTGAAACGTTATACCATTGGAAAATGTGAATTTTATTTTGTAACTCAAAACATATGTGTTTGAACTTAGCTTAGAAAATGTCGTACGAACATAATATTGTATCAGTCAATATTTATCATTTTATGTTCAATAAAAAAATCATAATTGGACAAAATATTCTTACTTTTTGATTGTATATTGTGTTCATTATAAAATGGCAACATTAGAAACAAGATATAACATATTTTATTTATAACAGATGGTTAAATAAATAGATAATAAAATTTTACCATACAAGTGAAAACCGTTAAATGTAAAAACTACTTTTCTCTAGAATTTGTTTTTTCTGAGGCAAGTGTGTTTTGAATCATTCAATACATTCCACCTAAATTAATTAATGAGAAACTATCCAAACTTTGTTTATAAATACAATTTCACAAGCTATCATATAATGCAGTGTTACTACCAAGTATATGGATTAAAGACATGGCCATTTATTAAAGTTTGTCTGTTGAACAGTTTTTTATTACCTTCAAAAATATATTAGTATTTATAAATATCACGGATTTCATAGTGATTGATATGTTGCTATGATTTGTTATGTATTATCGCCTAATGAAAGAAAACGTCAGTCTTATGAAGCTTTTCCGATGAGTTAAACATTTGAAAAGTTTTATATTTGCAAAGTTTTAGTAAAAGTGAATGCAGAGGTTTTTGACCGATGTCTACGAATTCTCTGAATGATGTCTTAACGGGTCTACACCGTGTCTTAGCAAAAATCAGATTCGAAAAAGTTTAATCCTCCAGTTGGCAACAATGCCGCCAAAACTGCGCTTTAATTAAACAATATATTGTCGAGACGGAAGGGGCGTGGTCCCACCTTCAAAGCGGTAACTTTAAACAGAATAATATACCGACTCTTTGTCGCGATATTTATTACCGAGGATTGTTTCGCTCGCTTTGAATAAAGTTGGAAATGTAGACACGCCCTGTATATTCAATTCATGTAGCAGAAATAATATAAGCAATGTCAAGCGATCTGTGCAAAGAGCACTTTGCCCCCCCTGAGTGCCCTGCTACGCCAAATTTGAATTAGAAATACACAATTCGGTAAATTTGAGACGTCTGGTTACAATATAAACAAATATATTGTGGAAGTAATAGGAAACATCGGGCCTTGTCACCGGAATATAAATGGAAATCGGCATATTTTCAACAGCAAAAAATCGCCTAACTGACAGACATATCCACCAAGCAGAGGGCTTCTTAATAATTTTCAGGAAATGGCTCTATTACTGTGCTAAAATATCAGGCATCCATTCTTTTCGTTCTGTCTCCGGAAATCCCGCATTTGGTTTAACATCGTTTTACAGTTTGCAATAGTTTTAATGATATAAACATATCTTTAAGCCTTTAAAATGACATCATCAACTTAAATTTGATGTCAAATGTATGTTATAATAATGTTTTCACGGGCCGCTAAGAGGGATGTGGTATTTTAATTCACTTATTCTCTAATATAAATAAATCTATATGTATCTTTAAAATCAAATTCAACTATAAAATTCCCGGAAAATTTGAAAAAAAAGAAGATTTTAGCGTTGAATGGTGTTCATATTTTAAGCCACGATTTTGGTTACTGTTTTATATGAATATGCAAAGTTTTGTAACAAAACAATTTATAACCCTTATAAGACTTTTCTAAATATTAAATAACTGTAAGTACAGCTGATGAGGAAAATATCAGTTATTTATAATGAAATCTAAATTTTGTTATTTACTTCATACAAGTTGTGGTTGTTGCGCCTGGGTTTGATATAATTTAAAGTTCAATTATTGGACAGTTAGTAATTATAAAATATAGCATTATTGAAACAAATACAAAAAAGCTTAACCTTTTTCCTTACTACCACAAAATTGATGTTGAGCTTTTAGGTGTTTTATATTTTATGTTATAAACGTTTTCTGCGTATGTTTTTTGTTATGACCATGGTCAAATCATTTCGTTTGGCGTTTTACGATACAGTTAGTCAGAAGAAGTGAAACGCGTGTCACAGTTAGTCACCCAACCAGTGGGATAACAAAGTTATTAATTAAAAAAAAAAACGACATTAAGTTCACGCTTTCATTATCTCTGGTCTGTGCTATTCGTTCACAATAATATCGTTGACCAAAGAAATGACTATCAGATGACACACCCTGGTTTGTTTGTTAAGTTTAAGTTTTATTAGGTTCCGTAACTGAGAACGCACAGCGTTAATGACAATGATTCGTGGAAGTAAACCCGACTCTTGTCGTGAACGGTGATCGGCAAATCGCTGGCGGACACGTTTTCTAGACGAATCCATTTTTGACGGGTGGCTCCGACGGTGCGGGAGTCTGATTTTTGATTTTTGCGGCGAGTCGATTGCCAGCCTTCGAGCCAGGACGGCCGCCAGCCCCCGTGGCCAGCACCGTTGACATTGTGAATTGTTTGTGTTTGTTTTGAAATTGAACTTAATTTTAAATCGTTTGTCGTGTCGCTTGCATTATAGCTTAAAAGTAAATTCATGTGTTAAGTAAATGTAAATGTAAACTCAATTTTATGTGTTAAGAATATTTGTGTATTTTAAACCACTGCACCTTCGATTAAAAATAAATAAGAGTCGAACCGGATTTGAAATAGTATTTGTTTGAGATACCAGACCTTCCAGGACGTCGATAACCGACCATTCGCCTCTCTTCGATTGGGTCTTCTCACAGAGTTATACCACACATATTCTTAAAATCACAGTTAATGTTTCAATGTTCTGAATATGCCATTTGCAGATAGTTGTCTATTTACTTACGACAGCAGAACAACTGTCAGCTTCAATAAAATCTATATATGAGTATAAATGTGGAAAAGCGATCTTAGTATTTTGTACTCCAAGGTAATTTTATTTGTTAAAAAGTATCAAAGGTTTACAATTTAAATAATTTTTTTTGTCGAAGTTTTCAATTCGTTTTAAATTTAAAAGTTCTGAAATATGTCGTAAAACAACATAACGCTTTACTAAGAAAACTATATTAAATAACTGAAAGAGAAACATCTCCACCTTAAATAAAGTTAATATTGCTACAAATGATTAAATAAAAACAAGTTTTTATCGGCAAAGAAACTAACAAGCAGTACGAGTGTTATCTTGACGTTACATGGTAAAGAAAAGATTTTAATATGAATTTAATATTACATTTGAACTGTAAAAATGTTTTATTTTGCCATATGTCTTTCTTCAGAGGTTAACAATATGACAAAATAATCTTATTTGTTATTTCAGCTATTTAAAACACGACTAACTGGCAGCTAGAGTTCACCAGTGTACTCAAAGTTACAATGCTAAAGGCGAAACCCTCGACGTTAATAACAGCACATGTGTAGAAATTTGTAGAACTGGTACGATAAAATTCAAGAAAATCAAATCGTTTTTATGTATTATTTTGCAATGCTTTTTATACACATATATTAAATAAATTCAACGCCAGTAGTCGAGTGGTAGAGACTCTTGGGTATTCTTGCACTTCGGCTATGGCGTCTACACTAACTATCACGTTATAAATATATATATACTGTTTTATTTGAAATTTAAAAAAATATATATGGCATTACTGCTGACAGCCAATGCGCAGATAAACTCGATGAGAATTTCTATAAGTCACTCATATACAAAATCCATAACATTTTATATTTAAAAAATTTAAACTTGCTGGGAATTGCACCAGAGTCCACACGATCACTAGGGCAAAACTCGTACCATTAGACCACATAGGCCGACTATTGGTTTGTGTTCAAAAGTATTATGTCTGATAAAAAAGTTAAGCTGAAGTATTATTAAGCTTAGTAATATTGTAACCTCTCTCTATCGCACGGTGTGCTGTGCGTTATAAATAGATAGACAAATATGTATTGACTTATCAGATTTATTGTTGCACTATTAAGATTAATTGTTTTCGAATAACTCTAGTAGAATTTATGAAATTTAAATTATTCAGTAAAATGAAACGATGCTTAATATCATTTTTATGACGGCATAGTGTTTGAAAAACAAAAAGTACATTTAACATATTATAATTTTAAGCTATCAATAATAATTGTCGTTGTCTATTTTTAATAATACCATATTCAAGGCATCTATAATAAGGTCAATAATGTTTATAGAATGTGATTAGTTAGTAACACTGAATTTACCAAACCGAAGTTTCACTAGCAAACAGCGGTTTTCCCCTTTTGGGAATCATGAAACGATTTTCGATTCCTAATTAAAAGTTTATGAAAGCCGCTCGAACAAACGGCGATAGAGTCGCGCATATTAATTTTTGTACCACCGACAGTTATCGTCCATCCAAAGTAAAAAAAGAATCATCAGAAATGCCAATGTTTTGTTTTTGACGTTTATTTTGAATCGAAGCAAAAATAATTATTATTTGAATCGGTAGAAGAATAATGGTACATTGAACTAAAGTGAAGTTATGCGATAGTAATATCGAACTATCATAATAATTAAAGATAAATGATGTGGCACTTGGTAAAAAAGTAATTTTTAGTCTCTTATCTCTTCCTTTCGTATGGGGTAAGAATGAATTATAATAGTAATCAGGTCATCGCTCTCGATACTTCCAGTTTTTAGGATCAGATGAATGGGAAGGAAATGTAAGCATCACATTCGTGCATGCTTTTGAAAATAAATCCTTAGGTCGATTGAAGAATTAATATATGAAAGTGTACGTAACCGTGAACACCACAACAGAAGACAACGACGTTGTTTACCAAGCTACAGACCCGGTAAAAGTATTTCTAAGCATATGTGTTTATTCCTTCTACAAATCACATACATTTCGGCGGTGCTCTTTCAATCACGTAAAATACGTTTTGATTTTATTAGTGATTGATTCTAATTCTTAAATTATAAATGAAGGATAGGGTGTGTTTGTTTCCTTCTACTAGACGTCGGCAGGCGGTAAAACACAAACAATGACTTTGCTAATTATCTTAACACTACTAATTATAAATTAATTATTATGCTTGGAGTTGAAAATGCCGTTTGAGTACGTTAAATGTCGTTAAATATGTTAGCTTTCAATGTGGAGTGTATGAACTGATGATATAGCATTTTAACAGAACGTGTAATGAGTTTGTCGTTCAGCGACTCTTGTTAGAGACTGTTAGGAAAAATAGTGTCGTAAGGAAATGACCTTTTGTTGAAACTTATAAGGATATATGGTCTAGCATATTAACAATGAACATATATATATATATATGTGTGTGCATTTATAATAAAACCAACGATTAACAGTAAACATCAAATTTCAAAGTTTAGATAAAAATACTTTTTTTTCTCTGACCTAAAAAATGTTACGTTATGGGTTGTAAGTTGTAAGTGTACAAACTTAACAGGCTAATAAGCATCCCTTAACCCTTGTTAGTTTTAGTCTTTGACGTGGTGACAATTACGTTCAGTTGCTTGTTATTGGATTTTGCTAAAGCACAATGAATCAATTATTTGAATTCTGGCCTAATACCAATTAAAATTCTATATATATAGTCGACGAAATTTTAATTTTCCAGGCAAGAAAAAAATATTGTACACTCAAAACTGTTCGAATTACCACAAAGCTTTTGAATTACAGTTACATGTCGATTGTGCCACAACGACTAGTTGTGTTTATGCAGCCATTACTTTCATAACCGCCTTCTATAACGTAATAACGATCAAGTAACGTAACTTAATGACAATTGTGATCCAAATATACATACAATAGTCTTTAGATACTAAACACTTTTAATGTGTTAACTGTCAAGTCGACAAAGCTCGTTGATAATGCTCGTCATGAGCGAACCTGCTCTTGATCATTATATACATGTGGAAGTAGTACGAACAAATTGTATTTTATTTTTTAAGCTTATGTGTTTAGATGTACAATGTTTATCCTAATAACAAGCGATTCTTTAATTACCAACAATTTAATGAGATGAAGGAGACTTACAAAAATACTCGTCAGGCCATAGTTTGCCCAGAACTGGTTCAAAGTGATATTGTGTAATTCAAGATATCGACTGAGGGTGCTTGATGGAATCTCAATACCAAATTTGAATTAATATAATTTAAGACATTGACCAAGGGTGCTTGATGGAATTTCAATATCAAATAAATACATGTAAGTGTACAAAATCTCAATAATCCAAATTTTCAAATTTGAATTGTTGAAATTTTGTACATTTTCATATGTTTCGTCACTAACGGATCCGGGTTTCACCTTTTGGCATCTTCAGACACTCTAGCACACGAATGAATTTCAACAATTCAATTTTGATATTGTGTATTTTGTGTGCCCGCATACTGAGAATCCATAGTGGAAGGTGTAAGTACAGTTTTATCTAGTCCGCTTTTAATTCGAAATACAGATAAAACGAAATAAGTTATTAGCCCCTACCGGTGATCCCAGATGGAAGAAATATTCGATCACGTACTTCAAATAGTTCTGACGATGACTTGAAGACAAAGCAGTTCTAATATATAATAACTTTATCTTATAACTTGCCACACCCTGGTTTTTGTTAAGTATAAGTTTCATTAGTGTCCAGAACTGAAATCACCCAGCGGTAACGACAATAATTCGTAGAATCGGCCGACTTTTGTTGCCAAGCCGTTCAATAGCCGCCGGGCACGCCCGTTGGACGAGTCCATTTTTGACGGAAAGGGGTAGCTCCCACGATGAAAGGAGTTTTTTGAATTGTATGTGTAGACAGTCGATTACGATCTGTCGAGTGGAGGTAAGCTGCCGACCTCGTGGTCGTCGCAGGTGACGATGTGAATTGGTTGTGTTTGTTTTGCATTAGACTTAATTTAAAATCGTTTGTCGTATCATTTGTATTATAACTTAAAGTAAATTCAGTTTTTAAGTAAATGTAAATGTAGAATCAATTTTAGGTGTTAAGATTATATTTTGTGTAATGTTAACCACTGCATCTTCGATGGAAAATAAATAAGTGTTGAATCGGATTTGAAATGGTGTTTGTTTGAGATCATAGCCCTTCCAGGACGCTCGATAACCAGCCATTCGCCTATCTTCGATCCGGGGTCTTCTCAAACTATTTTAGAAATAGATAATTTAATATTTTTATCGTAAATATGTTGCAGGTTAAAGGGGTAAAGGAAAGCATACAGGAATTTATTGCAATAAGATGAAGGGTATTTTATATGGTTTAACGTACATCGTTCATTTTTTCTTGGTAGTGTGGTATGTATAGATATTCAGTTTTTCACTAGCAGAGTATTTTGTAATGCGTATCTTTATGAAATAAATTTATTTGCCTCAATCCTTGTTGTCGCAGAGATTCTTCGAAGATTAAAATTCGCCGCCAAGTTTTATTGTAGATAAATAATTGATATGCCTTTAAAACTTTGCAGGCTCTTTGTCGCAGTGGGAAGATTATCGGTTGAAATTTATCGTAAAGTGATTTTTCCTGCGACAATTATCAGATTGTATAATTTGTGTGGTATTTGCATGGTGTTTGAGCAGGGGGTTAAGTACTCACTACCCCACTGCAGATATGACTTCAAAATTAAATAAACCCTAACTGGGGCTTGGCAACCTTTGACTGCCACAGGCTGTAGTCAGAGTTTAGAATTAATAAATGGAATGCATACTGAATCTTCTAAATTCAAATTTGTGTGCTCGAATGCCTGACGATGTCGAAAGGCTAAACCCGGATCGTTAGTGACAAAATACATGGACATGTTCAAAAACTCAACAATTAAAATTTAATATTGAAATGCCATCAAGCACCCTCAGTCGACGTTTTAAATTATGAAAGTGAATATTTTTACAACAGATAAAGAATACAAAAGATAAAGTCACATCACAAAAGATAAAATCACATTTAAGTAAAATGATTTATTAATATGTGGCAAAAAATATATTACATTATAATATATAATCAACTTTTCTTTATCTCTTTCTCGCTCAATCACATGAAAAGTGAAGGTACAAGCGAGATGCAAGGGCATGCGGCGCATGCTCTTGTATCCTTCTTGTTCATACCCAAATTAGGCTATGCGATAGAGATAGTGATAAGTCCACCGCACGTCGATGATAAACAACCAGCTGACAATTGAAACAGAATCGTCTAATAACGTAAAAATACTTAAGTATTTTGTTCCACAATAATTATAAAATTAACTTGATAGATTCCGGCACCACGCCGTAGTTCTGACGATGAAGTGATGCCAAAATAGCTGTGGACTTTTTTATAATTCGTGTAGTAATGAACACTTTACTATTTTACTGTATTAAAATGAAACTATGTGCTGCCTGTGAGGCGGACTCTCAGTTTCCTGTTGATTTTTATATACAGTGTGGGTACATATTAAATATTTATATTCCTTCAGTGCACGTATTATATTAAGAACTGCATTCTGTTAGATGAATGGTTTGAATGGAGAAAATTAATAAAAAAGCCCTTTACGGATACTGGTTGAGGGTGTAAAGAGTTTACTTTCGTTTGTCTGTACTTTCGTAAAGTATGTTACACAACGGTTTGATTAATCTGGTAGTGGAGAAATTCAAGAAATTTAAAAAAAAGAGCAATGAGAGTACGAGATCGTGGTGGTAAGTTATCTTAGAATTAATATTAGGTATAGTTTATAGAATTGGATAGATTGATAAATTAAAGTACATTAATATGTTGGGATTGATACATTTCATAATTAAGTTAAGATAGTAATTCAAGTCAGAATATTTTCAACAAATGTTCATTTTCCGTTGTATTTATCAAAAATATTTTTTTTTGCAATAACAAATAAACAACAAAATAACATTCAACTAAATATGTATTTGAGTTAATTTTTAAACTGTTTTTTGAGCTGTTTACTCCTTTAACCTGTAGTCTTTGAATTCGTATACCGATCTGTAGCATTGATTGTTTAAGATTTTATTACTGTCATAATTGGAATGATTGACAGGTTCCTGCTCCAAAAACGGTTCTGAATCCGAATGTTTGGCACACCCGACACGAGATGATAGTAAACTGCCGGAGGATAGAACTGTGAAGTTTGACAGCTATGTACATATGTATATTATGATCTCGAAAACTTTCAGAAACTGCCGCAGATAACTTCTACTGTATAATAAATTGGAAGATCTTTACGTAAAACTTATGCAGTCGGTTAATGAGTGTAATCTTGGTTTACACATTAAAAACCATTGCAGCGAACTGTAACAAGGCTAACGATATTTCTTCGGATAATCACGACTAGAGTTATGACATGTAAGTTTTAGATGTGTTTTATGATACCCTCGATCGTAGGGAGTTCCGTGGAGGCTTACTTGATATCACAGCAAACCTCGATATAACGGATTTCGCATTTGATGGGTGAAATTTTCGGCCAAATTTTTATACATTTTAAGCCCAAAAGCCACCACTCGTAAACAATGTTGCACGCCAAAACGAATGCAGCAGTTTAACGCGTGTTAGCTGATGTTTCAGCAACATCATCGTAAACCTACCATTTAAATATGGACTTTTTGGAAAAGGTTTATTTTGATGGATTTGTGGAAATTAATTTTTAATGTAAAATTAAAATTATATGATACTGATATAGTTAGTCTTAAGTTGCTTCTCAAAACGTTTCATAAAAAAAAAAAAAACAGTCGGAAGTATTTGAGAATCGTTAATATGAAAAAGTTACTTTATTTTATAACATAATACTATTAAAGTGTGTGTTATTTTTAAATAAGAATTCTTTGCATCAAATGTTGACAGATTTCAATTAAATTGGATTTAATTTGGTGGAACATCAGTATGTTTATGAATTTAGTTAAAGTCATTAAGGAGGGCCTGCATTTATTGGGTAAGTAACTAAGTAAGTAAGTAAGTAATTTTTGGTCAGTACGAGATAATGAATGGTCAGTTAATAAAACAAACTCTCAGTAATTTATGTTAAATGGTCAGTTATTAAATTAAGCCTAACCTAATCTTAATTTATTTGGCAAAAAGCTCCTGACCTTTTATTATTTCTTACTGAACATTTATCGAATTAGGCCCACGTAATTGAACTAGAAATTATTAAAGATAGCTTATACGTTTTAAAGATTAATCAGTTTATAAAAAAAACTTAGTTATTATTTAAAATAAATTAAAACAAGTATTACTTTTTATTTCAGTTAAAAAAAGTTCAACTATTTAACGGTGTAGAAGTTCATGTTATGACATGCTAAAAACAGGGCCAGCTCGGATTGAATAAATATTTATTAACCTTTTCCGTGCCTCACTCGGCAAAATCAAATATTTCTAAAAAAGAATCGCATTGTGTTTTTACAACACGGGCGGGCATTGTGTACACCGAGCACAATGTTGTAATTTTCTTTCATATTTGGGGCGAGGAAACAACTCCAGAAAAAGAAATGTTGACACTAAAGCATAACATTACGCAAAGAAGAGAGGGAGCGGAGTAAAATGCGAACTGAATTAAATATAACTCGGTTCCGAAAAACTCATGCGAGACTTTTGGCTTGCGAATTTGTAAGTTTTACTTGATTCCTACTTTGTTTGTATGGATATCGTGTTTTCATACTATAGACGTATTCATAAATATTTAGTAATATTTCCGATACCATGATGATCACAACAATTTTGGGAGGGACCTGACTCCCTACACAACCCCCTCCAACTGTCTACCGTACAAACTGGAGTGACAGCTGTACAATAGTAATTTTCAGTACGCGCTGGTTATCTATTATAATCATTTTCGGTATTTTTTTAAACGTTTTTGATTAATTGTCGGTAATTGTCGTACAGCCTGTAAGGTTCAGTATTGTTGTTTTTTTGATACAAGACTATCTATAAGAGACGCCTCATAGCCATTATTAATGGCAATTTGTTTAATAATGTTTAGTTCGTTTAGTTCTACTCTCAGACGTATAATATTTTACCTCGTAAATAATATTTGTCGTATTTGTATCTTCTATATAAACGTTAGACACTGTTTACTGTCTGTCAGTTCGAGTCCATTCGTGTGCTCGAATGCCTGAAGATGCCGAAAGGCGAAACCCGGGTCGTTAGTGACAAAATACATGGAAGTGTACAAAATCTCAATAATCCAAATTTGATATTGAAATTCCATCAAGCACCCTCAGTCGATGTCTTAAATTATCTTAAATTAAATTATAAAAAAAATTCTTCATATATGAACAAAATAATAAAGAAAATACACACATATATCTATAACTATATATTTATATATTAGTGAATACAATTCCGATTGTTTTATGATTGATGATATTTAATTGTATGTAAATATAGGATGATGATGATGTGTAACGATTATGTTGATCTGGAGAGATGCCTACAGCTCCAGGCGCGACGACAGGATATCCGTTTTTCCCCTCGGTCGTCCATATATACTGTCGTCGGCTGTCTGTGTTCTGCTTTAGTCATTTCCAGGGCATTCACTTTATCATTGCGTCTGCAGAATTACCAACGGATATCGGTCATTGCTTGATTTCGCTGACTGCATTTGCAAGTGCGTTAACTTTTAAATTTGTTATGTTTGATGAATATTATACTATTTTTTAAATCTGCATTGTCATATCGATGACTGGCCACATATGTAAAAATATAAACGTTGCAATGAAGTCGAGTGGTTGATATTCTCAGACGTTTGTTCTATTTGGTTGCGGTGTGCACTGGTTCGAATCCCCGCACTAAGGTGCTAACTGTACATTTTAGTGGAAAGGCATTGTATTTTAAAAATAAAACAAAATTTGTTTGTACTACTTCCACATGTTTATAATGATCAGGATCGGTGTTTTATTTAAAAAGTAACGAATAACAATCAATAATTTTAAGACAACTTATGTTGAAATGATCCCTTAGTAGTCTTAATGCCGACCCCGGACCAGACCGGACGTGATTGATAATAAAGATTGTTAGTACTATCTTCAGATCCAAAGATCTACGCTGTATTGAAGCGATGCGGAAATTTGAATGCATATATAATTCAATTTACGTATAAAATTATATTGATGTTCATAATATGTAAGGTAGATGTCACTGTGTGAAAAATAATGAATAGATTTAATTTAGCATTTATTTTTACCGTTTCAAAACGTTGGATTTTGTGGCCTGGTAGTAAAATATGAGGTTATGTAAGAATGTTCCAGGTTCGCAGATAGATATCAAATGTTATTCTATACATTTAAGACTATGGTAGGTCTCGATTTTATTTGATTTATAAATCCCATTGTTCTTACAAACTTTGGTGTATTAGCAGTTTGGTGGACTTACATATTTATTTAACATTACTATTTTTACTACTTGGCTTCGGTTACGGATGTCTCAGGCTCAAACTCAAGTACAGAGAGTTTCATAAATTGATTTTTTCAATCGATTTATGAACTTTTGTTCGTTGGCATGGATGTTTGCGATATCTAGAATTTACTTACAGTCACCCGTTACTAAAAATTTTATATGCGTGTTTTTTAATTTACATTTAATGATTTTAATTAAACAATAAAAAAAAACTGGCTGAATGTTATTTTAAGCATCATTTAAACACAATGTTAGAGATAACATAAGTTTCTTTAGTATAAGGCAAGCGTGGTACTTCAGAATAATCCGAGTTAATCCGTCCGACAAGAGCACCTTAGATATGTAAATTAAAAGACCGTACCTTCCCGAAATGCTTCGCAGATTTTGAAGCCAAACTTAAATCTAAGACATAAATTTAATATGCTCCAGAGTGGTCAAAAATTTGTACCTTGAATTTATACCGAGGCTAGAGGTAATTATTGATTCAAATTCAAGTAATTAATAGAACTAAAAGGTTTGAGGAAAGGCTACGACCGCTTTATTTATAAATTAATATTTTGAAGCAGCTGTCATGCGAAAAGGGTATTAATTTGTTGCGACGTTAAAATTTTGAATATCATTAATAACAAATTAGGTATTTTTTATAAAATAAGTTTAGTGGTTCCGTTTTAAAAAAATGGCTTGAAAAATATTGGCGAGAAAATAATATCAAGATAAATAATTTATCTTTGAAGGTGAAGGACGAATCTTAAGTCATTTCAGTTCTTTGACCACGAGACTAAGAAAAACGACAAAGCATTCCACATACTTCACATTTCATTTACAAATAAAAAAAGGTTTTGCTGAGAAAGTAAAACATTTTTAACGTATCGGGAAGATAGATAAAAAGATTTTTTTTACCCAAAAAAATGAAAGTATAGTTCAGTACGTGAAGTAATTTAGGAGACCATTCATTTGGGGAAATTGATTCAGTAATAAAAAAATGTAGGTATTGAAAAAAATAGGAGATATCGACTTAGGGTCATTGAAGTTCGAGTTCATCAGTGTACTTCAATGCCGAAGATATCGAAGTGTGAAAACTGTGTTATTAGTGACCAAACTGATGGGAGTGTAAACAATTTAAACGACTCTAAATATTAATGAAATACTCTGGATATTTTTAAATAAAAGTTATTGATTTGATAATACTTACTATCGATAAGTCTTAAATGGACTGCCAGAAAAGTTTCATTTATCTCTGAAAAGTGAAGCGTATACACGTCCAGAATTGGTTTCTTAACTGTTGATACATTAAAGAATTTTGAATATTATATAATTAAACACTATTTTATTTCCTAGTTCGTTACTAATGTGGAGTATATAGACTTAAAATGGAGCATTTTAATAAAAGTTATTTTAAGAGTAAATATCTAACTCCTTTTGTAAACATTTATGCTTTTAAGCATAAATAAAGGAATTTTTATAACTGGGATTAAAACTCGTGTACATCGCACCCAAATAGAAAGAAGGCCCAAGATCGTTAACCACTCTATAAATAACTGGCAAGAATATTATATTAAAGTTAAATAAATATCCTCAACTAACTCACAAAAATATAATAAGTTATTATTTAAATAATTAATAGGAATAATAAATCATCTATATTGTTAACTTAATAATTAGTAAAACGACAGTGTTTAATGTCGTGAATCAATAACAATAATTTGCGCATTTATCTCACAGCGATCCCGTAAATTTTAACTCCATTACAGCGTGTTTTCAAAAGCTAGTTACTGAGGCTATACGCTTCGTAGTTCCCTCTACGCCGACGGAAGAGAGTCGTAGCGTTTCTCCACCCATAAAGTAGGCGTCGGCCCCATTCTGGTTTAGACAGAAAACCATTTTTCTACCAGATGCGTTAGAATAATGGATTTTGAGCTGTCGGTATAATGTACGAAAATAGTCGTTAGGAGCATGCATTTTTTAAATTAAATCACACATTTACATGATAAACGCGGTGCCGGGAGACGTGTCGATCTGCCCACCCGTCGACGTCGCCTCGGCTTCTTATCGCGCCGCATCATTTGCGAGAAAACAATAAAAAATGTAAATAAATACATACTTCGACCCACATACAATAAGCGAGGATAATTGTCAGTGTCATATGCTTTATACGACTAATTAGATAATACTGTCAATACTAGGTTATTAGTGATACATTATCAACCTACGTAGAATAATATTTTTTTACCGCTTGTTAAATTGCAGGTTAAAATATACGTGTAAAAATAATTGTATTGCAAGCATAATACCGAAATAAAAAACAATTCGGCTTTTTCAGAATATTGGAATATTAATTTTTTTCCTTTTGGCGAATTTTAAGATGCAGGTGGCATTCAATATTAGTTATTGTTTTGAAGCATTTATGTTGTTGTTCTATGTTTCGATTTTATTACTTCACTGGATTTTTACTGCCTTTTTAGCGAATTCAAAAAATAAATTTCTCTACAATATGGTTTTCCTTGACATGCTACAAGTTGAATAATTTTTGATTTCAAGAATTGTATAGTTTGGGGGAATTATATATTTTAAGTAATGTAACAATTACCTCTATCTGCCATTTTTATATTATGTGGAACTTTCCTCTGTACAAAAAGAGAATCGGGTGTATTTGGCGTTAACTTTATGAAAAATTACAAAATAAAATTTAATTGTTTTTGATAACTAAGATTTTGTTAAAACTATTCTTCTCTTCCAAATTAATTATGAAGTGAAAAAACGAAACTTTAATAAATTAACAATGAGAATTTAAATATTGTCTAGTATCATTACATTATCTTTTCCGTTCTCATGTTAAAAAAATCCTTTCGGACCCCATGCAGTCACATTTCGTTATCGTGTGGGTTTTGTCATATAAACGCATTTATAAAGCGAAATGACAATTTCAAAAAGTGAAGTACGGTTTTATGTACTATTAAGTAATTATTTTAAGTCATATTTTGTGTGTAAAACCTGAAATACATATCAAACTATGCGAAATTATCTGAAGACGCAAGAATCGAAATTGTTCATATCAGAACAAGCTCGAGACGTGTCTTGGTGTCGTTTTGAAGTAAAACGGTTGCATACGATATGTCATGCATCTCGGATTGTTACCATACTATACTAATTGTTACTATACTTTAGTATAATTTTGTATTTGTCGATGGTAAAATTGACGAAGTTTTCAAATTATGATACAAAGAAGACGTAAACTATAATGTATTTTTAATTTTCAATTATATGTAGAACTATTTTATTTACAAATAGTTAAATTTTAAATTTTTTGTATAACCTATTTCAGAGACAATTTAAAGGTTTAAAGGCCGAAGTAACTCATTGTTACACCATGGATACAGAAGGGTTAAGGAAATTCAAGCGAATTAACTTAAAGTATTTGTATCATAAATACAGAGGAAACGTTTCATATTCTTTTCTGAGACATACATGTAATTTATGATAACGTAAAGAGTATCGCCAGAGTACGTTGTCAAATGTTATAAATAGTTCAACCGTAGAGAATTAATCTAGACCGTGAATGCACACTAAAGAGGGCTGAGACTTTTTACATCCGGCTGTGGGGGATATAGAGTAGAAAAAAATGGAATAACAATGAAACGAAACAGTAGCTGCGCAAATCCAGATTCTTTAGAATTCTATATTAATTATTTTAACTTAATGGCGTACTTCCAAAGCATTCTTATTTCGATATTAATAATTTTTAAATCTAATTGAAACATTATTTTTAAGACTACTTTATGGTTAGTCACTGTGTTATGATATCAAAAGTACAAACGAAGTGAAACTTGCGATAATTGTGACTGCGTTTCCATAGGCCAAGCACCGATAATTGATAATTTAATATAATAATGTTTGAAGTAATATTTTTCACAGAATTTTCTATACGTATTCAATAATAAAGGATTTCAAATAAAAATTACTCTTTTCATATTAGTTTAATACAAAATTGATTATTAAACTCTTAATAATAAAATTTTAGTGCTAATAAACGCTCCATACTTTCGTTCATGGTTAATTTATTTTGAGAATTAAAAAAAAGCAACTTACAATTATATTTGATAACTTTATTATTCCACAGGCTATGTTAATAAATGCGAGACTTGTATCGCTTCTTTAAGAAGCGTCTTCAGACATACTATATCGCAAGGTTTTTTTTATATATAAGGTATACAATGATTCTAATTTTCATCTTAAAAATGAAGGTTGGGGTGGGATTCTTTTCTTCAACTGGATGTAGGGAGGGGGTAAAACAGAAACGATAATAGTACCAATTACAAAACCGATTACTAGTGTTTGGAAGAGAATTGAAGAGAAATCCCAAGGGAAATAAATTTAATAGCGGTGAGCCACCTGCTCTATTAAAATGTTATTTTCTTTAATATAAGTCATAATATGCCGTCAAAAATAAATACCAATCTAAATTACTAGTGAAAAAATAAAGTTTATTTCAAGCAATTTTTTTAAAACTTATTACCTAGTTTATTTCCTAAAAAAATGTTTATCCAAGAACATCATTAAAAAACTTTACCTCTCTACTAATTATTTGTAGTAATTGTGTCTTAAAAAATAAGACAGGTAGAATTACAAATGTTAACAAAACACATAATTATTAATAGCTTTTTAACTTGCGGAATATCACTTATATAGAAAAAATCAGTCCACATGCAAAATTTAAATTGATTTAATTTAGAAATATGTAGTTTTAGTATTATATCGATGGCCCAGTTCTATAGGGCGATAAGTCAACAATTTGAAGTTTGAGTTAAGTTAGGGCCTGTATTTATTGGATCAGTAATTGAGCAAAATGGCCAGTAACTAATTCTATAAATGGTCAGTAATCACGTGATCAGTTGATTAAATAAGCCGTTTCTGGTCACTTATTAACTGACCAGAAAAATGAACACATAAAATGGAATTGAATAACCTAACCCAACCTAAAATATTTACTGACCGTATCTTTAATATTTACTTACCATTTTTATTTTTCTACTGAAAGTTTTATCCATTTGTTACTGACTGTTTCTTTAATATTTACTGACCATTAATTGAATTAGAAGCTGACCAAATAATTAGTTGCCTCGAACACCGTTCTTCTACAGTTCCACAAAAGGATGGCTTGTAAAATGTACAGGTTTTCTCTCAAAAGGCAGATATTTGCACACAGAAATCAGCAAAATTAAATAATTTCTCATTTCCATATACATACATATCGAAATATTGTATTGTAGAAATATGTTTTTGTGAATCGTGACGTTTCATAAAAAAACAACCTTCAATTCCAAGACTATAAACTATTGACCGCCTATTTGAATAAAAAAGTAATAAAAATAATAAGCCATCACTTTTTACTTTTTACGCAATTGATCGGCCATATCTCAAAACTAGCAATTTCTAGTTGTATCATTATGGAACTAGGCCATCAATATGTTAAGTAATTATTGTCTGTAAATTTTGATATCGAGCATAAAATTATAAAATTTGGATTATTGATATTTTGTACACTTCCATGTATTTTGTCACTAACGACCCGGGTTTCGCCTTTAGGCATCTTCAGGCATTCGAGCTCACGAATGGACTCGAACTGACTAGTCAGTTCGAGTCCATTCGTGAGCTCGAATGCCTGAAGATGCCTAAAGGCGAAACCCGGGTCGTTAGTGACAAAATACATGGAAGTGTACAAAATATCAATAATCCAAATTTGATATTGAAATTCCATCAAGCACCCTCAGTCGATGTCTTAAATTATAAAATTATCAATTTTTGATGCGTGTGTCACAAAGCAAAATTGTTTTTACTGACTCATCAAAATTAGCATTCGACATTAAATTGTTTAATTTTAAATAGCTGTGATTGTCACAAAATTAGTATACCAGACCTAACGGTCATTCATAAAACGGCAAAGATTTATCGCTATTTTAGTTCCTATTATATTTGATATGGACTTCTTGCAAAACATTAATGGCCCAACTATCGCAAGGTCGTTTAAAAAACATCCTGAGTTGATTTAACAGCCGTAATGATCGGCGAGAAATGAGATGGAAAATTTACAAATTAATCCTAGTAACAACGATAAATGGATAACTAAACCTATTGATTTCCACTAAACGATAAAGCAAATGGGCCGGATATTTGGGACGGCCAATGTCTAAACTTGTACAAATCTATTCGACAGATTAAATCAACTGTAAAAATAGAACTAGCCGATATTCCCAGATGTAATTAACAGGGCTGTGAGCTTGACAAGTCAAAACATATCCTTATCAATATAAGATGATTTCTAAATCATGATTAATTAGTCTTTTTTTGTGTTAATTTTATACAGAAAAATAAGGACGTTAAAACCTTCCTGAAAGAGAGAAAGATGTTCAATAATATCAACGTTAGTTTCGGTTCACTGAGGGTTGAGTGGATCTTTGGTTCTGTACCTTGCGATGCCTATTATCCAGATAATACATACAAAATGATTTAATTAAGAGGCGCGAGACGACCACCCGATTCGTTCAATCGAGTCGTATCACTGATAAAACAAATGACTGACGGTTCAATTCTAATTGGATGCTACACAAGTAATTTCTTTTCTCACTTTACCTGCTATTAAAAAAGTAAGGATAAGAGAGAGGAAATAAATGATTTAAATTTGTGTCATTTGAAAAGGCAAATCAGTCGCTACGTTTCTAATATAATATTTCCATTGAGGCAAGCAAGTGATTATCGTTCACTACAAAGATTATACCATTTGGATTTGCCTGTTTGCAAACCATGCATTTCTGGTATTAACGAGTATCTCTTCATTTGAATGATAGTTTACAATTTGTAGTCCTAAGATTTTATAGTGTGATCATAACCGGTTTCGCTCTGAACTGATCCAGATCAACTTTAATGAAAACGTGTAACTCGCTTCTTGAAATCGGAACCAATTTTTGAATCTTTTATTCACTACTAGTGAGTACCCGGCATGCGTTGCAATGCCACTCAAAGTAAGAAAGGGTTTGTGTTTTAATTCTGTTTATTGAACTGCTTTTGGATTAGAGGTCTGCACAGGCCGAAATTTCATAGACTTACCCGGTTCGAACCCATCATCTTCAGGTCTGGCCCGACCAGAACCCGAGTTTCAATATCACACTTGTTATAACACAATATTTTTGTTTTTCGTCTGGTGCGCACACGAATAAATCAGAAGGTTTTTCCTAAATGTACATATTTGATTCTTTTTTTCAATTTTAGATTTTCAATTTTTTTTCTTCAGAACCCTTCACGGGTGTGTGCACAACAACTCACCGAAGTTTCATCGAAATCGTATGAATGGTAAAGGAACGCGTAAAGGACAAACAAACATTTATTTTATATAATATTTCCCGGCACAATAAGTCCTTCCTGAAAGTTTCGTCGCGATCGGTTGAGTAGTTTAGGAGCCTATAAGATCCGGACAAACCAACAAACAGACATTCATTTTTATATATATAGATTATTTGAGTTGGTGCATTCTTGGATATCTCCATCGAATGCTAGTATGATGATCGACAATCAAAAATTAAAAGCAATACGAAGAAAATATACTAATATTCTGCTTGCTTGATACTTTATTCTGAATACAAAATATTAACTTAACTACATAAGTTGTATTCACTTAACGTAATTTTGAATGACTTAAAAAATGTATCCAGGTAATAAACATAGCGTTCATTTTCTTTCAATGTAATGAATCTGACTTTGTTTGATCTAATACTGTCGTTTTAGTAAGGATTAGTGCTATAATTACTTGCTAAATTGAACTTTAATAGCTGACACTTCCAATCGTTTAAATACGGAATGATCGATGGTGGCGAGTAGACAACCCTGACCGAAACAGGTGGTCATCTTTAATAACGACCTCTAATATATTATAATTATAAGGGAGGAAAGTACTTATTAAGGCGTTTGTTGTACGAACATAAAACCTTAGTAGGCTTTACGGGAGGGTTCCTATTTAATATTCAATATGCGTTCTATTAATTTCCAGCGTAAGCTATTTTCCAACTTTTTTGCCTGGCTTAAAATCGCAAAGTTTCTGTGCTGAAATTTTACATAATAAATTTGATCTTTCATTTTGTCAGTTTTTTATGCACAGCATTTTATCGACATATTTGTAAAAGTCTGACGAGGTATTTAAACTGTTTTCAAATTAATGTTTTGAAAAAATCTAAGCTGACATTCAATTTAACATTTTTTAATATTTAATTTAACGTAGATAGTTTTCGAGTGATCTATAAATAGTATCGCAAATAAACGTTTTATTCACGTTGGCAACATATAAAATGCTGTTATAAATATTATATACGGCTGCACTCGAAGTTCTTTGGCGATCCACAGTATTTTCTTGACTGTAAGACGCCGCCGAAGACGCAACCATATTTTTAAATACCTGGCAATAATAAAAACATGACGCAAACTGTTAAACAAAGAAGTCATATAACGCCAGTATAAAGCATTTGACGCTTTGCTCTCTGACGGTATAAAAAAGTACCACGTCAAAATAAATCAGGGTAAATATTTTACCAATTAATCAATGACAGTATTTATCTGGATATATTTTGAAAGTATTTGCAGCAGGACAATTTTTATGATAAAAATGATAATAATGACGCATTATTTAAAATAAAAGGAAAATATCGACTGAGGGTCATCGAACTTCGTCCGTGCACTTGAATACCGAAGACATCGAAGTGCGAAATCTGTGTTGTTATTGACAAAACCGATGAAAGTGTATACAATTTGTACGATTCTAAGTATTAATGAAATACTGTGTATATTTCCATATCGTCCGTGTTTTGGCCGATTGATTTAACGCTCAAAATTGAAATTATTTACGAGAGAGTAAAGACTTTTATTATCGAAAACATTATATGGTGAATTGCTTTATGAATCTTCGAATTGCACTTCTGTAAATTCTCATGTTTGCAGATACGGGATTATACGTAGGCAGTGTCGATATAATGGTGGCTTACATCAAGTGGCCTGGTCAGAATTTTTAAATCCAAAACCAATGTAAAATGAAGTTTTCCTTCCAAAAAGTGATCAATTTATTTTTATAGTTTACATCAATTGGCGAGACCTGCTCTGTCGTCTTTAAAATGAGATCCAATCATTACATATTTTCGTATTTTTTGAGGGTTTCATCAATTGGCCAAAAGACCATCCATATGATTTAATCACTTGTAAGGTATTAACTGCTAATTATCAGCGGAAAGGCATTCTATTTTTAAAAAAAATATAACTTGTTTGTACTACTTCCACATATTTAGATCCGTATCGATTTCGCTCATCACGAGCATTAAACTGACATTTTACTGATCATTTTAAACACGTGTAAGTTGTACAAAAAAATTGTTGTTTATGTAAAAAAAAAGATATGGTTTAAAAAAACCTTAACGCAAAATGAAAGAGAATTTTAGAAATATGTAATTTTGTAAACTATTCTGCATACGCCAATTGCATTATAGCTAGAACGCATTTTTTACATTATTTTATATCATTCCGCAACTTTAGAGTCAAATTGCTTGATAGTTCAGTTAAGTTACAGTCATACAATATTTCCCTTTTATTAAGACACTCATTTTGCTCTCATTCACTTTCGTCGTCTTTCGAACAGGAGATATTTTCTCAATAGTGTAAAGAGAGAGAGAGAACAAAACTATCCTTACTTGTAAACTAGTTTATGTCAAAGTAACATTTCCGCTAGTTTACAATGTAAAACGTTCATTGCCATAGCACAAAAGATATGTATTCAAAAAGAAACATAACTTTCAACGAATATTTTTTCAGTTTAGCCAAATAAAAAATTACGCTGTTCAATAAAAACTACAATAATATTTCAACAATAAAAACATATTTAAACTTTTCCAACTTTTTGCGTTCCTTTGTAAATAATTTTTAATCATGTTATTTGACCATTCAGCGCGAGTTTACGATTTTTCTTTAACATATAAAGAGAGAGGATATTTTAAAATATGGAAACAAACTAAAAATAAGGGAGAAATTATTTAATAAGATAAAATATAAAAATATTTAATTTTACAATTTTTATTAGTTAGTTGATAGCCATTTTTGTTTAACGCCATCGTCAGAACTGTGCTTAAACTTATTTTAGTTAGCCGTCAGTTTGAAATAATGAAACAAATGCTGTATATTTTTTTTCATCTCAGTAATCTACAGAATATATGAAAGCATGAAGAAACGTTGCTAAGACTTTAAAATCACTGAATTTATAGTAATTGCAGTGATTATTTGTATCGTGGGTCAAAGTTACCAAATTTGAATGCAAACTTTCACCTACCTTGTTTTATCTATATTTATATATCAATTTTAACAATAAATCTATTTATGCTAGTTAAATTTTATCGTATAACATTAGTTCATTTATATGTAGAAAAATACCACACATAAATGCAATGGCGAATCATATAAATACAAAAAACCGAAGGACTGGGCCAAAATTATCCAGACCGTAACTAAAACAATTTTTTTGTTTAAATTAGACAATTGTTATTTTTATAATTTCATTTAAAACTGGACCGGTTCCGTTCAATTGAAAAGAACTTTTACCAAAAAGTCTTCAAGAAAATGCCTTCTTTTAAATATGTTATAACGTATCTTCAGTAAAGATAAAATAATTTAAAGTTCGTTCTTGCAGATTCAACGCAAATGGCTCTCAAATATAAATCTTCTTAGCAGAAATCAGAGCTTCCCAAGGTAATTTACTGCGATCAGATTTGAGCTATAAAAACATATTTCAAGGATGATAAAGCAGTTAATCTGAGAAAACAGCTTAACTACATTTATGCAACAAAAAAGGCCGCAAAAAGCATACGTAAATTGATTGCCCAAGTGGAAAAATGGAAGAAAATACTTTCTAGTCGTTAAACGTATTACGGTGCAACATTAGACGTGAAGAGCGACGTAAAAACAAGCTTAAACGATAACGATATTGACAGTGTTGCCATACAACTTGTTGTGGGGGGATGAAATAGCCTATATGAAAACGGTAACTTTCAATTGCCGCAAAGGACAAAATTTGATAGGGTTATCTTATACAATATTCTTTTGACATTTTTTCTATTTATTGATTGAATTAGCATTAACTTAGTGCCACTCAATTATAATAAGGTAAAAATGTAAAATTACCTCATAAAACCAAATACTTGGTTACGTAAAAATATAAATTAAGTACTGAAAGAAGTTGGTGAGTAACATATTGACAGTTGTGAGTAAACAGAAGATGAAAATTTTAATTCATATAATAAATTCGTTAGCCTCGGTAAATTATGTTACATTTTAATAGGTTTCAGATATTGGTCCGGGCTGGTTTAGTTTGTCTCCGTTTTTGTTTCACATCACGATGAGAGGAACGTCCGCACCTTTTGAGCGTGTTTTCTCCAAAATGAAACACATTTGGTCGGATGTCCAGGTTTAGAGCTTCATAATTATGGTAGCCTACGTATTGAGATAATTCATCAAAATAATGATGCATTTATGTCAATCTAATACTAATCAAGTTAGGGATCAAAACACACTGCGTTAATATAATTACTGATAAAATAAATTGCTCTGTTTTTCACTAGCTGATACAACTAACCACCAACTGAGTTATTCCAGACAAAGAATATGTATCCAAGAACCTCATTATGTATTTTTACCTAGTTTCCGTCAATTTTGTTACATTTCAACTTCTCTCAGTACGGTGCCGATATTAATAAATCATTATAAAAATCTTTAAAAACATATAAAATCAAACTTTTAACCTATTTTCATGTTCAAAGTAATCACACGCTGAATGAAATATAAAACGGATTTTGATTAAACTGGCATTTACTCGGTAGAACTCCATTATATTTTTTTCCATGTCCGCTACCAATGTGGAGCATATGGTCTCCTAATAGATGTATCCTAACAGAATTTTCGTATGAGAACTGCTTGTTACTCCGATGCTCAACCTGTCTTTTTTCGAAGAGAGTAGGGATAGAAAGATAGGGCTAGGTCAGGACTAATGGTTAGATAATCGCTCTCGCTACGCCCCGTGAAGATTGGATGGGTGGGAGGGAGGATTCAGACTACGAACAGAAATCAATAAATCGATTGAAAGATCAATTTATGAAAACCGTCCGCACCGGGAATTGAACCCGAGACATCCGTAACCGTAGCCAGCGACGCTTCCAACTGCGTCACGGATACCGCCATTATAATAGCTGACACCGCCCCGTACTTATGGGGCGGACAGGGTCTTCAAAACCAATCTGCAGACTCTTCCTTTTAATGAAAATTTAAGAATGTAATACCCCTGCTGAGGCGTTAAGGGTGGGGGTCGGATTTGTTGGTTGATGTTGTTGATTTGCAGTTTGAAGTGGGGGGGAAGCGCCTGCGATCCTGCCAGAGTCAGTGGAGTTCCGACCGTTCCGGGGGGGAGGTCGCGGCAACGCCTGATCCCTTCGATTACGATAAAACCACTTACACAGTTTAAATTAAAAGTATGTAATTCTGTTGTGTCTAATGTCTTGTGAAACTGTAGCTAATTGCAATTAAACCAGATGAGTACACGGATAAACGACCGGGGTTTTAATGGAAGGAACCGTTGTTTTCTCCTTTGTTGTCCTTATCCCAGGACGCGGGCCTTGAAGTGTGTTGAAGCCCGCACCCCGCTTCTCCCCGCTCCTACACCGTCCACCCTCGAGCGGCGAGCGAAACAGATGTGATTTGTTTCGTTTCGTTTTTTTTCACGTACTCTCTCATAGCATACAATAACACAGTATTTAGTTCTACAACATTTTATTAGGTAGTTGATAATTATTTCAGCTTGACACCATCGTCAGAACTATACTACTCTATAACTAAATACTTTGTTATTTTATCTTATCATTTAACATATACTAATAGAATTATCATTGTACTGTATATGATATATTTTATTTTTATACCCACTAAAAATATTAGATCTAGTAACATTTGAAAATACATATTTTCTAAATTGAATAAGCACAAAGTTACACTCTCCCCTTGAAATCAACTAAGCGTGTAATTGTTTTTTTTTTATTTCATAATTTTATATTGTTTTAAAATATATTATAATAAGCTTCTGGCAATATTGGTCAATAAAGTACAATACACAAGTAGTTAATAATCTAATTTGAGACAAGAAATTTCAATTAGTGGCGTTTCCATTATCTGTTACGTGTTTGTGGTATATTATCACTTATGATTGTTTTATTAGATAATTCCCCTCTAAATACCATGTTGCATTAAATACACTTTATATTATAAGACACATTCAATTATAGATTTATAATCATTAGCGCTGATATCAATAGTTTAAATCAGTGCTCCGCAACCAGTGTACCCCGGCACACCGGTGCGCCGCGTGAAGACCCCAAGTGCGTCGGAAAGGAGAAAAAATCGAGTAATTTATTTAAAAAAGAAAAATTATAGCCATTCAGGGACATAGACGTCCGTTTAAATTATTCTCGTTGAAACACGTATTCTATTATTTTGATATTTAGTTAAATAATTGAATTAGTGTTTGCAGCAATAGTGAAACTGCAAAGATAAGAAATAAAATATGGTTTGACTCATGTGTCAAGCAAAAAATCTCACCATAGACATTACACATTGCTGCACATACTAGAAAGTATTGATAGCAAAACATTTCCCAGTGAAATTATTACAAACAATGAACGAATGTATTAAAATAATACATATTATTTAATCACGGGCCACAAGTACGCAATTCCTTAAAAGGGTTCAAAATGGTTTAATTGGTTTTCCGTAAAAAAATGTTAGTTACTATTTTAAATTCATTAAATAAAAACAAAATTATAAATTGTAAGTTTTGTTTGTCAAATTTACATAATATTTTGGCTATCAGTGTGTCACTAAATATTAATGAGTGCTCAGGTGTGCCGTGGGTGAGAAAAGGTTGCGGAGCAATGGTTTAAATCAATAGCCATTACTGTATTCAAACTTTCGCCAAACATGATTTATGGAGTCAATCTTGTTCGATCCATATTAAGAGTAGTAGAGTGGGTTACGATTTTATTATGATATACCAAAATCTCTATCGTCGTATGACACTTAATATTGTTACTCGTTACTAGTTAGATTAGCATTCCGTATACAGAATGTATTACGTAACACAGCAAAGCTTTTAAATGATTGATAGGAGCGTCTTAGATGTAACTGCTCTAGAATTAGTATCTTTAATAATGTTAAGTAACCGCATTCTAATAATAAAGTTATGAATAATCAAAATATGCATATTGATGAGAAATTTGAATTTTTTAATGGGAACTGCAGTTCAAGTTATAGCTTAATCGAGTGTAATGATCGGCATAATATAGTTTTCAGTAAAGCGTTAAAAAGTACGGCCAAAGCCGACCACATCTATTTTCGTTTACTATTCTATGGCTTATCTAAGTCAAGATCAGCGTTTTTCAAACGTTGTTTCGCGAAGAAGTTGTATTATTGTAATATATACACACATTCATATTTAAGTACCTGTAATAAATGGCTTTGGTAATGAGTTTGGCAGTAGTTTTCTTTTATACTTAAATTTACAAACTCGTACAACTGTCGAACAACATACATTAATACGCACAGTATAGGTGTAACGAATAATAATAAAGAAACCATTAGATGATGCCGTAATTTCAATGTAATTAAAAGAAAAACTGTCTATTTTTTTTCTGATATACCCAAAGCTTAACAGGAAAGCTTCATTTTTTTCGAAATGTAACATTATGTAACGTTTATAATGATCAGAACCTGTTTCACTCATCACGAGCATTATCAACTGAGTCATCAACCGATCCTATTCATCAGTTGATAATGCTCGTGATGAGCGATAACGGTCCTGATCATTAAAAAATGTGGAAGTAGTACAAAAAAATTGTGTGTTTATTTTTTAAATTATAATGCCTTTCCACCAAGAATTGGCAGTTAACACTTTAAAAGTGATTAGTGAAGCGGGTACGATTATGTAAAGTATTTGATCTTGAAACAAGATTTTTTCGCCGATAATTTTATATAGGGTTTCTACCTTGTTAAACACCATATAAAAGGGTTCAGCGTCGAAATAAAGTTGGGAAACAGTTGTCTAAATAATCGTCGGTTCCCTAGTGCAGTGGTCAACGTCGTTGGCTACGGCTATGGATGTTTCGTAAATTGATTTAGGGATTTCTGTTCGTGGGCATGGATGTTTGCGATGTCTAGAATTCCCTCCCACCCACCCAAATCCAAAAACCCAGTTAACCACTAGTCTTGTCCTGGCTCTATTCTTTTATCCCTACTCTCTTCAAAAATAGAGAGATACCTCCATTAGGATGCCATATACTCCAAATTGAGAACAGACATGATTAAAAATAAATTCTTCGTAGGTTACGTTTAATTTTTATCGGCTTTAATTTAAATTTCTGCTACACAATAGTAGTGATAGTTTGTTGGGAATTTCAAAATTTCTGACAATAATTACCGAGTCATTCGTTTTGCAGCAAAAGCAAGCATAAGAAGACCAATATTTAATTAAGCTTGAAGGTTCCGGTGGCCAGATTGAAGCGACTTTGTGTGCACAGTATGTGTAAACTTTCCGGAAGCGTTACCCTAAGATTGATTGAGAAAATTAACTACGGCAGGCTCTTGGTATCGCAAAGCACTCAAGCCTCCTTGACCCTGATTTTCTCACCATCCGATATTTTGACAGCCCCAAATAAATACGGAATCGATACAAATGCGGCTACACTGTATAGAATTTAGTTTCGTATTCTAAGTAAAAATTTGTAATACTTTGATTTTTATGACAACGATTAAAGTTACGTTTCTGAATTTATTTGGCCAGTAACTACTTCAATTTTTGGTCAGTAATTAATCAAAATGTTCAGTAAGTAAATATTAAAAATTGTCAGTGTACACATGGCCAGTTATTCAATTAAACAGTCAAACATTTATATAAAACGGTTAGTCTTTTAATTAAACTTAACCTAACCTGACGATTTTGTAATTATTTACCGATTTAATATAATTATTAACTGACTATTTATTGTCATACTGACAATTCAATCGATTTATTTACTGACCAAATAATTAGTTATCGTTACGTTTTACCGTATCGTAAGAATGAAAACCGTATTGTAATATAATTTAAGACATCGACTGAGGGTGCTTGATGGAATTTCAATATCAAATTTGGATTATTGAGATTTTGTACACTTCCATGTATTTTTTCACTAACAACCCGGGTTTCGCCTTTCGGCATCTTCAGGCATTCGAGCGCACGAATGGACTCGAGCTGACAGACAGTAAGCAGTGTCTAACGTTTATATAGAAGATACAAATACGACAAATACTATTTACGAGATAAAATATACGTCTGGGATCCACACTTATACGTGAGTTAAAATTTCGAGAATCGCCTTAATCCTTATTTTGTAAACAACACATTATCGTCGTTAGTTATAGGTAAGTCACAGGGTTGTTAGTGACAAAATACATGGAAGTGTACAAAATCTCAATAATCCAAATTCGTATTGTAATAATTTTTCGGTGGATTCTGCGGTAACTTTGTGGAAATTCATTTTTAATAACAAAATAAAGTTGATAACTTAACGAAGCGAAACACGTGTCACATTTAATGACGTAGGCGGTGGAATAACTAACTTATGAACTTAAATGTAATTGATTTACATATTTTTAATCTAATAAATTTTATATTATGTATAATTATTTAAAGACTGTTCGTCGAACATGCGTTGAATATGTGAAGGGCTTTTCTGCAGCCGGATGTATTTTCACTAAGGACCGATCAAGACTGACGGATTCTAGCGTTAAGGAAAGTTAATAGGGTTTTTTTAATGTCATATTGAAGTTTAAATAAAAGATGTAAATGAAAATCAGTCTTTTATATCGTTCTAATACTACTTTTGATTTATTCATTTGGCATTGCGTTCACAATTTATCATATTTTTATTCAATTTAAGACATCGACTGAGGGTGCTTGATGGAACTTCAATATCAAATTTGGATTATTGAGATTTTGTACACTTCCATGTATTTTGTCACTAACGACCCGGGTTTCGCCTTTCGGCATCTTCAGGCATTCGAGCACACGAATGGACTTGAACTCAGTTCGAGTCCATTCGTGTGCTCGAATGCCTGAAGATGCCGAAAGGCGAAACCCGGGTCGTTAGTGACAAAATACATGGAAGTGTACAAAATCTCAATAATCCAAATTTGATATTTTTATTCATTTTTATTATTTAAAATTAATATTTAAAATGCCGGTGTAGTATGAAATATCGGAATACCACTATTAGGGTCATTACTTTGTAAAATACCCGATGGTACTCACTAGACATTTTAATCCTTCGATGGTTTTGTTATAAATGGCTATAATAAAGCAACTATAGAGTATGAAGCGTCGATTGATTACAACCAGACATAATACCAACTGAGAGGATTGAGCAGCATTTGACTCCATTCAAAATCACATCTGTTGTCAGTCATAAACAAGCGTTGCATATTGAACACTTGCATTATGATGTTGTTTATATACAAAAGCATAGATTTTTCAATAGAAAAACTGTACGCTTTGTTTAAAAGATAAACGAATACGCTTTATGATTTTGTGGAGAACTAGATGAATGGTCATCACATTCTTTTGTGACTACAACAACCAAGCCATTAGACAAGGTCCCATCATCTGCTGAGGATCTCTTATACTTAGTCTGATCATAACCTGTCTATTTTTCAAACCAACTGAATTATGGCATCCTGAGACGATTTAATAATTACGATTAAAGTAATTTATTTGGCAGAACTGCAAAATTCGGGAACACGCTGAGACGAAACAAGAAGATTTACAATGGAGTTTTGCGGAGACTTTGCTTGTTGGCCAAATGGATATGGACCGAAGAAAATTATACCGCTCAAATTTTTCAATTTCATGAATATAATCTGTGAAAGGTTAAACAAATAATATATATATCAACTCATTTAATATGTATAGTGATTGATTAACTTGCGAAATATGTATGATAGCATTGTTTGAAAAGAAAATACAATTCAACAGTATAGGATTTTACATTATAAAATTTTGCATCGTCTTAGTATTAAAAAAAAAAAGCCAAGTCATTTTTCGCTTCGCCATTTTTCTCGAACGAGATACGTATATTGCAAGTTAAGTCGACAGTATGTGGTATAATATAATACATATTCTTTGAATTGTTCAAGTACTAACTCACAACTCTCCGAAAATCGCATATTCAATGAAATGAATAAAAAAAAACCGTCGAGTATACAAAATTCTACATGAAACAAAAATTCAGCCATTATTTTATCCAACCACGATATGTGGAGTTGAATCATGTTATATGAAAATGTATCTTTATGTCTATATCATACATTATATCTCCTAAATTTTGTTTCCGCATTGTTGTAACGTCTGGCCAGTAAATAAATAGAAAAATATGCTGATTCCTCCTATTATAGGCAGTAAAATGCACATAATGTATCTTTTCAGCATAATCCGACGGAGAATAACTATGACCCTCGGTTTAATGTCAATGTAGGGCAGTTAATGGTTATGCTAACGTTACTTCGCCATACTTTGGTGGATTTTTACGGGGCCAAGTCCCGCGGGACCGATCGCCTAAGCTGCTTTATGGAATAAGTGTATAAAGACACGTTAAATTGGGCCATTGATTTGAATGTGCTAATAATCTTATCTGGTGTAAAGAACGCCGTATGTTTTGACAGAAGTGGCCTATTTTTGTAATATCTCCCCGAAGGCCTTTTTGGCTGAGACAATCTACACTGCGAGAGCAATTTTTGGGAGTATTACGGACTAATATGCCAAAAAGCGCAAAAGAGATGTAAATAATGGGATCGAATCTATTTCTGCGTTATAATAAAATATCCGATGGTTGAGTTCAGAATAAATCATCAATATATAAAACCAACTTCATTTTATATTTGTAATGAAAAGAATATTAAATAAATAAATCTGATGAGACATCTCGTGAGCCTGCCTGTAGAGTTCTACCATCGTCTTAATAAGGCAGTGGCAACATCTTCCCACATACAATGTATCAAATATGTAAAACAATTAATTGTCAAAGTGGTGGATGCATTCCTATAATACAATATCGACATAACTCTGATACTAACTGAAAATACTAGTTTTGAGTAATTGGACTATGAAGTTTGTCAAATGTTTGAAATGTCATACCTTCTTCACATTGTTGGTTTGTACAAAACTGTTTTTAAGTAAAAGTATGATTTATAAAAATAAGTGTATTCTTTCATGCGGTAGAGTTTGAAATAAGGAACATTTTGGTATAAATAACTCAATATGTAATTTTTTCGATTTAGTGTTTTCGTCCAGAACATCGACGATATAATGTTGTACCGAATTTTGACACCTTGTGGGGAATACTTGAACATTCTTTGTTAAAAATAGCCAAAATTTATGTGTGTAGCATATTACCACCTGCCTGGTTAAGGGTTAAGATTCTAGCCTCAATTTCTGTCAATGTTAAATATAAAACGTTCAACATTTGAATTGAGATCTTTAGGGATGAATATTTTTCATACGTTTTGTTAGTGTGTCAGTTGTATTCTACTTGAGTTGATCATTGATTTAAGATTTACAAATATCTGTTTATATTATAAATTAGCAACAGTGCTAAAATTATTTTGTCAATAATAAAATATAAAAATGCATACATTACTACTCACCTCCCCAGTTTATCACTTCCTATACATTCTAAAAGGCTATTTAATAAATTTACAAACGAAAGATGTATAAAATGTTTTTTTGTGGCTGTGAGTGTCTGAGGAGCAACATGCAATGTGTTGGTTTAGCCATAAGTGTTTTGGTCTGAGAATAATATAAAATATTATGGCAGTAGTAGTTTTAGTTGTGTTTATAATTGTTTGTATTGATTAATCTTTTTAATGTATAAATACCATTATAATAATGTTGCACTCTTTCTCTATTTCTTTTCATTTAAATAATTTTTCAATAGGTTTAATTATGTTATATAAGTAATCGTTAAGTAAAGTGAATTTAACCCTCCCGTACTCATGATGTAACATTGCGTTACTTCTTCCTTTAAACCTTTAAATTATCTATGAAAAACGCTATCTAAAAAGACGACATTACAGTATAGCATAGTAACGACCCGAGATGCATGGCCGTACCGTATGCAACCGTTTTGTTTCAAACGGCACTAAAACACGTCTTGAGCCTGTTCTGCTATGAAGAATTTAGATTCTTGCGTCTTTAAATAATTTCGCATAGTTTGTATTTCAAGTTTTACACACAGAATATGACATGAAATATTTACTTAAAACTACATAAAACCATATTTCTTTTTTAAATTGCCATTTCGCTTTATATATGCGTTTATATGACAAAACCCACACGGTAACGAAATGTGACTGCATGAGATCTGGAGGGATTTTTTTAGCATGAAAATGGGAAAGGTAATGTCATGATACTACACAATATTTAAATCCTCATTGTAAATTTATTTATGTCTCGTTTTCCACGTCATAATTAATCATTATTTGGAAGAGAAGAATAGTTTCAACGAAACCTTAGTTATCAAAAACAATTACACACAGAATATAATGTAAAATAATTACGTAAAACCATATTTCACTCTTTGAAATTGTCATTTCGCTTTAAAAATGCGTTTATATGGACACAACCCACACGGTAACACAAAATGAATGCATGAGATCGGGAAGGTTAAAATGATTTCTAGTTGAGTGAAACCAGTCCTTAATAAAACCTTCCACTTATAATGAGACTAACATAATAAATATTTCCCTAGTTTTATATTTTTCTTGCATTATAATGGGTTTCAGTTAAAAACGCTTTCGATTTAAGGTTTATCGGTCATATTATTTCAACCAAAATTGTAAAATACATGTAGTTCCTCGCATTGATTTTTAAATTTTATTTCCACGAAGAATTACGAATCAAAAATATAAAACCCGACGTCTGCTATCGTATAAAATATTGAAAAAGTTGATAACTGTTAGTTGGTACTCAAAATAAATAAACAATGTTAAATTATAAACAAAAATCGTTTAATTGATTCAAATAAAATGTTTTTTTTTATATTGTTACCCGATTTCTTATGCTACCACGATACACACAAGTCTTAATCAACCCCGACCTCCTGAATGCATTCATGGAAAATTAATATTTTACTTGAGGCCAGGCTCCACTCCAAGTCTATGCGTGTATAGCAAGACAATAAAGAAAATGTATTGTATTACAAACTTTATAGGCTCCGGTGGAACCTACGCGGTAGGAATTCTACAGTAAATAACGTACTATACACTTAAGGATGTGCTTATAACTAGCTATTTCTATGTGTTAGTATATATATATATGTTTTACTTATTCGTGAATGTTCGGAACTGAAACAATGATAACCTTTTACCAAAATCAACATATTTTCCGTCGAAGCGTTAGAATGATCGTAGAGTTAAACTCTCCATATTGCTGACGATTTTTTTCATTTAGTTGGCACACTATTTCCAGAACTATTATTAAATTATTCGAATTCGCTATTACTTGGGTCATTTAGTTTAGTAGTTATTTAAATATATTTTTCAAAAATAAGAATAAAAAATTCCGTTATTAATTTCATATTATTCTAGTCCTCATCTCAAAGTGCTTTAGAAATCTAGGGTTTTTTTTTAACCATATCCGTTCTCTACTCAGAAGACATGGTCATCATTCTTTCTTTCTCACATTTAATGTGTTAGTATAATTATTAATATAGATATTAAATTTCTTCATTTTTCATTCTCCACTGTAATACCTAATTTATTATCTTCAAAAAACCATGTTTATGTTCGCGCCTCCAAGGTTCTCTGTGCCTCGACAGTCTCTTTGCTTCCTCTCATGTCATCTCAGCGTTTCGTAACTTCGCCGAATACACCCTATGGATGTGTAGTCTTCAGCGATCTTGCAGGATGGCGGAATCAATCTGAACATATATATACTATACATATTTGTTGGCGTCCGTGGCGCAGTTAGTAGCGTCGTGGGCTACGGCTACGGATGCCTCGGGTTCAATTCCCGGCGCGAACAGTTTTCATAGATTGTTATTTCAATCGATTTATGGATTTCTGTTCGTAGTCTGTGCTGTCTAAAACTCCCTCCTCACCCACCCATCCAATCCGCACGGGGCGTAGCGAGAGCTATTAGCTATCCACTAGTACTGTCCTAGCCCTATCCTTCTATCTCTACTCTCTTCAATAAAGAGATGTTGAGCAACTGAGTAACAAACAGTTCTCATAGAAAAAATCTGTTGAGATACCTCCATTAGGAGACCATATGCTCCACATTGGGAGCGGACATGGGAAAAAAATATTTTGTCAATATTCCCTCGATATGTATAAGTGAATAAAAATTCTAAAAATGAAACGCCGAACGACTTTTTAATGATCCTTTAATTGTAAAAAAAAATATACTCCACACGAAAACAGTACATAATATTTATAATCGTTCATTATTAGAGTAATTTTTTAGGTTTCCATTAGTAGGCCTAGCACTAACAATCCCATGTTGTAAGCGCTTCTTGGTAAAAGCAAGACTGCATTGTATTGGGAACTTTATGTTATGGGCATTGGGGTTTATGCGAAAGGAATTCACCATCATTAGGCAGGGTTACATTGAGGAGATGGCGCCATATTACTTGAAAACCCTTAGTCCTACACAATATCCCTTTACATGAGTCAAGTTTGTATTAAAATAAAAAAATTCTGTACAATTTTACAGTTTTTATACAGTAAATAGTATTGTCATTAATATTGAAATAATTAATCGGTTAAATTGTCTGACACATATCGTAAAGTTAAGTTAAGAGAAAAGGTGCATAATACAGTTAATAATATGATACACGAATCAAAAACATTAACAAACGAAATTATTTTTTATACATAGTTAAAGTATTTTCAGCTTACAGAAAGAATTTCCACCATGCTACTGAAGCAATGTTCGTTTTATTCCCAAGTGTTTTTTGACCAGTAATTAATTGTATAACATCAATCTGGTTTCACTTTTTATTGTAAGAGCTGTTGATTTATTTTGGATTGTTCTTAGTTTATCACAAAATACCATTGAAATAATATTACCACATTTATTTTTTATAATTATCTTAATATTCTAAGTCTAAATTTCCACTAGAGAACAAGGAAATCTCTCAAGTTGGGAAAAATAAAAAACTGGTAAAGTTTATTCCTGGCTGTTATGCAATGGCAGAGAAAAGCCGAAAGGTTAACCAAATCATCGAGTGGTGACGGGACAATTAGATTTTAACTCCGTTAGTTAAAACACTGATTTCTACATCATAAATTTGCTATTTTTCCACTAGTTCTACAAAAAAAATGGTTTTAAATTATAATTTTTCAAATTTGAACTGTTGAGATTTTGTAAATGTCCATGAATTTCGTCACTAACGACCCGGCTTTCGCCTTTCGGCATCTTCATGTATTCGAGTGCATGAATGAACTCGAACTAACAGACAGTAAAAACAAAGACAATTATGGAAAACAGTAGAGCCCAGTTAAATTTCTTACCAATTTTGAACAAACTCTCCTTCATTGTATCCTTTACGTGAGATGAGTTCGTAAAAATAAACATAAATTAACAATAAATCAATATTCCCATATAGATACATCATTCCATGGTCACCCTGACAAAACCCACTAATTTGGAATAGGTAGGTAGTCCTTCGAATTGCATTTTAGAATTCTCCATTCCACCCATAATGCGTTTATTTTCGCAACCAGGATTAAGGCCCATTGTTGGGATCAATCCAGGTGTCAATGTAGTTCCTAGACTTAGTGATATATAAACGATATAAACTATTTACTGTCAATCAGTTCGAGTTCATTGGTGTACTCGAATGCTTGAAAATGTTGAAAGGCGAAACCCAGGTCGTTAGTGACAAAATACATCGAAATTTACAAAATCTCAAAAATTCAAATTTGATATCTAAGTTCCATCACGCACTCTCAGTCGATATCTTAAATAATTTTTCATAGCTTCTATAAATAAAATTGTTCAACATTAGATAAATAAGTCTCTTACGTAACTAATCGCTTTCCTTCCTTAAACAGGCACTCTTCGTTACTGGTATAAAGTACGGATGGTGGTCGGCAATGAATTATAACTGTATCAAAGTCTGTGAAATCAATAAACTGAAGTGAGTTTACTCCGGGCAATATAAATGCAAGCTCCAATAAACTATAAACCTGTATCATTTATACCTTCTTCACAATGAAAATATAACTCAGATATCCAGGCACTGGTTTAAGAGTTGGCCTGTGAGACATGTAATAGCTGATTTAATCATTTTAATGGATTCTGCGATAGAAAACAAATAACAATAGAAACCATTAAAAATGTATCACTCTTACAGCAATAAATACATAAACATTTCTAATTAGACATATTTTTGATTTATACAATTTTCTTTTAAATCTTGCACTTAAATAATAAATCTTTAAAATTAGATAAACAAGATATATTAGAAATCAATAGATATAAATTTTTGCCTAGTTAAATTTAGTCTGTAGGCAATGTATTTATTTCGTGTAGCAAGCAGTACAGTTCTAAAGTCTCAAATTTACATTAGTACTTTGCATTGAAACTAATAACATTAAAATTAAATTTTTATAATGCTTCAAGTAAAAGCGAAAAAAATGTGTATTTAAATTGAAATAGTCAGTATGAAGATGAATTTTAAATTTACGCAGCTCAAAAAGTTTCAAATTTTTTTTCATAAGAATTCCTACGTTGAAAACGTTAGAATATAGATTTTTTCAAATAAATTTATGTTTGCTATGATTGACGATTGCGATTCAAAAATTTGCCTATCTATAAAACAATAACAAAACTCAAAGTAATAAGGTAAACATAAAAATACTATTGAGCTCCAGAAGAATTTTATCAATTTGTTGAATAGCTATTTCGGCTTCACGTCATCGTTAGAACTATGTTTAAACTTGATTTAGCTTAGCTATATATATACTGTTTTAGTAGAGTAAAAGAGATGATGTACCTCTTCAAAAACAAATTCGTGTGAATTTAAATACGCCATGAACCATGTAAAACACATTTAATGTGCATTTTGATTGAATTTATTTTACTGTCCGTAACGAAAAATACCAATTGTCAATGCGAACCCGTGCTGACCATTATATATATATATATTTTATCCATTTTATGGAGCATTGACTCATACGGTGCGTTAATTTCGGAAAATTTCTAGACTCTTTCAATTTTTTCGACGAGTAAACCTATGTTTGTTACTTTTAAATCCTTATTTCAGATTTTGCAAAACTATCACAACTTTCATATTATTATTTTACGATGAATGGTGATTATCTGTGTTTATCAGCAGTAGGTATTGTCTATAGATGCTAGAAAACTTTGGAAGAATTGGGAAGATTAGCAAACGGAGAGATTCTTGGAGTCACCGCGTGCTGGGCATGTGGCCACTTACTTAGAAGACATGAACGACAAAGAAAAAAACAACGTGCTGTACAGAAATAGCATATATAAGGCGCTGGCATGATTTAGGTAGAAGTGAGTGGATTGGTAAACGGAAGAAATTATTTGAGTTGTCACGTGCTAGTAAAATGGTCATATAATGAAAGGGAATGAATAAAGAAGTAACACGGTGTACTATGTAAATAATTTTTGTTTGAATACAAACCATTAAAGTCTAAAAACTTGTAGAACGCATTTCTGGTGAACTTTTGATTAACTTAAAACTTTGTCGGACAAAGATATTATAAAGTGTTCACAATTAAGTTGCTGTATCTCAAAAAGTAAGCGGACCCTCGCCAAAAAGTCAACAATGTATTCGTTTGAGTGAAATAAATAAATAACACAAAAGAAAAGAAAGTGGGAAAGCCCGAGGAAAAAGCAAAACTTTTTGAGTTGTATTATTCGGTTGGTTTGGTTCCGAGCTGCTAGCTGATGTCGGAAATGGTCAAAAAGTTTCGTCTCTCACAGTGACAATACATTTTTATGCCATGTATCATCTTCTGCTAGAACGATTCTCAAAGTTTATTACACCGCACTTTACTTAACTCGTCCGAGTTTGCGAAAAGATTTATTTCTTGGCGCTCGGTTTAAAATAAAGACTCATATTTTTATATTGTACTTGCGTACATACTGCATTCAAATATTTTGGGCATACTGTATTAAACGCGTATTTGCGTAGAATATCAAATTTTTATTGTGAAGTATTTTCTGGTAGATTTAATGTTGCCTACTTGTAATTCACTGCCCGAAGAGAGTTGGCATTTATTTATATTTATTTACATTTAATAAACTTTTGCAAGGATCTATATCATTTAAAAAAAGATACGGCTAATTCTTTTTTCCATAATGCGGCATTGAAAATTTGTCTACATGAACAGTGATATCAAGAACCATGTCCGCTCCCAACATGGAGCATATGGTCTCCTAATGTAGGTATCTCAACAGAATTTTTCTATGAGAACTGTTTGTTACTCAGTTGCTCAACATCTCTTTATTGGAGAGAGTAGGGATAGAAGGATAGGGCTAGGACAGTACTAGTGGTTGGTTAATCGCTCTCGCTACGCCCCGTGAGGATTGGATGGGTGGGTGAGGAGGGAGTTTTAGACAGCACAGACACTCAGACTACGAACAGAAATCCATAAATCGATTGAATTATCAATCTATGAGGCATCTGTAGCCGTAGCCCACGACGCTACTAACTGCGCCACGGACGCCGACCAATGATATAGAATTATATATTCTACATTTAATTAACAAAGCTTTGGCTTCTTTTAGCGTGCAAGATTAATGAATTTGTATCCCTAAAACATGAATTCCTGATGTTTTCAACAATTAGTACTTCCTAACCACATACTTTATATCTTTACCATCTTTGAAAACCAAAGTTGACTACGGGTTGAGACTAGCATTTTCAATAAATAGCTTCTCTTAACATATTTCATAAGTGTTATCATGCCATTTGGATCAGACATGGTTTAAAAAATGTGTTATTTTGTATTATGATTTTTTAAATTATAACGCTCTGTGATCTGTGACATGTGTGAATTTACAATTAGCATAATAAATGTGTTAATCAAGACCATGGGAGACCTATTTAGTTTGTACTTGAACCAATTCATAAAGATGAATTGGTAGAGAATTCAAATGATGAGATAACGTTTCAAGTTAAAAGAAATATTTCGTGGTACACTTTTATAATCTAACTTTTATATGCTTCATCGAAAAAGGCAAGAAATGTTATAAAAATGTGACTAGCATACGAAATATAATACAATACAATTGGAGGCAGAAACATTTAAATTGAAAATAATTCACACACATTCAACACAATCTTGCACAGTTTGAGAAACTTTGTAATATTCAGTGACAAAAAAGCGGGCTCAGTGGCCGTGAAATAGTGATGTATTGAAAATACTATCGTAAAGCTAAAAAGCTTAAAAGAAACGTTTTAGGTTATAAAATTTGCCATTTTCAGATTGTATTATTATATGATATAGAGATATCAAACACGAGTGTCATATTCAGTGCGGCTTGATATGAAATATTTATAAGCTTGACATAGAATTGAAGTATATGTTTTTCTTCTCAAATTATACAATAACACTAAGCATACATAAAAGCATAGAACAAACTAATCAGTTTAATAATAATAAGTAAAAATGCTTAAAAGCCAGTCTTTTATAATTCGTATTTCAGATAGTTCAATAATATTTTGTCGTATTTCTCCAGTTAAGTAATCAACGCTTTTGACCTTTGTCTACTCAGCTCCAGTGTGACGAGCTATAATTCTGAATGGAAACTTTTAAATATTGGCATAAATGCATGAATGACTTTATTATTTTCGACTATCCTATTCTAATCCATAAAGAGAGCGATTAGATATCGACAGTCTTTCTTAACCCTAACCTGAAGACAGGTCGACCGACTGATTTATTATTAGTTCGAATTTCTCGTTGAAACAACGTAAAATATACTGCATTGCGAGTCAATATGCTGCAAATCTTATAAAATGTGGTTGGGAGGGGGGGGGGGGGGTTATTTTTTATGACAAAATGTTCAACCCTCATTTAAAGGATTGGTTAAGGTAGACATTGTTAGTAAAGTCACCGCTCCCGGATTCAGATTAATATATAGCTTATGGGTCTTACGTACGATGCTTACAGAGAGGATAGAGAAGCTAGGCAGCCAAGCTTAATGTGGATTATTGCTGTTGAATTGAAAATGTTGTTTTCATTATGCATATTATACAAATTAGTCACAAATAATTTGTACACATACCCCTTTTCAAATTTTATCGAAAGCGGTCAATTAATAATATTGCGGAATAAAGAACCACATAAATATGAAATCTTTCCAAGAATGCCAGTAGTCGATATATTGGCATTAGTGAATTTAATTAATTTGTAAAAAAACAATTCATGTGCAGTTATAAGTTTCTTATTAAATGTTTTTTTTTTATTTGAAAGATAAACCTACTATACTACTATATACTATCGTCTATAAGCGTTAACTGTGATTTTAATACCCACATTATAAAAACAATACAATATAGAAAAAAATATATATGTTAAATAAATTTGACACAGCAGAAGTTCATAAGCAGTGTTGTTGCTATTTTAAGGCAGAAACAATTATTTTAAAAAAGATGCTTTGGAATAGTGATTTAAGACTGTTATAACAAGTTTTATAACAAAAACATAAAATGACACTTTAAAATCCGTGTAGTAAAAATGTTTTTTTGTGATACGCCGGCACTTGTAATTTATTTAAATTGCATATAACTGCAGTGGTTTCTGCAATGGAAGTGCACAGAAATATGCAAATGTGCAGTTCCTTAAATGCATTTGCTGCTGAAGAAAAAATACGCTGCACATATGAAATAAATATTTTAGCATTTTCAAAGAACCGTAAAAGCTGTTAAATGACAAATTATTCTATTTGGTATTTAATTTATTGTGAAGACAGTTTGACAGTGGTATTTGTCAAAGAAAACACGGAAAACACTTTTTTAAGTAGGTAAAATTATTTTCGATAAAATATACATCAACAAAAAACACATCCCTTAAGGTAGTGGAAATTTGAAATTATTGTAATAATTATTATAATCTAGTGATTCAATAATAAAATTTAAATAATTCCACTATAATACAAAATTAAATTAAAATTGATAAATAGCTTATTTTAGTACTAATTATATTAAAACTACTAATTAAAAAAAATAATTTAATGTTTGGCAATGAAAATCCAATGGAAATAAATTTAATACTAGTGTGCCACATGTCCTATTCAAAATGTTTTTTACTATTAACGGTTTTATTAATTTCTAAAAACTCAAACTACTCTATGGAGTATTTTTATTAAAATTATGATAATTTTCAACTAAATGATTCGCAAACTTTGAATTTCGATTAGTCAAATTTTTACAAATACTCAATAGCATAATGTTAGCATTCACTTTTATTTATGTTTAGCTTAAGCGTTGACCAATGGATCAATTGGAGTAGTTTTTAGCTTCTCACACAAACAATTCATTTTTAAATCGATCATTTCACACACACACATATATATATATATATATATATATATGTACTAAAATCGTTAATGTTAATAATTAAAACTCAGCCAGATTTTGCATACTTGAATATACCTAATCATTGGGCTATATGTTTTTTTAGATTTTAATTTATGAAAGTCATTTGATGATATTAAAACAAATATTTCAGTAAAAAGTATGTATCTGTCAAAAACTGCTGCAAATTTATTGTCAGTCAAATTTTAACGGACTTTCTAGAGTGTTTCTCAAAGTTTTAATTGTCCACGAACCACTTTACATATTTTATATCTCACTGGTATTATGCAAATAATTTTCGATTCGACTTTGGGGTGGGCAGTGGAAAAAATATGTTCTACAGAATGGGAAGATAAATGTCGAGCCATACTTGAAATAATTAGAAAATATGAATAAACCTCTATAGCAGCACGATTTTGACCTCAATGTCCATATTAAATAAACGAAAGAAAATATAAATAACAAGAAAATGGAAAAGAAATTCAATTTAGTTTCATAGATTTGATACCATGTCACGTTTAATGTGCTGACTCTCGATTCTCGACGAAGACATTATAGTATATTATATGTTACATATAAATGAAACACGACTTAATGTACAGATTAATGAATACGATGGATTGAAAGGAAAAATTAAGTAATGATATTTTATTAAAAATATAAGGATATCACCCAAAAAATTTGAAAATATACGGAGAAAATAAATAAACTTTACATCTGGCATTTTTAGGTTTTTTTTACATAATAAATATTAGAACCCAAACAGGAAAACGGAAGCTTGGAATAATTCAAAATATGACAAAAGCGTTCGTTATTCGTAAAATAACTTAAGGTTGAAATGTGAGCTTAAAAAAAACCTAATTGATTCCCTTCAGTCAATTAAGCGTTTTATTATGTAAATAAAAGTAAGAAAAAATTACTCGTTTATCAAAAAAAACCCCGATAAAATTGCAATGAATTCATATTATCGGCTATAGGCTTACTTAACATTATTCTCACAAGCATCAAGCCCGTAAACCTTATCTTCATTTTTCCTACCCTTTTCCTTATCCCGACATTCATTTTTTTCGCTCACAAATGACGAAAGCTTTTCTTCGGAAAAACGCGTTCACAATTTCTCCCAACGAGTGAAAAATCGCAAAGTAGCGCACAAATAAATTGAGTCTAAAGTTTATTTATGATCGTCCGGAGAGGAAATTTTATCGAGTTAGTGAATTTCAAAAATAAAATATTACAAACTTTTCATCGTTGACAGTTTGTTGTGCTATGGAATTCACCACTGTAAAATATACAAAGCTAATTTTCGTAAAATAAAAGTTCTGTGTTCATTTTTGATTCGGTATTTTTTTTTAAATTGCCTGCTTACAACTTAGAAATTGTTTTTAATTTTTCATTTCGGAAAAATGGTACATTATTATTTGTTTACTTTTGAACAAAAAGCATTATTTATTTGGTTGTTAACAAGTAACGACAAGATAAAATAATACCAAATGCTTTTTTGACGCCCATCCATACTTTTTTTTAAATTAAAGAATATGATAATCAAAAATAACGTAAAAACTTACTTTACATTTTGAAAATAAAATAAGTATTTCAAAAAATTGATCACAGCAATATGACAAGAATTTACAGATAACCAAACAAATTATTAAATAGTATACAATTAAAATTAAAAGGGACTTACAAAATACTAGATACTAATCAGAAATCAAAAATTAAACTACATTAAAAGTCAATTATGTGAGAGAAATATAATGAGCTTAAAAATCTTTCAACAATATTCTTTAGAACTATTCAGAAATAGCGAAAAGGAAAATTTTACAATAAAGTTGTGAACCACTTAAATAATGAAATATTAAATAAGTAATTTACTTTTAAGGTGTTAACTGTCAATTTTTGGTGGAAAGACATTATATTTTTAAAAATAAAATAATCGTAATCATTATAAACATGTGGAAGTAGTACAAACAAATTGTATTTTGTTTTTTAAAATAGGTAATTTACATTGTCGCTAAGCTTACTTTAAACGTATTACAGACTTAAAGAATATGTATATATTCAAAAATACTCGAATACTAAATCTAGCGTCATCAGTAGATGGCTAACTATTGCAAATATAATAAAGTATTCATCTCAAGCCAAAAAAATATATATCTATAAGTTATCATAACCAGAAATAAACTAGAGTAGATAAGACTGATCTTAAACCTAAAGCCAGCGATTTATTTAAGAATGCGGAGAACCGGAGGATACTGATGAGTTCACACCGAACTGTAGCGCCAGGAAACAAGTTTTAACCCTATCGTTATAAAGCAGTGCTCTGCAACCTTTCCTCACCCACGGCACACCAAAGTACTCGTAAAAACTATTTCGCGGCACACTACAAGCCAAAATATGTAAATTTCATAAACAAAACCAACAAATTTATTAAATTGTTTTTATTTGACGAATTTGAAATAGTGGATAATATATTTCTTAATGTATATTTGTTTTGCCAAATTTAAAATAACCTTTCCTATTTGTCGTCCGGGGTGGTCCTTGAGTTTGTCACCACCCCCAATTTCACTCCGAATTTTTTTTTAGCCATTACGACAGCAAAGATTGCGCCGCAGGAATATGTACTATATTTTTACAATTCTGACAAATTTTATATTTAATATTAATATAGAAACACGAAATTATTTATGTACTGTACGTAAATAGATATAAATATATTTTACATAAAAACGAGAGTAATTTAAACGGAGATCTTAGCAACCGAATGTTTGAATTTTTTTCTGATACATATAAAAATACTCGATTTTTTCCCATTTTGGACGCACTGCGATAGAGGATTCTCCGTATTGATTAATTTTGTTTTTCCTTATATTTTATAAGCACAATTCAAAGTAAAAATAAAGTACCATGCATCTATGGCATGGATTCATTAGATTGTTGCACAGAACACAACGTTGATCTTTGTGGTCTACTGGTAAGAGTTGTAACGTAGCGATTAGATAGGTTCAAGTTAAAATTTTACCAGGGTTTTTTTGTTGTCTTTTCGCTTCATGTTGATCACATGGGATTTTTTAAAAATATCTTGTACCTTAGATATTATAAGCTGTAATGAAAAATATTTTTATTCTCTTCTTTAAGCTATGACGAGTGTTGAAGGTGAGGCAACAAAATCGAGCAGTTTCTTGGACTGTGATTCGACAAATTAAATATAGCCATGTCCTGATGTGGGCTGAAAATGTTTAATTCGTAAATGAAAAAAAAAGTCGTATAATCCTTTTTTGATTAATTTAAACCATTCTTATGGCCAAAGTTAAAGTCAAACAGCTTCTGGTTTTATATTTATTGAATTTTAGCAATCATTTCGAATTTAATTACGGTGGAGATTGTCCACGTTTGATTCAAAGCTACTCAAATAACGCTACATAAAATATTTGAGGGAAGTAAGGGTTTTGTGGCAGGACCTTCTCAACCGCACTGCCATGATTACAAGTAAACAGTGGAAGGCTTTACAAATAAACTTAAAAATAACATAAATCCAATTCGAGCGATGCCGTTACGTCATGACCCGTCTTTTGCATTCAATGTTAACATAATTGTACACATAAGTGGCGTACAAACAAACCACACGAATGGTTTTGGATATTTTAGTGCATCTAAAGAGAGTTTTATAATCATAATTTACTTACCATGTCCGCTACCAATATGGATCATATCGTCACCATACTGGAAGAAGTTACTAATTAACATATTGACAGCTTTGAGTAAACATTAAATTATAGCTCGTAGGGTAAAGTCTTTCGTATCGGTATTTTATGTTATATAAATAATCACCCGTGCGTCCGTGTCGCAGTTGGAAACGTCGTTGGCTACAGCTATGTATGTCTCGGGTTCGATTCCCGGTGCGGACAGTTTCATGAATTGATCTTTCAATCGATTTATGAATTTCTGTTCGTATTCTGAGTGCTTGTGCTGTCTAAAACTAATTTACACTCACCCATCCGATCTTCACGGGGCGTAGTGAGAGCGTTTAGCTAACTACTAATCCTGTCCTAACGCAATCTTTCTGTTCATATTCTCTTTGAAGATAAAAAAAAAGTTGGGTTGAGCAACTGAGTAACAAGCAATTCTCAAAGAAAAACGAATTTTAAGATACCTCCATTAAGAGACCATATGCTCTACATTGGGAGCAGACATGGAAAGAAAATAATTACGATATCAAAATATAGATCGATTTATGCTAATGTAACACTAATCTTATTAGGAATCAATACACATGGACAATTGCTTGCCTAGAAACCTGCATTAATTTACTTACGTATTAAATAAATTGCTGTGTTTTCCAAACGGGTATAATTAATACTGAGTTGGTTCAGACAAAGAATTGACATCCAAAAATCTCAATCTTTCCTTAAACCAGTGGCGGCCAGTGACAAGAATATCAGAGAGTGCAAGAAAATCCTCATCTATTTATGCAAGGAATCCCTACTCTGATTCGTGGGTTTTGAAAACACTTCAATAACACGTACAAGTCTGATATTGACGATACCAACTGTTTCTCTCCACTTTAACGTCGCAAGAGCATTAAGTCTGTCTAGAGCATAGGTTCTCAACCTTATTTTGCCCATCGCCCACTTTGAGAATATATTTTTTTCTAGAGCCCCCCAATTTTTTTACTTACCATCTGCGAATCTGAAACAGCTATTGCCACAATTATACTAAAACGTGTAATTACACTGTAATATTATATAGTCGTAAGATATCATATGACTCCTATATTATGTCTGAGTTTAATGAATGTTTCAAAAAGAACAATTAAACGCATACTTAATTATATTGAGAATTATTTTTATTAACATTCAAAAAACATTTAATTTATTTCATTCATTTCATTTAATTCATTTTAAGAAGTTTGTTAATACCGCGTTCAGTAACATGGAGCCGATTTCTCTTTTTAGTTATCAACGTTACTACAGCACTAAATCCACGTTCAGCTAAATAGGACGATGGAAATGTTATCAGAAATCATTGAACAATCGACCATAATCCTGGATGCAGTTGCGAAATCGGCTTCTGCAGCCAAAATTCTTGGTAGCCATTCTTAAGTTTATTTTTTAATTCCTCATTTGTCGTCAGTTCTATTAGTTCTTCTTTTAACTGGGATGATACTGCTGTGTTTACATTTGAAAATTATTCAAAACCCAGTCTGCTATATCGATGTTTAAAATATTCTGGAATCGTTCCTTGAAATCACTGTGAAGGTTTTCCAAGTGTTGACAAGCAAGTTGTCGTTCTTGATTAATTTGGGAACTTATTGAATTCCCTTTTGCCGATATTTCTTTTGTATAATAGCAATTTGGATGCAAAACCAGTACTCTATTTTTTGTCTTTTTTAGACTATATTTTTTTTACCTGCCCACGCCTTTACTACAAGCTAATTTTCTCTGGGTCTTCTACTGCCCCCTGAAAGTTTAAAACGCCTACAAGGGGGCCTTATCGCCCACGTTGAGAACCTTGGGTCTAGAATCGAGGTATTTCTCAAAAACTACTTAATTCTTTTTAATGTTGAGAAACAACGCTCAATTTCCACTGAAATCTGTAATAACTTACAGTATTTTTTTGTACATTTCTACATTAAATTTCCGATTAAACACTTTATTTTTAACCGTACACTTATGAAATAAATTGAAACTTGGCATATGGTGACCTGCTGCTTTAATTTTCAGCCTTTTCGAAAAATCCCGACGATTTTCTTTAATGTATGAGACGGAATATGTACTATTCATTATTGAAGCACGTAAATATTAGATTTATGTAATTAGAAAGTAAATAAATTTGATGATAGGTGTTTCTTTGTGGACAGGCTCAATATACTAGAGGTCCTTTCGACGTTCCTACTAAACATATGCGACATGTCTCTGTTAGTTGTAATACTTTCGGGAACGGTTGTCATAATTCGGCAAGAGGTGCAATGCTCCTGAATAATTAAAAATTTCGTATGCAAAACGAAAGTTTAGTACTCAATCCCTTCTACTCTTGGAGAGCTATAGAGAAATTGAACCTCCTCGCCGTAGACAGACTTACACAAACAATAATTATTATTTTTACAGTTTTGGCGCGGAATACGTTTGCTTAAGTATTGGTGTGAATCTCGTTTCGTGTAATATTTCTTTAAGGGGAACACGCGGGCAAATTTAAAATTAGTGAATTGTTGTATTTGTATAATACAATGCCGCTTATTACTTGAATTATATTCATGGGAGTACACTGCACCCTTTGCTCCTTTACAAGAGCCGTCCCTGTTATCAACATCTCCCAGTGCGGTGACGATATGTAGGTTTTGGATCATAATAGAACACCTCAACTGTTGTTGTGTTAAGAGCACTAGTTATTATTCAGTAACTCCACCTCAAGTTCGAGAATACAAGGATTATTCTCCGCTGTTGGATCGGATAGTTGGGATAAAATATAAGCATGATATAGACGGTGTTTTGGCCAATTGATGTAACCCTTAAAATTGAAATTGATCAGGAGAGAGTAAAAACTGTTTTATTCAAAAACATTATATGGTGAGTTGCGTTATGAATATTTGAAATGCACTATCGTAAATTCTCACGTTTGCAGAAAAGGGATTATACGTAGGGAGTGTCGATATAATAGCGGATTAAATTAAGTGCCCGTGTCAGAATTTTTAAACCTAAAACCAAAATAAAATGTTGTTACCCTACCAAGAATGGTCAATTTATTTTTCTAATTTACATCATTTGGCCGAGACCGGTTCTGTCTTCACTCGTTTTCGTATTTTTTGAAGGTTACATCAATTATTAGTCCAAAACACAATCGATATTAATCTTTTTGGACTTTTTATGAATAAGTTCAAAAATATGATTTTTCATGAGAAGAAAAACTAAGTTAAATTTTGAGTCATTTTCGGCAATAATGATTATACTCTTCATAAGGATGTCATTTTTATTATTCTATCAACAGTGTTTAGATATAATATAACAGAATATTATTAAAATAATAATTAATGAACCTACTAACAGAACCATAAAGCTGTTATGAGTACACATAAATACACTGTTAGATTAGAAAATAGTAATAATTACATCATATTTATTCCAGGTATAAGCTAGTCTAATAAATGAATAAATTTATTTTAATTTCCTACTTATCGTAGAATTATAAAAAATTGAGTTATACTCAAAGTCATGAGTCAGCCCATCATAGATGTGTTCATGCCATAAATAATTAGTTAAAGTAATTAAGTTTTCTAGACGCGATTTGAACCCATGGACACTGTACCTGAATTCTAAAAAAATCGTTAAAAGATATCAATCAATACGAGAAGAAAAATAACCACCCATGCCGACACAATGTAGAAGAATATTCATTTATTAAATTGGTAAAGTTAGCTTTGCCTTAAATATGTTGCAATATGGTGACGACAATAATGGATCTAGGATCAGATTAATACGTACCACATATTTAATGATTATAAGCCGATTAGCCTAATCGCTAAATACATTGTGATCTGTTATCTATACGGTGATAAGAAGGATTACTCATAGGATCACTGGATCTGTTAAAGAGGCTTAAATACGTAATAAACTACATAAACAGGAAATAAAGCGATATTTTCTTTTGACGATTTAATATTGCATATATAATTATTTGTATCTTTTTAGTTACTAAAAATATAATAAGTGGCCAGAAAAACGTATTTTTATTCAGGAAACATAAAACTTGCGAAACTTATATCTCACGATTTAATCTATTTATATGAATATTAGTTTGTTTTTCTTCTATGCGTTCCTTTACTATTCATCCGATTTCAATGAAAATTAATACGAATAAATGTGCAACATAATTTGCTTTATTGTCGAATTTGTAAGCTATCAGTTTGGAATGATAAAACACAATTTAAAAAATTTTCTTGAAATAAATTTAATTAGCTATATTTTCAATTTATATAACTAATATGTAAACCAAATGCTGTATATTTTTCCCCATCTCAATTATGTACAGAATATATGAAAGCATAAAGAATTTTTATTTTTTTTTTAAATAAAGAAAAGTTGGGAAAAGTTTAAAATCACTGAATTTATAGTAATTACAGTGATTATTTGTATCTTGGGTCAAAGTTACCCTATTTGAATGAAAATGTTGCCCACCTGTTTTATCTACATTTACATATCAACTATAACATAATTAAATTCCATCTTAATACATTATTATTTATTATTACATTATATTATTATATATTAAGACATTAGTCCATTTCTATGTACAACAATACCATGCATAAATGCAATGGCGAACCATACAAATTTAAAAACCCTCAGAACTGGGCCAAAGTTACCCATATTTACTGTTAAAGCCATTGTAACTAATCAAATTACCCACACGCAATTTGTTAACTGACATCGTTTCTTTGAATGTAAATTTTTTCGTTAAATATTAATTTTCGGGTGTAAAGATTTTCATTTTTTATTCAGAATAATCTAGAAGGGGATATTCATGACATATATTTTTATTATTATCTATGACTCATACAATAAAAGACCTATTATAAATTTGAATAGTTTTGAATTTCGAAAATTTTATTATTCATTATAAATGTCAGTGCATATTTTTTTCCGATTTAAGCTGATGTTCTGTTTTTTTTGTGTCAGATAAAAATTAAGTTTTATGATTAGAAATTTCCATTTAGTCGCATGACAGACTGCGTGCAAAATGAGAAACGTATAAATACACAGTAGGGACTTAACGTCACTGTCAACTGTATTAAACCGTCAAATAAATCACGTTGGTTTATTGATCATTAGTGTAAATATTAATATATTGATGTAACAAAAAAAAATTTCCGTAGATGTTGAACACGCAAAGCTGAAAAAAATATAAAACGAAATAAATTATAATATATAAATGTTAAATTTTAAAAATATATAGAATATTGTCACATTACAATAAATTATTTTATTTATTTAATAGATAAAACCGATGCACGCTGCTCGAGATCAACTCGAGGAGGAAAGACATCATATAGACTTATTAATCACTGTTAAGGTGCCAACTGTCAATTCTCGGTGGAAAGGCATTGTATTTTGAAAATAATACACTATTTGTTTTGTACTACTTCAACATTTTTAAAACGGTCAGGACTGGCATCATCAGTTGATGTGTTTTATTTTAATAAAATAAATACTCACACCCATGATCTCAAGTGTTGCCGCCAAATCTATAAAAAATCTTGCATATTTTTCTTATAATCAAAAGGGCTCCTTGACTTTTAAAAGGCTAAGAGGCACTGTAATAAAATAAGTGTCATCACTAATTAATATAAACAAAAAAAATATTTAGTTCTGCACAATTTATTATCGTCAGAACTACGCATAGAGATATTTTATCCAATTATAATGGAGTTCTACTAAGTAATTTTTTTGTATATAAGGTGTGACAGTTCTCGAAATAAGTATTTCGTTTTCGGCGGACAGAAATGTCGCGTCGAAAATTGCAACGTTTTTTATGGGCAACGCCGTGTTGGAATGGAGTCAGTCCCTTACAATGCGCGTAGTTTAGGGGGTAGGTGTGCCGGAGTTATGCCCGAAACGGGTAGATTGAAGTTGGCGAGCAAACTATCTTTTCACGCAAATGCAATTTAACGTTTCAAATATGTTGGAAATATAAATGAGGAGATAAACAACGCGACTGCGTTTGCTGATGAAAATATGTTTCGAAGTAAGGGTCAATTCTTGGCGGAATAGATTTTTATATATTTATAAATAAAACACGGGTTTTTTTACTAGTTCTGCAATAATGATCATGAGCGGTGTTGCTCATCGCGATATACAAATTTCAATTAGATAGCTTCACTGTTTTAAAAGAAAACAAATCGAAAAAATGACATATTGAGTAAGTTATACCAAAATGTGTCTTATTTATAACTCTACCGTATAGAAGAAGACACTTTGTTTTATAAATAACACTTTTACTTAAAAACAGTTTTGCACAAACAAACTAATTGAAAAAGTCCAATTACTCAAAAGTAGTATTTTTCAATAAGTGTCTTCTTCAAGAACAACGATAATATGCAAATACACTATTTTGTGAATGTGAAATGTGAATGAAAAAAGTGAAATATGCTTGTAATATTAGTGGGGACCTAGTAAGGCTCATGTTACCAATTTCTGTCCTAGACTCTTATGTATTATTATATGCTTAAAATATTATTAATTTTATGTCGTCTGTTAATAAGTATTGCTTTAGTAGAGTTCTGTATTTTCTTAATGATAATTATAAGTTGTAGAAATAAGGGATTAGAAAAGAGTTAGAAGTTGGCACCTACGCAATCTTAGGATCGGAGTTGTATGTAAAGGAATAAAACAATTGACACAAACTGTATCTAATTTCAATTAAAAAAATAAATATTTATTATTTTTAGATGCCTTTGTAATTTTAATTTGGTTGAAGTATGTCTTTTTTCTGTGCACAAGCATCTATGTGTGCATTTTTATGCTCACCTATTAGATAAACGCTAAAATATAAGACTTAAACCATGGAATTGAAGAAATTAATCAGCTTGTGGTTTTAATTTTGGAGGTATATACAGAGCCATAAACCAATTAAGAGTCCTTAACCCCATCCTTTTTTATTTGCCTCTACGGAGAGAAAGAAATATTGACCAACTAGTTCTCAATAAAAATGCTTTATGTCATGATGTGAGTCGTGTGGCTTAAAATAATGTATTACATGCAATGTCGATTTAATAAATTACTGAATAATGTTTTACTGGTCATGTGTTAATAAATATGTATACGATTCGAGCCTGTATGAGTTTTATATGACAGCAAGTCTTCTTTCGCCACACGGACATTTTTGACTCTGGGATTTTTTTCCATCTATCTAGCATTTGGCGTAAATATGATAAACAGGGAATAATTTGCCTCGCTCGGCCTAGTTGCGCCGCAATCACGCGTGCTTATATATTTTCCCCTTTTTACCTTACTGTGAATCTCGCTCGTAAAATATTCCAGATTTTTTTACAGCAGTTTTGTGTCAGTAAGTTAGAGTATGATATAATGAAGAAAATAATTCTCAAATATTGTTGACATAATATATTGTAACATAATTACGTCATTAGTATTATTTGATTTGAAAAGTGTGTGGGCCATACACCAGTACTTCCCAAACTTTTTCATCCCACGACCCACTAAATCGGAAAAAATAATCTGAGGACCTCCGAAACAAATATATTTTAGTAGTCAAAATTATATTTGACATTAATTATTACTATTAGAACATACATGTTTATATTTTATAACAAAAGATAGTAACTTACTTATAAACATTTTTTAAAAATAAAATAAGAAAAACTGTACATAGCATGAAGCTATGTATACTTGGGCACGAAGTAAGCTTTCGTTGGATAATGTTGTTTTCTTTTGCCTAAAGTGAAAGATTTAATACATTGAATTTGTCGAAAATCTGCCAAAAAAGATGTAAAACACATCCACTTCTGGTCACATCACGTCTGGTTTTTTTGTCATAAAGAAAAAATGTTCATAAATAGTTTTACTTTCTACCGAAAACTTTCGCGGACCCCAATTTGGAAAGTACTGCCATACTTTTTGTTTGTGGGTTACGTACTTTTGCCTTTCCACAGTCTATATAATCAATATGAATATGTAACGGAGACGTTTAGTATTTGGAAGATTTTTTTAAAGAGACCATTGTTTTGGAACAGGTCTTTCCAAAAATAGTTTTCTTAGGTGAAACTTATTTTTTAGCTTTTTATAATGTCATATCAATTTAAATTATAAGACAACTAGAAACGAAATGCCATTGATTTGAATTGATTATGGTTTAATATTAAAATTGAATTTGTAAAAAAAAGATAAATAATTTTTGTAACAGTGTCGCCTTGAACTATATCGCTGTTTGCAGTTTGCATTTTATGACCATTTTATTCAAACTTTCTATTTTATGTTGGCTGTAAATAAAGTGATAATTAAACCAAAGTTGTGAAACTAAATGATAAAGGGGGTTCACTTTGAGCACGAAAAAGCAGTTAACGAGAAAAGTTGAAAAAATAAATATCAAATATTTATGAGGTTTTGATAACATTTTATATTAAAGACATTATAATCAAAGCTTAAAACGAAGCTGTACCTGACAGAAAGAAAAATGCAGTGGTGCAACCGATTTTATTTTCATATCGTTCATGAAATGTTATTATTTATTAATTGGATTATCATTTACTTGATAGAACTATACCATTATAATTAGGTAAACATAATAAAATAGTATTTAGTAGCAGAAGAATTTTTTCGTTAGTAATTTCGGCTCCACGCCAAATTATATTTAAACTTAATTTAGCTTAGCTATGAACGTATCGTCGTCTCCATGGTGCAGTGGTTAACGTTGTTGGATACGTTTGCGGATGTCTTAGATTCAAGTCCCGGTGCGGACTGTATCATAAATCGTTTCATGGATTTCTCATCGTAGGCATGAATGTTTGCGATTTCTAAAATTCCCTCCCACCCTGATTCTAAAAACGGGGCATAGCGAGAGCAATTAGCCAATCACTAGTCCTGTCTTAACACTATCTTTCTATCCCTACTGTCTTCGAAAAAAGAGGGGTTGAGTAATACGCAGTTCTTGTAAACAAAATCTGTTGAGATATTTCCATTAAGAGGCCATACCAGTTTAGAAGAGATAGACAATAATATGTAATATCGCCCAAATTACTCTGACATCATGGGCTTATTTCAAAATAAAGTATTCAATATTTTATGCAATTATTGCACTGTGAGCTGATCACGATTATTGTATATAACTAAATACTTTGATATTTTTACCTTATCAAATATTAAAATATTGAATTACTGATAAAAATATCATATCTAATACGACAGTTGATCTTGGATCACGGAATCTGTAAAAAATACAGTTTACATGAACCCTTAAGAACTGGCTATAACTGTCGTTTCACTTACTTCTTTAAAAAAGAGATGGACAAAAGAATGGGACTAGCATGGATTAAGGCTTCTAATCCCGGTATCCCGGTCAATTAGGCAATCCCGGGATTCTCTAAATATCGATTCAGGATTTACTATAAATGTTAAAAATAAAAAATATTTCAAATTAAATACTTCCTGATCAACTACAACGTGTAAATCAGTTTGTTTATGTACATATTTTTTTATAATATCTCTTCTTATTCGAACATGCTCGCTCCCTTTGTAGAGCATATGGCCACCGCTCGGCGCCACCATGACTCCCTGTCACCCGCCAATCGCTTTGCTTCCACCCATGACATGCCAGAGTCCCTCTGCTCCGCCGATTACATCCTGTGGATAGTTCCTGATGGTTTTCCAGGACGCCGGAATCCCACGTTACAGGTCTTTATAATATCTTCGTAATTAATGCACATATGTATTGTGGTCTCCCTCCTTCTCATATTTTAAAACTGTTTTTTGCATTATTTTATAAAAACTATTACCTATAAATTTGAGTTATTGAGATTTTGTACACTTCCATGTATTTTGTCACTAACGACCCGGGTTTCGCCTTTCGGCATCTTCAGGCATTCAAGCGCACGAATGAACTCGAACTGATAGTTCGAGTCAGTTCGAGTTCATTAGTGCACTCGAATGCACTCGAATGCGAAAGGTGAAATCCGGGTCGTTAGTGACAAAATTCATGGAAGTGTACAAAATTTTAATGACTTAAATTTGATATTTAAATTCCATCAAGCACCCTCAGTCGATGTCTTAAATTATATCACCTATAAATAAAAAAAATCAAGTCTGAATCTCAATAAATAAAAACAACCAACACCATGGCTAAAACTGCCAACGGACACAAATTTAATTTTGAATTTACAATTTAAAATATGAAATGACGCTTAATGCTGGGGTTGAAAAATTGTGTGTCCCGAAATCCCGGGATTGGATGCCCTTGTTTGGATTAGTAGAAAGCTTAAAGCTCTCAATACGCGACGTTTTCAGGATCGGATCTGAGGTGGATGGACAGAAAAAATATATTACATTCATACATTTGTATACAAATTTATAGCTCGATTGAACTATTATTGTAGGAAAGTAATCTATCCATTTGCGGGCTTAACCTTTTCACTGCTATTCAAGTAAGTATAATATTACTCACCTATGGGATTGGTACGTTAAACTATTCAAAGATTATTTTTCTTATAGTGATGTAAGCATGCGTGGCATAAATATCTATCGAATATCTTTTATTTAAAATTTACAGTACTTTTTAAAATGATATACCCCTAAGGTGATAAGTAAAATGGGTGGTTTTGGGAATCTAAGAGCGTCTTTTTCATCTATTAAGTCTTATATAAGTGTTCTCTTTATCGCCGAGTTAAACCATTAACCTATCGCGCTAAATAAATGATCTTTACGCCACTTTATCTTTACTCTCCTACAACTCAGTGGTTCATAACAATAATACAAGTGAACTTGGCATTGGCTTAGCAACTTGGGAAGAACAGAAAATATCCAAATCACATCGAGCTTTATTCTAAGTGCACATAAAATAATCTTAGGGTATAAAATGCAATATATACGATAGGTAGTACACTAAAGAAACTGTAAATGGTTTGAGAAGGGCGTTAGAAGATATAGACTGGAATATCGACTGAATTATTTATTAATTTACTTAGGAATTAATATTTTAAATACAATATTTAGAAGTGTTATTTTCATCACATTCCGGGGAAACTTGTTCATTAATTGTATGCTTGTAAAACTTTCAGTATTGTATTATACAACTAAAATAATGTAATACAACTAAAATCAAAAGATTATAGTAATGCATTCGATAGAATTCAACCGTGAGCATTCATTTCAGTAAAATATTTTGAATGTAAAATAAAAGTTGATAACTTTGTTGTTTCACTGGTTGTGTTACTAAATGTGACACGTGTTTTGTTTCTTTAAGAAACATCTTCAGGCTTGACTTTTCACAAGGTTAAATATTGCTAAGGTAAAATAATATTCCAATTTTTAAAATAAAAAGGAAGAGTGGGGTGGTTTTAAGCGATAATAGTACTAATTACGATAAAAACACTAACTACAAAATAAATTACTGATGTTTGAAGGTGAAAATCTCAAAAGTAATAAATGAACAGTGTTTTTAATGTGTTAACCGTCAATTCTTGGTAGAAAGGCATTATACTTTAAAAAATAAGACACAATCTGATAACTCAGTTCATAATGCTCGTGATGAGCAAAACCGGTTCTGGTAAACATGTCGAAGTAGTAAAAACAAATTGTGTTTTATTAAAAAAAAAAAATAGCGGTTAGATATATGTCTTATTTGAAATGATATTTAGTAAAAATTGATTAATTTTAGCAAAAATTTAGCCCAATTCAAATTTATTGAATGAGCAAACAGTCTTTGCATCTTCTCCTTTGTTATATCCGATTCATTAATTTGTATTATACCTATAAGGTTATTTTTAACTTGTAAGAATTGATTCTGTCTCTGTAATTTTTGTTTTTCAGATATAAAAAAAATTATGGATAGCTGCTCTGCTTTCTCTACTTAATATGGCTGTTTATTGTTAATATTAATTACATATTTACTATTTGATTGTTTTTAAATGGTTCACTAATTTTTTCTTATAATTTTTCTAATTCATTATTGCTTATTGCATTAGTAATGTTATTAAAATTTTTTGCTCAGCCAATGGACTTGTAATGTAATTTATTTGTGATTTCAGATTAGTATTTATTGATTTCTAGAGGTCCATAACATTTTAATTGTAGACTCTTTTGTTTGATTTATGTATAATTTGTTTGCTAATCAGTATTTACTTGTCTTAGTTCATGAAACATCAGATTTATATACCTTCATTTTTACATTCAATTTTATATAAATAAGCCTGTTATGTTTGTATTTTTATCAGTTGATAATGCTCGGGATGAGCGAAACCGGTCCTGATCATTATAAATATGTGGAAGTAGTACAAATGAATTGTGTTTTATTTTTTGAAATACATGTTGTGATGATGACAAGATTACAAAAAAATTACCCCACTCTCCCTGTTACATTTCTAAGCCTCCCATTTTCAATTTTTTTTATTATTCAATTTTAAAATTGAAAATCTTCGCGAACGAAGTTATGTTTGTTGTAAACAATAAAACTATTTTGTTGCTTTTTGAAAGGGGAATATGTGGAAGTAGTACGAACAAGTTGTGTTTTATATAAAAAATACAATGCCTTTCCACTGTGAATTGACAGTTAATACCTTAAAAGTGATAAAATCATATCAATGGTGTTTTGGCCAATCGATGAAACTCTCAAAAAATACGAAAATGGTTGAATCTCATTTTAAAGACGACAGAGCAGGTCTCGGCCAAATAATGTAAATCATAAATTGACCACTTTTTGAATGGGACTCATCATCCTACGTTGGTTTTAAGATGAATAATTCTAACCCGACCACTTGATATAAGCCACTATTATCCCGACACCCCCTACGTATAATTCCGTATATGCAAAAATGAACATTTACAGGAGTACAATTCAAAGATTTATAACGTAACTCAACATATAATGTTTTCGATAAAAACAGTTTTTACTCTCTCCTGCACAATTTCAATTTTAATTATCAATTTGCCCAAAAACACCGTCGATGTTATACAACCTTAATATAAATTAGAAGGCGTTTGACTAGGGAAAACTTTAGTTTAAGTTTCCACATTATATCATATAGTAGATAATGATTCGTGGGATATTTGTTACTTTGGAAATTGAGTGTATTAATTTATACCTAGTAGAATGAAACGTGTTTGCTTCTTTAAGAAGCATCTTCCGACTAACTAAATCGCAAAGTTATTTATTTCTAAGGTAATCAATGATTCTAATTCTCAACCGAAACATGAAGGATAGGCAATTGATTGCTCCTTACTATTAAATTTATTTATCTTGAGATTTTAACCTCCAAACACTTGTAATTAATTTTGTAATTAGTAGCGTTATGGTGATTAGTACTATGATTGTTTTTATCTAACTCCCTCCCCTCGACCAGTAGAAGTAAATAAGCCTTACCCTTCATGTTAAAGTTGAGAATTAGAATCATCATTTACGTTAGAAATAAATAACCTTACGATTTAGTTAGTCTGAACATGATGTCACATTTAGTAACACAGCTAGGAGAATAACTATGTAAGCAATTTTAATTTCTTAGTAAAATATATTTGAAATAAAATGTGTCAATGGAGATGGAGGTTTTTTTTTATATTTATTAACAAAACCGAACTATTCGCATACCAATTGGTTGGCGAGAGGGGCGTTCGCGGAGTTTTCCACACTTCTCGAGTCGTTATTAAGATTTGCACTTTTCCTTTATTTATTGAGCTGTCTAAAGCAGTTTTGTCATATAACGTTATGTATCTGCCCACCTTTGAAAATCATTCACGACACTTTATCTCGACTTTAATAAAAAAGAAGGGAAAAAAGATGCTCGTTTTATTATATCGGCGTGTGACGAAGGATATGAAACGGGTTCATTTTGTGAGGATTCAAATCCAGGGGTAGATAAATATATATTTTAAGTTTATTCATTTCGCCATGACAAGTAGAAAAGCGTACGTAAAAATATTTACATATAACACACCAGGCAGCTTCTATGTTGGAAAACTGAATTAAGTTAATCGTAAAAAAACAACTAAATGCATTTCACTGATTATATAAATGGGCGAGAAGAACAATCACATCAGTTAATATTGCAGGGTTTTCGGGAGACAGTTTTTTAACTGATGTCTTTTTTTTATTTGTAACACAACATTTAACAATAGAACCGTTCAATAAGTCACAGAATAAACAGTAGCTTAAACATAGTTCTAGAAACAATAGTATGTTGAGTATATTATCACATAAGTCTGAATTCTGTTGTTATTTCCTCATGTATTTGAAGAACATTAACTAAGAATTGATAACTTAGAATCTCTAGCATGCATTCAAAAGATGGCACTCGATGCCTAAAAGTGGGCAAAGTTGTGGGCGTAGACCCTAGAATATTTGTTTTTTTTTATTGTTTACCAAAAGGTATTACTGACGGCAGCCTGCTGAAAGTGTCACAAATCTTCACGTGCTCGTATGCTGTTTTTTTCAATATTTTTACACCTTTCCCAAGTAATAAGTATATCCCAAGATACAAACTATGAGATTTGAATGTAAATCGCAAACGAATCTTCTCTTATCGTCACTTAGACATATTTAAATAAAATAAGCATTAAAGACACATTATAATATTTTATTTAAAGATCAAAATTGATCACTAACCTAATATTTTTTTAACCACTAATATTTGATTAAACTTTGTAAAAGCGTGCAGATATTATTTTGATAAAATAATACAAGCGTTTAGAACCACTGACCCATTGCAAATAATAATTACGGAAGTGGTGGAAAGATTTCCGGCTGCAGGATTTTACGTTTTTTTGCGGCCACCGCATGTTGCCCGTTAGACATCGCGTGAAAAGGTTTACAACTAAACCTAATGACTATTTTTATCACTCGTAGTTCAAAGTAATGTAGTATGCAATAATAATACGATCATTGTGAAGGTAGGAATCTTTCTAAAACATGTGAAGTCAATAAACTAATTTATAAAGAAAAAATATATTAAAGCTTTGTATCTTGCATATTCCACAGCTTTTAGTAATAATCATGAACACTTTGACTAAGCTTATTGTGGATAAATGAACAGATGATCTAATTTTAACCTATATACATATTATATTTAAAATAGTCGTGATCATTGTGCGTTGGCTTCGGCTACGGATGTCTCGGGTTCGAGTCCTGGTACGGACAGTTTCATAAATTGATTTTTCAGTCGATTTATGGATCTCTGTTCGTGGGTATGGATGTTTGTAGAAAAAATTCTGTTAGATGACTCTATTAGAAATCCACATTGGGACAATGTAAAAAACGTATTTATTTTGTTTAAAGTGTGATATTTTGAAATAAACAATGTTTCGTAAATATTTCACATTGTTTTTTCGTGCTTATTAGTAATTAAAAGTTGTGCAAAGGTGGTGGTTTTTTTCCCTCGTTTTTTAACGAATTATTAAAAGCAAGTAATATTTACTTAACTAAGATTATTTTGCTAATCAAGCGTCTTGTGGAGGAGAAAACTTAAATGATTCTGGAGTTGTGTTAGGAATGTGGAAGGAGTAACAATTGTAAGTAGCACAAAGAACTTTCCGTTAAACAATCCTAAGGCTGACCTCTCAATATTACGATTACAGCTGATGGTTCATATCTGATAGGGGGGAGGATAAAGAAAAAGATCATTTTGTTTCGAAACTATATAAAATTCTTTTATTTGTGTCAGAGAAGAGACAAAATACATCAGTTATAAAATGAATTAATGTTTTTCTCCTGAATTTGAATACACTGAATCAACTAAGTGGTAGCCATGGAGTGAGCTATACTTGGCATAGCACTTACGCCTGGGTGTATTTGAGAGATTGCTCTGTTGAATGCGCTGGAATGACACCAGAATACAAAAAGGTCGATGGACCAAACTTGTATAAGAGTGAAAATATCATGAAGCAAATCTAATAAAACGCCTCAAAGACGTTGGCCATCGACATGGAAAGAGGACCTCCGTGAATATTTGATAACATTGATATCAACTCATGGTCAGTGGAGATGGCGAAAATAAATATATCTTGCAATTCATGACTTAAATTATGTAATAAAATAAAGCCAGGACTATTGTATTTAATATGGTAGAGTTGGAAAAATAATAAAATCTTGTATGTATTGTCAATCTCTTATAGGTTAGTAATTAAATTGTATGGAGCTCATACGACCTTTTCTTTAAAACCAATTTTTGTTATGTAAAATATAGTAATGATTTTTTTCAAAGTTGATCAAATGGCTAACGATAATTGACGAATCTTCGTAAAAATATACATATTGCTTCATTTAATACGATAAAAAAAAACGTTATACCAAATGCGAATTCAATAAACATTACGTATTCACAAGGCTTAATACTGAAATTGAAAAGTAGATTTGAGAATATCGATGGTGACGCATCTTACGTTTATTCTACAGTTAGACATAAGTGTATAAAATAAAGAAGTGCGGAGTTTTCCGAGCTTTCCGAGCATAGGTGACGGGGCACCTGGAAAAACCACGACCACAAAAGCTTTTATTACAGCTTTTCGAATAATATTGTATGACAGTCTAGCCCGCAGTACTTAAGTGTAGAGTAAAAACTCCAGTTTCTGTGGTAGTGCCATCTTTTTGTGAGTTGGTATTTTCCGAAATGAATTTTATAAAATGCAGTAGAAGAAGTAGTTTGACTTATGAATCCAGTTTGACTTGCATTTTACTAAAACTGATGACATACGAACCGGATATAAAGTATTTGGCATCGAATATAAAAAATCTCATTAATACTAATAACAGTGTATTTTTTAAAACTATTTAAATAAAATTTTGAAAAACTACTTTTTTCATTTTTCTCCTATTAAATATTGCTTGGCGTCGGTTATTGTCGGCGTCCGTGGCGCAGTTGGTTTCGTCGCTGGCTACGGTTACGGATGTCTCGGGTTCAATTCCCGGTGCGGACGGTTTTCATAGATTGATCTTTCAATCGATTTATGGATTTCTGTTCGTAGTCTGAGTCCTCCCTCCCACCAATCCCATCCTCACGGGGCGTAACGAGAGCGATTAGCTAACCACTAGTCCTGTCATAGCCCTATCCTTCTATCCCTACTCTCTTCGAAAAAAAAGAAAAGAGAGGTTGAGCAACTGAGTGACAAGCAGTTCTCGTAGAAAAAAAAATCTGTCAAGATACCTCCATTAGGAGACCATATGCTCCACATTGGGAGCGGACATGGAAAAAAAAATTGCTTGGAAGGGTGAATAAACCCATTCTATCTATTTGGACCATGCTGATGATGACACGGTCTCTAAAAATAACTGCTAATATAATTTAAGACATCGACTGAGGGTGCTTGATGGAATTTCAATATCAAATTTGGATTATTGAGATTTTGTACTAACCAAGACGTATAATATTTTATCTCGTAAATCATATTTGTCGTATTTGTATCTTCTATATAAACGTTAGACACTGTTTACTGTCAGTTCGATTCCATTCGTGCGCTCGAATGCCTGAAGATCCCGAAAGGCGAAACCCGGGTCGTTAGTGACAAAATACATGGAAGTGTACAAAATCTCAATAATCCAAATTTAACTGCTAATAGTAAATATTCAAATAAATAATTTTACAAAAAACTGCGCGCCACGTCAGCCTGTTGATATGTATAATATTTGGTGATTTTTGGCACTGGATATCAGAATTTAAGGCGCATTTTATCGAAAATTATAGGTGCGTTTTCAACCGTCATTAAAAATCTTGCTCTTTGTTATGATGATAATAATAATCGTTTCTTATTGACGCTTTAATTATCTGTCATTATCACTGATATTATTCGGAAATTAGTGGCTTTTAATTATATTTATAATAAATCTGTAATTTGTGAATATTGTTATAATCCATTCTTGGAATTAATATGTAAGCATTGTTAGTTTGATTCAGAATTACCAATGCAGAATTGCATAAATAAAAAATAAGCATCAATTTGTTTTACACTACTTCCACATTTTTATAGTGGCCGAACCGGTTTCGGCCATCGCGAGCACTATCAGCTGAGCCATTATTCATCATTTGATAATTATCACGATGAACGAAAACTTTCCTGATCATTATACAAATGTGGAAGTAGTACGGAACCAATTGTGTTTTATTTATAAAATAGAATGCCTTTTCGCTAAGAATTGATAGTCAAATCCTTAAAATTGATTAGAATTATATGAATGACTTGGATTTAAGTTTTTAGTTTGATATAGCATTGATTAGATCTTTCAGCCGTATTAATCAACTGAACCATTTTTCTATATAATTTTTCAATGAACCACTCCTGAAATGGAATCCGTAATGTCGACTTGCCGTAATCAAGATGTTTGTGAGTGAAAAGAAACCGATTCTAGGCAGGATAAATGAAAATGACGAATATGTGCTGTTTAAATTGATATTGAAGTCCCATCAAGCACTGTCAGATGATATCTTATATTATAAAAATGACGAATTAAAAAAGTGAAATCAATTTAAACTAAAATTATTTATATTTCTTACAATATTTTTAAATGAAGCAACAAAAACTCATAAGCAGAATCTGCTGCCGTCTATTTATATTCTATAATATTATAACGAAAAATTCCATAGTGTAACAGTCAGTAACAAACATAAGTTAACGTTTAAATATTTTGTAAATAAGTTACCATTCTGAAGTTAAAATATCAACGATTTTATGACAGTCAAGTATGCGATTAATAAATATTTATTTTTGTCAAAATGAATTGCGTGTAGGTTATTTTCAAATTTATTAAGATTTTTTATTTAGGATCGAACGATCGGAACTTTGGATTACCACGGACATGCAACGGGGATCCGGAAGACAGAAAAAATGGTTTCCTGAGAAATCTGTTGGGGAGTTCCGGAACGGAGGTTCTAGCTATTACAGCTTTTTTATATTAACATTAGCCGTTAGGAAGCTTGCAGTAGAGCTTTTTACAATCTTCTATATAGCGTTGGCTTAGGAATTCTGTTAAAAATTATAAATTTCATTCCAGTGTTTTTACTGCAGAGAAAATGTTGTAAACTTTTTCTTGAATTGTTTCATTAGCAGACGTCGCGATGAAAACTGGACCTGAGCTAACGCGATGTTTATTCATTTTTTAGCAGAAATTTTGTTTTTTAATTATACCATTTTATAATTGATACTCTTGCTAGCCAATGTGGACTCTGCGCTCCACGTTAATTTGTTAATGAATGTTTTGATAGTAAATAAGTATTTTAATACTAGCATTATAAATACAATGTGGAAGTGTCAGCAATCAAAGCGCACCATACGCCAATAGAGAGAGAGGGTATTTGTTTGTTTTGCTGTGTACACTTTTAGAGTTACAGATAAATAAAACAGTCAGAAAAATCAAAACAAATTTAAAATTGTAATAATTGAATTTGGTTTAAATCAACGTGTTGCGAAGCTAAGTAGAAATTCGTTGGTTCCGGTTATCTGGGGGTGAAAATCTCGAGCGACGGAAATTGGTTTATTGTTTTGGCTTAGCGATGGAAAATATATGCACCCTGCATCCTCATTCAATAAATGTTTTAAGTTGCGAACTTACGATTTCTCCGAGTCCGAATAAAGTACCAATTATTCATTGCATGGTTGTACTTTGCGGACGAAAGCCACTGCAAAATATGAAAGCTACTAATAACCGCGTAGTGAAAGCTAGGGTACCGTGGATCAATTCTGAGATACAATACAACCCTTTTAACGATGGGAGTAGCTTAGGTGCGCGCTGTGGATTACTCAGATTCCTAAACCACGGTTGTCTTTTCTTCCAACTGAATATATTCGTACATCCTAGAAGGTCATTCATGAATATTCCATATAAACACTGGGGTATAGTTAAAAGTGAAAAAAAATTCTGTTAAATTAAAAAAAAATTACAACTTGACATAAAATCATAGTGTTGTTTATTTTGGTAAATTGTCTGTGTTTAGAGCTACAAATTATTCAAGAGTTACTTACAATAAGATGATATTGAGTAATTAATGGGTGTATTTTAAGCGCTTACCTGAAACAAAAAGTAACATGTTTTATTAAGAACAATACAAAGTATACACCGAAACAAATTATTTAAAAAAAAGCGAGTGTCTGTTGTTATGGGTAAATAAATTCAGCTTTTTACTGAAAACTTGGTGGTTCATATTTACCGGGGAGAATATTTTTGTCAGTTAGAAATGCAGATCATTATTAAAATCACGAAAATAGTACAAAAGATGTGTTTTATTTTTTATAAATATACTGCCTGTCCAACAACAATTGACTAAGTGTTTTCTTAGGTATGGTTAGAGAGATTAGAGATTTCAATCTGGTATTACAAAAATCTACAACATACTGTAATAAAATTCTTCGTTTGAATTTTAGAGATTTTGTACACTTCCATGTATTTTGTCACTAACGACCCGGGTTTTGCCTTTCGGCATCTTCAGGCATTCGAACGCACGGACTCGAACTGACAGACAGTAAGCAGTGTCTAACGTTTATATAGAAGATACAAATACGACAAATATTATAAGTCTAGGATCCACACTGATACTTGAGTTAAAATGTCGAGAATCGCCTTAATCATTATTTTGTAAACAACGCATTAACAGAGTGGCGAATTGCCGCTTCCAACTAATATTAGAATTACCGGTGATTTTATAATTATAATAGAGTTGTGGGTTTCGACGGGATGCAATTCGACGAAAGGATAAATATATACAATCATTCCACATTTAGTGGCATCTGTTAGGTGATTCAACGGATAGGATACAGCAACGGGGAGTTTGGAAGGTTCAGCTGTTCGTTCAGAACTGGCAAGGAATTTAACTGGGCTCTATTGATTTCCAAAATTTCTTGATAAAATAATTTATGATCCCCGTTAGTGACAAAATACATGGAAGTGTACAAAATCTCAATAATTATAATTTGATATTGAAATTCCATCAAGCACCCTCAGTCGATGTCTTAAATTAAAATTCTTCGTAATGAAACAGCACCTGAAAAGATATGTTTCCAAATTGACAGTTTCCATCATTTCCATCAGTTTAATGACATTATTTTTATTCAAAGATACAATAAATTAAAGGTGTACATTATGAAAATCAGCCCTTTATGCTTTTGTAATACGGTTATTTTAGTTAAAGTGTTTAATATAAAATACGTAAATACCTGTATTCATTTATTCGTCCGGAATTGGAATTACAACTAGAAATTTTCTTTTGCTCATTTTGATCTATTTGTAATACCGGTATTTAATATAAGATACCGGTATTAAAATACAATAATTATTCATCTGATATTGCAATCCTTAGTGACTATTGCGTGATACCGAAAACGGTAGATGTAATATTTAATAGTCGTACCAGAATTAAATATTGTACGTTACTATATTTCAGTTAAGGTAGTTTGAATTTGATGAAGCTTTTTCAGTATTTATATTTTAGATACCAATATTTGACGATTAGATATTTTGTTAAAATTAATTTTAAATAGAAAAAACACTTGATTTTTTAAATTCTAATAGATCGTGCAACGAAATGTGATACTGTTCCGCTTCATTAAAACGTTACCTCAGGGTCAATATCTTAAAGAAAAAGAACCCACTTTTGGAAAATATTATTAAGGTTAACATAAATGTTATTCGGAGGCCTATGCGCGTACCTTTTAGTCACCCGCGAAAGTCAGTTGGGTAAGTCAAAGTAATCCTTCATGTTTTCTTAATTTTTCCCCCCCATTCGAAATCTTCAGCTGAGAGAGGATCTATATAAGGCAGTATTTAGTTAGAATTAATTTAAACTAAAGATTTAGTCTGTAAGCATAGTAGAAATGAAATGCCTAGTAAATGTGTAAGTTAAGGAAGGAAAAAACTGAAATGATATTAAACTTTTAATGTAGTATTCATTTAAATGTTACACAAACACTGCTTTATGTTACTGTTGCTTGCAGTTAACAGTACTAAAAATATTTTTTATAATGTGAGGTCTTGCATAGGTGCTTATTTGTAATATAACTGCAGCTTTGGGAATAATAATACACTGTGAAAAATGGTTTGCATGCAGTTCAGATTCTTTGGCTTTCTGAACTTGCACGGTACGTAATGTATTATTCTAATAAAGCATAAACAAAGGTTTTGTTTCATGTCCGAGACTTGTAGACAGTGTGGAGATATTATAAAATGATTTAAATCGTTGTTTAGGGTTTCAAATATTAATATTCATTGCTGCCATATTCGTATGAAAATAGAAATGGTATATATTATAAACAAGTAAATATACAGATGTATAGAGTTTCTGTTGATAGATCAGCCCACTGAGGCTAAAAGGTGAATATTGTGTTTTGATTGCGGTTCTTCTTTTCGTATATTTAAATATGTGAAAACTTCTTCGAATATAATATTTCATAGAAGTAATGCATGGAAACCACTATATTGACAAAAATTTACATTCGACATCGCATCTTATCGTGAAATAATTTACTAAATTTAATTTAAATTCTTGTGAGACGCCTTTTTTTAGACTAATTCTGAAGATGTTCTTAAAGAAGTGAAACGCTTGTCACCTTAAGCAACACAGCCAGTGGAATAACAAAATTATTAACATTATTATTAATGAATTTTCACAAATTTACTACCGAATCCATCGAGAGTATTATGGTGATTAAATAAATAAAATAGAATTTAAGATATCGACTGAGGGTGTTTGAAGGAATTTCAATATTAAATTTGTATTATTGAAACCAATAATGACCCGGGTTTTGCTTGTCGGCATCTTTAGGCATTTGACCAAACGAATGAACTCGAACTGATAGACAGTGTTGGGATTAATTCAAGTATTAATGCAGTTCCTAGACTTGGTGATAATATTTTGTCGTATTTAAACTTATATTTAAACGATATAAACTATTTACTGCCTGTCACTTTGAGCTCGTTCTAAGGCTCGAATGCCTGAAGATGTCGAAACAATTATAATTTGATATTGAAATTATGTTTGGTCAGTAAATAATTGCCAAGTGATCAGGTTAGGTTAGTATTTTCAATGGATTCGGTGGTAAATTTGTCTAAATTCATTTATAATAATGTTGATAGTTTTGTTATTCCACTGGCTGTGTTGCTTAAGGTGACAAGTGTTTCTCTTCTTTAAGAAGCATCGTCAGAATTTAGACATATTCTACAAAAAGGCGTCTCGCAAGAAATATGGGAAACCACGAAAATACATGACGAAATTCGTTCATTATAATATTCGATTTTAAAATTTTTATTTTCAACCAATATTTGGAATCTCTATGACCAAGCTTTTTCTTAAAACAAGCGATAAATAGTAGGAATATGCCATCGGATATATTTGTTTGTGCTTTACTGGAGTCGTCCATCTCGCATATTAGTATGTTTATATTATGATGTACACATAAAATAATTTTAAAAACCAATTAGGTACTATTAAAACAACCAATAAAATTCCAATTGAATAAACCAATTATCTAGTTACCGTCATGCAAATAAGCCAATACAGCTTAACACTCGAGGGAACTTTAATAGTGAACAAGGTCCAGCGAGAAATAGAAGATGGCGGTTAAAATATATTTCGATCTGTAGAGTTGTATTTCTGTGTTGTGGCTAATAAAACTTTATTGGATAAATCGAATGGAGGAGAGCTTCCGGTAAACAAATGCTGTATCTGAAGAAGCTAATGATTACCAGTACAGTATCATTATTTTACCAGCAAGTGCATACTTAAAATCCGACTTATCCATTCATCAAAATTAATAGAGCCAAATTTACTGACTTTTCTTCGATGTATTTGTAATTATGATGATTGTTTTGTCTTTTTTTACCTAAACGCTGTCGTTAAAAAATGGAAAAACAATGATTTTTAAGATTTATAATATAGCTAAGTATTACTTCCTAGTTAGACAATTTTTATTTTTTATAGAAAATTAATGTCCACAAAAAAGCCGCCGAGTCATTGTAAAACAAAAAAGTTAGTTATAGGCAAACTTCTATCTTTGGGAGAGCTACAAATTAAAAAAAAATCAATGTGGAATCGTAATACATTAATAAAGGATATTTATGAAACAGTTCTGACGACAGCGTGGAGCCGAAATATATATGAATTTTATGCCATAACTAAATAATTTGACATTTTAACTTTAATCAAATGGAGTTCTAGTAAATGCCGATTTAATAAATTTAGAAGAGTTATTTTGTGATGTGACGTGAATGATTGCTGAACTGTGGCAGGTAACAAAAAATGAATACAAAAATACGCATTGTAAAGAAAGTAAAGGAGATTAGATTTTTTTAATTTTCGCATGTACAACTTTAAAGCGTTTCCGTTGGCACTCCCAACAGCCGGTAGAAGTGAAAAATTGGGTCGATTGTAAAAACTTAGAAAGAGGTTGTAAATAAAGAAAGGAAAACACGGCCGAGGAAATACAAGAAGAGCTTGTGGCTGAGTATTTCCTTCTGCTTATGGATCAATTGAAAGCGTGCGAAAAAATCCGCACAAGGCTCGAGCTTTGCCCAAATTGAACTCAAATACTCCCGCAGAATCGGCTGTAGGGAAAATTACGCAAACTCAAGTGGAAATTTCGCGAAACAAAAAATAACGCCCTAAAAGTGTTAAGACAATTTTTTGTATCATTGGCGGTGACCATGTTATTTATAATAAATATTAAATTAAATTCAATAATTCACTATTAGTCAGTGAAACGTTTTCGTTTATATTGTAGTAAATCACTTTCTGAAAGTAAAAAATAGTAAAATAAAACAACAAAGAGTATTAGTTATTTTGCGTGAACTGGTTGATTTCATATTTATTTTCTACTAACCTTTTTTTTCCATGTCCGTTCCCAATGTGGAGCATATGGTCTCCTAATGGAGGTATCTTGACAGATTTTTTTTTACGAGAACTGCTTGTCACTCAGTTGCTCAACCTCTCTTTTCTATTTCGAAGAGAGTAGGGATAGAAGGATAGGGCTATGACAGGACTAGTGGTTAGCTAATCGCTCTCGTTACGCCCCATGGGGATGAGATTGGTGGGAGGGAGGACTCAGACTACGAACAGAAATCCATAAATCGATTGAAAGATCAATCTATGAAAACCGTCCTCACCGGGAATTGAAGCCGAGACATCCGTAAGCGACGAAACCAACTGCGCCACGGACGCCGACACAACTAGTTATTTTCAATTATTTGAAAGTGCCTATTATTCCATAATAGCATTACAAATATAATCAACAAATCCTACGAAAGGCAAAAGATAAGTTTAGTGAAATACGACAAAAGCAGAAATGGGACGCGTTTTGACAAACGAATATAGACTAGAAATAATTTCCACATACAAAATATAACATCAAAGATGTTGTCAAAAGTAAAATGAAACCTCAAATCACCTTCATAAAAAAGGCACAGGGTCCCGGTATTGATTAAATTCAATAATTCATGTCTTTAGAAGTCACAAATCCACTGTAACACTGTTAAAATAAACGCATTTTGATTTTTTTAATCGATTTTTAGTTTCAATATAAATTATTGTAGGTCATTGAATGTAAAAGAAAAATGTGTCTTTAAAGGTAATTAGATTCAATAAAACTAATAAAAAAAAACAGTAACACTTCGATGTAACGGATTTAGGTGTAATAAAGTTTTTATAAACATCCTGTTAGTGTTACACATATTTGATTTTTAAAGTCATCGCTCATAAATAATTTTCTGAATGCTGCAGCAGTTTTAAAGTGTACTTATAGCCACATCCTACATGTTTTTTTAAAGCACATGTTCTTAATCTACTTATGGAAATTTCGTTGGCCATCCATACATACTTGATTGAATTAGTGTTAACGTGGTGGAATGATCTCCATTTTAATAAAGTAAAAAAAGAAACGTATTAATTGTGTAATAAACTATTTCGGATTAATCATCAGAAACATTGAAGTACTTACGTTTATAAGCTGTCATGTTTATTTTAAGTTTAATGAGTAACAAATTTTAAAGCTTACGTGTATTTTTTAAATTCAGTTTCCGATATTTATTTCAATTTTACATCACGTTTTAATAATATCGCAACCATTTTTTGGTTGAATAAATGATTAATGCAATGTTTTACAATGTGCGCTTTCATTGGAACGCCTTTGGCACCAGATAATAATGAGCTATTCGTGGTTGGAAGGTATTACAAATAAAGATTTTTTTATTTAAATATGTAATATGAAAATTTTGAATAAATTTTGCTAAGCTTTTTTGCTATCTGAAAAACAGGGCTTCACGATTATATTGCGCCTGGGGCCTCCCGAGTGCTTAATCCACTACTGGGTATTTAGCTCAAAGCAATTTTGAACTTTTTCAGAACCAAAAACTTTATAGATTTAAAATTGTCTATATTTTAAGAATGCGTTCTTTAGAATTTATTTATATTTTGTATCGAAACGATATTTTTTCGTTAATAAAATTCGGTTCTAGTTTTAACAATACAAATATGTGCGGTAGAATGCGTGTTTTATTGTATTCTTATCGGATTATCGCTAAGTATTTAGTTAACCGTTAATCGATAGCATAATGTGAATACGCTGTAAGTGAATAATTCTATAAAGGGAAGTTGGGAGAAGAGACAGATTATTTTTGATAATACTAAACATATTAAATAAGAGTAAAAATATCAAAGAATTCAGTTGTACAAAACATTTATTAGTTTGTTGATAACTATTTCCGCTTCACGACACTGTCAGAACTATGTTTAACTTTAATTAAACTTAGTTATATACACTGTGTTAGAAGAAATAATATCGACAGCGTTTTGAGCAATTATGTAACCCTCAAAATTGAAATTGTTCAGGAGAGAGTGAAAACTGTTTTTTCGAAAACATTATATGGTGAGTTGCGTTATGAATCTTTGAAATGCGCTCCTGTAAATTCTCATGTATGAAGATACGGGAATAAGCGTAGGTGGTGTCGATAAAATAGTGACTTACATCAAATGGTCGAATCAGAATTTTTAAACCTAAAACCAATGTAAAATGATGTTTTCCTTCCAAAAAGTGGTCAATTTATTTTTCTTATTTACATCATTTGGCGGACACCTGCTTTGTCGTCTTTAAAATGAGATCCATTAACTCATTTTCGTATTTTTTGAGGGTTACATTATTTGGTCAAATTACCATCGATATTATATCATCTCACTTATTCCAACATCATAACTTTAAAATGAAAATATGCAACGAATTGAGTTTTTCAATCCGTATATGAAGAGGAAAATACAAGGTATAATTAATCAATTGTTCAGGTAAATTCATTTAAATTTTATTGATTATGCGTAATTACGTAAGTTTATTGTATTGTTTGAAGTTAATTAATTTATTACCGTTCATTAATTCATCATAAGTATGAAATATCAATGAATGTAAGACTGTTTATTATAAGGGCATCATCTTTCTTTTACGATAATAACTTTGTTATCCACTGGCTATGTTGCTTATTGTGACACGTGTTTCACCTCATGGAGATGCATTTTCAGACGGACTACCGAAAAACCTTCCAGCCACAACGGTCTAGTGTGAAACTAGAGCGAGCACAACTTTCAAATTCTTTTCCTTAGGTATCTAGTTTGAATCATACAAGCTTCCATTAATTAATGGTAAAATTAATTAATGTATGAAACTGTTTCCTCGGCGATTTGAACGTTTGGACACCGCAACCGAAAAGAACGAACGCTAAAAAACGCTGACCACTCGGCTATAGGACTGCTCAATATTAATATACTTGAAATAGCTTTTTTGTGTAGTTTTCATGAAGTAATTCATTGTTTTATAGATTGTCAACAAATAAATATGCAACCACAAAGATTTTATAAATGGTCATTTACTTTAAATATATAATCCTTGATACAGGAGCGTCGTATTTGTTTAATAAATACAGTAAAAAATCAAACAATTATATTTATCTACATAAGTATTACGTAATACAGTTAAATTTTCAATCATCTTTATAGCTTGCTCATAAGAATTGCTTATGGAAATAAATACTTTGATAATTTTTAATAGAGTTTTACCAAGTCACTCAATCAATTTAAAACAAATCGAAACTGGTTTTCAAAAGATGATAAAAATGAACCGAAAAATCTTCCTATTTTTATACAAAAACAAACCCATATTTTGCGTTTCTCTAAGAATTGTGGTTACCACAGCATTTATTGCACGGCAAAAAGAACTCAACAAAAAGATTGATATACAAAATTCGATTTGGAATCCGTTCTATCGACGATGTGAGAGTTGGCAAAAACCTCCCTTAACCGTCGACTCTTATTCTGTTCGACTTCTCACTCTATTCATTCCACATCCCTTCTCTACCTTCCCAGCGCCATTTCTTCTTTTGAGCTCCTAATCCAATAAGGGCGACTAAATTATGTTCTCCAATTTTCGACTTGCAACAATTTGAAAGATTCTAGGCAAAATATTTTGTACGCCGCCATACGCTGAGGCCAGGGATTGCAATGCTGGACAAACATGTTAATACCGGTATTTCATATTTGAATACCGGTTCTCTAAAAACATAAAAAGATTTTCAATCTGTATCGCAATAGATATTTTAATTAGTTGATGTAATTTGAAAAAATATTTGACATTTCCGCTGATAATTGCCAGCGCGTTAAATATCATAAAATCATCTAAGATGGACATATTATTATTGACTTCGCCGGGAATTTAACTCATACCCGCCTAATAAATAGGGTAAAACTTTTACCACTAGAATACAAAAGGTGACATCAAATATGGGATGGACTACAGCAAACAGCTCTCGATACCAGTGTATTTATATTACGAAAAACCGGTTCCCGATTTTCTTAATATCCACATTGCAATCCCTAGCTGGGTTCAAATCCAATTCAGCCGGGAATAAATTATTGCGCTGTTTACTGTTTTTTTTTTTTGCATAATTTTGACACAAATACAAATTTGCTGACGTTGGTTACGATAAACTATCAGTATTGTAAGGAAGGAATTTTGGTAAAAGCTTCCCTAAACTCAGCAATATGCACGACAAAAACCTTGTTGTAAAAACTTGCGAAACTTGGTAAAACTTTTCGTTATTTGAAACAAAAATTTTTGTCACTTTGCATTCATCATCTGTTGTGTAAAAACATATTTTGCAGACTCCGTATTAATGACTAACAAAATATTAAACGTACATGAAGTGTGCGATATATTTTTATAAATGCGTTAAGCCTAGATTAATAATAAAGCCAGTGTCGCAACTTAAAACATATGCCCAAATTGCCTTCAATCTAATATCTGATCATCATAATCTTAGCTTAAATCCATCACCATGATGACATTTGCGCTCAATGACAATTGCGTACGTATGCGTATGTGCAAAGTGACTATTGCAGATATTTAAAAACGAAATAATATAGATATTTTAATATTTTACCCGATACATTTTTTATTTCCAATTTATTAATAATATTTTGTGCGCAACTGTCTGTATTTGCAATTGCTTCTGAAAATCGTTTGCTCTTTTAATGACATAACTCGGTGCTTCTTGTAGTATTTTATATGTATTTGGATATTGGAGAGGGGGGGAGCGCTGCTGAAAACTTAGTGGAAGAATACATCATTTCATATTGGAATGATGTCATCAGTCATCTCTGTTCATTTATTTGTGTCAGTGTATCCGAGATATTATGCATTACAATCAGTTTAATATAAACACCATTTGCTTCAAGAAATACACATAAAATAGTGTAATTTTTAAATATCATTTTTACTTGGGGGAGGGGTGTTAATGGAGTAATTTTAATATCGTAAACGTGACAATGGCTTCAATACCATCAGATGCAAACCTCACTAAAAAATACCCAGCAAAAGAAACCAAATAGGTTGGCCATTGGATCAAATAAAGTAAATCGTTTAATAAGCGGCACTGTACTACTCAAAAAAATATGTTGGAAGTAAGTTCTGTTCGGCTCAGGGGGCACGGGTTTGAATCCCTTAACGGAAACGTTTTACGTTGGTTTTGCAATCGAATTATGTATTTGTATCAAAATGCATGGCTGTTGGTGATGTTAACTTTTTTTCTTCCCACTTCATGTCTGATCATTATAATGGTGCATAGAGATTATCTAACCACTAGTAACTTCATCGTTATCCTCTTTGAAAGATTACTTTAAAAGGTTAAAGTCACACCTCGTAAGAACCACCTCACTTAACGAGCTGTTGATAAAACACATTGGGAGTGAATATGTTTCATATTGGGACCATATATGGCTTAAAAACCCAGTTGTTGCTCATGCAAGACGTATTGGATATTTGAATTGAAATCAATATTAAAGTTACAGCGACGATGTTTTATACTGACAGCAGTGGCGTACTGGCCGTGCAAGCCAGGTTGCCCGATGGTAAGTGGACCCCGCTGTATTTTAGGGGCCCTCAGTAAAATCAAATACATATACATACCAGACTCCTGGTACATACATCTTGAAGTCAACACAGTTAAGTAAGAAAATACACGTAAAAATATACCTAAATGTACATATTTTACCAAAATTAAAAGTAATAAATTTGAAATTCCTATATAAAAATAAATATTAAACAAAAATATATAAATCTACTTATTGTACTTGAAAAGTAAGCCTTCCCACGATAATAAACCCTAGCACGTATTTTGGACCAAAAAGAAAAGTAAGACAGTGTCTTATTTTCGAAAAAAGACGGTATTACAATAAAGAGACATTTTATTTCAGATCGGACTGACTTTCAGTAATTAAGGACAATGCAAAATATTAAAAAATGTATTTTTATTGTTAGGCTGGGTTGATAATTTAGCTCAGCGTGTACGATTTAGCTTGTGGCGCTCTCTCTTGGCGCACACTGAAATGAAAATTATTTATTCATATTAATATTCGTTGGCAGTCAAAATCCGCGAAACGAAATTCTCGCTACGGAAAATTTCGTTATCCGTTATTCGCTGTTGATAATCGTATTCTTTACTTCTTAGAGTCAATACGACAAATTCAATATTGCATTTTGTATATTCTTCAGAGACGCTTACAATGAAATTAGCGTTGCTGAATATAAAATCAGTTTTGATTCTGTGTAAATACTGTTCTTCTATTTCAATATGAATGAGAAGTGTACGTTGATTGAATTGACATTTCCTTGGTAGTAATCCATTATAACTGCGTATGAAAATAAAGTGATACTGACATAGCTATAAACTATATCGACGGAGTTTTGGTCAATTGATGAAACCCTCAAAATTGAAATTGGTCAGGAAAGAGTAAACACTGTTTTTATCGAAAACATTATATGGTGAGTTGCGTTATAAATCGTTAAAATGCACTCCTATAAATTTTTATATTTGCAGATATGGTATTATACTTAGGGACTGTTGATATAATAGTGGCTTACATCAAGTGACCGGAACAGAATTTTTAAACCTAAAACCAATATAAAATAATGTTTCCCTTCCAAAAACTGGTCAATTTATGTTTTTAATTTATATCATTCGGCCGAAACCTGCTCTGCTGTCTTGAAAATAAGATCCAATCATTAACTAATTTTCGTATTTTTTGAATAGTTACATAGATTGTTCAAACCACCATCGATATAATATATTACATAACTCTCAATGAATTAAACGTAAAAGTTGATGGTGCAAATTACACTATTGGTTGTATAATATATATATTTCATAAAATGGATTTGTTGAAGTATGGGCCAATTAATGTTAAACGTATTTTAATGTAGAAGACGATTTGATTGAAATGATTCCATACAATTTTAAACATAATTTCGGATGACTATTGAGCATCCAGTATTTAAATTTTTGAAATGAATAACTTTAATTTACCTTGAAAATGATTATTTAAAACGTGACGTTGGTTACCGGTGCCCTCTTAAATTAAATGATTATATTATTGCGAACTACAAGATACACTAAACAGAAGCGTCCAAGTGGATTTAACACGTTCCTATTTGCTGGAATTATGCCTGAGCTAGCGGAAAACTCAATTTCAAATCTAAAATGTATACCTAATTAGCAGTAATTTAGACAAACTTAGTAAAGCAAGAGCCACTTGATTAAATTATCAAACTATATTCGATGAAAATTGGCCAAATTAATACTGTATTAAGGAACACTGCAGGGATTTCATTTCTGGAGAATTCACTCGATTCGGAGATTGTTAAGTATGAATTTGTCTATTAAATTCAATGTTATGGCTTAATTGTTGCACGCATTTTGCATGTCAAATTTCAATCATTGGATCTCTGTAATGTATCTTAATCGTACTGTATATATTATTCCGGCTTAAGAGATCTTGACGCATACACATATTAAATGTTATCATAAGTAACCCAAGTTATTGTTTAAATCAATAAAGATTCAATTATAATAGGTTAAAAGATAAGAGGTTTCAGTTTTATCACGTTGTACAGCTTTTACATTTTAATTTTATTGCAAGAACACTAAATACGATGAAAAAATTCTATCATGTTAAAATGCAATAAAATACAAAAATAGATTGATAATAAAGTTTTAGATGGGATAAAAGAACCTGACTGAGCTTTCAGCGTCGTAAGAAATGAATACTCTCCCCCACTAAAAGCTTTATAGTTCAATTGAAGAAATGAAAAAAAATGTGGGATAAAACCACCTAAATACCATAAATTCCATTTTCTCCAATACTAAAATAACCGTCATAATCCGGAACGGCGACAGTCGACCGAGAGGGGAGGAATGCTATACATTCTATATACCCTGGTGCTCTTTGTAAGGCCAACATGAACATTTATTACATTAGAGTTTGTTTTGCAAAGCGTGGTATCTGATAAAATAAAAATATAATTTTATATTACAAATGAATTTCTACAAAGTTACCACCGAATCCATTCAAAATACTTTTATACTATGTATATAAGTTGTTTAACCATGTCGCACCCAATGTGGATCATATGGATTTATAATTTAACTGGTTTTGTTCAGTTGACCAACCTTTCTTATTAAGACGGTAATGATAGAAGAACGGGGCTAGAATAGATTTTGCCCCGTTTTTTGTGAGAAGGTAATATCCACATCAAAGACATCCATATTTTTTCTCACTAGCATGTTTATTTTTATGCTTTCATTAGACATTCTTTAATAAATGTCAAGAAAATCTATGTAAAAAATTATCGATACTAAAATAACTTACATGGATAAAACTATATATAGAAAAACGGAATATCAAGTTTATTATTGATATTTAGTTGGAAGAACTCGAATGTAATTAGGTAAAAAAGCGGAGTATTTAATTTCACAATGATTAGTTTCGGCATCATGCTATGGTCGGTACGATTACGATTTGTAATGTTCTCAGTGTCTTTTACATTTTAGCAAATCACTTGATCACTCTAGAAAAATAAATGAAATAAAAAAATACAATCATGTTGCTTCTCACGAATAAAACTGATAAACTGGAAAATTAAATTTTATTTTTAATATTAAATAAGTTTTTGATTTAATTAATTATTAAATAGTTAATATAAAATTGATAACTTACTTATTCCACTTGGTTATATTAAGAATGAACTTCCACAAAGTTACCGCCGAACCCATAGAAAATATTAAATAGTTATTTGAAAGTATGCTATACCATGTTCTGTTGGAAAAAGTTTGGCATTGCCCTGAAAAAGTCTAAGCACAGTACGACAACCACCGATACATGTAAAGGGATGAAATTCATCTTTGGGAAACGCTTTGTCATGGCAAAGATCACGGTTTTATTACCCCCAAAATAAACCATAAACTATATTATAAAAATACCACTGGCATATTATATTATTTTGGGATGCACTAAAACAACGCTGGGTCGAAAAAAGAGGTAGCTGATGATTTCTTCTGTCGAAGTCTTACTCGAAATATCCTAAAGAAAGGATTTGTTGTGATATTCAGCTAAGCCACTTCGTCCCAAAAACATGTTTTTACGTTCTTATATCTCTCACTGTGATATGGACTCGTACACATCTTGCTCATTTTTCAATCATAACATTTTACGTATTGCCAGTACGAAATACAATTTATATATCAGATAAAATAAATGGGATAAAAATATAACTAAATACGTAGTACTACTAAATAAGACAACGATTATAATTATATACAGTATTCACCTCCACTATATTTATATAGCGTCCATCGTTCAGTTCGTTTGTTAAACAATTTCAAAAAAAATGAAACTGGAGTTATATAGTCAGCTTTATGTAAAATTTTGAACTCTATCTAATTCAGTACTCAAAAATACAACTAAAAAAAGCTCAGGCAGATACCCTTCTAAAGAATTAAACAAAATATTGATATTTCTGCTTCAGTAGTGAATTTTCTAAGTATTCTTCAACTAACTTTACTTTACGAAAAGAACATGTTCATAAAATGTATAGCACTTATGTACAAATCAATAATATTTTATTTACCGTGACTATTTGAATATTGCTTTTACTATTATCTCAATATGATAGAGATGTTTGAATAATGAACTGGAAGATCGATATAGTTGAAATAAAATTTCTTCATTTTATAAAAGGTATTATGTTTCATTAAATATTCAAAACTAACAACTTTTTATTATTTTTCCAACGTAGAGCATATGGCCTCCTAATGGAAGTATTTCAACAGAAGAACTGCTTATTACTCAGTTGCTCAACCTTTCTATTTTCGAAGACAGTGGAGATAGAAGGATAGATCTAGGACAGGGAGGGGTTATACTGATATATTATGATATTATGCTGAATTTTGAAACGATTAAAAAAATTTGAAAATGCTCACTAAATTGAATTATATAAAGTTCCAATTGTATATTAAGGATAAATAAAAAATTTTACCGACATAATTTTGGTAAAAGAAAATTTTGAGAACCTTACGCAGATTTCATTTTCAAGGGTTGTAATCAAGGAATGAGAAAATGAAAAGTGTATGACACCTGAGAACAGAGAATCTGCGATGTATTTTAGATACCTGGTGGTTACCAAAAACAGTATACGAAGGTGTCTCTCCAGAATAATAACTTTATAAATTAAGACTGTGAAAGCCTATAAACTAATTAATAGTATTATTTATTACATGATGGATAGCTGTATTGATTTTATTACTAGTAATAGAGAATGTAGCTTGTTTATATAGGTATAATAATCAAATCTTAGAATTTCTCTATATAATAGCAGACGTTGTTAAGAAAACGTCAATGTCTTCACCATGAAGTTAATCAAAATCATGACAGTGCGCGCTGACAACAACTAAACTAAAGCCAATATCTATATACATAAAATTGAACGTTTGTTTGTTTCTTATGCGTTCCTATAACATTCATCTAATTTCGATGAAACTTTGGTGAGTTGTTGAAAAATCGAAAATCTAAAAAAAAAATCAAATACATACTAACCGCGACATCTCGGAAAACTTTCTGATTTATTCGTGTACGCATGAGACGGAATAACAAAAGATATTGTTTATCCAAAATAATTAAAATACCAACACTTTCTTTCTTAGAGTGGCATTGAAACGCATGCCGGGTACTCGCTAGTATTTAATAAAATAAAACACTTATTGATCAAACAATAATTATAAAAGATTGTGGGAGAGTGTGTGCTTTATTTTTGAAAATATATTGACATTCAAATGAATATAAAGTTATTTTTATATAACCGACGACGTACTTTCAGTGGGTTATAATAGTTTTCAATGAAGAGGTCTGATGACCTTCAAATATCCACAAAGCGTTTGTGGAGGGCCTACCGTAAATCTTAAGTCGCACCACGTCTTGTAAACTACCTTACCTTTGCAGAAAATGTCGTCAAATATTTTCTCGTTTTTTTGGTGCGTATTTCATTAAAAATTCTTTTGCATTTCTGAAGCCAAAAATCTTTTACACGTCAGCGGAACAATGCCCTCTATGTTGTATTTTATAAAAGATCTAAATTATTTTACAAGCTTTGTAAAAAATATACATGAAATGGTGTCTATTGTAAAATAATTTTTCAGATATTAAAAATAGTTAAAATGAAATTCTAAAATATTATTGAGAGCAGTGCTTAGTAATACTTATTCGCTAAGTGAATCAAGATTCGATTTTCAAATAATTCTTTGATCATACAGAGTAGTTAATATGCAATACGGTTAACTACACTTTTCAGGTCAATAGAAAAAGCTTAGTAATTTAACCATCAAGTGGAATTTAATAATTCCAAAAGTACACTTTGTACACGTTTTTTACATACAAATGGTAAATGTAAGCATATATTTATATATATTTTCATAGCAACGAAAAATCGAAATCAGCATACATGAGAAGTGACCGCAATAAAATGTTCTCATTAATTTAACGTTAGTTTATTCATTGATTTGTGTATTAAATCCAATAGGAAACAATAAATTAAAGAAGGCAATAAAAAATAAGAGAAGCGTTCGAAAGCAAGCACAAAATGTTTTTTTCCTATTTCTAGAAATAAACTTAAATGTAGATATAATACTTGTGTTTAGTACACCATTATCTTTACTATGCAGCAGAAAATACATGACTGTAAAAATCTGTCACAAGAACTCTTTCCAAACGCGACGTAGCGACGTGAAATTTTCACATGTAAGTCTGGCTGTCAATTCTAAATTAACTGTGCTATTTTCAACTTTAAACATAAAAATTTTACAATTTAAGACATCGACTGAGGGTTCTTGATGGAATTTCAATATCAAATTTGAATTGTTGAGGTTTTGTTTGTCAGTCAGTTCAAGCAAGTTTGTCGTCGTTAGTGACGAAATACATGGATATGTACAAAATCTCAACAATTTTTGACGTTTGATGGAAAAAGCAACAGAAAAAAATAATAATGAAAGAAAGTCGCTAAGCAACCACTCCATACTACAATATTCCGTGATTGGCAATTGAGATAATAACGCAAACATTTATATTTCTGATGCATTAAGAGTGTTATGTTTGTAATTTGATAGAAAGTGAGCTTGCTATTACTAATGATGTTCATAAATCATTTTTTAATTATTAATCAATTGATGGCTTCAACAAAAAAAAAATATTAGTTGGATAGTGTTGTTAAATGAAATTTTAATTAGCTCTGTTTTACAATTAAAATTAAGCTGAATGTATTTAACACAAATAAATATCATAGTATTTTCATCAAAAAGTAATTACGCAATGAATTAAAATTAATTATGGCGTGCTGAGTATGTATATTTTTAGTTATTTTTAATTTTTATTCATTTTTGTTCTAAAGAATAATTAGCTAGCCTAAGCAAAATTATTCGAATAATGAAGAACAAATAAAATCAACAGCTAGAAATTTCCTTCGAGACAAATAATATGAGTTATGAAATATATACGGAATTATTTAATCAGAGGATTCGAGGATCTGACTTAAGGCTGGTAGGAGGTTAAATTAAGTTGTGGCAGCTGATCAAGGGCATACAGTGTCCCAGCGCGTCAAAAACCACACTCATGTGTGTAGCAGAGACGAAGAGATTGTCATAGTGAAAAAAGAACGGATTGCAAAACCGCGATTCAGGTATTTCGATGGAATATTCATCACCGAAAAACCTACTGGTTTTGTAAATGCTAAATACCGATTTATCGTTGTAGTAGATTAGGCTAAATCAAAATATTTGGAAGACTGCCTTATTGTTACTTACTTTTGCCAAAAATCGACAAAAAAACTTTGTAGTATCACGATTTCACTAATATTTGTTAATTTATACTATTACAAAAATAAATAAATAAATAAGTTGAAGTGATTATTATCACTTCCAAATAATTAGCAGAAAAAAACTCCCGTAACAAACTAAGCAAATTGTTTTTAAAGATTTTCCGTTATGAAAAGTATATAAGTTATATGTGGCGGTTTGCTTTTTTGCTGCTTATAACTTACATTTGAATTGAAACATATTACATAATCAATGTCAAAGATTGACTGTCGATCAACTTGTCACGTATATTCGTAGAGGCGGTAAATAAAGGTGTGATTTCATCATAAGTTTTAAGGGTATTTGAGACAAAACGAAAGCTTTTCACACTGCGGTAAGCTTTTAGCTCAATTAAAAAGACAATAAATTAAATAGATTAATTTTTAGAATGGTCGGCACCGGCCAAATGAATCCAGAATGAACATTAAAGAAAATAATGGCGAGGTAAACTTTCGATTGATTTAATTTATCCAATCACAGAAGAGTACAGTTTGGAGAGTTACAAAGGGGGTTCGAATTTTTTGATAATTATATATAATGAAAAATAGTGAGATACACTAATTGAAAATATAGCTTTTATAAAATACTAAATGTTCTTCGTGCAATGCATGCAACACATTGGACCAATGTAGACATTTTGACAGAAGTGTATCACAAGAACTGTTTTTTTTAGTCGCTCAATTTCTCTTCTTCAGAGAGAACAAAGATAAAATAATAGGGCTTGGATGGCTCTAATAGTAGTTTGCTTATCATTATCGCTAAGATTTACCACATACTGGACTAAACACAACAATTTGAAAATAATATTTTTGTCATATCTATTATTTATTGAACATATATGATTATAGACATGAGTGACTTCTCATCGAGTTTTAAAATTTTTGGCGAATCAGATATTTTCAAACAAATTTTAAACTATTTAAAAAAAGAGTGCCTTGTATTATATGAAATAAACAGTATGGTCATTTGCAAATATTTGTGTTTAATATCTACAATAAACGTATTCTAATTGCATATTATAGTTTATTATACTTTTATGTTTTTATAAATTATTCAGAATTTTATAAATTAATAAATATATTATTTATTTCGTACATGTTCAATAAATTATAGATACGGTTAGTCAGTTTCTGTTTTGTCATATTCTGTTTAGTCATATTCTGTTTAGTCATGGAACTATCGTAGACATCTATTCCTTTGGATGAAATCAAATAACCGCTTGAAAATCAATTATTTATGACATTATCCATGAGGCTACCGCAATGACGGAGACACAGCAGCCATGACGAGTGGGCTTTAACACCAGCAAAAATCTGTACATTTTTTATCGTCATTTTAAATCTGTTATAAACGGGCGTAAAAAAATACAATGCGATTCCGTTTTCTTGGTAACTCCAAAGAAAAATATTTTTCTTCACAGAATCCTTTTAAAATAAAATTATCTTAAAGGCAGTTAGTAGGTGTTGAAATACTTTTGTTTCGTTATAATTTAATAAGCGCATTTGTAAGCTGAACGCCCTTACTGGGTGGGGATTAATAGGGTAACAAATTATACAACTTTCCCCACAGAACATGGAACAAATCTCCGCTCCAAACGGTCTCTTCGTATATAACAATCCAAGCTAGGTGAGACGCGACTTATTTCACCGTAAGACGAGAGGAAAAAAAATATCTATTGCATCGGTCGTTTTTTACGTCATAGTAGATATTTAAATTTTTTTATGTGAGGTGTCAAAAGGCAGGTCTAAAGACTGAAATGTTCACTTTACAGTGTTAGTATAGTATTACCAACATTACTTGGTTGCCACCGAATTCTGGACTAGAATTGTCTGTCTAGAATAATTTTCTCCAATTATCATTTTATGTAAAATAAATATCTTGTCTACTTTTAATAACCGTCGCTAAAGCATAATTTTTGAAATTTATTGAAATTTTAGTACTGGTTGAGTATGGCAACATTCCTAACGTGACGATGGCACTGTCGCTAACGGCCAAGTATTGTAAATTCCAAGTAAATTGGTACATCTATAGTAAAAAATGTAGTAGTTTTATCATTTCCATCGTATATTTACTTCCAATTAAGAACAATATGCATTTTTCCAGTCAACTGCTAAGTGCAATAAATATAAGCGAAATAAAATTCACTATTTCGGCATTGAATTTGTCACACAAGTTTAATCAGTTGTCGATTTCATAGTGGATTGGTGTGACAGCTGGAGAATCATAATTAATGCTGAAAAGCGGGCGGCAGTTTTGTTTTCTAAAGGCTTCATTAGAAAACCAAATTTTGATTATATTTGAATGTACAATACAAATGGTCCAATACAGTCGAGTACATTGGACTCGCCCTTAGATAGCATTCTTAAATTAGATAACGAACAAGCCGCGATCAAAAAACGTCAAGCTAATGCTGCAAAAGTAAGATTTAACTTAATGCTAAATGGGAGGAACAAACTTACTCTCAGTAGTAAGCTGTTTCTCTATAAAGCAATAACTCACCCGATCACGGTGTACGCTACTCCAGTATGGGCTTATGCTCACCACAAGCATCTGAAGACTCTCCAGATTATTCAAAATAAATCATTGCGATAAATAGGTAGCCCTTCGTGGTACGTACGAGTAAGTAGCTCGCTGCTACGTAGAGACTTAACCTTAACTTAGACCTACTAATCAGTAGTTCGTTCATGTAATGTCTCAAAAGTTCCACAGTGATGTAGGCAAACATTATTTATTTATTTATTGTATATTTTAAAAAATTGAAATTCATGGCATTACAGCTGACGCCAATGCGCCGTGCATTTCACAAACATAATAACAGTAACAACAATAATAATAATTATTGAAAACAGTGCTACTAATAAAAACAATAATGAAAATAAAAACATTTTTTTTAAATTATTAAATATAAAAATACAAGACATTATTAATTTAAAAGGAACAAATATTTAGTGAACAATACCCAGAGTTTAGTGCTGAAAATATGCAGCTCTCTAGGCAGTGCATTAATCATCGGAATGGCTCTTGCAACTGGTGACTCGAATGACCGACGCGAATAACAAGTTTTAAGAAAAAAAATTGCCTGGATATGGTTTCGGCCAAGTAGATAACAATTGGGAGCATGTAAATTAATAGTCATTATAATTTCACGATTATAAACTGAAGAAGAAGAGAGAAATGCTTTAGAATCGAAAACGATCTTCGTGCTTCAAGAGAGTGAAAAGATAGCATTCCTAAAAGAAATTTGGTAAATTATTATAGCCCAACGATATCCCACCTACAAAATTACGATGAGACAATACATACTTAAGAATCGTTTAAGGCCGAGAGCAGTTTGTTCTGCCCTTCATAAAGATCGATGAATACAAGAACGTGAGGTCGGGGTTCCAATGCTCTTATTTTGATTAGAAATTACGTCATTCATGAAAAATTGGGAATCCCCTGCATGCACATGTGCATCGTTATGGTTGATGATAGCTGGCCTAGACAGCTTTACCAGGCCAGGACACGGCGTCGTGAGACATTTTGAAAACAATGGGCGTTTAGGAGTTGAGGGATGCCCTCAACTGTCGCTAACAGGCTCTTGGAAACAGGGATAGGCAACTTTTGTGCGATAAGTATCAATTAAGGCACAAGCTTTGTTTACCCATTATATTTTAAATACATAATATTACGAGAAATGGCTTTGTTAACAAATGAAGTTATGCCAAATTAAATTAAATGCTACAAGATTGAAGAAATTACATATTTATAGCTTCTTAAGATTTTTCTGTTATTATAATTATGTATGAATACCTTCCTCATTCATTCAAACGCCTGAAGAAACCTGTAATGATTTTGAAATGTTGGGTGTTTTCTCAATATATTTTTCAAAAAAAAAACGATCTATCTCTACTATAAAGAACAAAAAAAATGTAGAAATTTGTATTTTTGTATATCTATCGGTCACAAAATCTTCTCCCAAACGGTGTTCAATAACGACGTGAGATTTTCACATGTTATTCTGGCTGCTAGGTGAACTGTGCTATTTTTTACTTTCAACTATCAATATTTAACCTTTATTCTTAAACTGAAACACTATATTTTTGACATCTCATTGAAAAAAAAACAGAAAAATAATAGCAAATAGTTGCTTAGCAACCGTTTCATACTAAAATAATCGGTCATGTCGTCATAACAACTCAATCTGTATTGATTTTGCTTAGCGACTGTAAATTTGTTATAGTATAATTGTTACAAATAATAACTTTTCATGCGAATCGTAAAATTTTGTAATAAATAATTTAAAATTATAAAAACAGTGAAAGCCTCATTCCGTGGGTTTTATAAGACGTTTTGTCAAAAAGAGGAGAAAAGTGTTTGATGAACTAATATAAGTGATCCATATTTTTGGCGAAGTCTGTGAAAAAGACACCCGTTCTTCATAAAATTAAGAATGTCCATATACTCCATTGAAAAAAAAGTAAGGATTGTCAAGTATTAGTAACAATAAAACATAATTTTTAGTTCACAATTTTATAGTACGATCAGATGAAAACAGAAGTGTGGGATTCGAACTCGTGAACACCGTAGCCGAAACCAACGACGTTCACCACAGCACCACAGACTCGGCTATTTATTGCGGAATAAATATTGTGTGACCTCTTGTTGTGTACCTGTGGAGAAATATACGCGTTGAGTTTCACTTCTTGAAAGCATATAATAGAGACTAAAGTCCAGAGCGCGAAATCCCCGTAATTGAACCATTCATAATGCGCCCCCTCGTGAGAGGCGCACGAAGCAGCCGAGTAGCATAGAGCTCATTGTTGATTCCGCTAATTAGAGTGCGGATCTGTCACAGCTTGACAGATACCCCCCGCTTGTGCCCCGCGACCAGCACGCGATGCTTCATTACGTATTACTTACTGAAAATTAATATCGTCTATTACTTATCTGCGAAAGAAAATTAAATAGTGAATTCACAGTCAGAATTATTTACAAATGATTTTTTTAACCAATGAATTTGACAGTTCAGCGATAATCAAAAAACAAATATCTACTCGATATTTGAATTAATTTGAATATAATATTAAATGACAAATTATTAATGTCAATCACTTAATCTTCCATCCCAATAATAGTTAAATTATTGCTTTAGGACAGTAATAGATGATTGCTTTCCTTTTCTCTGAGTGGCTATATAAATATACTGAATCAGATAATATATAACAGTAAAGTAGCATACGTACGGGTTGTTGCATACAAATTTATATGTCAATTGAAAAAACAATGGATGCAAATTAACTCATATTCTTAATTTAGAATAATTAATTGCCAGAAGCATTGGTACGGAACCCATATAGCATTACTTCTCGAACATAAGTACGATTGCTTAATGGAGAATTGGTCGTAGAAAATAGATCGCAGACAATTAATTGCACGAAATTTTCGGTTTTGTTAGGAATTTTAATATCGTTTGCTATATAATAAGTTGTGTATTACTTTTCAATGTCCTTCAATGTTTTCCGATTACTATATTTTATCAATAATTCTTGACTTAATGACGTTACTGCAACGATTTCTGCACATTGATTTAAAACATTCAGCACAATTGCTAATTGCACTTAGATCCCTATTCCACGATAATGTATGAAAATATTTTAAACAAATAGAAATTCAATGGTGTCGTCTAATTTTCGAATATCTTATTTTTGGAACGCTTCGATTGCTTGTACAGTTGATTTTATAATATGAATTGATTTTCTTTACACTAGTGCAGGGGTCGGCAACCCGTGGCTCTTTCTTTTACAAATTCACAAAAATTTTACAAAATTTTTGCAAAATTCACAATTTTTATTTTGATTTTGTTTGTGCTTTATAATTGCATAACTTTATACATACATACAAGTAAAGTGTGTTTTTGACAACGGCGTTGTTTATTTATTTCTATTGTATTTTATAGCGTAACTTTTTAATGTGGATTAAAATTTTCATACTTGGCTTATTATTGTTTAAAATCACATAATATTTCAATATCATTTATGGAAACTTCACAGGCCTTGTATTGTACCGCTTATATTCTTAGGAAAAGAAAACATTTAGCTTAAACAGATACCCATTCACCCGCATTGGTCAGTTATATCAAGATACTTCTCTGCATTTATAATTTCAACAATAAAAAAAGAAAACTTTTAAATATCTTCATATGTTTTATTCAGTAGATCTTTTTCACTTCATAAATTTAAAAAATGAGTTAATTTAAATAAGTCGTGGCTCCCCAAAGAGTTGTAAGCCGTTTTGCTACACACATTTGGCTCTTTTCACCTCACGAGGTTGCCGACCCATGCAGAAGCGTAATTAAATGCGCTATTTTAAACTATTTGTAAAAATACGAGCTTTGTACAAAGTTTGTTCAATGTAGAACCAAGTCTGCATGTTAAACGTCAAAACCTGATGTAGCCATCGTTAAGCAATAATAATTTTAAGGCTGTAATAATCCTTCATACAGGTGCTTCTGGGAGTTGATTGCTAGCTGTCACGTGATATATTAATACGAGCATTATTAGGGCATGGAAACAAGACGTATTACTAACTTACAATAGGAAAGCAAATACAATGGGCGACCATTTTGAATTAATATAATATTTTTAACAATACGCAGGGAATTATTATACAAAGTAATATCCGCTGTTTGAAGGTTTTATTGTAGTTTATTCGGTGTGTAATCAGTTTATATTGTTAAGAAGACTGGTACATCACACATCACGTTTTTTGAGGTTAATATCTTTCATTGTCATGTCGTAAAAAATATAATAGTTTGAATCTAAAAGTTCAATCAGATTAAATTTGCAAGACTTGTTCACAACACTTAATTAAATATTATTAATGTAGTTGCAAACAAGCAATGTCTGTCTAAGATATAATATAATATATATGATGTAGTCAAGAGGTGTTTACAAATTATTGAAGCATGATTGAGCTGATTTCTCGAACTTGCTTAATGTGTAGATACGGGAATTTCGCTTAACGCGGTAGGGTATATGTTTTAAATATGACACGTGGCAAATATATTTCAATCACGACCTGTATACGTATTTCATATACAGCCCCATCAAAAAAAATAGAACGACTACGTTTGGTCAGTCATGTCACTTGCGGTTGATGCTGCACTGAGTATGTGACAGGGGTGGAGATGAAACGTGTCTAATATGGGTAGATTTGTATAGATTGATCCATTTTATTCCGGATGTCAAACGGAGATTACTAATTTTTAAATCAATCATTTCATAACTGGACACAATGGCTTCACTACCAAGCTCAGAAGAGCCAAGAGACTGATTTCATAGAACAATGAAATATGGAAAAATTACAAAAGCTAATCCATCTTACCGTTTGACTGATTGCCATGCCAGGATATTGCCTGCATTTATTGGGTAAATAGCTATTTCGATTTTTGGTCAGTAAATTTAATAAACGGTTTTTAATCAAAATAATCACTAATTATTATAAATGGTGAGCATGTACGTGGTCAATAATTGATATAAATGGTCAGTTATTAAATTAAGCAGTCAGTTTTTTAATGAAGATAGCCTATTATTTATTTATAAGGTAAACAATGATTCTAACTCTTACGTTAAAAATAAAGAGTGGGGACCAAACACAATTATTAACTGACTATTTATTATTTCTAACTAGCCGTTTATCGAATTGGTTACTGTTCATTTATGGAATTAGTTACTGACCAAATAATTAGTTGCCATATTAAAATGATTGGGAAAAATGAGGAACAATCTAACTCAATCCCAACGACAGATTACCATTATTACAGTTAAGCTTGATAGTATCTGATGAAATGATTACTCATATTTGTAGTAACTATTAAGCAGGAATAAACTGAAAAAATGACAGAAAAGACATCGTCAAAAGTTTGGTATTGAAACATTTTTTCCGCGTGAAATTTTGAGCAGCAATCAAATGAATATTATCTTAAACCGGGCTGAAAGTTCAAAGTAACCTTAACCTTTATATATTACATGATACAATTTGTTTTAACAAAACTTTACGAAAATTCATCAAAGTTGGCCTAAGCCCGAATACGTGCTCTGCTGAATCGAATCGTCCTCCCGACTTGACTGGTTATCTGACGCGGAACTCTCCAGAATATCCTCAATAATGTCCATAATTATCCGCAAGTTTTCATAAAGCATTATAATGTAAGTCCATCCGCCGCAAGTTTAATGGATAACTAAGCTTTCCGGCATACCTACGGATAGGGATGTTCTGAATACAGCGTTCTATCAGGATATTTGGGTGTTACGAACCAATTTATTAGTTAATAATAGAAAATATTAGGCTAACAAATATTTCAGTTCACTTTTTGAAGCCCACTGTTTTGTTGTTTAAAACAAAAAGCAAATACAGTCTACGGTTTTTCTAAATTAGGGATAAATTAAAAATTCATTAAATATTGACACAAATGATTGTGTTGCTCACTAATGGTTCAAGTTGACCATCGAGATTTATCTGTGCAATGAAATTATTTGATTGTGAAATGCAATTATGATAACAACGTATTTTTGAAATAGTTAGTATCATTAAAGAATATACAAAATACAAAATAGATTGTTTACGGAACAAAAAATTGTTTTATTTTTCTGAAGCACTACGTTTAAGACATTGAGTCCCGGAACCGTGTTTTCACATTTGAGTCATCAAGCGAAACATATTACAACAGAATCCTGGTTTTAATTATGGTCAAGACTTAATACTTTCCAAAACAGTCATCTAATTTGTGTTATCGCCAAAATAGGTTTTGATTTTATCGACATAAAATTTCAATCGAATTTTAGTTCTTTATTATTCCCCCTTCTGGAGACGATATTACGGTGACATACAATTCACTCCGAGCTAGAGTTTTGTAAAATCTACAAGACAGGTTGTCGGGGAATATGTCTAAGCACATATGATACTGATTTAGTTAACAGAAAAAAATCCCTGTAGAACATGCAAGGTGAGTGCAAAGCACAAAGAAAAGGAATGAGGCTCGGTACATGTGTAAACATTGTTGTGTGGCTCTTCACAAAGAGAAATATTGGCATTTTCAATATACAATAATAATATTAAATATTAAAATGATTTAAGCAATTCCACAAAGTTTCATTTGATTTCATCCACTATAGTTATAACACTTTTAGTAAACGCTTAAGAAAAGTGATATTTCTTCAAAAATGATGCGGACACAGGGGTTGTTTTACATAATTTTGGCAGGAGCTGATAGTGTTAATAATTATTTATAACTTTCATAATACTGATTTCGTAATGATGAATAATTGTAACAATGATTTATTAATTCGAAAAAAATCTTGTTGTTTAATTCCTTTTTAGTGAGCTTAATTTAATACTGACTATCGATATTTTTTGTTTCAATTGATAGTTATATAATATCGCATTTTAGTTTGAATGTCTAGATTTTTTAAAGTACCCAATACTTTGTGAAGCATCTCGACTACTCGGATACTCGATACTCGCGCCGTCACCCCACACTAATTGCCTAGTTGAGTTGCGCGAAACGTCAAAGTTGAAACTAATTTCTACTTGCGTAAAATGATCACAGCCTCAAAGTTATTTGCTACTTATGAAATACGTGGAAGCATTTTAACCATAAGTCAAAACGATTTTGTTTTATGACTTGACATAATAAAATTATCTTCTAAATACCTGCTATTTATTCACCGTTACGTATACAAATAAAAAGAATATCTTTCTCCACAATAAAACAATGATATAAATTGAGGTATTATATTTCAATATTAGTTTGCCCTCAATTTTGGCTGAATATTTTCATAATGCAGTACCTTATCGTAATCTGTTTTTTATAAGAACTGTTCTTAAGCTAGTCTCTCAATCTTTATCCTCGGAAAAGGTGAGAAAACGTATGTATTTAGGAGTAGACAAGACGTTAAATAATTTTTACTATTAAAAACTAAAAGTCATTTGTTTTCCTACTCTAACATTGATCTATCAATAGCATGCGGAGTGAGAAAATAAATGACTCGCGAGTATTCAATTATAATTATTTAACTCCAAATCGTCTTTTTTTTAGTCATGATTTATTTTTGTTACGCAGTAATACGACTCAAATGGACGAATTGGTAAGAAAGAATTGGAGACGGCGATCAGCTCGATTTGTTCTATATCTACGATCAGTCATGCTGCACTGTTGGTTGTACTACTGTTTAATCCGTTATGAGTTGTGATAATGTTCAGAAGGTGTTTTATTGCTGAGTTACGTTGCCAAAGAACTGGAAAAACTTCTAGCATGGAGCGGTCGATAATGGCGGTTCGCTTTTTTGGTATCGTTGTATGACCAAGGCGTGTGTACGCAGCGCCGTGAATACGTTATGTTGTCATCCAACCAACCAATAATCAGAAAAATAGTCAATGATTTGTCGGCATATTATACCGACTAAGTTGCATGTAGTTCGTATCACAAGGCATTCAAAGGGTCACGGAGATTTAGGAAGAGCGAGTGAATCTCTAAACATTTAAAAAAGGTGAGTGGAAAACAAGGCAAACATCACAGACATTGAAAATAAAAAATCAAAGAATAAATGTTTCAATTATGAGATTCGAAAGCGTGATTCAATAATTGTGTGACAAATAGGGATTTTGTTACAAATTCAATATATATATATGTATATATAAGGTGGACTAAGTGTAAACGAGAGGCAAATGAAAACGTACCCAGATTATTAAATTGAATTTACTCTTGCCTCGTAAATAACGGGGGCAAGGGTGAGCACACTACCCTTCTGCCCATAAAAAATCATTATTCTTGAATGCACTCACATCTGAAAAATATAATTATAATAACATTGTGACTATATGGTGGTAAAAATATAAATAAAACTTTTTTAAAGCAAAGTACAGCTAACATTTAAAGTATTAACTGTCGATTCTTGGTGGAGAGCATTATACTTTAAAAATAAAACACATTTTCTTTGTACTACTTCCACATGTTTATAGTGATCAGAGTATATAATTTATTTGTTTACCTGTAAATTGTTGGCTTAGTTATGAGCCAACTGTTTTATATACCTTTTAATTGTTAACATTCAATTTTATGTAAATAGCCCTGTTATGATTGTATTTTTCATCACATGATAATGCTCGTTATGAGTGAAACCGGTCATGATCATTTTACACATGTAGAAGCAGTACAAACAAATTGTGTTTTATTTTTAAAATACAAAGTACTATTTAAGCGTTCATACTTACCCTACCTATATATGGAAGAAATATATGGTTATACTATATTAGCATTGGGGGATTCAATAACTGTATCATGAAAATTACCAATACGGAAGCAATGATTAATACGTCGATTCAATTTTGGTTTGTTGAATGCGCCATATGATACGCAGAAAAAAATATTGTTATCCCATTGTATTTTAAAACCACAGAGTTGAAATATTTTAATATTATTACAAATTTCAACAAAAATATTATAATAAATATATTTGTTTCACTAAAAATTCAACAAACGTAAAAAAAATCTATATTATGACATAACATTATACACAAGTAAAACGATGCAATCGCTCTGTATGGTGTTTATTACTGTAAGACTTAATAAAATTCAATTAATACGGGATACTTTCAACTTGAAGACTTTAACAAATCTCAATTGCTAACACAGTTGAAAAAAGCAAAAAACTTTTCCGTTTCAAAATGGATTACCACAACGTGAACGACGAATCCGCAAAAAAAGATAATTCGTTCATTATCATATTTGTTTTTCCGATGTTGCCGCTGAGGGCAAAAGAAAAACAGTATGATTTATGTTTAAAGTTTCAACATAAAAAATAATATCACGAAAAAATTTCCAAGTATTACGTGAGGTATGGATAGATGTACGTTAGCCGAGATTACAAATCCAATTCCACAGACATCTGAGCAATAATATTGTTTTGTGAAACTATTATATTCTCTGAAGAAGTCTGGGTGTGGTAGTTCTCACATAGGCAGTTTGTATTGTGTTTGTATTCACATAAATGTGTTTTTAAAATTAAGAAAAAGTATATATTAACCCAAAACAAAAAACGGTTAAGTCGAGAATCGTTGACACCAATAGTAAATTATTGTTGAATTTTTATGACTCACTTTTTGAACTAGAGCTTATACGTAATAAACCGCACAACAGAGGTGCCAAGGTTGCATAGGACTCCGCAAACAGACAAACATTTAATTCGCTTATCCTGCGGTGTATTTTACTGTTCAAAATTCAATAATTATTTTACAAGCGATTTTTTCATTCTGTTATTTTCAATATTATTGTTAACTTTCACTGTTTGCTTTAACTTGTACATTTCAAAATTTGATCATATGTAGAAAAAGAAATAATTTACTAGAAAGATATTCTCGAATTTTTCGCCGCGTACAATCCAAATTTGGAGTATTTGTATTTGTTTATAGAGCATCCCCAACTAACTTAACGAGGACTCAGAATTGGTTCAGAAAAAAAATCGCAACGGGAAAGGACAATTAATTAGGTAACCGCTCCTCCAAGTCGAATATTTCATAATGGAGAGTGGGTGAGGAAATGTGATAAAATCACCGCCATAATGCCTTTTGATATAAATCTATAAGTCATTCAAATATAACAGAATCCCGAGAGCATTACTTATACACTTCTTAACAGTACATATTTATTTAATTATTAATATGTATTTGGTTAATGTACTGCGTATTGTATCGGGTAGTAAGATGAAAAAATGTGTTATGATGTCTTAAGACCACTCATTGCACTTCAAAATCTGTTTAACCTTATAGAATGTATAGTTGCTAAACAAGCCGTTTTTCGCGTTTATTAAATATTTCATATTTCTTTCTTCACGCGCATGACCATGAAAACAAATTAAAATGTTAAACAGGCACACGTATATGTTTCTTTCTTCCCTTAAAAACCTTTTATTTACGTTTACAAAACACAATCAAAATTTATATTCTTATTTGAATTTATCGATCGCTTCCTTTCACTGAACGCAATGGGGCTCGGTGTATTAGTACTTGCGTGGCATTATATATTATATATACTATGTGAAACTTTACGAGCCAAACTTCCTACAATGAGGAAATAATAAAAAAATGTTTTTTTAGTGTCACAGGGAAGGCAATAAACCGAGAAAATAAGCGTGATAATATTATTATTATGATCGGATTTTTCAGCTTTTGACATTTACGCATGGTTAAAAGAGTGAATTGTAATATATTATGGATACACACAACTTATGAACACCCTGTTAATAAAAACTTAAATGTTTTCCACGTTTTTTTAATAAATAATGTATGTTTACATGACTTGAATTTTAATAACAAAATACTTAAATCGTCAAATCACTTGTTTATTATTTTTATAGTCACGTAACGTACGGGAGTAATATTTTTTTATACTTCTTATATAAATTTCAACCCATTGATAGGGTTGGGCCTGGGGTTCGAGATTTTTAATTTAAATATGATTGTGTGGGATTTCTTTTGTGACTGATTTGGTGAGTAAAATTCGTTACGGGTTGTACCCAAAACAATGCAGAATACGGTATTAAAAAGGGCAGACCAAAGTCCATACACTTTATTCGAAAGGGTTCATTAAACATTATAAAAAACAAACTCACGCTGTCAGCATTTCTAGCCAGTGTTGTTAATTAATTTCTATGATTGCAAAAAACACCATCGTGCGGCCAAGAAAACAACCTCCAGTGCAAACAGTAGGGAGAAAGCTTGCCCCAGAAGCAAGAAATATACGTTGGAAAGCATGTTACGGAACTAACGTTTGTTTTGTATTTGCGACATCAAAAATCCACTTAATGTTTCTTTAAAACAATAGAACAGTGCAATTTTCATAGCCATTATAAATTTATAATCGATATTCGTTCCTTTTAAAATAATGGATTACGAAAGATTATTTGAGATAAAAGAGACCCATATCAACTAAATATAACAAAGCCAGTTTTTCGTAAGGGAATAAAAATGGCAATACAAAATATGGACTTCGAGTTGAAATAACTGCTAACGAAAGTAATCAATATAAAATCGTTGATACAGCAAAAGATCGTATGTTAAGCAACTCAAGAAAGTATTCAGGAAGCAAGTAAAATGTAGCCATTTATTTACTATTATCAAATATTCTTGAGATTGCTAATGTTTTGCTGTGCTTAAACTACTTGCTGACATGTGATTTTGTGGAGACATGTATTTTAATTCTTAATTAATTTCCTAATTTATAACATACGGCATATTATTGCAGTATCAATGACGATAAGGAGATCAACAAAAACTCATACAAAAAGACACACTGCTATTTATATAATATTTTTAAAATAAATCACAATTTCTTTTGTACTTCTTTCACATGTTTATAAAGACGACCGATCGTACTCACGATGAGCGAAACCGCTTGTTCATTAAGTGTTCACATGTGAAAGTAGTAAAAAACAAATTGTGTTTCATTTTAATAATATTATTGACAGTTACAACTTTAAAAACAATTTATATAAAACATGTAAATTGATTGAATTGTAAAGATGCTGATATTCTATATAAATAAAGTATATTTAATAACATTAATAAATTACATAGATAGTTAAATAAATGAGAATATGATGATAACGAAAATTGATGATGGGATTCAATAATCTAAATCGTAGTTTTATTAAATAAAACATACTGTGTGCTATTATTTTGTGTAGTTTGTAGAGAACTGGTGATGGCATTGTTGAATACCATATTTTAATATTATGATTTTGGTTGAAAAAGAGTAGTATGTAATTGCGTTTCAGGATATTATAAAACTATGATGTGTTTGAAACCATTGGACGTTTTACTATCAACAATTGTAACTAAAGAATGCTCCAATGAACCCAGAATTTTTTTTTGATACTGGGGATTGCCAGTAACCGTCAAACCGTTTCTTGCAAAAATTCTATCTATATGAATACAAACCGAAATAGGTAAAACATATTCTACGGCTATTAAAACTTAACGTATCATATTATGATACGTTTAATTTTAAAAGTCGGAAACAGCACACGTTTATTGCTTTTTAAAAAAACAATCTGAATGTGTAAATATTGCAGTCTTCTGCGTCGAGCTTTGTGCGTATCAAAAACTGACCGCCGCAGAAAACAACACCCCGGTTTCATTTTAAAGTTTTCACTCGTAAAAAAGTAGTACTCTGAAATTTAGTATTGTGGATTCACGAGTCACGACCGAAAAGGGTCATGGATGTGTCAACACGACGACCTTTTCGCTCTCGTAAAGCATACCCGCATGTTTTATGGTTTCTTCTTATGAACGGTGTACATTTTATAAAATTATACAAACGATTAAGCACTTACAACAAACCATTAATGGGTGAAAATTTTCAAAAGGTGAGCCAATATTTGTGGCCCAAATCGATTACGAGACCTTCGGAACTGTACAGATCGCTTTGAAAAAATATTAAACATAAAATTTCGTTAAACTTTGAAAGTATATAAATTGTGAGGTTAATTTTTAATTTCGTAACTTGCTAATAGTTTTTGATAAAATAAATGACAATTTACAACAAAATACACCTTTTTCCCATCACGACTGCTTCTAATATTGAGTATATGAACAAATGAACATGTAAGTGTTTGAAATCAGTTGATAAGCCCAAATTTTCTCTAGTGAATAAAAATAGAGAAATGAGGTTGTAGAAGAGTTGCGAGACAAAGTTGGGAAGGACGATAACTTTGTCTTTATAAAAAAAATAGTCAATCATTTGATAAACTAGAAAGAATGCATGAAAAAATACATTTTAACCATTGCCCGATAAATCGAATTAAAGCTTGCGATTATATGAAAAACGCTCATTTTCATAGTTAATGTACACATATTTATACGATCATATATGTAAAGCGGAGTTTCCCGGATATGCTGACAGAATTTTGTATTTGCAGGAATAACTGACATTGACTCTACACAATATTAAATAGCATTCAAAAGTGGAATAAAACTTAAATATTAATATTTTTGGTCGCAATCTGTCATTAAAATAGTAACGTTCTATTGTAATTAAAAAATTTTTGCCGGTATTTAACTATCTTTTGTAACTATGTCATCAGACGGTTCCTTCAAGATTCTCTATCCCAAGGCAGTCTTGTTGCTTCTTCTCATGTCGTCCCGTGACTCTGCCGCGTATGTCTGCAGTGAATACTAGTGATATGGTGGTTTGACTGATGGACGGACCAGCCTCTTATTACGTTTAAAATAAAAAAGCGACGATGGACCTTGCATTTTATTGTAAAAATTGATGATTCACTTACAAATTTAAATAATTTAAGTAGGTATCGAAAAAATAAATAATAGTTTTTAAGTGGTTCTCAAAATTTAAATTTTAACTGAAATTTGTGATTAAATCGTTTTATAATCTAATAAAATCGCTTAAAGTATGTATACCAATCCTATTGTAACGGATTCGTATCCCAGAACATGCGTTACCCACTTTCTTTCAAATTCATAAACAGTATAGACACTGTTCGGCTTTAGTGCCGACGAAGTAAGCCGCCGGTACTTATTTAGCTGGAAATGTTACATAAATTCAACGAACGAATCGTGAATAAACGAAAAAATATCGGCGAGGATAATACAATTATTAGTGGCCGAAATAAAATAGTAATTGTCTTTCAGAATAAATTTATCGTGAGATAATAAAAATAAGCAATATTTCAGCAAAAATTGATTGAAAAAACATATCTTGGGTAAAAGAGAAAACGTAATAACTCGGTTAAGTATTGGTATACCAAGTCATTCGGTTATCATTGAAATATTTTTTTCAAGCAAATATTGATGATAATATCATATACACACATACAATACACAATGTTTGTCCACCAATAATTGGCAGTTAACACCATTAAGGGGATTATATATGAAGTTATCATTATTGTTCGCAGTAACTAAGAATGAAATTCGAAATCAGTAGTGACTAAAGACACGTATTTGCCAGGTGCATCTTGCCATAAATGTAAAATTAATTATCTTTAAAGATAAAATTGTTGTCTATGGCTTTTTTTTCTATGGTCAACCTCTCTAGGGTTTTGTCTGTATTGTTGAGTTGGCAACACCACTGTGCCCAAATTAAATATGACGAGTTTGGTTGTGCTGCTCTAAAATCAATTCGGTGTCAAATAGTCAATAGTGTGAATGCTGAAAGGTATTTTAGTAAATATATTACCAATCGTCACACAAATATCAAAAAAGAATCTGTAGAAATATGGTCCATGCTGAGTTTTAACAAATTTCCGTGTTGTCCTTCGTATTTATTCGTGTCCCCACATTGTATTTATATATTCATGTTTTTTGTCTTTGTAAATATTCTATACAATATATCTTATCTTGTATTGTTGTGTTGTCCTTAAATTGTATATATGTATATAAATGTTATTAAAATTCATCGAAATTGTTTATTATTTCAAATTAAGCTCTTAATTAAAATATATGGTAAATATAGTTGACCTGGATCGTTGTTTTTGTAAAATATGTGACGTCACTTTGACAAACGAAAGTTTAATTGTTTGTTTTAGTTAGTAATTTTTTTTGAAGACTGAATAATTTGTATTTATAAAAAAAGCACGCAGTCAAAAATACGAAGTAGAATCTGATGAGCGATGTAATTCACTATAATCGGTTTTAATTATATTGATAAGCTTTAATAAAAAAATTTAATACTAGTTCCAATGTTTTATATTGTTTATGATCAGGATCGGGTTCGATCAACCAGTACGAGTACCAGTTAACAACTAATTCACAATCTGATCAGTCAAAAATTTGCACTCACTATGTGAAATCGATACTGGTCACATTGTAAGATAAGAGTAGAAGTAGTGTTGCAAAAAACCTGGTAAAAACCTGGAAAATTAGGAAAAACACGATATATAGGGAATTACTTGTAAATTATGATATTTGTCATTTTTCTCGAGGACACATAGATATGTGCATCTCGCTTAGTTTAACTTCATACCTAAAAACAGAAACGTTTCCGTAAATCTTTCGTGTTGGCGTTAAGTATACATATATGTCATTGGTGATCAGATATTGAATAAGTTCTTCACTTGCCTCTATACCATCAAACTAATGGCTTATCGTTACCTCGAATTTGTGGATAGAATGTTGGCTTACGCAAAAAATGCCACGCTTTTTAAATAAGCGTTATCAAATGCTGACATTTATACACAGTTATGATAAATATTATAATGATTTTTTTCCAATTATTCACCCCGGTTTTTACCCCGGTAAAAGCCCAGTTTTTTCCCGGCTTTGCATTGCTAGGTAGAAGTCAAAAAAGTGATTTAATATTAACATTGATAAACTTTCTTCACACGAAAAAATTGCAGTTAACCATTTCATATGGAGTTGTCAGCTCCGTGGCACAGTTGGTAGCGTCGTTGGCTACGGTTACGTATGTCCAGCGTTCAATTCCCTGTGCGAACAGTTTCATGAATTGGTTTTTTAATCGATTTATGGATTTATGTTCGTAGTCATGAATGTTTGTAATGTCTAAAACACCTCTCTCTCAGCCATCCGATCCTCAAAAACGGGGTGTAGCGAGAACAATTAACTAACCACTAGTCCTGTCCTAGCCCTATCCGTCTATCTCTACTCTCTTCGAAAAAAAAGAGGTTGAGGGACTGAGTAACAAGTAGTTCTCATAGAAAAACTTCTGTTAAGATACCTTCATTAAGATTTTAAAAAATAAAACACAATTTGTTTGTACTACTTCCACATATTTATAATGATCAGGACCGGTTTCGCTCATCACGAGCATTATCAACTGAAGAGCCTTCATTAAGAGGCCATATGCTCCACGTTGGGTGTGGACATAGTAAAAAAATGTAGTTTTATTCATAAGGGGTTTTGAGTAAACACTGACATAGAAAATTCATAATAATAATGACCACTTTTTTATATTTGTATATATGTCGGATTAATTCAAACGACTGATACAATATACATAATCGGAAAATGATAACAATTATAGCTCACCTCTTGCATAATTTCGGTAGCACGAAATGGGCAGGGTCAGACTGAGGAGAAATTAATGCCCGGAAAAATTAAACGCCTCCGCCTCTCAGCTGCCGAAAACAATCTTATTAATTTTGGAATTCGCAGCAAGTCTATTGTAATGGGATAATGGGCCATCAAATCAAGAGATAACATCAAAATTCCATTGGAATTCTACGAGATACAATATTATTACAAAGCCCAAATAAAATACAGAAGCAGTGATACAATGATTATTGCCGCGTTGAGAAATTCGCATTTATTTATATTTTAATTTGATAGTGGTATTCATTGTTATATTTAATGGAGTTCTGGCTATTTCAGTTCAATTAATGAATGATAAATGATGAGAGATATTTAAATCTCTCACTCTTTTATAAATTGTTTTGTCTAGTTAATTACCATTTGTAAAAGTGAAAAAGGAATACAACATAATTTTTATCTAGTTTTGATAGTACTTCCCTGTCTATTGGTTATAAAATGGATATTTTTCTATTAATTTTAATTAATATCATTTAATAAATAACTATTTTACAATAAAGGAAAACTACATTTGCGACTGATATTTTGAATTCCATAATCAAGCGATGCTATTCTCAGATTCATCTTTTTTTTTAATATCTGGCATCACATCTGATAGCCAATGCGCCAAATATTTTGAAAATTGAGATAAGCTCGATGAAGATTTTTATAAGTTAGTCATGTCCAAGATCACAAATTTAAATTGAAGAAATCCAAATTTGCTATTGAGATTGCTGGGACTTGAACAAGGACCTACCTGATCATTAGGTCAAAGCTCTTGCCACTAGACCACAGAGGCTGACATCAGTGTGAGGACACTAACAGTACCCGGTCAGTAACGCTCAACACCATTAAGCCGAACGTAATGATTTTTGTGTTTGCTCTATAAATGTTTAGATTGGTACTAAACATTTTAATACAGGAAGGAGCTTAGTAGCCACATAAATTTTTACCGCAAGAGATGAATGAGTAACATCTTTTCGCGAAACACACATGTAATTAGTTTTACATATTTATTTACATTCATAGCTATTATGTTTGGCGTAAAGGTGTTGAGCTCTATTGATCAGTCATTATTGATGTCACGACACTAATAAATCTAAGAATAGGACCGAAAGAGGATTTTACTAATTCACATTACACGTAAAATGTTTAAATGTGTGCACAACAACTTACCAAAGTTTCATAGCAATCAGATGAATGGTATAGGAACGCATATGTGGCAAACTCACGAACAAACAAACAAGTATCCATTTTTAAATATATTGATTACATGTATTAACATTTCATGATACAGTTCTCCCTTAAAATAAATGACTTTTTATAACTGTTTAATAATAAAACACGTTTTCTTAATTATTGAAATGGAAGTTTCATTTTTTTATATGTTAATGTATATTTTTATGACATATGTTTTAAATTGATCTTAATTATTGAAAGTGAATAGTCCATCACATAAAATGTTCCATTGCAGTTCTGAACATAATGACATTATGTCGGCAGATAATTATTTAAAATAAACATCATAAGTCAACGTTTGACACAAGTCGTAAATTTAAATTATTTGTTCAAAAAGATTAAAAATAAAACAATGTAACTATTCAATATTTTATCACCTTTGTGGAAGTTTGAGAATACGTGGAATTCAAACAAGTGCTTGAAATGTAAAATAAAATGTTTGAGAATTATTACGCTAACGTTATGAATTTAGATATAAATTATATTTTTATATGATTCATCACGTCGTTGTAGGGCAAATTAATCCTCATATACAATATAATATATCAAATATAAAATATGTAAAATGATAAACATAAAAAATAACCAAAAAGTCGAATTGCAGCCATATCCTGAGACAGATATAATATTTCTGTAACGTTGTTTCGCAATCAATTTATTGAAATATAATACATCTATCGTTCGCATATTGTAGATCTGTCAATATATTCGTAATAACGTCATTAGCTACAATAATTTGTGTGATAACTACTTTTGATTGTTTTTTCTCGAATTACAATCAACATCCTTGAAAGTCTCAAATATCATCTCTACAATAATAAGAGCAAGTGGTTACGGTATGTGTATGAAAATAATTCTTATAAGTGGGCAAATGATATGAGAATCGACCGCAATAAATTATTGTGATAATATTATAATACATTGGAATTAATAAATACAGTCAGACCTCGTTTAACGCTTACGATGCGTTTTTACACGATAGAGCGCTAAAGGAGATCATTTTAACATATAGTAAATAGAGAAAGGGAATACGACCAAAACTAAAAATAACTTACTTAAATGCTATGTTAATTTGCATAAGAATATGTGTTAAATACATAAATATTGAGTTTATTTTCGTGATATAGATAGGGGCTCTTCTGAAATTTTTGATTTTATGCAATGAAATTACATTTTATTGTCATTTGTCACATTATTTTTCTCTTGTTAATAAATATTGGTATCAGGATCGCGTTTAAAATTATGCTTTTGCACTCCTTTCAAAATCTGGATCATTGGCAGTAATTTGATCAAGGATTTCGTTTATCGTTAACCAAGTTTCTCCGGAGAAAATCTGTAGTAAGTTCTTTGGGTTCATCGTTTTCATACACCGTAAATAAATACAAATTAAAACCATAAAAACGCTCGGTTCGCTACACGCTGGCTCCACCATGCGACAGTCTCGATTGTTGTCACGTTACGAATCAATGAAATGCCGCGATAATTTGAATCGACGTGGATTCTAAGCTTTATTTAGTACTCGAGCAGTATAACTTTATTTGAATTGATTACGTATCGTTCAGAAAGGTCGAAAACCATAAAACTTACAGAAGATGTTAATTGACTAGAAATAAATATACAAACAATTTGGATAATCGAGGAATTGGTTTATAGTTTATATCCACGTCCAATGTAAACCATCTCTACGGAACATAATTAACGAAATATGTTTGTAAGCCAGTCACCTCTATAATCGCTCACCCTGTTAAATGAAAATTCTCCTAAAATACGTAGAAACGTCCAAAGGTTTCCGGCCCAGGTAAAAATTAGACAGCTTTTTTAGTTGTATAGTAACGTTTATTGGCCGTTTTAAAAATGTATCGAAAAAATGAATAAAACGATTGTTTACCTATTTAATACCCTTGGGCCAGAATCTTTTGGCCCTTACTGGTTGAATTGAAATATTATTAATCTAATAACATTGTTAATTAATGTAAATATATAACACTTTATTGTGTATAATGATTTAAGATTATTCATATAATATATCGTGCGCCGAGTACTTAATTGTTCTCACAGAAATTTCGTAACTTTTCACTACAGCACTTTTAAGTTTTGGAACATGGTAGTTTTATGAACTTACATTCTTGTAAAATCTAATTTTAAGGTAATTTTTGTTCTATCAACAATTTCCACATAATAGAACAGAATATTGAACAAAGTTCCAAAACTTAAAAGTGCTCTAGTGAAAATTTACAAAATTTCTGTTAGAACAATTAAGTACTCGGCCCACGATATGTAAAATTCATAGAATAGCATTCATTAAAACTGAATTTATAGAGTTTTTAAACTCTACTCGACATTTTGTTGAAATGTAGATAAGCAGTTTGCTAGTTAAGCCAACTCTATGATAAATGTCATAAAAAAAAAACTCCGATGAGTAGATGTGTGGCTTAGCGCATATTAAATCATCGACTAGCACGCGTTAAAACCGCTTTATCTGTGTGATCGCACAGAAAGTTGAGTACAAGTAAAGACTATTGGATTTAAACAGGTTAAATAATTGACCGAAATTTTTTCCGTTAAATATGAAATCTGTTGTGTGTTCGTCATAATGTATTTTACTGTAATATAACGTTTCAACCAAATCATATTATAAAAAAAATCTATAAAAAATCTTATTTTATTGCTCCAAATACTCTGTAATCCGATTTCCGTTAGCTGTTTATTTACGTATGACGAAAAAATAAAGCTTTCAGTATCCATATTAAAAAAAAATAAGTTTTTTTACATAATATATACCTAACCGTGTTTTCTATGGACGGACATAAATGAAATAATATTGAAACAATTTTATTTTATATAAACACTTATCCAGTTTATCTGTAAGCATATTTGACTTGGTTATTATAATTCTTTTTAATACTACTGATGTAAAACAAATAATCCACAATTTTGGGAAAAGGTTGAGGTGAAAGCAAAAATAAATAATGTATCTGAGCTATGTCTAGACAATTTGTAAATCTGAAATCAGCTCGCATTTGTTATATACATATGTATGCACGACACTATATTTTTGTTCATAAAAAATGCGACTCACTTGAGCCGTTTGTTAATACTTTTTTCTATCAAGAAAAGTTTGCTTCTTTAATGGAAAAATGAACATAAAGATGATTTAACGATTACAAATAACTTGTCAGTAAAATAAAATATAACATACTGTGTTATAATATGCTCAATTTTACCATACGCATCGACCCAGATACCTTCCCAATTTCAACCCAGTACTTAACACTTTATGTTTCCGTTTTTTCACTACCGATTCTTGCTCGATGCTATGATCACTTAAATGTTGTCTAATATCAAGTTACGTTGAAGGCAGAAAAGTTTTAAAATATAATAGAATAGGTAGATGTACTGCCCGACCTCGCCTTGGTTGTGTTGATCTTAAAAATGCAGACGTAAGATAAACAATATTTGCGTATGCGTTATTATATCGTTATTTTGGCGCTAGCTAAAGTTATAAATTGGCAATATAATTGTGAACTATAATGAAACACCCACAAAATATAGTCCTTCAATTAATACCAATGTAAAATTTTGAAAATAGCACAGTTGACTTAGAAATGGCAGCCAGAATGATATATGCAATTGTTACTTCGCTACTGTTCACCGTTTGAGAGAAGTTCTTGTGACAGATAGACACATGTATTTTCTGTTTTATAGTATAGGAAAAAAATGATTTATAAATTGGCATCTGAGTGTTAGTATATAAATATTCTTATTAAATTTCCTACTCCAATTAGAGCTAGTTAAGACAATTTGTATTTATTTACTATGTATTAATAATCAAGAATTACATACATCTTGAATGTCGACTAGAAAGACTGAAAAGGGAATTTTTTTACTAATCTATAAACGATGAAGGGTTAGATATTTTTGCCGATCTTAAGACAAGCACTTCAGTTCATTAAAACATAGATAACTATATTTAACAAAACAATAAAGTAACTTACACTAAATATAAACTAGTGAGCAAAAGAGACAAGTAAGTGACATGTCAAATAATAAAGAAATACTTCTGGTTAAGACTCTACTAAATAACAAAATCTTAGGAGAGAAGCCATAATGATTATTAAATTATTCGGCTTTCACCATTTCTCCACTGCCCAACAATATACGAATTCAATTCACAAACAGAGAAGTATGGCTAACAATTTATGATTTTGAATTATGTGAGTAAAGATCAAAAAGATGATCGTTGGATTTTATAATTACCATTAATGATTATATTATAATCGTTAGAGGTTCTTTCCCTGGCTGTGCTATACTCCAGATTATACCAGAAACTCTTGGATCATCCAAATGTCGGAAGCATTTGAAGAATCAGTTAAAATTATTACGATGGTTAGAAAATGTTGGATAAAACCGAGATTTACAACTTGGATTTTCCATACCTTCTGAATGCTTCATCAACTCACTGCCACACCTCTATATTAGTCGCATTGAGAGGATTGAATGCTGGTGATGGTTTTGGAAGAGCTAAAAGTTTTGGGAGCAAGTAGAAAGTGTGCCATCACAAAATCAATACAAATATTATTGGCGATGTCATCAAAGTTCATTTTGGAAAATTTAAGTATTTGAAAAAACAAAGTGGTATTGGTTTATGGAATATGTAAACATAAATGTTTTTTCATTGTTTTACAATTTCATTCGAACAAAAACATATGTGTTATTGCTGCACTTCCATTACTAATATATATCTATATAACTTACTACATTTGTTAAATTTATTACTATTCATTATTCACAAGCTATCTACCAAATTAATTCAAACAAATTCAAAACAGATTAAATGTATTCTGTAAATGAAATGAGGATTAAATATTAAGTAGTTAATCGATTATTTAAACTACATTCGTGAATTTGCTACTGGAGGAAATTCCGCATTATATTAATCGTGATTAATTATACCCTAATGCATTTTCCGGAAAGTAATTACTTTTGAAGAGTCTATAAAATACCTCTAAAAGTATACTTAATTTATATATAATAATTTCTTATTAATTTAATGAAATGACAAAATAGGTCAATACTGGTTGTCGGTTCATGTGAATGTTTCTAGAAAATCAAAGTATGCAAGAGCTGCACACTGAAATAATTAATTGACAAAAATCTATTACAACTAAATAAGTAACTTAAGGGGATTTAATGAAAAATTATTATTGTAAATTTGGTGATTTTAAGAGTAGTTTTGTTATAAAAAGTATGTTGTAGAGGTCAACTTTGTTGGTTCGACTTATTATATAATCCTTTCGCGTAATTTAATCCATTTTTCATTCCTCACAATAGTGGAACAAACCTGCCTCAGCTATATAGCTTATAGCACCGGATGCAAGAAAACCCCACAAAAAATCGCAAAGGAAATGAAAAAAGAAGGAAAAAAACGAATTTATACAACATCTCACTTCATTTGCTATGTGTGGAGGATAAAAACGAGCGAAATGAAAACTCTTCATTAAAACTATTAATTTTATTTAATGTTCTTGTGAAAGGGCATTAATTTTTTTATGGGTGTTAAAACTGCGGTTGTTTATTCAGCCCACTCGTTTATACCAAGGATAATATTGTACAAACGAAGTAATTTGTAATGCAAAGAAAAATATAGATTTTTTCAACGCTTAGTCCTTTGAACGTCCTTAGGCAGAAAGTATAACAAGAGCAAATACAGTGGAATTAATACCAAGCCTCTCAAACCAAGGGGCACGTAATATCCATGAATTTTTCACTTTGTAGCTATCTATCTAATATGATCTAACTAAGGTATTAACTGTCAATTCATGGTGTAAAGGCATTACATAATAAACATAAAACAGATTTTTTTTACTACTTCCACATGTTTATAATGATCAGAAAAGATTTGGCTCATCGCGAGCATTAATTATGTTGATATATCTATGTTTCTTCTTAATAATTTTATATAAATATGAGCAATAAGAAAATCCGTTTATCATAGTTCTGACGCTAGCATGATGCCAAAAAATAGCCATCAACTTTATAACATTCTTGTGGAACTAAATACATTTCTATGATATTTTTTTGGCTTAAACATTTCAAATTATCTTTTAAACACATATACATAATTTCTATAATATTATATTAGTACTACTTTTGTTGACACATTCTTTACAAAGTGATCAATATCGTGTTGCCCTCTCTATTTTTATTGTTTCATAAAACCTCTCTTTCTTCACCTTGTTCGCGATTGGGTGGAGTGTGTGCTTTCAAGCGAGAATGAGCTTGAAAATGAGAACGTTACGCACCCTCTTTCTCGTTTTAAATCACAAAAACTTCCTTATCGCGTGTGGAAGCATCTGTGTTTAAAGTCGACTAATAAGAAGGGCACACATTATCTAATATATAAGTCATGCAGGTAGTAACGTTAAGAGGTACGTCATGGATCAAGTGACGCACTCTCGGGCGGCATCCTCAAGACGTGCCAAAGCCAAATTGTGCGTCTTTTCACTAAAATGATAGTCAATAGTGACTGCTGCGTCTGTTTGTTTTTTGGATTTTCAAAGTTCAACAGCTTGGCGTAATTTTATATTTTTTTACAAAATAGTTTTTTTAATAAAAAAATTGCCTTAATAGTTTTTAATTACAACTTACATATTTAATGAAACTGTTTTTTATCGCTTATTTAAACGGACTATATTGCAAACATTGCTATTAAGATATGTCTAGGAGTTTAGATTCGAGCAGACAGAAAAAAGTAAAATATATTAATAAAACTTACATGTAAATATGTAAATGCTTCAGAGCTTCACGCCATTCCAGAGATTATCATTTTTCCTGTTTGTGATGTATATTTATCTCTAGAAAATACTCAAATAGTTTCTGTCATTTAGAATTTTCTCCAATTTCACCAATTTAAGATATTGTATACATTAAAAGACTGTTTGAATCTGTCATTTTATGTTGCCATATCAAGAAGCATTATGTTTATCGTTGAATGTTTATATTCATCTGATAGCTGTTAACTGGCGATATTGTTTTTTTATTTATAGTTTTTCTTATAACTATATCAATTATATAATTTAAGACATCGACTGAGGGTGCTTGATGGAATTTCAATATTAAATTTGGATTATTGAGATTTTGTACACTTCCATGTATTTTGTCACTAACGACCCGGGTTTCGCCTTTCGGCATCTTCAGGCATTCGAGCACACGAATGGACTCGAACTGAACTCAGTTCGAGTATACAAAATCTCAATAATCCAAACTATATCAATTGCCAATCTGGATCTCATAGACTCCTAACGGAGCTTATCTCAACAGTAGCTGTTCTACAAGATATGTTTGTTTCTCAGTCACTCAAACTCTCATTTTCAGAGAGATTAAGAAGAGAAGTATACGGTTAAGACAGCAATCCATTAATATATTGAAAAATCAAAACATGAAACTGTCCGGGATTCAAGTCCGTAAACATTGTGACCAAAGCCAACGTCGTTAACCACTTTTTGCCAAGGTTCGTATATTAAATTTTACAAATCTCGTATATTTTTTCATGTAAAAAATGATTTTATTATATTTTTCGACATGATTATACCGGGATATATTCAATTTGACAGTATAAGAAAAGCTTCACAATCACTGATATAATCATTTAAATCCAATCATGCGTCCATTAACCATTGAGTACACAGAGACAGAGGGATAGATTTAACTTATCTCTTAACAATCCAATCATCAAATATATTATGCCAATGAATTTGTACGTTTAAAGTGATATATAATAAAATCTTTACCTCTGTGGATGGCAAATCAATGCTTATTTAAAATCGTAAGCCTCAAAGATGGCTAAATCCTTAATTGGATCGCCCCGCGTATGGCCGATGAAAAAGTTGTCTCTTTTAAATCCAAAAGAGGTGGATAATCGGAGGCTTTTTGTTTTTTTATTCGGGCTCCGATCACGGTTATTATCCGGGTATCTGCGCCGCTCCGTGTTTTACTAATCATTGGAAACCTTCCCCCTATAAGCCATAAGTAATGAACATTTTCTCGTTCTACCATCCACGCCATTTCTTTTTAACAAGGCGATGTAACTGAGCTGTGTTTATTTTATTTTATTCAAAACAGTTAAAATCGAGAGTCAGTATCAGGTATAATACAAAAATAGATACAAAAAAACAACCATGTTTGTTTTAAAAAGTATTACAGTGGTTTGCCGTTTTTTATACTGTGGGCCAATTTTAAAAGTGGTAGTATATCTATTATGAAGAAATAGTATTTTTACTAAGCAACCATGTTGGTTCACAATGTTATATACACTTAATGGAGTATTGCGAAGGAATATAACTGGTCTTAAGTCAGACGCTCGCAAAAAAGGAATGATGGGGCTAGGAACGAAATAGCAGTTAGATAGCTGCTCTCTTTATGTCGTTTTCAATATAGGATAAGAGGTGACCGAGAAGGGGTAAACAATAAAAGACATTAATAATTTTGGACACATACTGTAGTTTTAAATCCAATAGAAAAATCAATATATGAAATTGTTGAAACCTTGACTGTGTTGGACAAAAACAGTATCGTTTACAACTTGTCCAAAACTATTTGTAGTATAACAGAACCTATTTTACTAAAGCGGTTTCTGTAGTAGGTCTATTAATATCACTAGAATACATTTTTTTGATTTATTAACGGTGCACAAAGACACACACTGTCGGTGCAGGCGCAGATGTACAACAGATTTACAAGTTAGTGATTTTTTACGGCATAGCACACGCACTCCTTTTCTGTCTGCGTATTTTCGCATCAAAGGTATTGACAGGTGGCACTGTCACCTGATAATTATTTCTAGTAACATAATATTAATAAAATATTGTTAGTATGATTGAGCTTGGAAATTATTGATTTATTTGGGTATAAAAATGTTTTTTTATTTTAATTATTAGGTACCTATTTTTTCGAAAATAAAACACGGATTAATCCGTTTGAAGGGATAGTGGCAATGCTAATACGCATGGATCCATCCTTTCCCGTGATAATTAATCGCCGGGCGGCTAGAACGGTTAGATCTGAGTTGTGTAAACGGGACGGATGTTGGACATTAGAGTTGTAGAATATTTAAAGTATGTATACCTAATATTGATTGTTCGATCGCCGTGAATAAGTGGGGATGTTTCCACTATGCAGTTTTTAGATCGTGTCCCGAGTTTAATTGTGCCCAGGGGTAATTGTATATGTCATTTTAATCCACTTAGATAATACGTCAAAACTTTAATATTTTCGAAAGATTCGGTGGTAACTTGTGTTTTTCTTAATTTTCAAATTAAAATTGATATATTTTATTTTCCATTGTTTGTGTTACTAGTTGTGAGACGTTTTTGAGAAGCATTTCTCTCTTTGTTTTATATTTATAACGTATTAAATGATTATAATTCTTTACATATATCTTTGACATGAAACTTTTATCACTAATTACTTTTAGATATTATACAGTTGCATATAAATGACATATAAACATATATACTTATTCATATACAAATTTGAAAATACTGGTGAAAGATGCAGAAACATAAAAGAAACATAAACATATCAACCTATTGTTCTGGAAGAACACACTAACTGAAAAATACTAGTTTTGAGTAATTGGACTTAGAAGTTTACCAAATGTTTGAAATACAATACCTTTTTTATTTAGTTTGTTTGTACAAAACTGTTTTTAAGTATACTTTATAAAAATAAGTGTGTTCTCCAATATGATAAAGTTTGAAATAAGGAGCATTTTGTTATGATTTACTCAATATGTAATATGTAATTTTTTTAATAAGATTTGGTGTTTTCTTCCAGAACAGAGATGACATATAAAGTGTTTTTAATGGACAAATAAATAAATATGCAAGAAGATACTTTTTAAAGAAGCGAAACAAGTGTCAAATTTAGTAACCCAGCCAGTGGAATAACTAAGTTATCAGTTTGAATTTTATATTATACTAGTGAGTACCCGGCATGCGTTGTAATACCATTCAAATAAAGAGGTTTGTGTTTTAATTCTGTTTATTGCAGTGCTTTTGAATACACATATTTTTTTGTTTTCCGTACACGAATAAAAGTTTTTCCGAGATGTCATTTTTTGTATATTCTTCTTACTTTCTTATTTTCAGACTTTTTTTCAGAAACCTTCGCAGCTGTGCGCACAACAACTCAACAAAGTTTCACCGAAATCGAATGAATGATAAAGGAACGCATAGAGGACAAACAAACAAAAAAACATTAGTTTTTATATACATAGATATAAAGTGTTTTTCATAATATAGCATTTTCAATAACGTGTCACATATTTTCAATTGCAAATCGATTGAGATAAAATCAAAGATAAATAACTAAACGAACCTGAAGCCTTAGACGTAGATGTCAAGTGTCAAATTAATATTTGATACATAACCTATCATACCGTGAGCAATCGGACAAACCAATATAAATCCTGACTATCTAAAATACATTCATTACTTTCAAACAATATCAGATAATTGACAAGATAACTGTCAGTGGTTTTTTGATTTCAGTTGAAGGGTTTCAATAGTTACATACATAATTGAAGCTCAATAAATATATTTTCTTTTCCATGTCCGCTCCCAATGTGGAGCATATGGTCTCCTAATGGAGGTATCTCAACAGAATTGTTCTACGAGAACTGCTTGTTACTCAGTTGCTCAACCTCTCTTTTTTCGAAGAGAGTAGGGATAGAAGGATAGGGCTATGGCAGAGCTAGTGGTTATCTAATCGCTCTCGCTGCGCCCCGTGAGGATGGGGTGGGTGGGAAGGAGGACTCAGACTACGAACAGACATCCATAAATCAACTGAATGATCAATCTATGAAAACCGTCCGCACCGGGAATTGAACCCAAGACATCCGTAACCGTAGCCAGCGACGCCACCAACTGCGCCACGGACGCCGAAATGTATATGAAAATATAAAATTAAAATTGGTAACATTCTTATTCCACTGGAGAGACACGTTTTGCCTCTTTTAGAATCTATCTTCAGACCAACTATATCGCAAGGTTATTTATTTCTAAGTTAAACAATGATTCTAATTCTTAAATTAAAAATGAAGAGTAGAGTGGGTTTGTTTTATTCTACTGGACGTGGGGAGGGGCTAAGACATAAAAAATGACAGTACTAATTACAAATGAATTACTAGTGATCTATAGAGTTCTGTAAAACCTTTATATTTTCGTCATTTTCCACGTTAAGTTTGTAGTGAGGATGATAAATATAAGCAATATATCAAACCTATTGCATTTAAATTTTTCTTTAATAAATTGCATTGCATAGTTATGTTGGGTATATAAATATATGTATATATGGTGAGAGCTGACGCTGCAGATTTCGAAATGTAAATACTCGCCTGCACCGAAAAATTATGGTTATTAGTAAGCATTATTTATTGGCAAATAATATACCTGCGACAAGACACGACGCTGCAGATTACGGAATGCTTGCAATAATATTTGACCGATATCCGTTTTTCTGCTGACACCGCGCGAGCGGTCAACGCTCATCAATTTCAGTCAAAACTCGATCACAAACACAGTATCAATAGACAAACAAACGACAACTGAAAAGAATTTTGTATCGATCACCGAACCCGATTCAGTAAATGTCTCATCGTGATACCTGTCGCCATCCTCCGACTGAACTCCGAACAGCACTAATCGTCCATCAGCATCATCACCAGCACCCATCCCTACCACTTAATCACGTCAAGCAACAGCATTGGCATCGTATTGCTACAGTATGAGGTCTATATTTTTAACCATTTCCATTTCCAATTTAGAGCATTTTTCTATAAAAATTGATTGGTACTCAGTCGCTCAACCTCTCTCTTTCGTAGAGATTAGAAATATGAGTTGGACAGGACTAGGACAGGACCCGTGACCACCGTAGCTGAAGTCTACGACGTTAACCACTCGACAGTATTTTTACTATTGGGTATACTATTAATTGAGCATTCTTTAGATACTTCTTAAAGAAACGAAGCAAGTGTCACATCTCGTTACACAACCTGTGGTTTATGAAAGGAGTAGAAGCTTGTAAATTGTCCTTGGGATCGAGCCCATAAAAATCTATGTATGAAATGATGTGACTCAAACCCGTGACCAGTAATGATCAGTAATGACGAAAGCTTAATCGGTAATATTATTAAATTTACATCCGTATTTTTAAATTTAGCCTTCTTTTAAGTCCTCATCTGAATATCTTTAACTATAATCGTTATTATAGTGGCAGAAGGCGTCAAGTCAAAAAACCTTAAAGAAGCAAAACACTTGTCGCATTTAGTAACAAAGCTAATAGAATAACTAAGTTATCAATTTTAATTTTATATCAAAGAACTTTGCTTTGAGATAATCGACTTTTAAGAAAATCATTAAATTTAAGCCTTTCTATTTAAGTATTATTAATTCTTTTTTATAGTTATATTGTTTATAGTTTTTTGCCACTAATACCGTGGACTCATATTGATTTCTTCAAATTAAGTAAAAAATACATGGAATATGAGTTAAACTTGCTACTTCCATTCGTAACTCAAAACTGCCGATTTTAGAAGTATTATATTAAGATATTATATTATGTATATGACTTGAAAATTAGCAATCACGAAGTAAAACAACAGTCAAGTGTGTAAGTCTATCAAATAACAATGCATTTTGACTATTCGAAAATTTAAATTGTTGAAAGTTCGTTGAAATTGTTGAAGAACCATTCAGCTACGGAACCGGTATTTTCTTTCCGATGTTTGTGTATATTAGAATAATTTAGTACGATTTTATTCGGGTATTTTATACTAAAATTAAATGATAACGGGAACTGAGTTCCTTTTGACTACCCGACTTCGGTGGATAAATTATTTATTGTCATTTAAGGCAAAGAAATAAAATAAATCATTTGATTGCCCGGAATAAAACATAAACTCGGGTATTGCAAGAGTAAACCGAAAAACAGTTTATTTTGAATAAATAAATTCCATTTTATTAACTTCGCAATATAAACCCATATTGATTTATAGGAAAATTGATCGATCGCTTAACAATGCTTGCTTTCCGAAGGGTCAAAGGCTGATTGTTAGTGATTAAATAAAATCCTAGTGATGGGCTTGTTTTTAGAAGGTGCCATGGAAGTATTAAATATGTTAGATACAGATGGAAATTGCATGGTCTTGTGCCAACACTCCGTGCTTCCATTCCTATGGTCTAATCTCGCATTCGACATTTTTCGTTAAATACTCATTTTTGAACAAACTAATCACGGGTTTTAAATCTACGTTGGAACGTTAGATTAAAGCAGATTTTTAAAAACATACATACTAGACATTTCCATTATAAAATCAAGAGCACACAAACAGCTTTATCAAATTAAAAATAAAATGATTTTGCAGATAAATATACAGTTTTGCAATGAAAACGACAATGTTACATACATTAAAATTCAGCCTAATTTCTGTGTTGTGTAGATTATTTTGATACATATTGCTTCATATATGATACAGCTAATTGCGTGTTTTTGAAGTAAATAGAGTAATAGTAGGTATAAATTTATTGTCACAAAGTTCATTGCATTCAGATTTTAATTCAAAAAAGAACTGTTAAAAATCAAATCACGGAAGCTTCTATACAGGGATTCTAATACTTGACCTCACAACGGAGTAGGAACTCACGAGAATCGACCACGCCATTACGGGTAAAAATAGACAACCAGGCAATGAGCGCAACGAAATTAGTTGCTCTAAGGTAGTTAACAGTTGTTATTTAGTATTTCAACAACATGCCATCGTCAGAACTACGAATGGAATATTTTTCTCTTATATTTATTTACAACGTTTGAAGACATTATAATACTAGAAAACTGAATTACTCAGATATCTCGTTATTATTCAAGTTATTATGAACACTTTCTGACCGTTAAATAAACCCTTTTTTATTCTTAGAAAATTCATTACGATTAAACAAAAATGTTTAGTAAAGTATACTGTATGGTTTGCTTACCTTCACTTGTTACTACCCTTTTAAATTTTAATAGAAGAATTTACATAACTCAAGTGAAATAGTTTCAAATGTTCATGATCAAACGAATACACCGATTGAATCTAGTTCGGTATATCATCCGAAAAAGTAAGCTCTGCCATATTTAATTGTTTGTTTTTTAATTAGAAGAAATCAATCGAAATTAAGTTAATTTCGTTCATAGTAATTAGTTGAAAAAAACTGTAATTAATATTAGAGTAAAAAATAATTTCTAATAATTATCGGAATTTGTAAGTGATTAACGAAACTCATGAAGTGGTTGGTTAGTTAAACAAAAATAATGGTGAACTTTTCTAAGAAGAAAGACCTAAATTTTACTATTCTCTTAAAAGTCGATTATCTCAAAACAAGATTTCTTGATATAACACCTTTTGCCGCTATACGACGATAAATTATAGTTTTCTTTTTAAATATTTTGTTGAAAAACGCAATTTGGTATTCAAACATTTTTTATACGAGCGGACATGGCTATAGAAATAAAATAAATACAATTATAACTAAGTAATATAATATTGTGTAATGATATAATTTAATAAAGTAAAATATAATACATAATGAATTTATTTAGCTTTCTTTACAAGGATTGGGAAATATGATTAAAATTACCTTTGTGGACAGAAGCAAAGAAAAATAATTGTACATAAAAATGTTTATTTTCTTTTACGATAAAAAAATAAGTTCTTAAAGCCACCGTATGAAATTGGTATTCGTAGAAATGTTTTTCACTTTTTCGCGACTGCAAATAAATCGAATTATGCTTTGAACTATTTTTTGCCACAATACAATTGATTTGCAAAAACATATTATTTAAATGTGATAAACATTGAAATAGATTAAACTTCACGGAATCTTTGAGATCATGGTTTTTTTAAATTTTATACTAAAAAAAAGTCGATCCTGTAGCCAAGTGGTCAACGCTCTATGGTGAGCGTCCTACTCCGTTGAAATAAAACGGGTTCGAATAACCATACGGAAAATTTCATAAATATCGATTTATGGATTTGGATTCAAAGGCATGGATGCATGTGGTGTTTACATTTCCCTCCCTATTTTAAGATATTAAAAGCGGGGTAAAGTGATAATAATCACCACACTGCTAGTCCTTTCTAACCAATTCATTATCTTCGCAGAAAAGGGTAAGTTGAGCGACTGAATAACTATACTGTTATCGTAAAACTGATTTTGTTAAATTCGTCCATAAGCTCGACATTGGAAGTGGACAATGTATTTTTTTCTTATCATATGTATCTTATTCGGTTGAATTTTAATATTATGTATATTATATGAGTCGCTAAAATACTTAAAGGTTTTTAGAGTTTTGAGAATAGTTGTTTTGTGTCTTCCGGTGCATAAGGAAAAGTCAAATATTCTTTAACACTGTTGTTTTTTCGGAGCGCGTCAACCGTGTAAAACGAAGACGGATAACGTGAAAAAAACATCATTTTTAAGTTTGGAAAAATTTTGAATTTCGAGTAGGGGATAATATAGAAAGAAATTTTATACTTGCAACTGTAAATATTGATAGATCTATCGATAGAGCACATATATATATGTACATTAAAAACTGATTTTATTGAAAAATAGCCAGTAGCGGGTTTAGCGACTCATATGATAACTTAAGTTTAAAAAAACAATAGACTTTATGATAATAAGGTTACTAAATTATAAATTCCAAATAATAAATTTACTCTTACAAGAAAGGATTTCGATAAAGTGCATTATAGAAATTGTAAAAATATTCCCGGAACTGAGTCACATTAGCGGATTAACACATCTTTAACGATTACAGGTGATCGCTTAAATATACCTAATTATAAACTGTATATAAAAGTAGACTTTAATATTTATTATTTTTTTCCTAGAAAAAGAACAGATGTTATTTGCTTATTTATATTTAAATTCAATGATGGCTGAAAGAATAAGTAAAATAATGAGTTGGTAACTTGTCTATCTCTTCTAGGATACAATATAAATATAGACAGTTATTAACATAATCCTGACGATGACTTGGTGCCGAAAAAACATCGATAATATTTGTCATTCTTTGTATATGGCTATTTTTATTCAAATAACCTTGTCAAATCATGTCCGCTCATGTGTACCATATTGATTGCAAACAGAGTTGTAAAGTTAGAGTGTCAGTAAATTATTATAAAAATGAATATCAAGTAAAATTTACTTCAATCATTAAAACTATAATGGAATACTGTAATATGATTTTAATATAAAAAATTTGCATGTATAAGAAGTCAAAAGAATAATTTCTTTATTTTGTCTGTCAATTTTTTCAATGGTTTTTTAACAATGAATGAAGTATTTGTATATGTGTACAAAAGTTTTGCTGATTTTAATTCACTGAAAATACGTAATGATAATTTGAAAGAACATAAATTAAAACAGTACATAGTACTACTACATTAAAAATAATTATTTTAATAAGTGGAGAATGAATACGAAAACAATATTCGCCTTCACATTAAAAATAATTTATTCTGACGTTAGGGTTAGTTTTAACCAAATATATATATAAAAGAGAGCACCTTCTGAGAGCAGGGATTTAATATTAAAATTTTAAAACTTACAGGCTTGCAGGTATGACCCAGGGGACGGCGCCACCGAGTAATGTTTTTGCAGGGGGGCAACTTCGAACAAAAAGAAAAAAAACCCAACAAAAAAACGACACTCATAAAAATATCACGAGGATTAACGTACTGCTACTATTCACTAACAGATAAAATTTTAATACACACCGGATTTAATTTATAAACGTCACTGCACTAAAAAAGAATTTAACATCGCATAAAAATAATATTTTAAACTAACGTCAGAATTGTTTTGTAAAAAAAATATAAACACATATTTTTTAACACTGAACTTTTTGTTTTGTTCACAGAAAATGATAATTGTTTGTTTTTTTAATTTTTTGTGAATAATGCATTCGCAAAAAATTTTCACGTAAGTATTGATGCGCGGCGCGAACGACGGAGCAACAGCTAAGAGCACGTCCACTACCCTCGAGCGTTGCTGGAGGAATGATATTGAAGAGCTGAACAGAGCGCGGCTCTACCGATTTATACGGCGAGAACGTTTTGCGGGAATTACTGCCCAACCTGAACAAGAAATAATATTGTCCAATTTTATACAATAATATACCTAGGTTTTTTTTTAATTTTATTATTTACAAATTTAATTACCAGATTTGATAATTAATTTAGCAAGAATCTTTTTCCATTGTTTTTTAATATAAAAAATTATCCTATTCGAAAATATTTAGTTTTCTTTCTGTTTGAGTTTATTTCACCTCTAAGCTTTTATTTACATTCAAACATACCGTTTATCATTTGAAATAGGTACTTAAGCTGTGATATTATGAAATTTCTTGTTTTTCACCAAATAATAAATAAAAGTATACTAAATTCAATTAAAATTACGTAAATAGATGGGCATTAAAAATATGTTTTTTTTTTATTTTTAATCAATTATTATTTACTGAAAGAAAAAATGAGGGCTATAGTATCATAACTTAGAATCTTCATCAATGCTTGTTTTTGGCGAACCAAGAAAAACCGTTTTCATGCTAAACTAAGTAAAACTCAAATAAAACTGTGGAATGTGTGGACTGTGTAAATAGAAACAGCCTTAACCCTGATAAGTAAACAAACACCGTTGGTTATGAAAGATCAATGCTGCAGTCTTATTGGCTGGAATGGAGATTATTAGCTTAGAAAATTATAGGGTATTGGAGAATATAAGTTTTGAAAATTAACATAATTTTCACATTTATTTTAGATGAGATTTTGTAAGCTTAGAAAGATATTTTATAATTTAAATAGTAGGTGTGAGCACGAAGAACAATGTTACATTCAAAACGCAGTTTTTGCATATGCTGAAGATTATTAGTTATGATACTAGATCCTTTAAATATAATGTAGTATTTTCATTATATAGTAGCCGTTTTTATTATTCGATTGAAACACACAGGTTATGTCTTAGAAAAACTATTTTTTTTATTCACCGATAATTTTGAATTATATTTATTATATCCAGAAAAATATTCCGTGCAGTAAATGATAAAGATGTAAATAATTTAGAACTCAATTACTGTCTTTATAGCGTTAACCCTCGATAAATAATATTTCAACTGATAAAAATCTAACCTGCTCTCTTTTTATTCCTTGATTTTTTTTCTTTACGTCATAGGCTTCCAACCAGTGAAGAATTCCCTCGTAGGGAAGAATTTTATAGTTATAGGTGGGGGGAAATTGATGTAGTTTATTAAATATTACATAAATAAATATTTACAATTCACCTTTTTAGTTACAGTTAGACTATCTTGGGAAAGGGAATTATATTCTTATCATTTTTGAAGGGGAGAATCTAGCAAAAAAGGTTGGGTTTTGGAGCCTCTAGTTTAGTCTCTTGAGTAAAACCTCCTCTCCCAAAACTAAAATAATTACAATAAATAATATCGACATATTTTTTAGTCACAGAGTTTAATAGGAATTGTCGAGTTTTCTTTTTGACAGTGATATTGTATTACGTTACACAATATAAAATAAGCAGAATGAATTAAAGATTCAATATAATTTAAGCTGTTTAGGCATTTCTTTACATTATTGCAATATCAGGTAAATTAAATATCAAAAATTCATCAAATTTTACTTATATTTATTTCATATAATTTTACGAATAAAATTATCACACAACAGTTATCATAGATTCATTTACGACAAGTGTGAGAAATCACTCAAAGTATGTTTGATCGTATTTAAATAGTTTTGTATTTGACCGTTTACTTGTTTCCGAATGGCACTATTATGTATAATGAAAAGATACGTAATACATAGTCAGGACTATAATATTTACCTAATACTTAACAAGTTTTCACCAGTGCCTTTCAATATGGAGGACCTGCTCATCGAGGGGTGTAATTTGATAAATAAAAAAAAACTCACACAGTTTAATAACACTTTGCATAAAAAAATCCATTTAAACATTTGTTTCAAAAATGTGAAATAGTATTTAACAATAAGAAAAAGTTTGAGGGACACTAATTTAATGAAATATTATGAAAGATAACAAAATCCTAATGTTATTGATTGTTTAGAGCTTAGAAAATTATACTATCCTCTCATAAAATTTACTCTTCTTGGAATAACTTGACTTTTCTTAATTTACGCATACTGCTGTAAAACTTAAGTGGCCTTCAGCTTTTTTTTAAGTGTTCAATAGATAAAACATATTTTAAAAATCAAGTGTGAATACTGAAGACTTTGAATATCTCAAAAGATAAGATAATTTGGAGAACCTTTGGCGGCCAAGGTGATGATTGGATTATTGGAACTCTTCGTTCGCAGCCATCAACAAGATGCCGGCTTTGATAGAAATAGTATTTATTTAATATTTTATGTATATATGAAATGTGGTAACTTTTTCAAATCGACTTGAATAATGTTATAGTTTGCTTCGATCGTGAAACGGGTACAGAAAATGATATGCGAATGACAATATGAAACAGTAACTTTAACCAAACGCGCAAGACAGGTCTTGCTATAAGCATCATATATTGAGAGGGGTGGGGGGAAAGGGAGAGGAGAAACACAATTCATATCTATATTTCTATAATATATGTTAATACTATTTACAAAAAAAATGTCTCATTTTGTATTTAGGGACACTTGTATCTTGGACGTTTTTTAATCCAGTCCTCCCGGGTTGTTCCTTCCATCCTCACCTTTTCCAAGAAAATAAGTAATAGTCAACGAACTTATGCAGATTTTTTATTGAAAACTATATTTTTCATAAATTTAGATATTCAATTAGCAGTCCATAGCACACATTGGCAACGCATGTATTTTAATACTCTTTTAAATCCATTAAAAATAATGATAATAATATAAATATGTAAAGCATGTTCAGAACATATTTTTTAATTGAACATCTATGTCGGTGTGACTTTATTCTGCAATGGACTACTCATTTACAGCGATACACCGTTGCCAAATTGTACCGCACGGCTTTGAAATATACTTAAAGGCATTAAGTTGAATTTAGCTACGATATAAAATCACTTATTAAAGAGTTTATTACGATCCCTGATTAGAGAGCCAAGCAGCGAAAAAACTTAAAGTAAAGTTTTATTTGTGTATAATAATCACACTTCACAATATCAATCAACATTACAAAACCATATAATTAACGCGCTGAAAACCCCAATATATTCCGAATATTTTATACCATATGGCTTTTTACAACAGCTCGCATACTACTTGAAAATCTGTGCGTGTTGAAACTATGTATACATTGCAATAAACATTTTTACGAGCAAAGGAAAAACACGGCAAATAAAAGGTAACTTTGGGGATAAAGTTTTTTTGTTTCCGTATTTTATGATTAATGTTTTACAAGGCTTCTGTCTGCAGGCTTCTCGATCACGTCACGATTTTAATAATCATTTCTTTAAACTTTCTGAAATGTTCGAGTTTTATCTAATAATAAAAGTTTTGTTCCACCCCTGCCAGACCTACCACCTCTACAGAATAAGTCTCTTTTTGACTGCCGTAACCTAGGTATAATAGAGATTACATTGCAACTCATAAAGACGCGCCACTACCTACTCTTTTTTTCCGATGAACTTGTTTGTATCACATCATGTATCCTCAATGATAAATTTAGTATATATGTATTTATAATAAACAGTGACAATAAGGAATATTAATATAACAAGTGAGTAGATAATTAAAGTCATTAAACAGCAGTTAACTTAAATATATTTACAAACGGCGAAACTAAAATTTTTTAAGTATAATGGTCATTTCAATAATTATGGATTAAATGATGAAGGGCAAGGAAGGTAAACTTTTTCTCCAAAGGAGGTCGTAATTTTTTTGAATTAATAGAAGATTTCTGGGGAAGAAACTAGATCTGGATGTCGAGGACCATCGCGATTATTTCTTCATGCCGAATACAGGATATTACTTTCAATGAAAATAATTAATCGATCCCCGGGAATATTCTCCGAATCTTGATTTCTATTACCGCACGGATATGTGGATCGGATGTGGGTCTGGTTTAAATTTAATATTATTTGGAATTAAACGCAACATGACAAATGATAAATTGAAAAGTTCAGTGATATGCAGAGAACCAAGTTGCATTCTGACGAAAGAGAATATCTGAGAAAAATAGATACGTAACTCTACGTCGAGAAGACATTGATCACTGTTTTTACCAAGTCGTCAGAACAGTTAGTGAGCAGCAGAGTTTTTTCAGTTAAGCTTTTACAGAGTAATTGACACATTAGAAGATTTGTTGATCATCCATTGAATCACTTATGAGCCCATACACGTTGACAACTAATATCGTTGTCCAGCACTGGTGTCAACCACAAGTGGTCGCATTTACGTCCAATAAAGGAATAATCCCTGCGCTACATTTCGCCGTAGCAGAAACAGTATAAAGTGAGTTGAATATAAATATTTGCACCAATAATGTCGTACAGAATTGATCAGCATTCAAACAATACGCCAAGTGTGGCGCGGTGTTAATTTTTTTCTCTTTAGAAATGTGCTTTTATCTGACACTATATAGATAGTAGGATTAATAAACAATCTACGTGATTATTTTTAAAAATATCCGCTTTCAATATTGAGCATATAGAGTCACTCTTTTTTCGAATAGAGTAAAGTCAGAAGCAATGGCGGAAATGTAATTAGCTAATCGTTTTAGCCGCGCTCCGTTTTTAAGATTGGATGGATTGAAGGGAATTTTAGACTCCACAAAAACCTATGCTTTCGATAACAAATTCTTAAATCGATGGATTTTATAAGTGTCAATTTATCACTTTGTGAACCCGTGGACGCCTCAACCGAAGAACACAACGATGACAACTTGGCCACAGGCCCAGTCCGAATACGTTTTAAAGCTTATTACATTTAGGCAACTAATTATTTGATCATTAAGAAATAATAAATGATCAGTCAATAATTATGTTCGGTCTGTAAATAATTTCCAAATGATCAGGTATAACCTAACCTGAAAAAACTCACGATATTATATTAACTCGTTAGAACCGGGGAACGTGGAATCCGCTTCGTGGAGATTTTTGTTGAGTGACGGTGAATGCGTATTCCACGTCCTTCGATATACTCGACAATAATCAGTCATAACTATTTAATTGTATTGTTACTTTTTTATTGTCTTAACACTAATTGATTACAGGCTATTGGTTAATGATGGTGCGAATTTTGTATTACTTATTGACTATTTATTTTATTAACTGACCAATGGATACTGACCGTTTGTTAAATTTACTGACCAGCAATTCAAATAGCTACTGGCTCGATAATTGCTGGCCTTTTATTTATCATCATATTCAGGTTTCCGTTAACAACAGTATTAAGCGTATATTTATTGAGTAAAATAAATAGAAAAGTTTATAAACAAACCTAAAACACTTGAGATTTGAAGTTCAACCCTGGTGTATTTAAGTGAGTTTGAACTTTATTCTACCGAAAATCGGCCGATTTAAGGGTCTCCCGCAACAGGCACGTACTCGGTAAAAGGCATCTGGACGTTTGCGAAATACAGTTATAGTGCATTCGATCTAGTATTATGTGCTTTGCACCAAATGAAAAAATATTGACTGGGTTTATTTGCAAGATAAAGGGTCTGGTACTAAACATTTAATTTAAACACTGCAAACGTCATTGAAGAAAAAGGTTTTAGAAATTCAGCTGGATCGAGTAATACGCCATAGATAAAACACACGCATATGTACTAGATTTGAGTGGGCAGCAATACTTAATATATTACATCGATTGAATTGAAATTTAATTGTTTGAACTATTAAAATAAGGTAAAAATATAAAATGTCGGGTCCGTGGTGCAGTGGTCAACGCCGTTAGCTACGGTTATGGATGTCTCGGGTTAAAACTTAAAGTCCCGGTACGGACAGTTACATCAGTTGATTTTTCAATCGATTTATGGATTTCTGTTTGAGGGCATGGATGTTACTCTTTTCTAAAAAGAGAGGTTTAGCAACCAAGTAAGAAGCAATTCTCGTAAGAAATTTCTGTTATTATACTCCCGTTATGAGTCCATGTGCTGCACATTGGGAGTGGACATGGTTAAAAAAATATATCAAGTGCTAAGTTTTACAAAAATTATATGAGTTGATTGATAGCTAAAACAGCTACACACCATCGTCAGAACATAGAGTAGATAGTGTAGGTGTGTGTCCGAAACAGCTATCAACCAATTCATATAAATCATTTGGAATTAAATAATTTGATATTTTTACCATATTTATGGTAAATATTTTATGCCGATCCAGTATGTAGTCGAGCGGACATTGCTTTTCTATACTTTCATCAAATTTAGTTCTGATCACCTAATGGAATGTTTGGTTTATTGATTGTTCAGTCTTTTTTTTTAAATTTGAATCCGATGTCCGCAATATTTTGAAAAATCTCCACTTTCTTTCCGATCCTGAAAACGAATTATACACTTGCAGGAAAAAAAGAGTGTGTATGGATATGTTCATTATTTTCAGCTCACGAATACATATGATATATATGTTTTAAATCTACCGCTATTTGGCGGATTAGTACTATAGATCGTCAAGTTCTTAAGTCAGACAACTCTAAAAAATTTAAATTTGAGTTAAATATGCAGTTATATATTTTTGTAAAATTTTGCGCTCTATTTGATTCAGTACCAACAGAAAACTCAAACATAACGCCGAAAAAATGCCAAGGCAGATAATCTTCATAATAATTAAACAAAATGTTAATATTTCTGCGTCAGTAAAAGGTTTGTAAAATCTCTTTACTAAATATATTCGGAAAGTTTAATTGTTCAATATTTATTTATAAAACGTATAAAATTCTGCCACAAATCAATAATATTTGATGTATGGTGAACATTTGAATATTGCTGTTCTCAATATCTCAATATGGGTTATGAACTGGACGATTGCTATCTATAATGACATACATCGCCATCGTACTGGCAGAAGTGGGTAAGTAACAAAATTGTAACAAAACTGGTCCGTCCGCTCTCTTACCTCCGAGTTTCTGACAAAATCAAACCACCGTACCCCTAGTATTCGCCGCAAGCATCTATTTTCAAAGCCCAGTATACGGTTACCCTGTGCCTTGGCGTGGTGTCATGACTCGCAACGGTAAAGCAGCACCGTCATAATGGATGCGTTGAATAAGTGGCACTTGGTTCTGACCGAGTACAGCCGTGAGTCCCAGACTTTCCGCATTGAGTTAAAGGTTGCTCCAGCTATCCCTAATCGGATTGCGAGCTCTTTACGTGGATTTCTATCTCTCGTGATGTGTACCCCCAAGTACCTGAAGCTATCGAATGTCTTGCCTTGCGCTCGTCAGAGGGTAGTCTGGGTTCAGACAGAAACTGTTACAAAGCACATTGGTTTTACTCGCATTGAGTTTGAGGCCAATGTGATACAAGTTGCTCTGCAGCCTGTTCATTGTTTCCTGAATAACCTCGACAGATTTGTCAAACCTACCGTGATGACGGATGACTTGACGGAGTCTTGTTATAGAAGTCAGACTGTAGAAACTTTATCTCAAATGCTCAACTTTTTATTCACTGCTCATTCAGAATAAGCAATTTGTTGCCTAGCAACTTCTGTCAGTATTGTGACAGTAATAAATATGTAGTTTTTTTTTAATAATATTTTTGTAAGTACTAGTTGGAAATGGATTACAATCAATACAAATAAAGCTACAAGATAAATGCTGTCAATTGATAATGAAAAACTGTTTCGTGATGCTACATCTGAACTCTGAATACTATGTTCTAACGTTCGCCTCAGTGGTTAATGGGGTTAACACGCAAGTCTCAATGTGTTCATTCGGTCAACGATACTTCCGGAAATAGTATTCGCTTATTTTTACAGAAGACGTCAGGATATGTTTATAGTATAGTAATGTCTGAAAAATCAACTATTTCCTCTTTCAGCCATGTCCTCTCCCTATTTGGCGAACCTTAATATGCTCCCATATTGCAGTGCTCCGCAACCTTTTTTCACCAACGGAACATCTAGGCATTCATGAATATTTCGCGGCACACCACAATTCAAAATATGTAAATTTCATTAAAAAAACTTACAATTTATTAATGTGTTTTTATTTGATGAATTTGAAATAGTAGCTAATATATTTTAAGGGTCTTGATTTGATAATGTGTATTATTTTCATACATTCGTTCAATGTTTGTAATAATTCTACTCGAAACTTTTTTGCCATTACTGCTTCCCATTACATGCAGAACTTTTTGTTTTACACAAGAGACAAACCCTATTTTATTCCACATTATTGCAGTTGCACTGTCCGTGTTAACACTAATACAATTATTCCATTAAATATCAAAATAATACAACATTTGTTTCAAGGAGAATAATTTAAGTGGAGATTTTAATTTTTTTCTAATATAAAATACTCGATTATTTCTCATTTTGGACGTACTGCGCCGCGGCGCACCTGGGATCTTCTCGCGGCACACTGGTTGCGGAGCACTGCATTATTGTATGTGACGTTTATGTGACGTGAATTCGCAAAATATTCATAAACTACTCAAGCAATCATAATAATTTAATTCTTTCAATAATACGTACATGTACCCAACAATTTAAAATCAGTAGGTATCTGTATGCTCATATTTTTCTCAATTATATTTTAATGATAATTGTTTCCTATGACCACCTGCAATCGCAAAATTCTATGACTTTGTAATTTTTTGCGCGATTATTTTAAGTAAGTGATAATAATTTTTGTCAATTCGTCGATTCAACCTTACGAGTAAAATTTCGCTTAACAAGCTACACTTCATTATTAACTAAAGTTCGTTATATTTATTTTACAAACGTGAAAAATTGTCTTTATAGCTTTTAGAGGTTTAAAAAAAGCAATGCACTCAATTATTGTATAAAGAATTTCTTATTTCGCTTAAATCATTTAAGATATTAATATAATTGAGTTCTACCTAGTAAATATCGAATGATTCTTTTTTTATTATGTGTAAGAATTTATTCAATCTCTAGTATAACCATACCCTCATAGATGACGGTATTGAAATTGAAATACTGAATGTCTAAAGTAGCTAGTACGTCGGAACTGTGTGTGTATTGTTAACACCGTGAACGCTTACGTCATGACAAAATTTCATACCTACATATGATATTTGATAATAATCAAGAGTCTACAGAGCAGTATAGACTATTATATGTAAGATACTTAGATTGAAATTATGAGTTTGATTATCAAAAGAAAACCAATTGTGAAAGCCTTTGACGAAGGTGGATTTATTTATTTATTATTAAACATCAAATATATAACGTATTTTATTTTTTTCTTGAAACCTATTGCAATAATGTAAAAATTCCATGATTAAATTTGTTCACCAGTGAATGTTCGTTTTTCGGCAGTTAAAAATTTTGAATATATTTTTTTGTTTGCTAATAAAATTGGTATTTTTACGCATGAATACAGATGTGATATTAATAAATAAATCGCGATAAATTCCAACAAAGTCCATATAAAGCATATTAGGGTTTTATGTGTTTATCATAAAATGAGAATTTATTTCCGCAAAAGAAATTTATTGCAAAAATGGGAAGCCGGCGAAATCTTTGCGCAGTTGAGAAAATTATTTCTACCCCAAAGTGGGCCTCGGCAACCAAATCCGGATTACACGGTACGGTGGATACGGTAGCGTATAATAAAAAGATATTATTGAAACCGTACGAAGATTATCCTGGATGATTATCTGCTATCGATTCAAACTAGTTTTACTGTGTGTATCCTTCATTATTTACTGTCCATCTATCTGGGATGTCACTTCAAAAATCCAAATGTGAAATGAAAAAGACAGATTGCAATGGCCGAGAATGTAAATGTAACAATTGGAAAAGAAATATAAACGTTCCGTTTGGGCACGCCTGACATAGAACAAGTGTCGGCAACCTTTTAGTACTGATGGATCGTAATAAATTTTTACTTTTAATAATCAGACTGCAAACAAACTTTCACCAGGAAAAAATGTTGAATATCAATTTTTACTGCCAATTTAAAAAATAAAGTTATAATTTAAAGTACGTTGAACCCTCTTTTTGCATGATTTATTTTTACCCTGTTTCTAAATTGCATGGATTTATTGGATTCAGTGTCTGATTTTTCTCTTCATCCCAGAAAATATCTCCATTTACATTTTTGACATTGATTGGATGACGAAATTCGATAAAGATTTTAATCGTTCAAGTTTTGTACACTTCCGTATGTTTTGTAACTTAAGGTTTTGGTTTCGTCTTTTGTCAGCTTCGGGCATTCAAGTCCACCGACAAACTCGAACTGACAGTTCATCAGTTCGATCTATTCGACTTTATCTGCGACTTGAACGACTGAATGGGCCGAAAGGCGAAAACCGGGTCGACATAATGACAGAATAATAGAAAGTGTACCTTGCGTGTAAAATATCCTTGCGAAATATGTGTCAGCAGTTATTAGCACTGCCAGTGGAATAACTAAATCATCAATTTTAATTTTATATTAAAAATAAATTTACACAAAGATACCGCCGAATGCATCGAAAATTTTAACTTTCATAACAAAGTTCCTTTATTTTTGATGTTAGATAGTTAATTATAATATCAAAATATAGATAAAGGAGTTATGCCGATCTCAGACAAATAAATTTATGGATTAATATAATAGACCAGGGCAATTGCTTGCCGAAAAATTTACTTTAATGTACTTACCCGTAACATAGAATTATGTCAAAGTAGTATAATAAATGTACCTTTCCTCTTTTGTATATTTTGTTACTTAACAAATCCTGTCAGTATAATGGAGATAAGAATATAATGTCAAAAAAATGCTAGACAGGCGAGGTAGATTATAAGTTTTAATATTGGATTAAAATCTTAAGAAAAGTTTCGTTTTATAAAATGTTGTAACTGTTTAATTATATCGAGGTTATACTGACAAAACGCATTAAGTCAGTTTTTGATAATTTTCTGTTTTAAATGTCAAAATATACGCAATTTAACTCTCTACGTGCTGGTTGAACGCATATGGTCATAGGGTGTTATGGTTTTGAGATAAAAAACAGTATGAAATCGTATTGTTATTTTTTTATTCTGGCAAAAAGTATGATACAACTATAGCTCATCGAAGTCTTATGATTTGCATGAAGAACAGATTATTCTTTATAATGTACAAAAAAACTTTTTATAAAACAAACATTGTACTTGGGACTCTTGGGATAGAGAGTGGTTACTTTGAAAAAGATGCCTTAAATGCGATTATCTCAGAACTTGTTTTGCTGATTTAATGCCTTCTGTAGGTGTGCATAATATTTTATTATGAATAAGATTATAATATTAGGTTTTATCAAGTTTTAATCTCACATTTTATACTATATATCTACACTAGTTTATATAACTATAATTGTGAGCAATATAATATATAAAATTGTCATCGGTCTAAAACAGAGAAGGCCAAACTGAGCAGAAGATAAAAGACTGAAAAATACACAATGTATTAAAAAATAAAACAAATAATAATACCTTTTTTATTTTTAATTTCAGATTAGTATTTATTGATTTGTAAGAGGTCCTTAAGATGATAATTGTAATTTATTTGGTTTATGTATAATTTTTTTGATGATCAGTAAATTCTTGTCTTAATTCATGAACCAACTGTTTTATATACCTTAATTTTTAACATTCAATTTGATGTAAATAGCCCTGTTATGTTCGTATTTTTATTAGTTGATAATGCTTGTGATGAGAAAAACCGGTTCTGATGAATATAAACATGTGAACGTAGTACAAACAAATTGTGTTTTATTATTTAAATACAAATAATAATAATATTTTGAATAATTGATTGTGATTGAGAACTTCTACATACAATATGAATAAAATTATGAGCTACCAAACTTCAGCTGGGACGAAATATTTAAGTAATACAGTAAGAACTATTAAAAAAGGGCTTGGACTGGATCGGAGAGTACCAACGCGATGCTCTGTTTTGTTAAATTCGCGGAGAGTAGCGCGTCGTCCGTCGTTTCGCAAAGAAATTAGAATCTCCGTTCTGATACGTAAATTATCAAAAAATACTTTAGAATGTATCCGGAAAATATTTCATCTACATTTATGATGAATCTATGCCATAATCTTTGAAAGAAAATGAGTCCTTTCAAATTTTCTTTGTTTGTTGCCCAATTGCCAAAAATAAAATATTTTTTCGAGTAGGGTCTGTTATTTGATATTCTAATATATGTTTCGTAAAAGAAGATTTCGGAAATGTCTAATTTGTATGAAATATGACAGAGAGGTAAATATATAAATACAATATTAGACAAATAATTTCTCATTTCGAGCACTAGTGTTAAATGTGGGTAGCATTATTAATGAGGCTCGATAATTATTTTTATACTCAGTAATCCAATACGTTAATAGGTTTTTTTTTAATTTCCAATAATTGGTAATACTAAATTTGGATTATTGAGATTTTTGTTAAAATTTGGGTAAATGAGGGGTTAAAGGCGATTGCCGCTTTTCAACTTCTTGAACGAGTGAAAGCGGCAATCGCCTTCGGCAATTTGCCACTCTGGTAATATGGTGTTTACAAAATAAGGATTAGGACGATTTCCGAAATTTTAACTCAGGTATCGGTGTGTATTGCCTCGTAAATGTTAGAAACTGTTTACTGTCTCTGCCTGAAGATGCCGAAATACATGGAAGTGTACAAAATCTCAATAATCCAAATTTAATATTGAAATTCCATCAAGCACCCTCAGTCGATGTCTTAAATTGGTAATACATTTTTATAAGTGAAATTTTCATCAGAGATAAGTGAATGATAATTCAGCTTAAAGGTTTGGGTGTTTGTATGCGTACTCTGTACTCAACTAGATCAGGACTGTCCAAACTTAGGTTGTTTTAGGGCCGCATACACAATAATAAGTACCATAGATAAAATAAACAACTTGGAAAGTTTTGCCGTGAGTTATATAAAATTTCTTAAGAAAGATTGAAACAGATGAGAAACAATACTGTTTTCATTTTGTTTAACGGCGATAGGACATCGTTAGCGAAGGTACCTAATGACTCTCATTGTTAATTGATTTCTTTGTTATAATCACTATATAACTATCAGTGCTGCTTGTAAGAAAGAGTAGGTACCTTAATATAGAAATCTTCCTTTTAATAGTTTTAATTGACAATTCTTGGTGGGAAGGCATTATATTTTTTTAATAAAACACAATTTGTGGTTATTGATTTACAAGAGGAACTTAACGTTTTAATTGTAGATTAGTTCATTTCGTTTATGTGTAATTTGTTTGATTTTATGGAATTCTTGTCATAGTTCATGAACCTATTGTTTGATATACTTTGTAGTTCTTAGCTGTCAAATTCATATAAATAGCCTTGTTAAAATCAGTTGATAATGCTAACGATGAGTGGAACAGTTCTTGATCAATATACAAGTGTAGTATAAAACAAATCGTGTTTTATTTTTAAAATATAGAGATCCTCGTAAAAAGATCCGTAGTTTTTGACCAACACTGTACTAGATAATCGTTAGGTACCTTATTTAATCAGCCATAGCGCTGTAGAGTTAATTCCTGTAAACCCTGTCATACGCAGCACTGATGTTTGTAAATATGTTTAAATGGACACTGGAATGGTAACATGGTATGATTTGTTTTATTTCGCGCAAGTCGTGGTATAGTGTCAAAGGAATTTCCTCTATTTTGGCTGAGGCGTCTCAGCTGTTCTACACACGGAAGTAAGTAGCCTCGAGGAAACACTCTGACATGATGTACGCCATCTAGGGGTGGACTCGGGAAATAATACTCACAATATTGTGTACAACAACATAAAACAAAAACACATTAATGTAATTTTACTCATAGTATCATACGACAATTTTTTTCAAGCAAAGTACAAGAAAGGCGTTCCAATTAAAACAGTACAACTATGTGAATGATTCTCTTTTATAATATCAATATTGCTTAAAGACTGTCCACTTGCTATATGAAATATAGTATATTTATTCCTTTCGAGGTATATATATCAACAAAATTTGAGTAACGAATATCGGTAGAGCAATAGTTGCTTAGGAATCGTTTATTTAATTGGTATAATTACAGAGAAATTATTTAAGGATAGATCTACCGCCAACCTACCGCGGTTGACGACCAGTGAAGTATTATCAGTGAGGTAGTCCGGTTTTTCTGAAGGTATATCGCGTTCTGCCGTGTGTCTGCTTTCTCTCAGTGTTGGCAGCTCGTCTGTGTTGTCATTCGTATTTATTCGTTCTCTTCAGTTGTTACTCAGCCAAAGTCTTCAACATTCGAAGGATATGGTTCAGAATAGACTAGTACAGCGATGGCAAATACGTGACATGTGAAGAAGTTTCGACAGGACGACAACTTTTTTTTAAAAATATGTAAACGTTTATAGCTGTTGTATATATGTACGGTGATAACACTGGACAGTTGATCTTCTGGTAATCCAACAGTGAGCCAAACTCAATCTCAGGGGAAATCTCAAGCGATCAATGGCGTGTGTTTATCTTAGTATTTTTTACATAATTACTGCATCATGTACATCCAAAGACTAGAAATAGGCTGACAAAGAAAGATTCAGTAGCATATTAGCCAACTGCCCCTCACCATTTAATCCGTAATTGTTGCCTCACCATAGAAAGTTCTGTGTTTTTCAATTAATTGCTAGTTGACGACTTTAATATAATTATTGTGTACTCATCATATTCCTTCAAATGTTACATTATTTGACACACCCTGGTTTTTCTTAAGTATAAGTGTCATTAGTGTCCTGAACTGAAATCGGCCTGCGGCAAACAGCAATATTTCGCAGAAGACGCTGTTTCTTGTTGTCAGGCTTTAAAAAAAGAGCCCCCGGCTTCGGCCGCTGGACGAGTCCATTTTTACGGAAAAGGGTAGCTCCAACTTTGCACGGAGTTTTTTTGAATTTTGGTAGACAGTCGATTACGATCCGCCGAGAGGGACGAGCTGCGGTCTCGTGGCAGCGGAGGTGACATGTGAACTGTTTGTTTTTGTGTTTTGATTTGCGTTGGATTTAATTTAAATTCGTTGTGTTATTTGTATTATAACTTAAAGTAAATTCAGTTGCTAAGTAAATGTAAATGTAGAATCAATTTTATTTGTTAAGATTTATATATTCGTGTAATATTAAACCACTGCATCTTGAATGGAAAATAAATAAGTTTTTAACCGGATCTGAAATGGTGTTTGTCTGAGATCAGCCCTTCCAGGACTCCGGATAACCAGCCGCTCGCCTCTCTTCGATCCGGGGTCTTCTCATATTATTATTTCTTATTGTTACTTATATTATAGATATTTATTGTGGACTTAACGTATCATTGAGGAGACATGATCTCCGGTATGATAGAAACAAGTTCATCGCATTAAAAAAAAAAAAAAAAAGCATATTAGCCAATGTCGTAAATAAAATGAAGCAAAAATTAGTGTGTTATTAAATGTTTTTATATTCCCTTATGTTTTACGGTTTTTTTATATAATCAATAAAAAATATAGTTACCAATGCATACGTATTAATATATTTTTTCTTTTTTTTTTAATATTCAATAAAAATGATGAAGATTATATAATGAGTAGAAATCCCAATCGTTACGAATTAAAAAACAATAATACTTTCTTTTGGCACGTCGATCAAATCCTTTGTACCATCCCTGGACTAATAATAAGTCCATGCTTTTGGATATATATACATACATCGAAGTATGAGAGTGTCTTTTCAGATATCCAAACCCTTGTTTGCATAACTGTCTGAAACAAAAGCTAAAGATTTCTTACCACTCGGTTACCGAATGTAGATTCAAAATTCCTTTATTATTTTGGAGTACCTAATACTTGAAATTCAATAAAATCCGTGGCTGTAATGCTTTAAACGCTTTTTACCCTAGTTATAAATTTAACATGAATACATTAATTTGGTCACAGCCAGTCGTCGTTTAATATTTGTTCTGATTATTTTGATAATGCTCAAGCTCAAATAAGCTTAAGCCTCTTATACTAGAAATACCAAGCCTACTTCTAAGTACTGCTTTTCAGTGTTAAATTTTCAATAATCCTATTATTCTTTTACGAATTGAATTAAAATTAGTTGATAAAATAAATCCACTTATATGAAACAGCTACTTTGCATCATAAACTGAACAGTGATTGAATATTAAAATATTCAAAAAAGCTTCTTTTTTAGTAACCGAAACTACACTTGAAGTGTATTTTAATGCAACACTTTGCTGTCAAAGTAATTACTCATAAATTGACTGATATAATCTGGAAGATGATCTGGCAGCATGAACTTGCTCAGTATAATAATACTATAATACATGAAAGAGTTTAATGGCTGCTTGCTGGAATTCGACAAGTTACGTCGTTTTATGATTATGACAATCATAAATAAATGAAGTGTAAATCTGATTTATTACCATTCTTTTTCTGGGGTCGGCAACGTGACGCCCGCGCGCCTATTGAGGTCTCCGTTTAAGTCGTGCTTATTCACTTATTTTAATGTGTCGGTAGTAATTTTATAATGTTCCATAACCGTTTCATTGCATTTTAACATTTCAATTGATTTTCGCTACACCGTTTTTTAGGTATATACAATATTATATTTTAAATCAAATATTTTATAAAAATTGCCAGCTTTATACATAAACACAATAAGCCTTTTGCTAACATTCCAAATTTCAGAAAAAATATTTGTTTCTTCAAAAGATATTGAAACGTTAAATCACACAATTCCTGTACAATTTATCAAATGTGACTTAGCCTAGTTCTCCATTCAGCTGAAAACATTGAAATCCGTAAATGCATTATTTTATCTTCTTAAACCATATCCACTCGCTATGTGAGGTATATAGCCATAACGCGGAACCTAGTTTACCTTGGATATAATCTTCAGCCGCAGCCCATGGTGTAAGAAGAACACTTTTGAAAACGTTGTAGATTGTAATTCAATAAGCACAGAATGACTTAAACAAATGCAAAAATGGAGACTTTCATTTCTTATTCAGCTCATCCATACTTACACCTAAAATACTATAACAAGGCACTATGACAATATTGTCAACAATGTTTTAATATGTTTTTAAAAGGTAATTAAACTCTAATAAATGACTGCTATTTTAAATAGAATTCTTTTTAAAATGTGTTTTAAGCTTTCGTGGAACATGGTAGTAAAAATGTGTCAAGAAGACGGAGTTGCAAGTAGGTACACATTTCCCGATGTGTATGGTAAATTTGAAAGGAAAGATACAACAAAAATCTTATGAAATTATAGATTAACAAGAAAAACCATTGAAAGACGATATAACTATATACAACTGACACACCCTGGTTTTTTTGAAAAGTTTAAGTTTCATTAGTGTTCATAACTGAAATCGCCCAGCGGTAACGACAATAATTTAGAGAATCGACTGACTCTTGTTGCCAAGGACGCTCGTTCAATAGCCGGCGGGCACGTCCACTGGACGAGTCCATTTTTGACGGAAAGGGGTAGCTCAGACGATGCAGGGAGTTTTTATAATTGTATGTTTGCAGAGTCGATAACGATCTTTCGAGTGGAGGTGAGCTGTCGACCTCGTGGTCGGCACCGTTGACATAATGGATTGTTTGTGTTTGTTTTGAAATTGGACATAATTTAAAATCGTTTGTCGTGTCATTTGTATTATAACTTAAAGTAAATTCAGTTCTTAAGTAAATGTAAATGTAGAATCAATTTTATGTGTTAGGAATAGTATTTTTGTGTATTGTAAACCACTGCATCTCTTCAATTAAAAATAAATAACTGTTGAACCGGATTTGAAATGGTGTTTGTTTGAGATCCCAGCCCTTCCAGGACGTTTGATAACCAGCCATTCGCCTCGCTTCGATCCAGGTCTTCTCACAACATATCTTGAGAAGCGAATCAAACTCGCTTTCAAATCTGGTAAATTTGTGTCAATTACTAGTCCTTTAACGATCAAAATTAAAGCGATCCAACAATCCCACATATAATTAATATTATGCACGTATTTTTAAAACTTAATTGATTTATTTTACTGCATATAATTAGTATGGACGCATTGAGTTTCATATCATCAGCAAAAATATTAGCCTAATTGTCTAATAAATCTAAATGTTACGATATGATTAGAATGGTGAATTGTTACGAAAAGTTTATGACCCCTGGGCTATGGTCTGTTATTTTGGGGTTAGGCTTTGATAGTAATTGATTGATAGGGTAAACAACCTTTCGGCACCTTGTTTTATTATTGTTACGTCATAAACTATACGTATCTATTGATATTTAATGCCCACAAGTGTTAATCCAATGTTACAGTGACACCTGTTGTTGAGAATAATTCTGAGAAATTACAATACTCATTATAAATATGATTATTTATTATTTATTATTTATGATTATTATTTATTCTGTATGAGTTCATTTACATTTGGAGAACGAAATATATAAGACGTTAATTTATTACTAGTAACCGTACCCGTCATAGATGACGGTATTAAAATTGAAATACTGTATGTCTAAAGTAGCTAGTACGTCGTCATGCATTGCATAAAATTTTATTTTATATACACAGCAAACGCTTACGTCATGAGAAAGTTTCTTACCTACATGTGATATGAGATAATAATAAAACGTCTACAGAGCGGTCTGGGCTATTATATATAAGATGTATCTAGAAGTAAAATCATTTGACAAAATACAAAAAACGAAAACTTTTAGAGCCATTCGAAATAGTTCGGAAAGTCACTTATTTAAAGCCACGAGTTAAAAATAATAAAAAAGGAATGAACTTTTTTCTACCATTTTTGTACAATTTCTTCTGCTTCAAATCATTGTCTCATGAATGCTTGATAATTTTACTTTTGACTTACCCCTTCACTTGAAGGAGCTAGTTTTAATAACAATATATATTTTCACAGTCTCCATTATCGACGCTTCCAAGGACATTGCATATAAGAAGCGTAGTGTTTAACTGACGTAATTATTATTTCAAGAAAATTTCAATCGATCGGCAAAGTCTTTATTTAGATCAATGAACCATAGATAAAATGATTGAGTTTGAATCAAATCGAATAAAATTTACCTAAAAAAATCAATGTAAAGGTTTAAGTTAAGTGGTTATTTTCCGCATAAAATTGGTTGGTTATGTGTTCGCTTTTAATTAATTACAATACGAAGTGAATGCAAGTCGAAGAAGTAGACGATTCTTTAAACATTTAATAGCCCTGCAGGCTATCAAAGGGTATATGTACTGAAATATGGCCAGTTTGCGTTGTAAAATGAATAAGGTGTCAGACGAAATATCTCTAGGGATGTAGTGAAAACATATTTATTTCAAATCAGAGCTGCCAGAAAAAATACTATTTTTTTTCGCGTCAAGACAAACGATCTTTACAAATCTTCCACGCTTATGTGCGCGCATATACACATACATATAGACACATAAACATTCGAGAACAACGCTGTTCCGCATACATTTTGGTGGAAAAACTTTGAAACAACGTATAAATAAAAGTAATACCTATCCCTATAGGAAAAACTTTTCTTGAAATCTCCGAGCTTTTAGCAGGAAAATAAACTAATTTTTGTTAAATCTACTTTTCGTATAATATCATAATTCTATCAATCATAGTTAAGTTTTTCTTCTCTAAATAAGTTTATGATTGTAATAATATGATTATTTTTAGGATAAAAAATGATTATTTTCCTAATACTTTGTAAAAAAATTATTTAATTTAGTTTGAGAGAGTTTTTTAAACTATTGACACACCCTGGTTTTTTTTCTTAAGTTTAAGTTTTATTAGGGTCCATAACTGAAAACGCAAAGCGTTAATGACAATGATTCCTAGAAGTCGACCAACTCTTGTCGTGAGGGGCTCGGTCAATAGCCGGCGGGCACGTTTGCTGGATGAGTCTATTTTTGACGGAAAGGGGTGGCTCCGAAGGTGCGTAGGTCTTTTGATTTTTATGTGTTAAGAGTCGTTTTGCCAGTCTTTAAGCGAGGAGAGCTGCCGGCCAGCGTGGCCAGCACCGTTGACGTTGTAGATTATTTGTGTTTGTTTTGAAATTGGACTTAATTAAAAATCGTTTGTCGTGTCACTTGCATTATAACTTAAAGTAAATTCAGTTGTTCAGTAAATGTAAATGTAGATTCAATTTATGTGTTAGGAATTGTATTTGTGTATTGTAAACCACTGCATCTTCGATTAAAAATAAATAAGAGTTGAACCGGATTTGAAATGGTGTTTGTTTGAGATCCCAGCTCTTCCAGGACGTCTAACCGACCATTCCCATCTCTTCGATTCGGGTCTTCTCACTTTATTTTGAGATTATTGAAAGCGAAGCATTTCTCATATGGATAGCGGAAATGTTTTATTAAACTTCGGATGGTTACCAACATATTGCATGATATCTTACAAAAATAATCACTAAATAGATTTCAACAGTTTTGAGTAAAAAACTTTGATTTAAATATTCTTTATCAACCATGTTCACTACGAATATGAAGCATTATAGAAGTTGTTTTGCGAGAACTAGTTGTTATACAGTCGGTCGACCTCTCTCGGAAAAGGCAAGAATCGAAGGATGATGTTAATAATTGATAAGAAGTTATCTAATTGCTCACATTTCTTTGAACTCAAATCCATAAATCAATTTATGAAATTTTCGACCACGCAGCCGAATAGGAAGAACGTCCAAGAGCGTTGACCACTCGAAAACAGGCCTGAAAAACTTGTTTTTTGTAACATGAAAAAAAAACCTTTTTCTGTAAAAGTGACAGTTTGCGAAGTTACAAGCTTTGTTCCTTATAAAATCGAAATTATGGAGTTTGTTTACAAACGACGGAGCTAACGAAACTTTTCGATATAAAGATATAAATGTCTAAATCAATTTCTTTCGTTGACCAATTGTTAGTTGACCAGCTGACCCTGAATAGTGTGACAATAAATGTATCGATTTGCACTTCAGCAAACACGGCAACGCAGTAGCAATTTTCACACGAAGCCTTGCCAAAAACTTAAAATTCAATCCGTGTAGCACCCACTTCCCCTTTTCGTAAGAATCTATTAAAAAAGAGGATATTTGTTTAAGCCGATATTGTTGTAAGCATATTTGGCAAACAGCTCGCGGAGCTGCGATATCGCGTCTGCCGGATTTGAATATCGTCACCACGCCTAATCCGGCTTAAGCCACTTCATTTCGAATTTATCGATTGAAAGGCGAAAATTCGCGTAACGTTATAAAATTGCTCCTGCATTGGGTTTTTGTAATTTTAAAAATAAATATATCTCTTCTAGGTTGCGCATTTTTATCCGAAGACACTTTAGCTGCCAGCTCAGTGATGCTAAACCAGCAAATTGGACACGTGCCAGGAATATTTTTGTAGAAACTTTTTTTGAACATTTTTGTTTTTAAATTAAGATTTTTTTCCTTGTTGATTTTTGGCGTTGGATTATTAAACTTGTTATTGGTTGGTTTGACATATATTTTTAAGAACTTCATATTTATAATATTTACCTCACAGGCTATTTATATTTAGATGTCACAACCGTCAGAATATAGATTTTACGGCAAAATACATTGTTTTTCAAAACCTTATATCAAAACTCCATATGTATAATGACGTAAGATCCACTTACATGATTAAACGTTTTTTTTTGCATTTTCGTTGTATAGGCACTCAGTTCTATAGGTAGGCGTTATAAACATTGGGTAAAATACCTACTTTTTTTGTAAAGTATAGACACTTAACTAGCGACTTGGACGAATGTCTTTACCTAAAATTCGAAGTCCAATGTATCTGTAATATTTCAAAAACTGTAAACTTTTCTAAAAAACTTTATATAAAATAAGAAACTACTTTGCAATTGCGCTTTGAATCTTTGAGACGCTCTCCTGCAAAATTTCATATTTGCAGATACGGGTTTATACGTAGGGAGTGATGATATTTTTTCTTTAATATGAGACCGTTTTACTTGCTTCAAAAGCATTATATTAAAATATATTAAATAAAATTTCATTACATTTAAGAAATGTACTAAACTCCTATTTAAACTAATTGTCACCTTAATTAAAAGAACCGATCAAATACATGTTTATAGATTAAAATATGTAGCGCATTTTTTTTACTCTTCTGATTGATGCAATAGTAAACGTTTATCCAGTTGATGTATGATGCAAAGTTCTTTTCAAATAATATTATGGAGGTTTGGGAAAATTGTGAAATTTCATTTGATTAATTACTCTTGTGCTTAAACTAGTATTATAAATACCAGGTGGCAGTAACGCTTGTCTAACAGAGAGAGAGGAAGTGTGTGTATGTGTTTGTCTGTATCTACGTCTGTTTCGTTGTGTGCGTGTACGTGCTACGTTACAAATTGACAGATAAATCAACACACATATCGATAGTCTTTCGGCCGATTGTTGTAGCCGTTAAAAAAATACGAAAATGAGTTAATGATTCGATCTCGTTTTAAAGACAACACAGCAGATCTCGGCCAAATGATGTAAATTAGAAAAAAAATAAATCGACCACTTGTTGAAAGGAAAACATTACTAACGTTGGTTTTAGGTTTAAAAATTCTGTCCCCTCACTTGATGTAAGCCACTATAATATTGACACTCCCTACGTATAATTCCATATCTGCAAACATGATTATTTACAGGAGTACATTTCAAAGATTCATAACGCAACTTACCATATAATGTTTTCCATAAAAACAATTTTTAATCTCTCGAGAACAATTTCAGTTTTGAGAGTTACATCTATTGGCCAAGACACTTATGTGTGATAGAGATTTAAAAAAAGACAAATGTAATATTATAATCAGTATAGAAACATTTTCTTTGTTTCAATTTTATTATTTGATAGAGCGATTACTATATATAGCTTTTCGATAATCATATGTAACTATTGAGAAAACATATATTCAATTTGTTTTTACTGACATAATGACAGATAAGTTTTTAACAGAATATTTCCGAGAAGACTGTTTACTCGGGTCTCGTATAATTATATCTGAGTGCCGTGACAAACATCAATCTGTACAGAAAAACAACGGCATAAAATTTTTAATAAAGTTTTTTTTACAATATTGATTATTTTCACTCGCAGAAGAAAACCAAAATACGGTAGATATATTAATTCATCTTATTTTAATTAATTGAATCGTTATTACTAGAATATTAGTTAAGAATCACTGCTACGGTATATTTACAATAAACGTGTAAGTATGGTAAAGCTTAACCTCACAAACCGAAGCATTCTATCTCCCCTTGCGCATAGAGCCTTTATTGTTGACATTAGGGGATGGAGATTAAATGAGTACGTATTCCTGATGGTGGTCGAAAAATATTTTTTACATGATTTTTATACGTAAAATAACATAAGAATTTTATGTTTTCTTTTTTCTGTGAGTGAGTTATTCTACTGTAGCTTATATAAAATATTATATTATTCTCCTCATTTGATGGCGTCCTCAAACGAAAGTTGGCAACCAAATTGCACGTCATTTTTATGTACATGGACAAGTTGGTTTACCACTACCACTCAATGTTTATTCGCCGGTGCGTCATGTAGCCGATTAGTAAAACAAACGAATATTAACTGTACGGGACTGATTTTTAAATCATGCATTACTGATTGTAATACAGATATCGTTGATCGTTGATTGGTTGGTATTTACTTGATAGGACTCCATTATAATAGGATAACAAACATTCATTTGCTGTCTTATTATCTAAGTTAAGAAGCACTGGTTTAAGATAATAATAAGTATCTGTCGAGTAGGAATCCATGTCACTGAATTTGAACCACTTTACTCACCCTCAAGCACCATGTCAATGTGAGGAATAAATAAACGCCTGGCCGCAATAAGCGTCACACGACCTATCCAACAGTGCGTTGTCACCGAAATGAGATTTTCGCACTGAAATAAACAAACGCAAATAAATGAAACAAATGCTTAACAAACAGTTACTCTCATCGTGTTGACCTAATAAACACAGGGCCCTAAATATTGCGCCCTGAAATAATATGGCACGAAAATGGACATGTAAATATAACACTAAAGGTGTACCCCGGTCGCAAAACTTTATATAATTGTTTGTGAATAGAAGTCAAGTCACACAGCGATATGAAATAATAAAAAATATTTTTTGTTAAAGTCAATGATTGTACAGTACTCCAAATACATATTTTTAATTTAAGTAAATTCAATAAGATTTAGGTTTTTATGACGAAATCAATTCGAAGAGAAAAAACATCAAAAACACTAATGTCATATTGTCGGAACTTAGCACAGATCCATCAGATGACTGGATTGAAACTCTTGCTCGATATAAAATGGACTTATGCGAGTGAAGGGTTGTCCGTTAAAACCAAAGGCCGTTTATGTACATAACAAAGTTTGATTTTTTATGACGTACTGTTTACAAATAAACACTTGACACTTGCGACTTTGAGTATTGTTTTACTTTTATTTTGCTTAACTATTTACACGGTTCGTGTCATGACTAGATCTGTCCTTAGCCGTGTCGCTTGTGCGGACTCTTGACGGTGAACGTGAGGCCGGGCCTAACTTCTGCAAGGGAGAGTTTGTCTGTTGAAAGTTCGAAAAATTCAAATGTAACCTGTATCATCTCTAATCAATCATCTGTAACCTGAATACCAAGCGACTAAACTGCAAATAAAAAAATACTTACCGCTGAGACTTGGGGCTTTACTGTGGACCGATCCGAAGAGTTTATCGCGACCTGACGCCGATTACTACTGTGAAGAGAGCCATGTGTTGCTCATCATTCGCATTCTTCAGGAGAACGTCCTAAATGACAGTTAATAGTGTTTATATCAGCAGAACTTTTTTTTTTTTAAATAAAACACAATTCATTTGTACTACTTCCACATATTTATAATGATCAGGACCGGTTTCGCTCATCACGAGCATTATCAACTGATAAAAATACAAACATAACAGGCTTATTTATATAAAATTGAGTGTAAAAATGAAGGTATATAAAACTGATGGTTCATGAACTAAGACAAGAAAATACTGAATAGAAAACAAATTATACATAAATCAAATAAAAGAGTCTATAATTAAAATGTTATGAACCTCTTGCAAATCAATAAATACTAATCTGAAATCACAAATATAGCTACATTAAAAGTCCATTTAACTGAGCAAAAATTTTTAATGACATTACTGATGCAATAAGCAATAATGAATCAGGAAAATTATAAGAAAAAATTAGTGAACCATTTAAAAACAATCAAATATTAAGTATGTAATTAATATTAACAATAAACAGCCGTATTAAGTGGATAAAGCATTCATTATTGCTTATTGCATTAGAAATGGCATTAAAAATTGTTGCTCAGTTAAATGGACTTTTAATGTAACTATATTTATGATTTCAGATTATTATTTATTGATTTGCAAGAGGTCCATAACATTTCAATTGTAGACTCTTTTATTTGATTTATGTATAATTTGTTTGCTATTCAGTATGTCCTTGTCTTAGTTCATGAACCATCAGTTTTATATACCTTCATTTTTACACTCAATTTTATATAAATAAGCCTGTTATGTTTGTATTTTTATCAGTTGATAATGCTCGTGATGAGCGGAACCGGTCCTGATCATTATAAATATGTGGAAGTAGTACAAATGAATTGTGTTTTATTTTTTAAAATATAATGTCATTCCACCAAGAATTGACAGTTTTCAAGAGAGTAGGGATATGAAGATAGGGCTAGGACATAAATAATGGCTAGCTGACTGATTTTACTACACCGCGTTGTTAGGATTGGATAGCTAGGAGAGAGTTTTAGAAATAAAATGCATCCATGCCTTAGAACAAGAATCTATAAGTGGATAGAAAAATCAGTTTATTTAACTGTCTGTACTGGCATCCGAAACCGTGGACACCGCAACCTAATCCGACGCCGTTGACCACTCGACCAAGGATCAGACACATTTTTCTTATACCGTTTTTTAGTTGTAGTTTAATATTTTTGCTACATAGTAAAAAAAAAGAATTATTTTATTTATGAAACATCTTTTTCTTAGTAATTTTGGTTAAATTTAATTGCTTTGATTCTATTTTTTTGTGCTCATAATGATGTACGCCGTAAATTAATAAATTATTTTTTTTTATGGTTGACATCCTAATTTTATCATATTTCTTGTCTTAGTAAAACCGATACGTATGCTTTAAAAATAGTTGAGTTTAACGACAAATATCAAATCGATCGTTCAGTTCATTACGCACGACATCTCCAACTAACTCATATTGAGATAATGGGAAAATCTATATTTAAATAATCACGATAAATGAAATATTGTTGATTTGTAACCGAGTTTTTTAATAGGCACTTTTTGAGTATAGTCAGAAGAAGGATATTTAGAAATATCATTTTACTGACCCCGAAATGTCAACATTTTGTTTAATTCTTGAGAAGGTTTTCTGTTTTTGAATTTTTGAGATTTTTTTACATAAAACTACATATTTAACTCAAATTTCATTTTTTTAAAGTTGTCTGACTAATGAACTGGACAATCTCAGCAAAATCATGTGAGAAAGCTTAATTTACGGAGTATGATAAAATGTATCTATCGTCGATGAGTTAATTATAATTATTTTTTTATAGACTTTACTACAGCTTAACGAGTTAAATATTTTTCTCCTTCTCATAAGTTGGCAATACTTTTCGTGGCAGCCGTAACGCAAACACATCAATTTGATATATTTCCATCTACTTAAGAAATGCAGTAGCCAAACAATTTTCTGTCAAGATAATTATTTACGTTTTAGTAGTTTTCTATTAGAGTAAATACTAAGAAAGAAAAATGAAACTCTCTTGCAATCTCATTCAAACTTCGAGTTGATAGTTTTAAGATAGTTTATACTACGGAAACAGCACTTTGTTAAGATTAACTTTGTATGAGAGACTGGTTTAACAAGTTATCACACGCGCGGATTTTACGTCAGAATTACCCAGTCATAAAAACTTTGTAGAAAAGTCTCTTATTATTCGCAATTGCTACAAAATCAACTTACTGTGCAAATTTTTCGTATTCAGTTTCCGCCGTAAATTTATCATTAATACTGAATAATTACTTTCTTAACATTTAAAGATTGTATTATATTATCTTTTAATTTACATTTCTTCCTATCCAATAAATTTAAAGGATTTTAGTTAGATGTAATTAAATCGTTTCTATGTGATCTAATAACAATAAATATTGGGGAAGACTGGTCTTCATTTTGTCACTTTACGATGTTAAAAATATAAAAGCTTCGGCAGTATAAATGACCAGTATGTAAGTAAATGTCGGTTAATATCATCACTGGTTATTAGAACCATTCAAATAATCGAATGAAATGTGTAAAAATTGATTATAAACAATGAAATTCATTTTCTTTGGATATTAGCATCGTGTTACCGATTATTACAATCAATATTTAATTATTTACATAGAAAACGCGCATACGCATACGTGCACGTTAATTTGAGTCGTTCACTCTCGGCAATCTTTGTAATGTTTCTGAAGTGAGTGCGCGTTTTTGTTTGATTTTATTTCGCCGTTTAGATTTTTAATGACATATTGCGTTTTGTTGAAAACTACGATATATTACATTTAAAAGGTTTATCTCAAAAAGAAGCCTGTGTCAAATTGGGCATTCCGCAATCAACATTATCGAAACTTTTAAACATTTTTGTGAAAAATTTCCGTTATCTGAATCAATGAACTGTATATATTATACAATGGGTATCAAAATTTAAAAAAAAACATGTTTTTAACTAAATAATAATCGAAATTACTGGTACTTTACGTTCATTTACTTAATTTTAATAGACGGTTAAAAAAATCTTTTGAAACACTTATTGTATTTAGCAAAGCTTCGCTACTGATAAATGCTGTTGGGCTTTCGTTGACAAGGTTGCGAGTAATGAGGGAGGGTTCTAGATTATAAGTTTAGAATACCGGAACGGAAACATTAGTTAATAATGGATGTATGAATTTGTACTCAAAGCTATGAAAGGCACGGATTATTTTCTGAAACTAATCTTATATTTTCGTATGTGTGCCTTACTTTAATAAATGCGATGTTTCATGGATTTTATCTACCGCGAAAATCACGGGATAGGTTTATAAGTGTTTTTAGTTACGAACAACAACAGGGAATTGAGATTAACGTCACTTGTCAACATACACTCTACGAATTTGTCACGCGTATGACATGCATGAATTAATTCAGTTGATTTTTAAGTAAAATCGTTGTCTTAGTGTATTTTTTGTGTTGTGATAATTATAAAATCATCGCCTTGGTGGTGAAGTCACCTATTCCACATTTGGGAATAACTAAGAACTAAAACATGTTTTTTAAAGATATATACTATATCCCATAGTCTTTTGACTGACAATAAAATGAACAACGCTTATTAATTGAATGGAGATAAACAGTTCTAAGCTGAATAGATTTTTTCACAAATTTGTTTAGATCATTTAGAAAATGCTGAAAACAATATATGTATGTGGCAAATCATCAATATGGCGATACAGATTTACAAAACATGATATTTATTAAACACAAATATAAATAAATGCAATTTAAAAAGGAAAAGATTTTGCAAACACAAATTGTGACGACGATTAAAGTGGACAAACAAGAAGAGGACCCGCATTCTGTCGTCGCTCGCCGAACTGTAGACACGCATACACTGACTCACTAGAACTGCATAATTGGAACACGTCATCGTCATCCTATACCTACAGTGAAGTCGCGTTACTCATACAACAATTAAGATTATATACCTAAATATACTTCAATTAAAAATATCAATTATTTCTTTTGACCACTTTACAATTTAGTGCTTTAAAAATTTTTTATAGAAATAAAAAAGCCTGCATTTATTTGGTCAGTAGCTGTTTCAAAGTTTCGTCAGAAAATTTAATAAATGCCCAGTCAATCAATTGATTAGTATACATGTGGACAGTTTATAAAATAAACGCCGAGTAGTTTATATAAAATTGTCAGTTACTAAATTAAGCTGACCGTTTTTTAAATAAACCTAACATAATCTGACCATTTGGCAATTATTTACTGATCAAACATAATTATTAAATGACCATTTATTATTACTAACTAACCATTTATCAAATTAGTAAAGGACCATTTATGGATTTAGTTACCAAATAAAAAAGTTTTTGAAATTTCTGTGAAATAGATCAGTTCACCGCCAAGGAAACGATGTGTTGTATGATAAATACAAATATGTACGAAAAGAAAGTTTTGGTTGATTTTATTTATTTATTTGAAAGTTTTTACCACTTCACTAGGCTGTAATCGGTGAGAATTTTATTTCTTAATATTTTTATATCCCTAAAGTAAAAAAAGTTGCGTCACTTTCTTGGAAGTTGAAGTAAAAGCTAATTTACAAAACATGATAGACTATCGAAAAATATTAAGCTCTAATAAATTAATATTGAACGCATATGGATGAAAAATGATGAGATTGTCCACACTTACTTGTTTTGGAATGTGTTTACTCACCTTGTATAATTACAGATATTTTAACATTTTGGAATAGGTATGTCGCCAACTTTGCAGTCGACGGCGTTGAAAAATTATTGTTGCCTTTTTCAGAAGAGGTAGTGCGGCTTTTATGACGTTTACTCGCGTTCTGTCTATTGCCCGTCTCGGTGTATGGTGTTCGCGTTATGTATGTATCTTAGGTTTTGTTAAGTGTTGTCCTCCGTATTTATTCGTTTCCTCTCACTTGTTATTCATGTAGCAAAGTGATTAACGATTTCGAATTTTCATTTTATTCGATGGATACCGGTTTGAATCTCCGAATGTACACTTTAATACTAGGCGTAGGAAGTACTAGCTCACATTATTAAATTGCATATAGTCATTTCCACCCCACCTCCCATCCTTATATCTTTGCTATCTCCAAAAAACCATGTCCTCTTCTAACTTCTCTCTTTGGAGATCTTAAGGGTAGTAGAAGCGAATTCGATTTTTGTGTAAGTAATAATCCGTAAACAAGGGGCTTGCTTAATAAATAGTCATTCTCAAAACTATGTACATTTAAGGTATACGGAAAAAATTACAATTTTGAAGTATTTCAGTTCACCCCTGCGATAAGAGGTGTATGGGAAGAATGAAATCATCACACATCCATATCTTTGGATAGAAACAGATTTAAAAATCAATGTACGAAATTATTCTTTTAGGGGTTAGAACTCGTAATCCGGCAGTCGAGTGGTCGAAAGCACAATGTCATTTAGCACACGGCTACAGGACCAACGCGAATATATGTATACATAATGGTATACATAGGTCATTTTGCGTGATTGTTTCTACAGAGATGTTCAGCAGTATGGGACGCACGAGATTATTGATCGTATAGACATAGAGCGATACAGATCGTCGCCGATTTCTCAACCGTTGCACAAAAACAAATAAAACTAAATTGTCGACATTTCTCAGTCGGGTTATCAATTTTGACAACGCCATGTTATAGGATTAATAAAAAAGAAAACGGAAATTACTTCGGTCTTGGTGTGCTTTTTTCTGCAAGAATTCAGCTATAAAGTTATTAAATATATATCTTTTATTTCATACGATTTCGCTTGAATTTCTGTATTATCGATTCATCGAAACAAAACAAACTTTTGTGTTATACATTGCATTCAATATATTTAGGTATCAAAATTTATTCACATTTTTACTGATACTATAATACAAATATCAATATAAAGGAGTGTTGAAAAAACAAAGAAACTATCGTCGCTAAAACAACTCAAATCAGTCTTACAAGATTTGAAAAAATATTTTATAAAATATGCATTTTCAAGCATTCGCGCATTAAAATTTGAATTGTTGAGATTTTGTACATTTCCATGTATTTCGTCACTAATTACGTCACTAACATAATGTACAACATCTCAACAATTCAAATTTGATCTTGAAATTCCATAAACCAACCTAATTCGATATCTTAAATTATTTAAATATTCGTTCATTATTTAAATATTCAATACTATACGGAATATATCGTGGTTCTATTGTACTAACAGCAATTTCATACGCTTTTATTAGATAGTTTTTAAGCTTAATACTTTGTACTTGTATGGTGTATCATTCCCGTAACCTCTAATTTTATGCGTACTACTTTATTTAGTCATAATATACTTGAATAGCATATACAGATAGAACAATTTAAAAACAAACAAACCAAAAATCGAACAACATGAAAATACAAAATGTTGTTCCTCTACATGAAAATACAATCACGTACACGACCGACAATATTACATTACGATTAGTTTACGATTAGTAATTAAAAATCGATTAATTTAGTTTATTTATCGTCGTGAATGTAATTAGACACGTGAAAACGCAGCAAAATCAAATATCATGCTTAAAGTCAGGTCAGCGATGTATGATTTAGCATTCATACATACATATATTTAAAGTCACGTCAGCTTTAAATATGGAGAATATGGGCTCCCAATGAAGCAGTGCGTCAAAAATTGTGGACGGAATTAAAAATAAGTCAGTCCTGTAGCTGACTGTTCAACACACTTGGTTAAGGTATCCACGACTTCTAATTCCCGAATTTTGACATTTAAATATATTGATTTTTAATAGACTAATTTATCTAACAGTCTCTTATAACGTCCAAAATAAAAAAAGCGACGATGAACCTGGCTTGTACTTGTGCTGCGAATGCCCCGGGGTAGCCTGAATCCTGCCTGTCTCTTCTAACAACCGGATGGATTCCCTGGCCCTGGAAGGTTGTTGATAACCATCCAGTGGATGTATTCAGTGGTGCTACGGGACCCCGGGATGACTTGGGAGAAAGCATAAAAACTGACGGGGGATAGAGAAGCTTGAAGGAACTGTGTGATGACCATATGTTCCGAGTAGGAAGCGGATATGATTAAAATAAATGTATTTGTTTTTTTTAAATTCATGTATATTTATTATATTTCATAAAACTCTATATACGTCGGTATCGTTTCATTAATACTTAAGTGCTATCCATACACTCTCAGAAAAGAGAGGTTCAAAGACAGAATGGCCTGTTGTCGTAAAGCTTCTATTGATATGCTCTATAAGGAATTTATATGTCCCATATTAGGGGTGAACGTGTTTGAAGAAAATAATATAATGTAATGAGCTCAAACCATCTTTTTTTGATAGGTATGTTTGAAGTTTATATAATGAGAAGAAAGTTTTAAGGGATAACTAGGCTCGCACATTTAGTTAGCAACTGGGCATGTCTAAAATAAGAATAGTAAACTCTTATAAGTTACGCCGAAATTACGAGAAATTCTTGGTAAGAATTGAACTTTTTTTTAGTTAAATGATTCAAAGACAATCATTCTCGTAAGGGGTTTGTCTTTAGCGTTTTCTCCACACAAAAGTCTTCAACTGACAGAATCTTTGTATTTAGATAACAGATCTTAGCTAGCTTACATGCGGGAAAGGGAAATAAAGACTTCGTCTGTACCCACCCTAGCATGGACTTTAGCCAGGAAACCAGGACCTCACTTCGCGGACTCCACATACTAGTTTCAGAAAAGCAAAGGTAGGACAAAAATTCTATCTCCATCCTGTTTTCAGTCACATTGTTAATTTGCAACAATTCGATTGGTAGCGTGTACAGCGTGATTTTAGGTAAGCAGAAAAATAGTGAATATATAGCTGGAACTAAAATGTTCGGTAGTTTATTAATTTGTTTTTCGTATTTGACAAAATTTATGAAAAAGCACGCGCCCAGATAGTGTTGTTTTATGCTATCTTATTTATGCGTCTATCAGGGATGGCAAATAAGTGGTCCGAGAAGGGCACGTATGAAAAAATCATCTAACAAATTAAATCTAATTTTAGAATAAGAATATTTTTAAGGTCAACAATTATTACAGAACAAAGAATTAGAATGTTGTTTTAAAAAACAATATTAATACAGAAATGTGGCATGACAGATATCTTTTTTCTATCAAAAAGTAATTTTGTTATCAACAATTTTTTTTTACTTACTACTTTTTACTTAGTCTATAAAAGTCTTTTTTTTTTCATTGTAAATCACGTACATCCAAAAAAAAAATAACGATTTACAGAGGAAGATTCGGCAGTGGTCAATGTTGTTGGCTTTGGGAACGCATGCATAGCGTTCAAATCACGGTATAGTTTCATAAATTGGTTTATAAAATTCTTTCCCACCTATCCGATCCTAAAAACGGGGCGTAGCGAAAGCAATCAACTAAGCACTAATCCTGTTCTTTTCGAAAAAGAGAGGTTAAGCAACTGAGTAACAAGCACTTCTCGTAAAAAACTTCTGTTGACATACCTCCATCAGGAGTTCACTTACTCCACATTAGGAGCGGACATGGTTAAAAAAATATTGAAAAAATCTATCACAAATTGTAAATTTAAGGTATATTTGATATTATATTTATGTAATTATCTATTCACATTATCCTTAGAGGCTAGTATAGGAAAAAATGTTAAAATAATATTAACCATGGCATATATTTAAATCAAATGCTGTTTGCAATCTCTGGTCTATGCTAAACGTCCTTGGTTCAGGAAATATTTTTACAATATCATAAATTGGACGCACCTGTGGCGTGTCCAATAGCTGTATCGTTAACACTATTACACATTTATCAGAAATTGTTAATACCTTATACGAAGGCAACACTATTAATTAATCGTATAGCCATTTTTAGATAAAGAGGATGAATTATTTTTGCACTGACTAAAAGCTTTTTTTACATTGTCCTATCTTAATAAGAAATATAATAGTAACTAATGGAATATTAACGAAAACAAATGAAAATTTGCCCTTTTTACTGTATTTTAAATCATGTCTGTTTTTAATGTAGAACATATCGTCACTGTAGTGGAAAAAGTTGGTAAGTAACATATTGACAGTTCTGAGTAAACAGTCAATAAAAATTTTAGCTCGTAGAATAAAGTCTTTAGCCTCGGTATTTTATGTTACATAGATAATTATAATATCAAAATATAGATGAATATATGATAATCTAACACTAATAAAGTTAATGATCAATATACACGTACAATTTGCATTAATATATTTACAGATAAAATAAATTGCTTTGTTTTCCCAAATTGATATAATTATTGCACCTCCTGAGTTATTTCAGACAAAGAATTGATATTCAAAAATCTCATTGTGCACTTACCGTCAATTTTGTTACTTACCAAGTTCTGCTAGTATTGTATGGAAGTAAATACAAAATAAATTGTGTTTTTTATATTTTAAAAAATAATGCCTTTCCGCCTACAATTGAAAGTTAACAATCTAAAAGTACAAATTTCTTTAAAATAATTGATTAATAAATTAATTGTATGTAAATAAATTCTTAAGACAGTTTTATCACTTGAAACTCATAATTATTAAGGAATGCCTGAACTTATAATATGACAATAAAACAGAAAGAACTAAAGTAAGCTCTTAAAGTAAATATGTTGCAGTCAGTATTCGAAAGTTTTTTTTTATTAATTGGTTTTCCCATACGCAGTCTTCAGCTGACTGAATTTTTAGATAAATTACATTACTCAGCTAGTATACAGAAAGGAAATGTATATTAGGACTAAGTGTGTTCTCACCTAACAAATTAATTGGTGGGCAATAACAATATTCCGCTTTGCAGCATACACTTAGTTTCAGAAACGAAATAAAATTGTTTTTATAATGTTAAATTCAATAATGTAGTGTTTTCTGATTAAATGAAAATAATAAAAACCCAAGATTCTTCCATGAAATAAAGCTTCTCTTTAATTCCCGTTTACTGTGATATTTTTCATATAAAATTGATGCATACTTTTGATCATTTTTTATTACAAAAAAATAATGTATTGTTTACAAAATAAGCATCATGGCTAATCGAAAAGAATGAAAAATGTTTATTATTTGAGCATCCAACAAAAAATAAAAAAGGATGAAGTGGTAATTACCAAAATGCTATGAGAACCGAAAAATGTACCTCATATTTTTATGATTTATATGTTCCCTGCATACAAAACGGCGAAGAGATTCTTGCCTGTTGTATAAATTTCCCGGATTTCTCTTGTGGACTTCTCCGCCTAACGGGGCCATAAAAAGTATGTTTTCAAAAGTACCCAAACAAATATACCAAAGTTTTGACACATTTATTTACGAAAAAATGTACAATAAGTAAAAAATATATATACAAGGTGACTTGAAAACTTGCTACGTTCAAACTTATGATTTCTTATTGCATCTGGGACAGAAATAGTTTTTTAAAGAACACTAAACTTTTTTTCCAAAGCAGATTCAAGTATGTCGTATTTAATAATAAACATTATATTAATCTTCAACATCACGTGGTTCTTCATAAAGCAAACTCAAAAATCCATAGAATTACCTAAAACTGAAATTATCGAATGATATTATTTATGGCATTTAAAACGAAATAATTCAATTATCGCGTTTACATGAACAATCGGTAAACACGAAATAGGATTTAAAAACAATTGGATTTTTATAATTTTATAACAAATTATCATAATAAAAGAATAAATCGTCGTTGTTTTGGAAGAAGACACTAACTGATCACTACAAGTTTTGAGTAATTAGACTTTGAAGTTTGTCAAACGTTTGAAATCATATACCTCTTCCATTTTGTTTGTTTGTACAAACCTGTTTTGAAGTAAACGTATAATTTATAAAAATACGTTTGCTCTTTTATACGATAGAGTTTGAAATAAGGAATATTTTAGTATAACTAACTGGTATTTTTTCGATGTGGTGTATTCTTCCAGAACAGCGACGAAATATTTTATAAATATATTTACAGACTTGCGAGCTATGCATTTATTGTAACATTAAAAGAACTATGTTGCTAACAGTGAAAGAATTTTTAGCTGAACGATAAAGAAAAATGATAACTTAATATTTATATGTATATTAAATCCTGAAACAAGCTGAACCCTCACATGGCCGTCCTTGAAGCCGAAAGATTTGTCTTAGATATGTGAAATATGCTTGCTTTTAAAGTTCTTTAGCAATACATGTGCTGATACGGATGTCTTTTTGTGGGTATACATTTGAGATGTATAGAACTATTGAAATATACACACTTCAATAAAATCAATTAACTAATGCTAAGCATGGTGGAAATATTGTTCGTTTCAGGTGAGAGATAGCTCTCTAGGGATTTTGTTCTTCTTGGTATCGATAAAGGTTTCGAATAAACGAATGGACATTTTCTTGTTTTTTCAATATTCAATCGATTTATATCCAAATACGTCATGAGTATCGGCAATTTTTTCATTCCTTACTCCACCCACCTATGAGTTATCTACCAATCTTTATCCAGCACGATTTCTGGGAACCTTATTAGATTATTCGTTGTACATGAATTGAAAACTGTTTATTCTTAATAATTTAATTTGTGGGAAAATTAAGACATACACAAAACGTATTATTAGGCATTTTATTTATTTATTAAAAATAAAATAGTTTTTTTATTCTCGTTTAGAGGTATCATTTACTTTGCAAGTCAATAAAACTGTTGCTTTTAAAGAACATAATAGTCAATGTTTAATTCAAATTTTTACTCTCTCGGTGACTTACATTTCTTATTTTCAGCTTTATCTTATAAGTCGACACTTATTGCAATATATTACTTGTAGCCTAATGATAGATGTGTTTTTCAGTAAATTACTCGTCTTTTAGTATTGTCATTATCTTTAAATTATACTGAGATATCAAAAAGATTCATACATTAAGATTTATAAGTTTAAGAAAAAAAGTTAAGAATCGTTTTCTTAACCATGCGAAAATTTAATTGCTAGTTTTTACTTATTTTGAAACGTCAAAAATATAGACTTATTATATTCGCATAAAATAATAAAATAAAAAAAATATATTCTCAAACGAGAAAAATAAACTTTTATCGTATTTTCAGCATAATTATCGAAAAGGTAAATCTTAATACATTTCAGAAATAAATTTTGAGTATTTTGTTGCTATATATACGAAATTAGCAACATATTTTATTATCTATAGGTAAAGTATGTTTAATCAGGTAAAGCCATATACATTAAAATCGTGAGAGGTATTTCCAAGTATGTGTAACGTCACGCATGTGTTCTTTTATTTTCTCAGTTAGGCTTAGACCGTTTTGATTTTTAAATGATTGCTAGACTTGGTTCTATCTTTTGAGCCAAGGAACTATATTATGACTGGAATGATGCATAAGGAGCTTACCAATTTCTTATCTTTTAAATTTTTATAATTGTTTATTTCGGGTTGCTATGATAACAATCGACCACAATTCAAACTATAAGAGTTGCTATGATCAAATCACAGATTTCAGATAAAATATCTCAAGTATACTGGAAGCATATTCTCTATTATATATGAATCAACCTCCAGTCATATAACAGTGATCTCCAAATCAGTACCATAGTACAGTAGGGAACAACGACTTAAACATAGTTTGAGTGGTTATGACGTTTGATATTCAATAAATTCAGGGCATGTACACTGAAATACTTCTACGGGTATTAAAACATATTATGGTCTTGGTGGTAACCGCATACGAATGCCTTCAGTAACCTGACAGTGAACTCCAAGTCGAACTCCATAGATTAAAGTTCCCAGTTTGACTATGACAGTAAAAACATAAATATTAACAGCTGTACGAGGTGATGTCCATTAATCTCTTAGTTACCAATACCAGGCAGCTTGTATTTACTTAATATCAATGAGTTAATTTAACGAATTAGTTTCTTTTTTACGAACGCGTATTTTAGAAAGGTAAAAATCGAATTTTTTGGATTAAGAAATCAATACTTTTAAAAGCGCATTTATAGAAACCAATCCACTTTGTTATCACTTGGCTGAGGTTATTACTGTTTTTCAAATAAAATGTACTTAGTGTGAAGTAAAATTATTCTTATTATTTTAATCGTTTGTTAATATTATATTATAATATTGGAAACTTACTTAGGATGTTATTGTCAGCAATATGTTTACGATAACAAAACTGACTCTTGAAAATCACGCATTGCGGAAAACGCTGTGACAAAAAATGACAGATTATTTATTGTATTACATGCACATATAAATCTTCAGTTGAAATTTTCACCAAAGGCATTTTTCCGTCCTAAATTGGACAAAATTGTCTTTGGCTTCAGATTGCCGAGCGGATATTTCGGCACACGATGTAAACACGTAGCGGAAAAAAGCCTATTACATTATATTTTGTGCCTGTGTATCAAACAAACATTTGTTATGTTATTGGTGACGTAATAAGATTTGTGATTCTGTGTTTTTTCCCGTTGTATTGCGTAGCTCTACGGCGTAGCTCTACGGCGTAGCGGTACGGTGTAGCGGGATGATTTGTCGCGTTTTTTTGTGGACCATAACTACCCACGTGAGGGAATATTTTACTTCTGTACATGCCGTGGCAATAATCCTGTTTTTTTGTGACGAAAATAGATTTTTTTTTTTCTCGTCAATTAAACATGTAATGAATTTATGTTTTTATAGTTCGTAGCCTTTTTAATGGTATACAATAAATTACTTATAATTATTAAAATAGTAATAATATTGACCTTTCCCACATAAACTATGGTCAATTTTGTAACAACAAGGCATAGTTTAAAAAATCAGAATATTTCGCAGGTAATGTTTTCAGCAATAAAAAAAAACTATGAATTCAATCGAAGAATCATTTTTTCAAACTTACGTAATAATTTATTTGTAAAGATAATAAAATTGCTTTATATTCGCATCGTAACAAAAACAAAATACTTAACGTGTTATTTATTCAAAAAATCATTCGCAGCAAGACTTTAAATCTGACAATGACTGACAGCATGAAAATAGGGCGGGGAGAAAACCGATCGTTTGAATTTATTTATAACACCAATAGAATTTGACAACCATGAAATGCTGAACAAAACAAATCAAAAACAATCAATACACAAAAAAAGAATCACATTCAATATGTACGTATTTATAATTGCATGAAAACGAGCCATCCGTTAATTTTGCTATTCAAACTTGTCAATATTATAAACCTGTTCTGACCTTTGTTACTTAGTCACGGCTTCTAGTCCCAAAACTTAAGCATCGTCAAATTGAATTTTTAATCACTTCATTGATTCGCATCCAAAGGGATAGCTTCCTGTTTTTTTTTATATCACCCCGATAGCCTTCTATCCGATCGTCAAAATGTTGGAAAGACTGGCTGTATCTTTATTACCAAACGCCCTCCGAAGATAGAAATGAAGCGACTGACCTTTAACAAGAAGTTTTGTAATGCTGATTCTTGAGATGTTACACATAAACAATATCTTCTATTGAAACCAAGTAAATATATATATATATATTACCAAGCCCGCTCCCGATGTGAAGCATATGAACTCTTCCTAACGAAAGTATCTCAACAGAAATTTATCTAAGAAAACTAATTGTGACTCGGTTGCCCAACCTCTACTTTTTGAAGAGCAAGATAGGCTTAGGACAGATCTTGTGGTAAGTTAATCGTTCTCGCTACGTCACGTATTTAGGATGGGGCGGGTAGGAGGGAGTTTTATAATCTCATCTTATTTGGTTAATTTATCAAAATCATGAATTTTATTATTGTGTTATTTCGGAACCTAATAACTATTGAATTATTGAAAATGGTCGGTATATCTTATTTTCGACTATTTAAATGACATATTAAATTGAAGACATATTAAAATAAATCTTATCGTCAGATTAAATCATTATTAAAAATATATATATGTTTTGATTTATTCATGAGATGAGGCAATTTAAATTCATTTTAAAACTCAATTTATATTATAATTTGTATATTTGGATTGCATGGATGACAATATGTATTATTATAACATGCCTCTTTTTTTTAAAATTAGCATGAGGATACTTGTAAAAGAGACGAAACACTTGTCGCACCAGTGGAATTACAAATAAACTTCAACAAAGTTATTACCGAATCCATCAAAAGTATAAAACAATTTATACTTTTATACAAGTAAAACTAACTTTGCAATACATTTACCAACGAAGAAAAATGCAAGATTTCCCGTAAAAAATATTCAGTGTTTATTTTATTAAATCTTTTCGACGTGTTTCTAGAGAGGAAATTAAAAATTAAGTTGGCAGTACTGGTAAGTGGGTGGCTGGATAATTCATTACTGGCAATGCTTTATGTTAACACGTGTAACTTTTCTTGATGGTGGCAAGATAACATAAACGGAGTTGCTGTTTCGAGTGGTGCTCAGGTGAAACAAACAGATGTTTTCTCCTAATAATGTTTTTACTCACTAACTTAATTCAACAATCACAAGTCTACATACATTTTTAATAAAAAAACGACAATATAAAATTCTGAGTACAGTTTTTTATAATTTAAGTGTTTTATAATACATATTTTTTTACTATGTCCGCTCCCAATGTGGAGCATATAGACTTCTAATGTAGGTTTTTTTTGCACGAGTTTGTTACTTAGTTCTTCAACGCTATTTTTTCGAAGAGATTAGAGATAGAAGGAAAAGGCTAGGACAGAACTAGTGGATGGTTAATGACTGTGAGAGGAATCCATGAATCGATTGAAAAGGCCATTTATGTAACTGTCCGTGCCGGGATTTGAACTCGAGACATCTGTAACCGAAGCCAACGATGTTGACCACGATAAAAGATATAATAATGTTAACAACCTAGATATTTTAATTTATTGCCTTAACGATTCGTGATATAAAGACATGTGAAAATACTTTTAATAATAACAAGTGTTGGTGGGTACATTGTTGAGTACTCTGCAGTCAATAACAGTCGGTATGTTTGTTAACCAAACCTGAGTGTTCTGAACCAATTTCAGTTTTGGGCCGTTTATTTATTTCTGTTTTGAAAATCATTTCCGCTTTAAATTTACACATGGACTGCTTAATGAGCCGGTCCTGTAGCTGAGTAGTAAATGAGGTTGCTTAACTAAATGGTTGAGGTGGCCGCAATTGAAATACTTATCGCAATTAAAATACAATTTCTTTCTATCTATGGATTTGTGTTCAAAGTTTAAAGGCATGAATTTCTACGCTGTTCACGTTACCTCTGCTTAATTCCCCCTCAGATTCAACCCGGAGAAGATAAAGCTCTACTACCACGGTGGATTCTTAGTATAGCGTACACAGTAATATCACTTAAAGTGAGTGGTTGAAAAAGTCACATTTTTTTTTATTTCACTGATTTGAGCATGCTGTATCAGGTCCAGAATAAGAGGAGTAAATTAGTTTCAGAAGGCGGTCGTGAAACAGCTGCTGCATACACATATCAGTTGGAGCTGTGGCAAATAACTTGTACTTTAAATAATTAAAGTGCAATTTACTAACCCCGGAAGTATTCTTCTAAGATATTCACAGTAACTGAAAAAAAATCTCAATTTGAATTTTCACTTAACATGTCCTGTAATAATGAGTGGAGGAGAGCGAGTAGAACGTTAACCTACCGGAAGATATTGTATAGCAGTGTATCAATAACTGACGCTGATGATGATGATGAAACTTGAAATGAACATACCACACGACCCACGACTACGAAGGCTTTCAAACAAATAATAACTTACACCATGCAACAAAAAAAACAAATTTATTTCGGTTATAGAAGATATTACAAGGATTTCGCATTAAAATGTTTTCTCTATATTCCTCAAAGACTAGAAAGTTTTAAATACGAAAAACAAAACGATGTATTATTTGTAATGGTATATGAAATATTCACACGACTATAGATATGCTGTTACATATTTCATTTGACTCCGCAATAAAAAGAGAAACGATAAAAAAACGTTACCACTGTCCGCTGCCAATGTGTTCAACCTCTCTTTATCAAAAAGAGTAGAGATATTAGGATAGGGTTAGGGCAGGACTAGTGGCAGGATTGGATGGAGTTGTAGACGTCACAAACGTCCATGCCTACGATCCATAAGTCGAAACTGTATCTCTTATAAGTTAATAAATATACATAATTTCAATCCGTTTAAAGATAGTTTCAATGATAAGGTGAAGCTGAAATAATAATCAACATCCCATAATTCTGTTATAACAAAATACTTTAATATGTATATTTACATACTTTATATAATTTAAATTTTAACTCAGGTATCAGTGTGGCTCTCAGACGTATAATACCTTACCTCGTAAATAATATTTGTCGCATTTGTATCTTCTATATAAACGTTAGACACTGTTTACTGTCTCTCAGTTCGAGTCCATTCGTGTGCTCGAATGCCTGAAGATGCCGAAAGGCGAAACCCGGGTCATTAGTGACAAAATACATGGAAGTGTACAAAATCTCAATAATCCAAATTTGATATTTACATACCTTATTAAAATGAATAGCGTATCTTTGATATTACTAAAATGGAATAACTATGGCGTGTACAGAACGGAAATGGCGAAAAACAGAAATATGAAACAGTCCGTTTCATGAAAGCATTCCACGAAATCAGCTTAATTAGTGATGTGGGAATTTTAAGCTTCCGTTACCCGTTATTTTGTTGAATTTGCATATTATTTGATAGAAACGTGTATATTATGGCGAACAGTTTAATATTACACGTATCTACTATAAACACAACGTAAGTACATTTTTTTAGTTTGATAATGTATCGACAGCTTTTTCGACATGATGCTAAATTTTCACGTACTCCGCTGATGATTTATTACGCTTGTCAATGAATAATTTATGACATCGAAGTGTTAAAATTCAAATTCAAATTAATCACTCTTCATTTTATTACAATAATAAATTGTGTTTAACTCGTAATTGTTATATATAAACAATTCTTTCGGCAACTAATTATTTGGTCAGTATCTAATTCAATTAACGTTCAGTAAATATTAAAGAAAAGTCAGTAGACAAATAAAAATGGTAAGTAAATATTAAAGATACAATCAGTAATATTAAAAGAAGGTTAGGTTAGGTTAACTAAGTAAAAAAGATAAAATAATAAATCTGATTTAGGTTATATGGTGCGAATTTCATTAAACCATTTTGAGTGGTAAACAATTAAACAGTTTTAAGTGATAAACAATTAAACTGTTTTAAAATTGTACATTAAGAAATGTTTATTTTATTTATGATTTCAATAAACATGCACCAATTGGCAAGTAAATAAAGTTTTGGTTAGATTTAACTTAATAACTGACCACGTGTATACAGACCATTTATCGAATTAATTACTGACCCAATAAATACAGGCCTATTCTTTCTAGGCTAAATTGTAATACACACGGTCTTCTTTTTGTACGGAGGATATGTTACAAAGACTGTAGTATAAAAATTATGTAAGAAAAGATAAGCTGCCCATACAAAAATAGTAGAGAGGTTCCATAACTTAAAATTAACTCAAAATACGAAAATATTGAACATAAAAATAAATCGAATTTATTTATTATTTATTCATAAAAACATTTTTGTAAATTACATAGTTTTTGATTTAAATTAGATTTAGCATAGAGAAATGTGTTCATGCAGTGTTGCTACTTGACAATAAAGTTCCCGTTTACTGTTGTTTTTCGCTGGTGAAAAATAACTCTCATCGCTGGAAATATTTAATGAAGAGCCATCTTCAGGAGTAACTTGAATAATGTTATCATCTTGTGTTTGTTTAGTTTCACTGGTTTTGAATATGAATTCGGTTATCATTCGATGTGATTTTATTTTCGTTAGTTGCTTGTATAATTCTTGATAACGCGCCATAATCATTTTTAAGTCACGTTGAAATTGCACGACTCATTCGACATTTTTTAAAACGTGTCAAAGAAAAAACGTCAGTTTAAAAAAATGACCGCTCCTTTTTTTAAACGCTGTTATTTTGAAACCGTGCACAAAGAGGATCAGGTGTATATGATATAATGAAGTCACATAGTACCTGATAATATAAACATCGCGACGTGTTTTGTTAAAGATTATTGTTATATCATCGTTTGTTAGAGTAATAAAATAAATCACATAAATGAAAGTTTATTATCAAGTTTTGTTTTGCTAAGCGAGTAAACATGTTCAACTGATCAGGTTTTCATCTTCGATATGCGAAATGTATTCTATATGCGTGTTAAGATTTTAAGATCGAAAGCATTACTACGAAATACTCGAATGTAAAAAAAAACAAATAATTTTGTAAAACCATTTTGGAAATTATTTTTACACATTAGGTCACCACGATATTCACCTTATAAATATGTCAGTACATGGAATAATTGAAGTACTTGTAAATTCTTAAATCAACTCAGCCGTATTCAAACTAAAGTTTGTTTCTGTGTTCTAGTGGTTAGAGCTATATCTTAGCGATCAAATAGGTCTGGGCTCAAGTCCCGAAAATACCAAATTTAAATCTTTTCAATCTAATATTTACAATCTTGGGCATGGGTGTTTTGTTTTTGTGATGTGATTTTTCTTCAAGTTGATCTCATAGGATTACAAAGTTTAAAAATGTCTTTCGCTTTGGCTATTATTAGCTGCTACGGTCTTAGATGGACGAAGTCTTCGCGAACGGGAGGCGGCTCGAAAATATCAATCGTTCTTAGTCAATGGAAGTGTCTTACGTGAGAGATAACGAAGAGATGTGGCGCACCGCTTCGACGGCGTGATCAGTTTGTTGTGATATTTTCAAGCGAAGCTATCGCCGTGGTGTGTGTTTTGCGTAAGCTCACGCGGTTGTCGCTTGCACGTAGGACAGTGTTGCAGATTCGCCACTTTTCGTCATATCGTCGTTGTTTTGGAAGAAAGTACTAAGTCGAAAAAATTACGTATTGAGTTAGATAATCCAAAATGTTCCTTATTTCAAACTCTACCGTGTGACAGAACACAATTATTTTTAAAAAGTATACTTTTACTTAAAAATACTTTTGTACAAACAAAATGAAAAAGGCATGGCAATTTAAGCATTTGACAAATTTCAAAGTTCAATTACTCAAAACAAGTATTTTCCAGTTAGTTTCTTCTTCCAGAACAATGACGATATATCGATTCAAATCGCGCCGACATCACCTCGTACTGACGTCCAGTATGTTAGTTAGATTTAATCATTTAGCCATTATTATTATAAATAATGTCACCGTCACACAAATGGAAGATTTTATTGCAGTATTAATTTGAAATGCGTTGATTTAGTACGACTGACCTAGAAAAGAGAAATGTACTTCAATTTTGTGGCCAATCTCTATTAGAAGTTACCAAGAATAATCATAATAATATCTCTTTGGTGCACCGTTCATATGTCTGAGTTATCTTGTTTACTTCCGTACTTGTACAATCAATTTAAATTAGAATAAGATTGCTGATTGAAACAACAACTGTTATTGTTACCACTTCACGCAAATTAAACCGTCGTACGTGAGTGAATGAATAACTTAGTAGACACATGACTATACAGGGTTAACACTGTAAAACCGGATTGCGCTTGAAATCCAGACAATTTTAGTCCCAAACAGTATAAAATAAGACAACTTCTTATGTATATTGTAACAGAAAAAAGATGTCAAATATTTCAACACGATATTTTAGTCAAATTTGGATTACTGAGATTTTGTACACTTCCATGTATTTTGTCACTAACGACCCGGGTTTCGCCTTTCGGCATCTTCAGGCATTCGAGCACTGTAAGGCGAAACCCGGGTCGTTAGTGACAAAATACATGGAAGTGTACAAAATCTCAATAATCCAAATTTGATATTGAAATTCCATCAAGCACCCTCAGTCGATGTCTTAAAAAGATATTTTATTCGTTTTCTATGTAAATAATACACTGAAAAGTAAAGCAAGCAGTAATCTAACAATACAAGCGATTTTATTAATTACTTTGTGATATTTTCTTCACGGTTTAGGATCATAACTGTTATTAAAAGTTGTTCTCTTTATAATGAACATAAATCTCACCCATTATGAACTTTTAAATTTTTCAAGGTAATGTGGAAACTATTTTTTATTAGTTTTTTCATTACTTATCATTTAGCGATTCTGTATGAAAGATACATTTACATTTTACAAACTGTACTTTTGTGGAACTGTAGAAGAGAGGTGTTCGAATATAATGGCTAACTTAACTCAAAATAACATATTTTTGACTTATCATCCTGTCGATATGATGAAAATGCTCACTCGCTGAGTGAAATTAACGAATTTTTACATTGTATAAAATTATTTAATGTGTTGGCTATAAACACATTAACGAACTATCACAAGCTATTCATACAAAAATACCCTGCCCTTAAAACCGTTAAATTAAAATTAAATTAAATATTTTAATGGCGGAATTTGACTGATAAAACTTTAAAAAAAATTACTTATTCCTACTAATGTTAATATTAATAATACTTGTAACATTGGTAATTATTCATAATTTTAATATTTCGAGATATAGTGCTTTCGAGATTTAGATTACCTATTCATCATAGATTATATGCCGCACCCTTATTTTTGAATACCAACAATAAAAATATCATTTAATCTTTTTTTATATAGAATTGCATTGAAAAGCACTATAGATGTCTTTTATCTGTAATATTACAGCCAGAATCGTAAACTTCTACAGATAAAGTTTCTGATTGCCATCCCCGTTTTCCATTGGAATATTGTTTTCTGTGCTATCAAATTCCGTTTGTGATGCTGTATTTCTTAAACGAGTACTCCGCTATTGGGTCCGGAATTTTTCCCCATGCAGATATTTTTTATTTCACAGAGTGGTTGTCAATCCACAACCGGGGTACATATTCATAATGGTTTGTTAAATAAAACGTCAAAGAATTTTAGTTGGCCATAAACTACATCATTTCACAAGCAATTCGTTGCATCTTTTTGACAGCGATTGTAAGAAATATTTTTGATGGATTTGGCGGTAACTTTGTGGAAACTCATTTTTAATATAAAATTAAAGTTGACAAGTTTGTTATTGTACTGGCTATGGTACTAGATGTAATACGTGTTTCGTCTTTTTAAGAAGCGTCCCCAGACCAACAATACATTTATAAGATACGTAAACAATGACTCTAATACTCAACTGAAAAATCCGAATAAATAATACCGCCTCACCCTTAATTTTTAAGTTGACAATAAGAATCATTGTTTACCATAAAAATAAATAAACTTGCAATATGATGATCTGGAGATGCTTTCCAAAGAGGCGAACCATGTGTCATACTGAGTAACACAGCTAATGGAATAACAAAGTCATAAACATTTAGTGACATTCAGATAAAAAAACACATGTCGTATAATCGTTAAAATACAGTTTTTGGACTCAGTCATTCTGAGTGCCGGGATTGTGACACAAGCCCTGTTTCGTTATAAAACATTCAAATCAGTACGTGTTGGAAAACAACACCGTTTCGGATTGTCAAGTTTATTCATTGTGCTGAATGATTTCAAAGGGGCTTATGTAGAAACAATATATCGTGTTATATTGAGCTCCGATTTAGTGGATAAAATAATTTTCGTTTAATTTAATTAATAGCATTACATTAAATGGCGTCGGAGGCATTTGGCTCTCTCATTGTGCAAATGCTTTGAGCTAAAATTATGTAGAACAGACACTTAGTGCAGCGTTAGTAAACCAGCGCGCGAAATACCCAACAGAGCTAAAATATTTCAATTATTTCGAAAAATGGCAATGTTGGCAACGACATCAAAAAAAGAAGAATTGCATAGCCACGAAAAACCAATTTTTTCCAATCTTCAGAATTAATTTAAATAACAAATCAGTGGTAAGGTTGTACAACATATTTTTGGAAAACATATTGTTAGTATTAATGAGATTTTTTTACCGTGCCCGCTCCCAATGCAAAGCATATGGACTCCGAATGGAGTTATCTCAACAAAAGTTTTTCTACGTGAACTGTTTCTTACTCAGTTGTCCAATCTCTCTTTTTCGAAGAAAATATGGATATAAGGATAGAGCTAGGACAGGACTGACGGTTGGCTAACCACTCTCATCCCGTTTCTAGAATGGGGTAGGTCGAAAATTCTAGACATCACAAACATCCATGACTATGAACAGAAATTCATAAATCGATTGAAATAATTTAAGAAACTGCCCGAAACATCCATAACCAAAGCTAACGACGTTAACCACTGTACCACGAACCCAACGCTATTGAGATAGACCTGTCTCAATTATAAATATACTAATATTGTACACCAGGTGACAGTTACACTCTTAATTCTTTTTGACTGTAGAAACTTTATACACTATACACGAAACATAAGTGTTAAAATCTCATAATACGTATGTTTATTATCTCACAGTTTTACATACAGAGATAAATATAATTATGTATTTAACTAAATAGCCATGGGTTCTCATAATATTTCAATATCAACGATTATCATAATTCACTGTATTGAGTTTAAAATATAAATGCGTTAAGGATAGACAGTGTGATAGACAGACAAATCAAGAGAAATATATTTGAGATATATTGGGTTATGGACCCCTTATCAAGCTTGGAGTGTCTTTCAATTATTCTTGCGCCGCGGCAGCGTCGTTTTGTGATATTCAGAATTGTTGTATAAATATAAATGCTCTAATTTTCAACAATTCAATTAAAAACAATCAACTAATGAGACAGTCACAGCCTCTTTGTGGAACGGAATTATCTCTGTATTTAATTTATTGCGTTTCATCGACCATTTAAGCCGCGCAGCCGTGTAAACAGCATTGAAAAATGCAAGTCAGCTATTTCTCAAAAGGTTGATTTAAATTATTTTAAAAAATATTTTTTTTTAAAGAAAATACACATTTGAGTACGCATTCAAAAATTGTAAAGTATGATTAGGACAAGTGCCACTCAACAAAAGAGTTGTTTATTTTAATGAAAAAATACAAATGAATAAATTTTTCATCATTTGAAAATACCATCTAACCCCAGGCCTGGGTAAACTACGACCCGCGGGTCACAATGCATATTTTCGTGCGGTCCATCTGTTTCATTAAATTGTTAATTATTACAGAATCATTTATTTATTTTATGATAAAATTCCTTTTTCGTGAGAGAAAATAATGGTTATAATTTTCTATCAAAAGCAGTATTTTAGTTACGGCCCGCTGTTAATTTTGAATTCCTTATGTGACCCATCAGCCAAAAAAAAATCTGAAGCCTGACCTAGCTGAGTGAAGCCGTTTCTGGAGAAACTATACAATTGTAGAGCAGAATAGTTTATATTTTGTATTATAGTTTAAACCATTTGTTCGAAAGTAACTAAACTTTTATATTTTTAAGAATATCTACTCTTGGAAATTTGGACGTGAAAATCTCCATGATAAAACCGTTATTTTAATTTTTTGTAGACATTTGAAATTAAAATAATCATATACGTGAATGTTTATTTACTTTACGAGATTTTTTGACATAATCATATTAAAATGTAAATGATGTTTTAACGTCTTTGAATCTTAAATAAAACATCAAAAATGGATTGATTGTGTCAATAAATATTAAGTTGTATGTATTTCATACACGACGCGATAAACGCAAGTGTTTTTGTAGAAAAAAAAGACATTTTAAAATAACATTCATAAATCACGAGACTGACATATTCTATTATGTTTGAAAAATACATTTTTTCGATTAGATTTGGCAAGATGAGTTATTATGTCTGAAGGCAAAATGAAATAAAAAAGGCGACGTTACTATTCTTCGTAATAATATTATTTATTGAATAACAATATACTCCATTTGCGGAGTAGATTTGAGTGGCAAAGAAAACCTTTTAGTTTTTTAAGTCCTCGCATATTTCATTTTTACCTTTATTCGGTGTTAGGTCCTATACTGGGCCGGTATAATACTCAAGCCATGCTTCACTTCCGCCTTACAATATTGAGTAGTCCTATTATGAATCAATTATTTTAAAACATGCTTTAAGTGCTGAACATGTAAAACTTCGATAATGATATGGTTTTTGGACGAAATTTAATTCTAAAACACCTTGTTTTATTAATCTTGTCTCACAAAATAACAAAATTGATTAAAGTATTCAGATCATATGGGTAACATACGGTGAATTCAAGATTCTCTGTTCCCCGCCAGTCTCATTTCTTCCTCTCAAGTCATCCAGCGTCTCGCAGTTGGGCGTATTATAAACGGTCATCATGTTTAAAGATACATTACCTTTAGGGCTTCCAATTAACCGCCCAAAAAGACTAACCGGTTTTCGGTTTTTTTCAGACGAAAAAACCGGTTAACCGGCTTAAACCGAAATATACGTTTTAACTATTTTCCAAAAACCAGTTTTGGTATCATGATGTAATAGTGTAACGATTGAAAAACAAGGTATTTTTCTTCATAAAATTTACTAATATGAACTAATAGGTATGTATTATACCAGAGATTCTCAAGCCCGTGCCGGCGGACATGGCGCCCGCTCACCGATTTGTGTGCGCTCGGCGCTCACAAATTTATCGCGGAAATTCTATAGAAATCGGTGTAGAATTACCGTGACAGATTATTTATTACTTCAATTTCATTTTCTCAACTATAAAATACTCATTTGATAAAAATGTTATTCGAACTCATTTGTCTGCATAAGTCGAAATGTTTATGTTGTCTGGCTGCTCTGCTAAACACTGGATGCATCTTTATGATTGTTTACTGACAGGAATATCATCAAGCTCTCCTTATTATGAAGCACTGGCCAATGAAATGCAATGCCAAAGATCATACTGACTTTGAGAATGATATAATAATTTTTAGTATATTTAATATATTTTGATAATTGATATAATAATGTACTTAAAGGCTGGGAGCCCCTGTATTATTATTATACAAGTGAATTAAATATACACCAACACAAATACAAAATACAACACACCATTACAAAATATTTAATCAGACGCAAAATACAATCGGTAATAATTCAATTATTATGTTAACGCATTGATGAAACATATACACACAATGCAAATGCAGAAAAGACAAATGCATTCATGATAATTGCGCATGGAGTAAAAAGAATACATATTTTGTATGTATTGTATTTTAAAGAAAAATAAAAATATGCTAAAATTTTATATACTTAAATAGGAATGAATATTAAATAATGTGTTACGTTTTCAATGTAGTAAATACTATTATTTTATTAATTAGTAATCTTGATAATTTATAATCTAAATTATTTTTATTTCATTATTATGTAACTTAGAGTATATTATTACAAAAACAAAATAAACTAATTTACTCTCAAATAATAACTGACATAAAATTTAAATTTTGCCTTTACATCAAATCATTAATGTCACTTTCATTCAAAACTTTTTTTCATTGAATGTATAAATACCTATATTATTTTATATGAATTGAGTGGTCAACGTCGTTGGCTTCGGTTGAGGTCATAAAATGATTTTTAAATCTATTGATAGATTTCTATTCGAAAATACAGTTGCCTCCTATGTCTAAAACTCCGTCCCGCATATCCAATTCTTAAAAGGAGATGTAACGGAAGCGATTAGCTAACCACTAGTCCTGGCCTATCCTTGTATTCCTGCTCTTTTCGAAAAAGAGAGGCTGAGCAACTGATTAATAAAGAATTTTCGTAGAAACAATTTATGTTGCGATAAACTCCATTAAGAGTCCATATGCTCCACATTATGGTTTTATTTATATATAATTGTTACTGTATGCATATAGCTTTGGCGCAATAATTGTAGTGTGTGTATTATATAGAACCAAAAATAAGTATTTAAACAGATACCATAGTAATTATTAATGTGTATATTATCATATTTATCATAGGTACTATGATTGTATATTCCAAGAACATTATTTTGCAATTTTAAACCATTTTTTCTTTATTGTTTAAAAACTCTAATGCACTTTGCATCTCGTGTTTCATTAAACTACGAATATTTGTGAGACATTATTATTATTGTTCCTTTCGCACTACAAGAGATTAAGTCTAAAGTAAAGGTTACTAAGAAAACGATTTATGATTTATGACACTTATTGTCGGAAATACCAACAAACATGCTTTACAATTGAATTTTTGTGTTTCCGTTGACTTTATGGATATGTGTTTGTTTATTTAAACTTTTTATTTTCCCAATAGATAATACAACACACTATCCCGTTTGGCTTAGAAATCACTATACCTTTTTTTACACAACTTTCTCGATTTTTTTATTGGGTAGCAGTTATGTTAGATGTTGACTCAACATTAAAAAACATCTAACAACGAAAAATCCTTCTAAAAATATTTAAGTTGATGTAATGGGTGTCGACGTCTGTGGCGCAGTTGGTAACGTCGTTGGCTACGGTTACGGATGTTTCGGGATTAAGCCCCTGAGCAGAGAGTACCATAAATCAATTTCTGTTCGAAGGAATGGGTGTATGTGGTGTCTAAAATTCTCTCTCACCAGTACGATCCTAAAAAAGTGGCGTACTGAGAGTGCTACTCCTGTCCTAGCCCTATCTTACTATCCTTACTATCTTCGAAAAGAGAGGTTGAACAACTGAGTAACAAGCAGTTTTCGTATAAAACTTCTGTTGAGATACTCCATTATAAGGTCATATGCTCCACACTGGGAAGCGGACATGGTAAAAAAAAATGCGAAATATAAGATAAGATAATCAATATTATATTCCTCGTTATAAATATTTTTTTTACAATACCAAGCTTAGGTAGATCTTTCTAATAAAAATCAGAAGTAATCGTGAAAAATTAGAAAAAAATTGATTATAAATATATATATATTTTTTATAATAGTACCTACAAGGGGTTTTCCAAATTTTATTTGCATCTGAAAAATAAATAATAAACGTAGATGTGTCGTAAGTTCAATAAGAGCTATTGTGTAACACAAGTTTTATTCTCATCGAAAATATAATATGAGAATCCTTTCAAATTTTGGATATTAATTTGTATGTAACGTCAAATCGATTTAAAAAATGATTGTTGTTCATAATTTTACCTCATTTATATTGCAGGAACTAGATAATTGAACAATATTTATATTTTTAAATAACTGATAACTCTACATATGAATAGACGTATTAAACCCTATTATATTTAATATGGAAAAAGAAATTTCTAGAAACCCCGGTTAACCGAGGAAAATAAACCGGTTTTCGGTTTTTTTCAAAACAGCCAATAAACCGGTTAACCGGTTTCGGTTTAAACCGGTTTGGAAGCCCTAATTATCATCCATTGTATTACTGATTTAATTTACAGTAATACCATAAGTAGTAATTTGAAATTTTATTATAATTAGTATACTAAATCTTACTAAAATAATATTATCGTAGACAATGTTTTATCTTATAATATGCTATTATCTAATCCATTGGCCTGGAAGGCTTCTGATGACCATATATAATTTGAGCAAGCTAATGAAATTAAACTTGAACATATAAATGGTTAGTATTTTTTTGAGATTTAAAACAAATTTGAACTCATTTTCTATTTTTATCCGAACTTTTACGTGGAAGTCATTACATATTGTATTAAATTAACTTTTTTGTATGCCTGAATCTACGCGTTCTTTGTTAGCTATTTCTTTATTTTTACGATATTTACTAACTTTAAAATATTACTAATTAGAATAAGTTTTTATAACATTCCCGAAGCTTATAAAACATGACACGCCCTGATATTTTTGCTAACATTTATTTGTTTCTTGGAAGGTTGGAGTGATCCAAGAACGGCATTCGAACACTTTTAATATCACAATACTCCGAATAATTTCTAACTAGTGTTAGCTAGCTGAACCGGTTTATGACCCTTAAAAATCCATCGGTTGCTAACCGACGAGGGCCTATAGCTGAAATTAGAAAGTAGACGCTGTTAAGGGGCACGTCCTCTGGACGGGTTTATTATAGACAACAAAGGGTGCAACCTACAGTAGTTGAGGTTTGATTTTCAGTTTACCAGAGCTGGCGTAAAAAGTGATTATAAAGTGTTTTTGTTTGTTTTGAAATTGAACTTAATTTAAACTTGTTGTGTCAATGCCATTATAATTTAAAGGTAAATTCATGTGTTAAGTAAATGTAAATGTAGACTCAATTTTATGTGTTAGTAATATTTTTGTGTAATAAACCACTGCATGTTTGTTAATTGAATAAGAGATGAACGGAATTTGAAATGGTGTTTGCTTGAGATCCCAGACCACCCAGTAGTCGATAACCAAACATTCGCCTCTCTTCGATTCGGTCTTGTCAAAAAATGACATCATATATATAAACCACTTAGTCTTGAATTGTTTTTGAAACAGTATCTTTAATTAACGTTATTTTTGATGTGTATTCTCAATACAATAAATAACGTTGTGTTATATACATAAAAAAGGCCGAAGATTTCATAAAAAAAATCGTTTGAATCTTGGATTGGACGATCTTAGGACTCGGTGGGTTAAATATATTTTTAGTGTATAACGAACTCGCAAAATTAATTGTGTAAATTAAAAGTACACGTTCGTAAAATACGTTGTTGCCAATTCGTACAGCATGGCTTGAGTATAACAAAGGCTTTGTTCCTGTGAGAGATATAAGCGTCTGTTAGAAGTCCTGTATAAATGGTTATCTTTTCTGCCTCTTTAGTTTCGCGGTATTGGCTTTCTGGATAACATGTATATAATGTGTTCCAGGGAATTTCAATTTTTCACTTATCTGTCAAAGTTTTCGCTCTGGGGATTTACAATATCAATTTTAAACATATAATTCTGAACAATTTTGATTATTATTTTCAGAGTATAAATTATTATACACATGAATAATTTGATGATTGGCTAAAAATATAGCACAGTTGCCGATTAAATTAATAAATCAAAATAATTTATGATACTAATTAATTTCAGAGCTCATATTAAATTACAGCTGAAACAAATAATATTATGATTCGTAATTATTAATAACATTGAAATTCTAAAGGTTTCCTTCGATGATACATTTCATTGATATTAGATTCCAAAAAAGAAATAAACATTCAACATTATGAAATTGTATGTATTTTAGAAAGAATGAGTTTGAAGCACTATGTGAGTGAGAGGGACATTGGCTGTTATCTATGTTGGGCAGTACATCAATGTCGACTCAATTATTGTTGTATTTAAAATCCGGGGTTTTTAGATTATATGAAAATAATTTACTAAACATTAGTATATCATATAAAAACTTTCATATAAATTAGTGTAAATGACTTCAAGCCTCAAGGGTAAAGAAAAAGCTTTAGTTTATTTGTGAGCCATTGGCATAAATGAATAAAAAAAGTGTTAAGATTTTAAACAGCAAAACAGATTTTTTTAAACGTCTCAGTTGATTCGGGGATATGAATTATAATACTATTCCACTAAACATACACATACTGCGCCGGTGGCGTTAAAAATTTACCTGTTTTTTTCTCTAAATTAGCTCATCTCACTTAATATGAAATATTTTATTTTAATCTGTAGTAAATAGCAGAAAATACATGTATCAATATGACCGTCATTCTGGCTGATATTTCTAGGCCAACTAATGTGCTATCACCTTTCAATTTGCAACTTTCATTATTATTATTATTAATTCATGGATTATATTTTGTGGGTTATGAGGTCCGGTTCACACTGATATTTTTTATTCTCAACTAACAACCTTTAACCTAAAGTTAGCGCCTCATACCAGGGCAAAAGTTGGGTATTAAATATTAATGATTATACATAGGTAACTGTTACACAAACCGAGTAAACTAATATTTTAAAAAATAAAGCACAATTAATTTGTACTACTTCCACATATTAATAATGATAAGGACCGGTTTCGCTCATCACGGGCATACTGAGCGAAACCGGTCCTGATATGTGGAAGTAGTACGAATGAATTGTGTTTTATTTTTTAAAATATAATGTCTTTCCACCAAGAATTGACGGTTAACACCTTAAAAGTGACGAGTAAACTAAGTTCATTTTATGCAAAATAAAATAAATCCTTTCTATTGCAAATTTTCACTTTTTTTGTATAAGCCGTGCCTGTGGAGAGATAGTTAAAATAATTGTAACTTGCGAAGAGTGTAATAGAGCGGTTAAGTGCGCGGAAATCATTTAAAATAATGATCCGAAAAAGAAACCTGGATAACCGCCAGCGGCGCCATTGTCTGAAAAACGGAAAAAAGTGGCGCTTGCTGTTTATACTATGCACTTGCAACGGAGGTTAACGAAGATCTTATAAAATATCAGGTGAGATCAGCACGGGTTGCGTCCGGAAACTGTTAATTGGAACGTGATAGCTACAGAAAGCGCTTATTATAAAAAAGTTCATGAAAAAGAACTGAGTTATTAAAAATATTATAATATTATTTTGACTCATTTATACATTATTATTTTTTACTTGATATAATATGAAATTCAGTAGTGCATTTGAAAGAATTAAAATAACAAGTCTTATCACAATGTGGTATCATGATGGAAAACCTCAACAGATTTTTTAATGGACTATAATTATGTCTAACGATAACATGAAGCAGAAATAGCTATCCGAACTGTGTAATTCTTGTATAAATAAATACTTTTGCTTTATTATAGAGAAGTTTTACCATATAAAAATCAATTCAAGTAAAAATAATAACATTTTAAAAAATAAAACACAATTTGTTTGTACTACTTCCACATATTTATAATGATCAGGACCGGTTTCGCTCATCACGAGCATTATCAACTGATCAAGCATCATCAGTTGATAATGCTCGTGATGAGCGAAACCGGTCCTGATCATTATAAATATGTGGAAGTAGTACAAACAAATTGTGTTTTATTTTTTAAAATATAATTAATGTCTTTCCACCAAGAATTGACAGTTAACTCCTTAAAAGTAAAAATAATAACTGTTTGTAATTCAGTCGCTAGGAAATGAGTATCGAATCTCTGTTTTTCTTTTGTGTTAGGGCTTTCAACGTTGTGTCCACCATCACCCGCGGAATTACAGCTGTTACTGGACGTATCACATAGGCGCTTTCAAATGGTTCTCAGGAGTGTCTTAAGACCAGTTAAATAGAAATTTTCTGTAAGCTTACCAATGGCTAGTAGTTGGATATCAAGAATTTAAATGAACATCACAAATTCATTCATTTATGTACAAATCTTTAAAAAGAATGTTCTAAATACATTTCAATAAAATTTATTCAGAAATTAATAAATTAGAATATTTATGATATTCATTTTCGTTTCTCTCTTCTTCAAATGAAAAAAGTATTTTATATCAAAGGCCTACGATGACTATATATATAAATAGACTGAGGCTTGTTGGGGTAGTATAATATAAAATGTTGTTAAGAACCCCTAACTATATCCCAGGAGATGAGTTCCGATAAGCTAATAGGTAACCTTAATAATTCATGGAAATGATATATAGGGACGCCTTCCTCACCCCACCGTCCAAGTAATAATTCAAAATGTTGTAATGTTAATATCGTAATAATTTTGTTAACATACAAAGGCACTTACTTTATTATCGATAAATAATATATTTGCGCGTGAAAGCAATAGTGAATTAAGTGCAATAATAAAATGTGTAGTTTGTATACAAGAAAGTGAATTATTTTGTCGTTCATAAACATCGTTTAATTTAAAAAAAATATTACCTACCTTTACCCAATCGTCACATTTTATCACAAAATATCCCTTCCCTTTACCAGCATCGTATTTTTTAATCCCTTACTTAATGTTTGAATATATTTTATGCATAAATTGTTGAAATTATCGTTAATAAAATTCACCCTTTTCTATAGTTACACACTGGTCACAAAAATACTGAGATTTCTTTACTATTAGTATGGCAACATTCCTATTGAACGTAAATGGCGTAAAAACTTTATTCTCGCCTGTTTATTATAATATAAATGTGAAAAATTGAATCACACAATTATTATAAAAATAAAAACATTTAGTAATTTAAGTCATCGACTGAGGGTGCTTGATGGAATTTCAATATCAAATTTGGATTATTGAGATTTTGTACACTTCCATGTATTTTGTCACTAACGGCCCGGGTTTCGCCTTTCGGCATCTTCAGGCATTCGAGCACACGGATGGACTCGAACTGAGACACAGTAAACAGTGTCCAACGTTTATATAGAAGATACAAATGCGACAAATATTAACTCAGGTATCAGTGTGGCCCTCAGACGTATAATATCTTACCTCGTAAATAATATTTGTCGCATTTGTATCTTCTATATAAACGTTGGACACTGTTTACTGTCTCTCAGTTCGAGTCCATCCGTGTGCTCGAATGCCTGAAGATGCCGAAAGGCGAAACCCGGGTCGTTAGTGGCAAAATACATGGAAGTGTACAAAATCTCAATAATCCAAATTTAAAAACATTTAGATTTTAACATAGTTATCTTTAATTTAATATGAGTTATCGACTGAGACTTAAGTTGGTGTCGGATTCCAGCCCCCAACAGCTAAGCTTCTACTCGGCTTCACAACTATGATGCGATAGATGAGTTTAGGTAAAAACGCGTCCATTCTATTTGCAAAGGACCCGCCGGATAATGGAAAAGGAAAGAAAAGTAAGAGAAATCTACAATGACGGTCGGCCAAATAATATAATAATAGCCAGGGAATAAAAATTCCAACGAATTTTAGTGAACGGTAACCAGAACGGTAAACATAACTATTTAATGTGAAATATTTACAATTATTAATAGCAATGATTTTAATGCACAATAATGAATTTACTCGGCGTCCGTGGCGCAGTTGGTAGCGTCGCTGGCTACGGTTACGGATGTCTCGTGTTCAATTCCCGGTGCGGACGGTTTTCATAGATTGATCTTTCAATCGATTTATGGATTTCTGTTCGTAGTCTGAGTCCTCCCTTCCACCAATCCCATCCTCACGGGGCGTAACGAGAGCGATTAGCTAACCACTAGTCCTGTCATAGCCCTATCCTTTTATCCCTACTCTCTTCGAAAAAGAAAAGAGAGGTTGAGCAACTGAGTGACAAGCAGTTCTAGTAGAAAAAATATCTGTCAAGATACCTCCATTAGGAGACCATATGCTCCACATTGGGAGCGGACGTGAAAAAAAAAATGAATTAACTGAGTGAATGAATTCTTGTTTTGCCACTAATTGTGCAGTGAAAGGTGATTCGAAGTTGATTCTAGGTACGTTTTTGCAACGTGGAGGTGTCAAAAGTTATAATTCATTGATTTTGAAATCGGTATGTATGTAAATTAAAAGCTATGGTATAGCGATGGTCTCAATCCCTCCACTTCATAAATTAAATATGTGCAGTTAATAAAGTGACAGTAATTTCCAAATGTAATCATTCTTTCCGTCTCATCTTCAAATAGAGATTTTGAGACACTAACATCATTAATCTACTGGTGTAAATATTCTTCATTATTTATCCATACACTCAACAAAAGCTAGATTAGTTTATCGTATTGTCATAACATTTAAATAATTTAAAAGAGCATAATATTGGTACAATAAACAAAAATACACACCGAAAATTACAAAATCTGCAAACGAATTCTACCGATATAACCTAATGGCATGGTGTTATACACCATGACCCAAAGGCATCTATTTTAAAAACCGATCTCGTTCTCATCCATGCGGAATAAATCTACGTTGGAAGCCATGCCGTTTCTATTCCCAGCGGCACTACGAATGGAAATATATTTAATTATTACATGCATTGACAGAAGATATAACAATACCTAAATATACCACACTTCTCTGAAAATTATTTTAAACATATACACAGCTGTTTTACTTATTAGGCCATGACAATAAGCTCATGTAATTATGCCTTATAATTAATATTTCTATTTATAGGCTTTAACGATGAATTAATAATACGGTTAGGTTCCTTTTGCTAACAACAAAGCACAATTATAACATTTCATACTTTATTTGTTGATGATAAAAGTTAGAGTGTGAGAATAAGTAACAAGACATATTGTTTATCTCTTCTAAAAATTTTACATTATAATATAATAGCTAAAGTAAATTAATTTTAAATAATATAGCTCTGAAAATGGTGTGACGCCGAAAAAGTTATCTAAAAATGTATGTAAATCTTGTAGAACTAAACACTTTAATATTTTTACATTAATGCACAGAATCTTCTTCGGTTTTAGCCATGTCTGCTACCTATTTGGAGTAAATGGCCACCAAATTAAATCTTTCAATGTCCTTTTTAATTCCAAAGTCAAGTCATAGTACGTCCTATGGATGCTCATCAGTGACCATAGAAGCACAAAAGAGGGTAAAACATAATTTTGATGTTGTTTTAAAAGGTGTCGAGCTAATTGTATATTTAACGAGATATCATGTTATTTTGTTTTCCCTTATTTTTTCTTTTATTTTAATCATAGTTGCGGCCAAAAGAACAATTCCGTGCAGTTCTGCGTTGGGTAAAAGACATGAAAAGTAAATTCGTTTCGTTTATTGATCGTAACTTAAGGTGGCCGTGAAACAGCGGCTGCATGCACACAACTGGTGGTGTTTGGGTAACCAAATTGTATATTAGTTACTAACAATTCGTAATAATCTAATTATCTTCTACGCTACAAATGTAGCATTGCAAAAGCTCGAAATAATTACCAATCAAAGTATGGATATGTCTATTTAAGGATTCGGATCCTTGAGCATGCAACTGAATAAGACGAAAAAATATATTAATAAAAAGACGTCTTAAAGAAAATTTAGCAACTACACTGTAGGGTTGTTTTGTTATATTAAAATAAATTTTATTTTAATTGTATATAATAAGGTGAAATGAAATGGTCGAATAATTTAGAATTCCTGTTTTGTATTTTATATATAAAAAAAACAATGTATTGTGATAGAACCACGGAAAAGAATTTATTCCTGGCAAGATATTAGCAATTTATAGCCCTTTCAAATTGTGTATCGAATTGGCAACTATACAAATATTTCCACAGACGTATTGTGGATATACTCAGAGTAGCACTTAGTGCATCGGCTGCCCATAGTTATCATAACATTTTCGATGCGATACTGGCCAATATGTAACATGAAAGGTAATTCATATTTCTCTACAATAGTCAGCAAATGAAAAAGGGTGCGATTGATTGAAAAGATAAGTGCATTAATACAAAACCAATTTAGCATTAAAATGTTTTGAATAAAAATATTCAACATTGAATGATGACATTTAATTAAAACATATATGTAACCTAACTAAACCTAAGCTAGTCTAACTTAATGTTACCTAACGCCACCTAGATCATAATATTCCAAGTAGTGTAAAAACCATGTGCATTTTGTCTGTCATTTTTTACACTTATATAAAGCGACGATATCGTGATAATGAAAATGCATAGCATAAACATTGAAATGGACTTAAAAATTAATTAAACATATAATATAGTAAATTCACATTTTATTTTTAAAAAAAATCCTTTAAATTGTCATATTTTTGTAATTACAAATTAATTTAAGTGTAGTAGAAAAATACAGAAACGACAAATGTGTATTATATGAACCTTACTACCAGTGTTTTTCTAGCCTTATCATTATATCACAACTGTATCCGAAAAAGAGAGGTTGAGCGGCTGAATAAAAAGCAGTTCTCGTAAAACCTTTTGTTATTTTCCATTAGAGTTCATATAGTTCATATTGAATGAAGACATGGTTGAAAAAAGGTTGTAAGTCAATTCATCAAAATAACCTCTACTGAAATGCTTCATAAGAAATCCAAGAGCATATTCAGCTCAGTTCCAAAGTGTAACAAGTCAAAGATTTGCAGTTTTGAGTTAAGTATGAGAAAATCAATATTGATATCTACCAGTTGCAAAATGTAGCTATAGGTATTCTGTGGCTATTTTTAAATTACTTTAGATCCAAACTGTAACAACTATGAAAATTCTGTGGAAACCTCTGAAAACTCCCGTAATTAATATCAGAAAAATATTAAATTATGTTTAAAATATTGTAAACACAAATATATTTTTTAGATAATACCTACTAGAATTTCAATAAAATCTACAAAACAATAGATGTACAGTAGGAAGTTAAACCTGACCAAAATCTTGTTTATTTATTAGCTGAGAACTGTGCTGTGAGTCGTTACACTTTGGAACTAAGGTATCGTATTGAATGCTTAAAAATGTAAACATATATTGTTACACGATGTCTAGTTCCGATCCTGTATATAGGGCAAAACAAGGCAAGTCAGTTCAAGACAAGGTTAGGGGCGATGGGGCACGGTAGGCGAGGCGTGCGAATGGTTGTACTCTTCTCAAATAGTCTTCAAAAGACTCGCATAAGCTTTCGTTTAACTTGAAAACATAACAATGTGTAGCTTTTGGCACGTGTGAAACCCCTTTCTATTGTATCAAACACAACACAATCTTAGAGTCGTAAAATTTGTACAGAGGTAAATATTTTTCATTGTTGTCGCGATCTATATAATACGGTGGCGGTTAGAATATTCAGATTCGATACGCTTATTTTTTATTACGTCATCTTCTAAATAATAAGCTACATCAGGGTTAAATAATTGGTCTATTCTGACACTATTCCAATGAGTATTGTGAAATATATCAAGCCAATTTTTTGAATTTGGTAAAACAATGGTAATTTATTTTGCTAAATTTTATTACAGCGGTAACGGGCTAGAATAAATGAACGCTCAAGGTATTTTTTTGTTCTTTAACTGTCTAATAAATGAGCTATATTAAGACTTTACAATTTAGCATTTAAAATAATCTATATCGTTTCAATGCAAATCGTCAAAAAAATGAAGCAATATTATTTAATTTAGGAATGTATTTGTTAGAGTTGACAGAATTGATTTTTAATTTAAAAATAAAACATAACTTGTTCTTTACTACTTTAAAATTTTTAAAATGATGAAAACCGGTTTTGTTCACCGAGAGCATTATTAACTGATGCATTGCTTTTGTAAAGTCAATTCCAATACAATGTAAGTTTGAAATCAAAATATTTAAAAAAAAAATTACCATCTCCTCTTCTAATATGGAAAGTATGGACTTTTAATGGAGGTATCCCAATAGAAGTTTTACGTGTTCTGCTCGCTAACCTGTTGCTCATTTTCTCAGTACAATTTTTTTAGAACTAGTAGTTAACTAATCGCTCTCGCTAGGACTCGTTTTTAGCGCATTCGAACATAAATATATAAACCGATTGAAAAATCAATTCATGAAACTTTACGTTCTAGGATTCAAACCCATGAGCAACGTATTCGATGCCAACGACGCTGACTACTGCAGCGTATATAATACAAACGTTAATTTCGAATCGGATGATTATAATCGAAAATAAAAATCTCAAAATGCTTTGAAACGTGTATTTTATGTACAAACTTGTATCAGTGGATATTTAAATTGTATTTATTTTTTATTTGGATTTTGTTATGCTTCATAGAATGTGCCATCCTTGCGAAATACGTTACCTTTAAAGGGGTGAATATTATAATGTCTAAAGGAATGAAACATCACAATATCGAAACTTGGCTAGCATAGTGCGGACTCACATCAATAAGTTATTGACAAGTATTATTGGCAGCTCGAAAATATATTTACTTAGATACAATCGATGTTTTCTTCAAGTCATACATTTGAAATAAAAATGGTCTTGTAATGTTAAGTGGTAAAGTGGACCCCAGTTGTGTTTTGCGATAAAGTGTTCAATTTTAGAATTGACATATTCAATTTACAATTTGATGGTGTCAACAGTGAATTATTGATGGAAAGACCTCATATTTATGAAACCGTAGTAATTCAAAATTGTTATCGAATAATTAGGATCATTTCAACCGATGAAAAATAATATCGAATTGAGTATTCTATAACTGTTGTTGATTGACGAAAAGGCATAAAAAACATTTGTTTGCATGTGAAAAGAATTATTTATATTGTAGATTACATACGAATTATAAAAAAAAAAATTAAATAAATTTACTGTGTTCCTCGACTCAAAAGATACAGCAGAAAAATAATAAATTATGCAAAACAAAGCCCAAAGTGGCAGAGAGATGCCATCGAAATATATTCACGACGGTAACAAAAAAATTTATTACTATAAACTAGTATTATAAATACTAAATGCAGTGCCACCAATCAACTTTCGCCCGGTGCTCTCGATTAACAGAGATAGAGCTGCGTTTCAGATGCGATATATCGTCGCTACTCTTGAGGAAAACACTAAATCGAAAAAAATACATATTAAGTTAGTTTTACCAAAATTTTCATTGTATAGAAATCTACAGTATGAAAACACACTTATTTTTATAAATTATACTCTTAATTAAAAACGGTTTTAATTAGTATTTTTCAGTTGGTGTCTTCTTCCAAAATAACGGCGATATGTACCACTTACGATTTTAATATGTACGATGTCCATTAAAGAATTAATTAATTAAACATACCGATCGCAGATCAAACCAGCCACATCATTGATTTCAAATATGTCTGCTGAATAACCATATATCCTTGAAATGTTTCTATTAATACCGATAATAATAACCCATCAATAATATTAACCTGAGGCGGTTAGTAAACATTTAATCTGTGCAAACAAATGGATAAACGCCTGGGTTAGGTTGGTTGTTATGTTCTCACTCGCTATTTTGCGTGATAGCTTAATCACAGATTTTGTTGCCATACACGAAAATAATATTACATTATCTATTTATATACAACTTGTCTCAAAGTTTTCAGTACCCACGTAATCACTATGGGAATCTTTATTCTTTGGTTTTATGAATCACATTAATAAATCGTTATTTTGTCAATTTCACTCATAAGATAAAATAAAGTCTTTTATATCGTCGTTGTTTTCGAAGAAAACACTAAATCGAAAAAATTACATATTGAGTGAGTTATAACAAAATTTTCCTTATTTCAAACTCTACCGAATGACAGAACACACTACTTTTACTTAAAAACCATTTTGTACAAACAAAAATAAAACTTATGGAATTTCAAGCATTTGGCAAACTTCAAAGTCCAATTACTCAAAACCAGTATTTTCTAGTTAGTGTCTTCTGCCCGAAAAACGACGACATTATGTCAATCTATATTTAAGCAAGATATTGTTTTTTTTCTTAAATCGTGCTAGATTGTTACAATTTTTTAAACGTCTTGTTCAATATCAACACTTCGCTGGCAAGCTATAAAAAAAACAGCTTATGCCAAAATGTGCAATACTCCTAGAAAAAAATGGGCAGTATTTTAAGAGGAATAAGTTGAGAGCATAGGTGGTAAACTTTTTTTTTTATATAAAAAGCAGCTGATTGCCGGTGTATTAAATAAACTGAGTAATCATTCAAATTTATTTTTGGATTCAATTTGGATTCAATTTGGATTCAATTCGTGAAAAATTGATTAGATTCCCAAAAACATGATACGAAGACAGTAAATAAAAGGAGAAAATAATTGAGGAATCCAACTATTTTCAGTGTTACATAATATTTAATCATTTAAAAATACAGATGGAATAATTAAAAACATATGTTTCAAAATTTTACTTTAAAAATGTAATTTTAATCAGCCTTAATCAACTAATTATTTGGACAGTAATTAATTCCATAAATGTTAGTAAGAAATAATAAATGGTCAATTAAGTATTAAATTTGATCAGTAAATAATTGTCAAATAAAAAAAGGTTAGGTTACGTTACTTTTAATTAAAAAACTGTAAGTTTTATATAAATATCTGATCGTTTAATCTAATAACTGACCATTTGATATAAATAAGTGATCGTTTATTTTATTAACTGATGACGTGTATACTGACCATTTATTGTTTCTTACTGGACAAAAATTGAAAAACTTACTCACCCAATAAAGGCTAGTTATGAAAAAAGGTGGGGGGGGGGTGTGACTTAATTATTTTTGAAATTCATAAAATCTGTAACAATAAAAATAGTCTATGTACTAAAATACCATGAGACGTATTATTGTTACCTAAGCGTAAAAAATTGTATCCTTTTATTTAATTTGCTTTTCTCAAATAAACATACCCTTTTTGCGCTTAGTACAGTGGTATGATTAATTTAGATATCCGGGTAAAATAAAAGCTTTTTACCACACGGTGGATCTTCAGGTGTGTATTTTGTTATTAATGAGATTTCCCACGCTCCGGAATTTCCCAGTGGCTCCTTCTAACAATCAACCAGTCCTGACCCACAACATCTGACAGGATAATGCCAGGGCTGTCAAAGGAAAACTTTTCGAGAAGGTTCACTGATTACTCCCGTCCATTTAAGATAACCGAAAACTAACTGTCACAGTGATTTCCATGCACAGTGCTAGTTTATACGACAAACAATATCATTGTAACTTTCTGCCTTACGATGCTTAAGATTATAGTAAATGAGCTTTTAAACTAGTGATATAATTATCATAACTAATATTTGTTTAAATATTTCTTACGAAAAGTGTACTGCATTTTCTAAAAAGTGTTATCTATCTTTATCAGTTTTCAATCAAAATTTCTTAGGTTGTTCATGATAGTAATAAGATGGGCCTACATTTATTGGGTCAGTAACTATTTCAATTTTTTGTCAGTAAGAAATAATAAATGCATAGTAATTAATCAAAATATCCAGTGACTAATTCGAAAAACAGTTAGTATACACGTAGTCAGTTGAGAAAATAAACAGCCAGATATTAAGCCTAACGTTTATTTATTTGGAAATTATTTACAGACCAAACATAATTATTAACTGACAATTTATCGAATTAGTTACTGACGATTTATGGAATGAATAGCATTTACACTAGGTGTAGGATTCCCGGGCTAGGCCCTATTTCTCCTTTCATCTCTGGGAGTTTTAGTGTTATGGGTGTAGGTCTCTGTGTGGGTGGTGAAAATCTTGATGGTGGTGACATTGATCGTTGATTCAATAACCTCGAGCTGATCGTGTGTGTGAAATGTGGGCTTATATATATTATATTTTTTTTTTTTTTTTAATATATATGTTGTCAATTTTTTTTTTTTTTTTGGGGTTGCACATGTTTGTGCAACGCTGACATATTCTTTTGGCCTCTTAATTTTTTTATTATTTATCCTCGAGAGGAGGTCGAGCGATCAATGTCCCAGACGGTCTGGATGTTCTCTCTTCGGAGTCGTGGAGTCATCTTCTTCTTTCTTCTGCTGGTTCCGGTCCAAGCCGCACGTCAGTCAGATGAGCTGTAGGGGGGGAAGAGAGGACTCAGGGGGGTTTAAGTAAAAGGACCTTGCGGGGTCTTACAAAATCTGTCCGAACGTTAACGTCATAATCTAGAAGAGATTTGATGGTCGGATTATTGTGGCCTTTCATGTCGCTGTAGAATTTCTTCGACAGCTTCACTATGTGGTCCACGAGGGGGTCTATTTTTAGGTCGCTATGTAGTGTCGTGTTACGCACAAACCACGGCGCGTTCGCGATTGTGCGCAACGTTTTGTTCTGGATCGTTTGCAGGATTTTAATCCGACTGGCGGTCGTGTGGCCCCATATGGGGGCCCCGTACGTCATAATCGGCCTAGTGATCGCGGTGTAGAGGAGCAGCTTGCTTGTTATGGCGAGTTTGCTCCTCTTGCCTATCATCGGGTACAGTCTGCCCGTGACTTGTGCGGCTTGCTTCCGCTTAGCATTTATGTGCTTGTGGAAGTTAAGCCGCTTGTCCAGCGTGAGACCTAGGTATTTTACCGTCTTGGTCCACGGGACTACCGTGTCATGGACGCGGATCGATTGGAGGTTACGGATGTGGCGATTATTTCGGCGGCTGAACGTAATCGCCGCACTCTTCTCTGGGTGGAGTTTTATCCGCCAGTTATCGCACCACAGAGAAATCTTATTGCTCATACCTTGTACGAGTGCAGAGGCTCTGTTTCTGTTGGCTGATCTGGCTAGGATCGCCGTATCGTCTGCGTATTGCGCTACGATTGTGTGCGCGCCGCTTTCCGGTAGCGGGATGTCGTGCGTGTACAGATTGTACAACAGCGGCGACAAGGCCGACCCCTGCGGTACGCCGGCCGTGGGGGTGCGGATGGATGATTTAATCCCGTTGAATTTAACGCGGAACCGTCTGTCGGTTAGGAATGAGTTTAATAGCATCAGCATGGGCGTATCGAGGCCGGCCTCGTCCAGCTTCACTATCAAACCTTCCGTCCATACCTTATCGAAGGCTTTCGCGATGTCGAGAAACAGGCCTGTGGAGTGAAGTGACGGCGGTTAAAACCGTCCGTGATATATTCGGTTACTCTAAGTAACTGGTGATTTGTCGAATGAGCTGCGCGGAATCCGTGCTGCTCGTCCGGGATGAGTTTGAGGTTATTCGCGGTTGCTTCTAATCGGGTTTTAATAACTCTTTCTAACAGCTTGCCCATTGACGGGAGCAAGCTGATCGGCCGGTGATTTTCCGGTTTCGAGTGATCTTTGCCGGGTTTGGGCAAGAGGATTACATCCGCCACTTTCCATTTTGCGGGAAAGTATTGGAGCTCTAGGCACGCATTGATAATTTTTGTTAATGCCTCCACACCGTTCGCGGGTAGGTGTTTGAGCGCATTGTGGCTGATCTCGTCATTTCCGGGCGCTTTCCGGTTTGCGAGTCGTTTGATGCGTTTTTCGATCTCGTCCGTGGTGGCGGGGTCAATCGGAGCGGTTGGTTGGGAAGCCGTGTTAAGGGGTTCCGTCCTCGCGTCCGCGATCTCACGGCAAAATAGCGCGTATTGAAAATTAATTCTATCGATGTGAGTTTGAATTTTTCTATTCGTCGGGTCGAAGTCGTTCGGCGAAAATTGACGTTCGAGTGAGTCCGCGAATAGTTCGGCTTTGTCTTCTGCCGTATAAACCAGACCGTTCTGGCCAAGAAGCGGGCGGTTTGCGGGTTTATTTGACCGTAGCAATTTACTGAGGGTCCAGAATGGCCTTCCTCCTTTTTCTAGCTCTCTCGTCTTTGTTGAAATGATTGAGTCGTGGTGGTCTCTAATTTTTAATCGAACGAGCGCAGCTAGTCGGTTTTTTTCCCGTCTAGCGTTCGGGTTCGCGTGTCGTTGCCATTCTCTTCTGGCGTTGTCTCTGTCCGTGATAAGCGTTTGTATACTTATCGGGACGTCGGGCCTGTGTCCGTCCGCGGGGATAAGGGACGTGGCCGAGGCAGTCGCGGCGCGAATATGATCCGTTATAGCTTCTACAGCGGAATCGATATCGCGCGTATTCGATAGTTGATTTGGGGTCGTTAAATTATCTACGATGTGTGTTTGGTAGTTGGCTCATGCGGAGCCGCGATGACTGCGTGTTTATCTAATGCGAATTTGCTAATTAGATTACCGCGTGCGTCTGTTAGGTGACTGTTCCAGTCCGAGTGTTTTGCGTTAAAGTCCCCGGCGAGGATAGTCGAGGGGATGTTCGGGTCTAGCAGATTGTCTAAATCTGCTGCCGTTAGGAGTCGCTGATGGCGTGCGTAGATCGAGACGAAGTTTACGAGACCCCCGTTTTTGGTCTTTATTACTATCGCGAATAGCATTGTTGCAGACTAGCCAAATAAGCTACAACATTTCTTGACAAACAATATACAGACAGAATTTTATACAGTTAATAATTTACTTAATATATTATTAAATAGAAGTTAAGATAAAATTAGAGCATCAAAAAGAAATATCCTGTCACATTTACCTTGCTGCCGCATTTACTTTGGAGCACTATATTACACACAGATATTTTTATTAATTAAATTATTTATAATATAATAGAATTTAATTGTACACATATTTGAGATTATTAGTTACTATAAATGTGGTTAACACGATAGCATATGCTTTGTATTTTCATGAATAAGATCGTACGTCATGAAATTTTTACAACCCTGTCAGGGGGAAAGGGTTGTTATATTATTCTTGCACAAAGCACGCACTCGTCATTTCCGCAAACAAAATTCATATTTGTGGGAAGTCGCCAGATTTTCAGCCCTTTTAAATTAACAAAGAGCGAAAGCCATTCAGTCTAGTTTATTTGTGTTATTGTGTTTTATTATGGGAGAGATCTTAAGGTTTGGACCCCGGAAACGTAATTTATTATCACTGCATCCGGTCGGAGAATTGTATTAATTTTATTGTATTGTTTAGTGTTTTGGTGGATTTATTTATAAGAGCATATATAAAACATTATTTAATTTAAAACAAAGTATACGGTTACCCAACCGTACTGTGGGGTAACCGTATACCGTGCGTCGAAAACAGATGCTTGCGGCGAATACTAGGGGTACGGTGGTTTGACATTGTCCTGCCTGTGTCTTTTACCAACCGGATGGATTTCGTCTCCCTGGAAGACCGCTGATCACCATCTATAGGATGTACTCAGCGGAGCAACGAGACCCTGGAATGACCTGGGAGGAAGCAAGAAGACTTGCGAGGTACAGAGAATCTTAAAGAAACAGTGTGATGGTCATATACTCCGAATAGAGAGCGGATATGGTTAAAAATTACACCTTAAAACAAGAGTAGGTCATTTTCTAGTGATTATTTATTTGCGATTCAAATTCAAAAGTAGTTCAAAAACTATTAATTTCACAATATGTTTTTTCTTTTTTAAAATAAGGATGCACCTTTATTTTTGAGAATTGATTATTTATAAAGAAAAAAAAATGTTGCCCTTACAACTACAACTACCCCTACTAGTGGTCCCTACCCTAAATGAGTCATCAATTATTTTTACGAAAATGTAATATTTGGTTAATAGAAGGTGTTATTATTTTGATTAAAATCATATTTACACGTATTCATAAATATTTCAATTTTATTTGACAAAAGATTATATGGTCACTGATCTGGAAGAAAACACTAAATCGAAAAAATGACAGATTGAGTTAGTTATACCACAATGTTCTATAATTAAAACTCTAATGTATGGAAGAACACACTTATTTCATTAAATTACACTTTTACTTAAAAACAGTTTTGTACTAACAAACTAAATGAAAAATGTGCAAGGTTTCAAACATTTAAAAATTTCAAAATCCAATTACTCACAAGTTTTTTTCAGTTGGTGTCGTCTTCCAGAACAACGAAGATATCCTGTAGATGGAAAATTAATTTGAATATCTTTGATATAATTAATAACCTTGTTTATAATGTGTTTTATTAGCTAACAATTTTACGCTTAGACATATATGTATTGTGCCATTTTTATATTTATGTAAATGTCATAACTTTGACATAAATAAATATTTTGTTTTCAATGACAAACACTCGAGTTTTCTGATGTTGATAAAAGTACGAAAAAACTACCATATCTTGCATGAGCACAAAGATATTTCAGACTAAAAGGTGTGAGCAGAAATTTGCCTAATCTCCTCAGCACATATGCCTTACAAGGGGTTAAGAAAATGGATCTTTCTAAATAATACAGCATACAATATAACGGTAAAATTAAGTCTCGGAGTATACTAAGAAATAATCGTTTGGGTGGCTTAGTATGATAGAACGTTTTAAATAAAGTAATGCGAATACACTTGCCTCAGTTATAGGCTGTAAAATGCAGAAGTTATCAAAGGTTTCGTATTAAATAAATATTTTTAAGTCAATTATTAGTGGACAAATTTGACGAATAGAAAACACAAGTGTTTAAAACTGATAAAAAATTTAAATTGAGAACTTAGTTATTCCACTTGCTTTATCTCTAATGTGACGCGTTTTGCCTCTTTAAGAAGCATCTTCAGACAAACCACACCGCAAGGTTATTTATTTCAAAGGTAAACAATAATTCAAATTCTTACATTAAAAATAAAGGGTAGGATGGTTTTAATTCCATTCTATTGGACGTGGGGAGGGAAGTAAGATATAAATACAGACAGACTAATTACCATAAAACTACTAATTACAAATCAATTAATAGTGTTTGGAGGTGAAAATAACAAGGGAAATAAATTTAATAATCTTGAGCCGTCTATTCTATTAAAATGTTGTTTATTAATACTCGATTAATTTTATTCATTTTAATACCTTTTTTATTGATTCTATGGAGTATTTCTACGTTATTATGTTTGTTAAAATTATGATCATTTTCAATTAAATGATTCGCAAATTCTGAAAAAATTTTAACATTTGAGACATCTTATATATTCTTTAACTCTAATATTAAAGTTCTTACTTGTCTGTCCTACATAAGAAGCTTGACAGTCTTCACAAGAGAGGCGGTATATGCCACACTGTGACAATGATTCTATTCGATCTTTATTGTTCAATAAGATTTTACCTAAATTATTAACTGTATAAAAAAGCTGCCTGCAAGTTATCCGGTAATAGCTTTGACATTTTTAATGATGCCTCTCCAAAATAAATGATTCTATGCCAGCTAAAAATTCTATCATGTGTTATCAAATTTTGTTTTTTCGTGAGGAACACGAAGACTACGAGTGCAAAAGCTTAATAGAACTTATTTCACAACTGGCTGTATTATAAGTGGCTTAACCCCCTTCTTTGAAGATGATGAAAAAGCATGGCTTAGAATCGAGAAAGGAGAGGTGGTTAGTTTGTAGCTCTCTCTACTTCAAATCATAAACATCCATCCCTTTGGGTACAAATTTTGTAAATTTATTGCAGAAATATCTGACGCAGAAACTTAAACATAAAATAGCAATTAATGAATTCTTTGACTTATCATACAAACTAATAATTGAAGTATAAAAATAATTTCAAGGAATATGTAGGAAAATTTTTGTTGATTGATAAATCATACTTAAAAATAATATACATATTTGTAATCATTTTAATTAGAGAATGAATCAAAATAATGCAGATTTTATCTGTTCATTTTTAGAGACAGCTTCTGTCACTTTTGAGAAATTACATTTTTATTCAAAAACGGAATTAATTTGTTTCACCAATTAGAAATTCGTGTTTTATGAAATTTTATTTGGAAAATATCTTATTTTATTATGGCTTAAAAACATCTGGTAATATATTCACTCTTAGTTTTCCATACTACCCGTTGACATAGTCAGGCTCAAAATGTCTCTCGACTGACTGCTATTATGACTTAAGCGTTTTTCTCTCAAAATTTCAAAACCCATTTTCCATTGCTATAAACATTTTGTCATTTTGAGGATTTAACAAAATAAAAAGTATTTAATCTATATAGAATAAAAATATTTCGATTGTTTCATTGACGACCAATTTGTGACTTTTAAATGGATTTTAAGTAACAGGGGATAAACCTTATGATGTGCGATCAATTTTGAAGCCTGTCGCATTGTTTTACAAAAGTGGCTATTATTCAGTCAATCAATGTTTCTTTTCAGATAGAGTAAGAAAAGAAGGATTGGGTCAGATAATTACTAATCAATGATTGCGTATTACATATCACGTTGTCTGTATTGGTTGAGTTAGAGGGAATGTAAAAATTACGCATTTGAACGCAAATCTATAAATTGTTTGGAAAATCAATTTAGGAAATTGTCCGTTCAGGTATTCCATCCAGCGGCTACCGAAACTTTATAAGACGAACGCATACGAGCGTTGAGAATAATCAGCAACTAATTCTTTATATAACAGTAACAATCAAATAATTAAAAAATATTATAAAATCAAAACAGAAAACATTTAAATCAAATAATCTGGTTTTGAGTTAATATAATTTGGATGTGTATTTTATTTCAGAGTTGATGCCCTAAACCAGTGCTTCGCAACCGGTTTGCCGTGGCACACTGGTGCGCCACGAGACGATCCCAGGTGTGCCGCGTCGCAGTGTGTCCAAATGAGAAAAAAATGAAATATTTTTATAAAAGAAATTTAACCCTTTCGGTTGCTGAGATATTCGATAAAATTGTTGAAGCAAATGTAATATTATTATGATATTTAATGCAATAGTCATTGTATTAGAATTGGAACGGATAGTGCAACTGTAATGATGGGGAATATTATGGGAGTTGTCTCGTGTGTAAAACGAAAAAAATCCTACCGTACAAATTATGCATTGCTGCGAAGCATTAATAGCCAAAAATTTCCTAGTAGAATCATATAAACAATGAACGAATGTATCAAAATAATACATCAAATCGAGAGTCTTAAATACGCATTTTTGTGAAAATATATCAATCTTGATAATCTGAATCTGGGTGATACTTTTATACACTCAACTAAGCTTAGTTAATTCTTAATAGTTAAGCTTAGTTACAAATATAGAAATAATTTTTTAACAGTTATTAATTTTCAATAAAAAAAAGTTATCTCTCATCATTTTGAAAAGGTAAAAGGGTTGAATTGGCTTTTATTAAAAAATATATTAGCTCATATTTCAAATATAAGTTTTTTTTATGAAATTTAAATATTTTGGCTTGTGGTGTGCCGCGAATCACTAATGAGTGCCAAGGTGTGCCGTGGGTGAGAAAAGGTTGCGGAGCATTGCCCTAAACTGAGAGCGGAAATGGTTAAATAAATATATGACCAGGTACATTTTTCTTCAGGCGTTCAAAAGAATTAGTGACTAGTTAGTTAGTTTGCTCTCAAAAATTATTGGCATTCACAAACAGCAAATATCGCCATTTGAAAGATAATTTAACCACAGAAATGCATTTTCCCTATTTATTTTTTGACTCCATCTGAATTTATCCCAGATGGTAAAACGCTCAGAGTGTTCCCCCTTCTGATTCTATTACCAGATATAAATCAATTCCTTTCGGAAGATTTGGCGTAATGGGATGGTGCCAGCGCACCTACAGGCCTGAGGAAATAAAAGTATCTCCGGTTTTAAGTCCACACAGAGATGTTGTTAAGGATCATTAATTTTAACGTTAGCCATCGACTGTTTTCTTATCGCCAGGAGTAATACGAAATCGATTCTCTCAAGTTTATAACTCATTTCGAGATACACAATACAATGGTTTGCTAAAAAGGTGTCAATCAAGAAATATGACAATAATAAATATTGAACAAGGAAAACGATTTGTTTAGCTGTATTTACATTATCAAGTTGAATGAAAGCGATACCATTGCACATGTTACTTTGTTCTGCACACAGTATGGGAAACAATCATGTCTTGATGCTGGATCCGTGGTGCAGTGGTTAACGTCGTTGGCTTCAGTTAAGGATGTCTCGGGTTCAAATCCCGGTACGGACAGTTTCATAAATTGATTTTTTCAATCGATTTATTTATGATGTCTAGAATTCCCTCTCGCCCATCCGACCCTAAAAAACGAGGCGTAGCGAAAGCGATCATCCAACAGCTAACCCTTTCCTAGCCCTATCCTTCTATCGCTACTCTCTTCGAAAAAGGTTTAACAACTGAGTATCAGGCAGTTCACTTTAAAATTTATGTTGACATACCTCCACTGTCCATATGCATCACATTGGAAGCGGACACGGTAAAAAATCATTCTGTTGACGAAAATTCCTAGTAGCAATTTAAAACAAGATTAATTTTGAGGAATACATGATGTAAAACGGTTTTAAGAAGTAGTGAGTCCAAGCCTTAAAGAACTTACAAATTATGTTATGATAGGTGCACCATAGCGAGAATCAAAAACTTATTAACCAGTGCTTGTCTGAAGTTACTCACTCAACATGGAAAATATTGATGTCCAAAAAAGGAATTATATAAAACGTCAGTGGCATCAAACATTGGTAATTTGTTCCAGGGCGATGAAAAAACAGTTTATATCCATTTTCTATTCTTAAGAATGGTGCAAATCTTATTTTGGTTATGTAGAAGAAAAATAACATAAAATTTTTAATGCGTCATTTAACAATCAAGAATCAACTAACAAAGTCATCTGAGGTAAGAAATATGTCCAATTTGCAATATTAGTAGTAATCGATTTTTCTTTGTTTTACACCTAAATTATTAGTTTTATCAATATTTTATTTATTAATCATATTGTAGGTATACTTATTTTTACTAGCTAGTCAACCATTACTTCCTATAAATATAATCGAAATAAAACTGCACATCTCTTTTTCTTCGTGTGATATACGTCACATGCAGAAAACTTAGTTTTTTGGGATGTTTCTGTCGCGTTTTGAAAGTTATATACCGTAACACATTGTGTTAAATTACTTAAAGGATATGTACCTACGTAAGTTTTGTAAAATTTTGTAAAAGTGTGACTTAACAGTTTATGTTATGACATAAAAACTTTTGCGATAGAATTCAAATCAAATGCTTAAATCAATATTTAATTTCTGAAACCCTGCGAACGTTAAGCAAAACATTAATTTATTTGGAGAAATTTCTTGATCTCATGAATTAAATATAGATTGAATTGACGTTTAATTGGTAGAACTCCATTAAAATAGGATAAAACATCAAACAAATTTGATGAACTAGATACTTTGATATTTCATCCTATTAAAAAACTAATAATTGAACAAACATTTAACCTTAAAAGCTTTAGTATTTATCATTTATTTCCAATATATTCAACGTTCAGCAAATAATTAAATTTTAATGATGTTTGTTGAAAATGCGTATTTTGAATAAAATAAACATGCGTTAAGAACCAAGCTATAAAGAAAATTTTCATACACAACAAAAAAATAAATTCTTCTTTGATCTTTGGACAAAAAAAATCATGAAAATTTTTATATTTTGAGATTTGAATAATCTTTTTTGTGACGACAGGTACGAGGTAATAACGCACACCAAAGCAGAAAAACAAATTACCATAAAGAATGTCTAAATTATTTATACTCTGTCTTGTTTTCTTTTGCAAAAAAACCCTCTAAATACATTCATTACGGCTGTAACACAGATTTATTTAGATTCAAACATTTCAGAAACACCGTCTCTAAATTGTTGAAAAATTTCTATTTTAATGAAAATACTTTTTAAAACTCTAGTCTATGAAAAGCAATCAATACATGACACATACCAATATTGAACGATACAAAATATACCCATCGATTGTATTGAGTGAAGAGTTTTATTGTATATTAAATATTCAACAACAAATTAATTCACGTGTTAACAAAAATCCACCAAAATTTAACTCTTTTTGTTTTTGGTTTATAAAAATCAATGTTTGTTTGTTCGTATTTTATGTATTGCCATACCGTTCATCCGATTCCGATAAAACTTTTTCAAATTATTATTTGCACTTGCGGGAAGGTTATAAGCATAGTACAATTAACTTTCAGTAGGTATTATTATAATATATATAATGAATATTTGTTTGTTTTTCCTCTATGCGCTCCTTTACCATTCATACGAATTCGATGAAATTTAGTTGAGTTGTTGTGTTCACACCCGTGAAGGTTTCTGATAAAAAGTTTTTTAATTCTAAAATCTAAAAACAGAATCAAATAGCGACATCTTTGAAAAACCTTCTCATTTATTCATGTATGCACCAGACGGAAAACAAAAAATATTGCGTATCCAAAACATAGGTTATTATGGGCCCGGGCTTGGCCCGTGGACCTTTGCCCGGCTCGGGCCGTGGGCTGAGCTCGGTTGGGTAATGACAATTCAGATTCGAGCTCGGGCCTGACCCGAGTAAGGAATTCTAATATTTATAAAAATATTTCGTTCTATGTTCGGGTCCATGAGCCAGCCATAGGGCAATAGTAATCATACCTTAAATAATTTATTTCAGATGTGCTTTGAATATCGTTAGAAATTTGGAAACAATAATAAACAATGTTTGAAAAGTATAAATGAATTACTATATTTAAAAAAAATCTGCCTTTTTCGGGCTGAAAAAAAAATCTGGGCTTCAGATCGGGTTCGAGTAACAAGTATGATACTGAGACTCGGGCTTGGGGTGGGCCAGACCTGAAAATGACGGATTCGGTCCTGGTAATTTTATAAAATTTCGGCCCGCGCAGACCTCTAATCCAAAAGCACTTCAATAAGCAAGTTAAAACACAAACCTCTTTCTTTGAGTGGCATTGCAACGCATGCCGGGTACTCACTAGTGTTTAATAGATCGTATTATGAGTTCACTTTATATGGTTTTGTAATGTTTAGATTTGTTTCTCCAAATGGAAATTACATAAAGTTTTCAATTCATTTATAAATTTTATAGGCATGGTTTTTTTTCGTTCTCCACAGACCTCCTATCCCATCATGCAAATGGAGTGGACGAATAGCGATTAACTAACTTTGTAATCTCATTAAAAAAACACACAATTTGTTTTTTACTGCATATTATTTTTATAATGATATCAAATCATCGAGCATTATCAACTGGTAAAATATAAATCTTAACGAAGTTATTTATGTTAAATATGGTTGTATAAAAAAATTACCATGTATATAAAACAGCTGGTCCAAAAACCTGTACAAGAATTTACAGACGATCATACAAATTATATTACATTCAAATGAAATAAAATATGTAGTCTAAAATTAAAATGTTAAGGACCTCAACTTGTTTCAATTAAATAAAACGGTGGATTGATATCGTTTCCTTTTGAGAAAAACGGCACAATTTTATTGTAGTAGTTAAAGCTTAAATATGCGGTGTTCATAACATGCAAAGGGTCTATTTGTATAAATGAAAATTTGGACAAAGCTTTCTCAAAATCGGAACCCCAGCGAACAAAAAAAAACTTAAAAGCTTCCTTTATGAATAAACTGAAATGAAGACGTATCTTTGAAAAGGTGAATATTTACATTTCAGTATAGCGTCAGAAAATGTTTGAAATCTTTACAATGGATTTATATAATACATATCGGGAACTGCTGCAATATTTCATTGAAATTGAGAAACATTTCAATAAATGTAAATCAGAGAAATCTTGAATCACGAAAATTATTTTCAAAGTTTAGCCAAGCACCCTCATCTGGTAAGAGTTAATATAAAAAAATATTTTATTAACAGTTGAATGGTTATCAAATAATTTAGTAAAAACTTATCATTACAAATAATATAATTTCTACCTTTTTTCTATATAGTTTAAGTTATAAATTCATCAAGTTAACGGTTTTTTAAGCAATCTTTTAGTCTGGACTGCTGAGTTGTTTCATCCAGAAGTTAACATATAAATGGGAAAAGCTACCCGCAAAAGGTTAAATCATTTATCACGACCGCCTCACTGATCAAAATGCATACGCAAAACGTTTGCGTATTGCACTAGGTGTTCAAAAAATGTATTAGATAAACGATAAGAATAATATTTATAAATTTCTTATTTGAATAAGTCTATTATAGCTTTATTTGTTTTCTTCATTGAATGTTATAACATTCTTAATGATGGTATTAAGTAATTGTACTAAGTTGTGGAGAAGCGAACCGAATATCATATGAATCGAAGAAGTAAAAGAAAGAAATACCATATGAATGGAAGTTGAATCATTTCTTGGGTACGGCTAATTTAAATAATTGCAGTTTTATAAATGAAACATACCTCAAATTATGAGTAGCATCAATTGTAGATTTCTGTTTTGATAGTTAAACGGGTTACATTAAGTGAATTTAGTGTGCAAATCAATTATGTGAAAAGTTTATTTATAAGTTACAGTAAACGCTCTTTCAACAAAACTGATATTCACGTCAGAAGGTGTTAACGTCAACTTAGGAAATTATTCGTGGTCAACTGGCTACTTTCAAGATTGTGTGCTAGGAATAAACTACTTTTAATCAATATCCACTCCCAATGTGGAGTGTATGGCCTTCTAACAAAGCTTATCTCAACTGATTTTTTCTACAATAAATGCTCGACACGAAATCAGTTTAGCGAGCTCAGTTTTTAGAAGAGATTAGTGGTACGAAGATGGGGCTAAGACAGGACTAGTGGTTCAATTATAGCTCTCGCTTCGGCCCATTTTATGGAACGGATGGGCAAAAGAGAATTGCAGAAATTGTAGACATCCACGTTTTCAAATATAAATAAATAAATAAATCGATTTTAAAATCATTTTATGGAACTGACTGTCTTCATTTGTATTCGAACCTGTGGGCACCACAACCAAAGCCACTTTGAATTAAAGCATTACGGACATTAATAACACTTGACATATATTTACAATTACACAATAATTATATTTCAAGCAATTTTTTAGTTATGACAGATTTATGTTAATGCCAGGATTAAAAGAACTTAATCGTTCAATCTATCGATTTTCGGCACAAAATCTATCTCGAGCAAACTAATATATAAAAATCAATGAGGGTTTGTTTTTTATCTTATGCAATGCCATACCGTTAATCCGATTCCGATAAAACTCTATCAAGTTATTGCTTGAACTTGTGCGAAAGATATAGGCATAGTACAATTAGTCCCGGCCCGACCCGAGCCCGACTCTCAACTTTTTAATTTTTAACTTACAGTAGGTTTTATTACATCAACCGTGGAAATGAAAAAGGACGTATTACTATAAACTCTTGTAAAAAATATTGTGTATAATTCACAAAAAACGTGCTAATACACTGTATTTATATATACAAATATAATGTATCGACTGTATAAAGGCAAAAGTACCTACCCCTCTGTCTTTTCAAAGTACTTTTTTTTTGATAATCACAATCTATACAATTTAATACATGTTTTCTTTGTGCTATACACAAGATTTTTTGTGTGTGGGTTACGTCCTTTTTCCTTTCCGCAGTCAATCTCACAATCCAGATATATCTAAAATCTAAAATAAAGAACCAAATTCGTACATATAACGACATCTCGGAAAACCTTGTGGTTTATTCGTGTACACACCAGAAAGAAACAAAAAAATTGTCCGTCCAAAAGCACTTCAATAAACAGAATCAAAACACAAATATTTTCTTTCTTTGAGTGGTATTGCAACGCATCCCGGGTACTCACTAGTATATTATATAGTTTATACATTCATGGATATAAACCGTAGATCGTGCAATAGGACAACTCAAAACCGCGATTTCCACAAAGCTACAGAACATACATATTTATTTATGTTTAGAATATGTCATAAAACTATAACTTTTTGCTAACCATGTATATTTATGTATAAAAAATGCAACTGAGCGTAGATTGAATATATTACCCATCTATACGGTTCATCGTGACCTCGTTTATTTGGGTTTATTCCAATTGATAGCCCACTTTCGTATTTCAATGGTTATTTCGTTGTATCATTACAGTGCTTTCGTGTTAATACCATAATGCACTCAAATAGGATATCAAAATTTTACAGTCAAAACGTGATATAACATAAATCTCAATTCGATAAATTTATTGGATATGATTATTATATTATTTTCACAGGGTTTTTGAACATTGGATCCACATTACATTGTTTTTTAGAATGTAAATATAATAAAACTTATTTAAAAAACATTTTATTTACATTTTTAATAAATTTATCATATATTTTATTTATTGGACTACTTCCGTTTCAATGCTTGCTTTCTGAAGTTGATACATCATAGTTGTAAGCCATGGCACTTCACTAGAAATTTGGAAAATAATATACTGAATTTTAAAAACGAATACTCGTTAAAAGTGTTGGGGGGAACGTCGGTTTTATTTTATTGATTACTGGGATATAAGAGAGAGGACTTATCAGTGTTTCATAACATTTACATTTAAAAACGGCCTTGGAATAGGCACGTGCTACGGACGCCCCAGGGGAGTCTGAATTCCGTCTGTTTCTTTTTCTAACCGGATGTATTCTTTCTTCCTGGAAGGCCTCTGGTGAGACTTCATAAGATTTACACTGCGGAGTTACGGGACACTTATATGACTTGGAAGTAAAAAAATTGGCAAGTAAACGGAGAATCTTGTAGGAACTGTATGGTGTCCATATAGGCCAAAGAAAAAGAAGGTGGAGATTTCGTTTAATGAGTGAACGATTTTAATCAATAAAAGAAGGTAAGACAAGGTTTCTTAAAGAATATAATATCAACTACTCACTGGCTTCGATATTAATAAGCAAACAATTATTTTGAAAAATAAATTAAGAATCATTGAACGAACTTTAGTTATCAGTTGAAAAATGGTGTCAAACTGAACGAAATGCATTTTTTATATATAATTTATTTGAAATATATCAGTACGTATTAATTTAATTTTCTAAATGTGTAAAACTAAACGTACTTTTTATCGCAATTACTAGAAATAGACAATGTCGAAATGAAGAAAGTAAGAAATTATTTGTAAGAAACATTTCTATTTTAAGAATTTATATAAAACAGTTTATACATCGTGTTTCAGTTAAAAAATAATTTTATTGATCGAAAGTGTATATTTGAAAATGTACTACAAACTGATTGTCAATAGATTAAATTAGAATAAATTACGACAGTGGAAAGGCAAAAGAACGCAACCCACATCAAACAGTATTGTGTATAACTGACACAAAACATGTTAATACATCATAAATATATATGTATATAATATCGACTGTAGAAAGTCAAAAAGACGTATCCCTCCGTCTTTTCAAAATATTTTTATTCGATAATCACAATGTATACAATAATTTTTCTGTGTAGGTGACGTCCTTTGCGTTTCCAAAATCGACAAGAATAAAACCTGAAATGTAAATTGATACATAAATAAAAAAGATTACTAAGAATGACATCTGATAACTCAGTATATTTATGTTTGTCATCTTGATGACAAGTGAAATTATGAACATAAATGTTTTTCAACATGAAAATAAAAACATAACCACTAAATGATTAAATAACAAATGTCGCAACAAGTGTTGCAATAATAATAATTATTAAACTACGGAAATAAAACTGTAGCCGCTGTGTCTACAGCCGTAGCACTATGTATATCGTAGCTACCTCGTAGCCGATAGCTACGGCTCTGCAATACTAAGCGTAGAACTCAAACAAACTTGAACAATACTGAACGTGGTCGAGGTAATCAAACATTATTACCAATGATAGCAATGGTTTACACTGCGCCGTGCAAACTACACCATAAAAATGCATTGAATATTAAAAATACACATTTTTGAAACGCTTCCAACATTGACTATCATGGTAGAGATCGTGATACGTTTTTAATTTTGATGATTTATATGATATAAAAGTACATTTTTTAGTATACTGGACAATGTATTAAATTTGGGAACACTATTTTTCCATTTGTTGACTTGTAAATATATTGCGTGGTGTTTAGGTGAGTGGTCAATAACGTAAAATTTCATAAATTGATTGTTCAATCGATTTATGGATTAATGTTCAAATGCATGGATGTATAAAATTCCCTCGATCATCTGATTCTAAAAACAAGAGAGCTATGAGTTAACTACTAGTTATGTCTAAACCATATCTTTCTTTCCTTACTCTCTTCGAAAAAAATAGAGAATTAACAACTGAGCAAACAGACAGATCACGTATCAAAACTTCTGTTGAGATAGGCTCCATTAAGTGCCCATATGCTTTACATTATCAGGGCGCATGGTTAAAAAAACAGTTTATGAAAGGCTTTAATTTTTCATGTTTTCTTCATATTACTTTATATCGATCGCCGTAGCCGAGGTTCTCCATCATTATCATTTAAGTGGTCGTGGCACCGGCCAATCAGTATTTTGATTTTTCATTGTCTTCGTATCTTGACTATCTGTGATGTTGTCATTCCTACTCACCTATTTTATCCGATCGTCTTCATGCCACAAAATAGAGAAAGTTAAGGAGATAAACATATATTTTTTTTCTATTTTCTTTGAATTTGGCGGTAAATTTGTGGAAGTTCATTTTTAATATAAAATTAAATTAAAAATTGATAACTTATTTTAAAAAATAAAACACAATTCATTTGTACTGATCATTATAAATATGTGGAAGTAGTACAAATGAATTGTGTTTTATTTTTTAAAATATAATGTATTTCCACCAAGAATTGACAGTTAACACCTTAAAAGAGATTGATAACTTACTTATTCCACGTGGTTTATCACTGACGTGACGCGTTTCGCTTCTTAAAGAAGCATCTTCAGACTAACCGTATCGCAAGGTTATTTATTTCTAAGGTAAACGATGATTTTAATTCTTAAAAGGGTGGGGGTGGGTTTTATTACATTCTACTAGACGTGTGGAGGGGAGTAAGATATAAACACTGTTACAGTATATACAAATCAATTACTGGCACCTGGATGTGAAAAACTCAAGGAGAATAAATTTAATAATGGCGAGCCACCTCTTCTGTTTAAAATGTTATTTACTAATCCTCCATTACTGTTAATGGTTTTGTTGATTTCTAAAAATTCTAAGCTATTCATTTTACTACCTTTTTTATTTACATGATGGAATATTTCTACGTTATTAACTTAATTAAAAGTATGATCTTTTGAAAATTTTATTACTATGATTTATGAAAAGTATGATAATTTTATGAAAGTATAAAAGAGATAAATATTGCTCATTTCTGAGTAAATACAAAATACAAATAAAATAATATGTAAAAACTTTTTCTGTTGAACTACGAAAATATTGTAAGAACGATAAAATATATATAATTATTATCTTTCATCGATTTGAAATTGAAAATAATACAATAATAATGTATTCTTATTACTGACCCAAATCAGTAGTACTAAAGAAACTGATGTGAATTGACTGGTAGACTTAATACAGGAATATTTGATTTGAATACAATTTTCAATGAAGGTTTCAATATTGAATTTGATAGCAATTACACGGTTCAAGGCAATGTCTGTTTCTCGAATGAGTAACATATTAAATCAAAGTCAAACTCGAGAATGCCGGTGTTAATGAAAGCTGTTTTAATAGTTATGAATAATTAACTTGATTGTCTACATACAGACTCCAGGTAGCTTTACGCCTAAAGCTTACATACATTGAGCATCTGAAATTTAATACCTTCTATTCTAAATCTGGTATATAACCAAACATATTGTTATCTTTCCTGCAATTTAATAATACTACGTTGTATTTAACGAAACAATGAAGCCTTATTCTCTACATCAAATGGAAATAAAGGTCATTGCTTAAGTGAAATTAATTAATAACATTGATTTAAACTTAAATATATCGCAGTCTCAGAATTACAGTAAAACAGTGGGGCTTACTTTCGGTTTTGAGTTGATTAAACTATCATATAACTATAAAATTGCATAACAATTAGCAAGAAGTCTATATCCAATTCATTTAATATTATAAAATATTAAAAGTACTGTTAATCATATAGTTGTAACAGTCGTTTTCTAGTTTGCTTCAAAAAAAAATGAGTGAATAAATTACAACAACATCTGTTTAGATTTTACATTAGAAGTTCATGCTTTACATTGGAAGAGGATATATTTGTAAAAATAATGCTTTGATTACAGATAGAATAAATTTTTGTTTTTGGAGATATATATGTTTTGATTTACTGAGACACATATTATATGGTATTTTTTCAAGTCAAAAATGAGTTTTGAAACTATGTGACTGTTTTATTGTGTCGATTGAGATTTATACAATCAGACGGTAGTTAAATAAGAAAAAAATGAAAGTTTTGTACGAAGTTAATTCCGGTTATATGACGGGAAATAAAATTTATTAATCTGTGACAATTTCACGTAGGGGATGATCAGGCAATGCGGATATCCATGCCAAAGTGATAATTTTTTATTATTGTTACATTTGTTACTCCATCAAATTATTTAATCAAAAAGAAATTATGTGTGGATTTTGATGATGTACTGTGTGGTAATTTATGTGTTTATTTAAATTCTATAATTTCTTTATAAAATTTTTGTACACAGATTTTGGGGTGATTGCATAAGACATATTTTTCCGCACTGCAAAGTAAACCAAGAATACACACGAAAAGAACAATTATTCAAACCCAAAAAATTAAGATTTATTTAAACAAAAAAAGGAAGTTTATTTAAAAAAATCTTTCTTCAGCGATACGAACCAAAAAAATAAACATGTAAGGTTCAGTGAAGATTTTAATGTAGAACTCAAAGGAACATATCCGAAATTGAAATTGATGGATGCATACAGAAAATCTACGAAAAATTAACTAATTATAAATATACTAGTTGTTATAAAAATTGTACTACTCACATTGCTGGTATATGTAGATTACTGAAGTTGAGACGTCTAGTGTTTCTTTCTTCTTATGCGATCAAGAATTAAAATTTGCGAATGGAAACGCTTATAAATCAAATTTTTGACTGAAAAATTTATTCGTATTCATATTCATAGGTGACCGTAATGCTTCCATCTTTTTCTCACCCAGTACATCTATTCTCATTTGAGTCCTCATATCTTTCTCCTTTCTGAATTTAAAAGTTTGCGTGTCTCAATTATTACGGTCAGATCTTGAAAAACGTTTTCCGTTTAAATATTAAAAATTTTCATATTAAGAGTCTTCTTCTTCTTCCATATTTGCTCCCTATGTGGAGAATATGGCTATCACGTGGCGTCTCCATGAATCCCTGTCACCCGCCAATCGCTTTGCTTCCTCCCATGACATGCCAGAGTCCCTCAGCTCCGCCGAGTACATCTTATGGATAATTAAGAGTCAATGTGTATAAATTATTAGTATTGAACGAATCTAGGTAAATTGAAAACTTAGTCTTTTTTTGAGAAAGCTAAGGTGAAGTATTATTTATATCGTTACAAAATTGTAAATATATATTAAATTTAAAATATCTTATCTCATCTGTTTCCATTGAAAAAACACTTAAACCCTAATAGATCCGCTTTGCCCGAACCTCCCCAATGTATTATTGTTTCGCCAGATCGGCGCCAAAATATAACGGTAATTTTGATATTCAGTTTTATTATTAATGATTGCTTTGTTTCTGTTTATCGTTCGTGGCATGAATGATTTTTCATTTGAAAAATTACCGACCATAAAAATTGTGTAAATCTTCCGCTGGCTAATTCCCTTATTTTTTTTTGTTTAATAAACATGTCAAGGCCACGGGAAACTCGTAAACTTAAGACGGCAATAGTTGATTGCCCCGTGTTAATATATTACACAAGAAGTAGCCAGTGGTGTGACAACAATATCCAATCCCTCCCACTGCAAATTCATCTTTTACATTTCAATCAAATTTACATAAAACTCGTTTCTGTATTAGCCCGAATATAACGCAATATATTTTTTTTTATCATATTCCTTATATTGAATTCTAGTGAAAATACCTGTCTGGTGCTTTTATGTAAGGGTACGGTCCAGAGTTGCTTTCTTATAATATATCGTCACTATTCTGGAAGAAAACACTAAATCGAAAACATGACATATTGAGTTATTTATACGAAAATGTTTCGTAATTGGAACGGTACACTTATTTGTATAAATTATACTTTTACTTAAAAACAGTTTTGTATAAACAAACTAAATGAAAAAGGTATGACATTTCAAACATTTAAAAAAACTTCCAATTACTCAAAACTAGTATTTTTCAGTTAGTGTCTTCTTCTAGAAAAACGTCGATGTGTATCTACATGGTGTTTGAAGTTTGTCAAACGCTTGAAATGCTGTATGTTTTTATTTTGTGTGTTTGTACAAAATTATTTTTAAGTTAAAGAGTAGTTTATAAAAATAAGTGTCTTTTTTCATACGGTAGGGTTGGAAATAAGCTATAACTCAGTATGTCTTTTTTTCGATGTAGTGTTTTCTTCCAGATCGGTGACGGTATAAAGTAATCAATTTTATTTAAACTTTATTGCACAAATAAGGACAGTTTGTGTGTCCAATTAGGTTCTACGGAATTGAGGATCTATATAGGCTATGTAAAAAAAATCGAAAAAAAAGTGGATTCTTTATAATAATATATCTAAAACTGACAGAAATGCACGTCACTGTGTTGGAACGATACACGTGTAAGTTATTGATTTTTTTTAGTTGAACTCTGGAATAATGCATCTATTAATTATTGGTATTCATTCATCACGAAAACGCCTACACGTGAAGTTTAGTTGTAGTAATTAATTACGTCATTAATTAAACGTAATTCAATTAAAATTAGCCAATGTAATTAAAAAAAAAAGATTAATTACAGGAGCCGTATATTTCATACATTGTAACACTGTTGCGCCAAATTTCGCATGTGGGAAATGATTTATTAGGTATGTTAATCACACCCTTTGAGTATGTTGAAATTTGAATAACTAATGGGGAAAATTGCTCAAGGTGGTCATACTATCAATCAAATCTTTCGGCCATTTTGGCATTTAAGGTATTCAAAAAGTTCACGGCGTCCTATGAAGAGCAAGTAGATTTAAGCTGCAGTAATAAAAGTTCAATTATGCATTTTTTAATTTTATTTCAGGACACTACAGTACATACATGCAATCAATTCTTAAAGAATCTTACTCGGACAGTTCAGGCAAAAATAATTAAACACGATCAACACTGTTATTGTGCTGAATACATCGTGTATAAAGACTTGAGACTGTAACTGGCAAGGTTGGGGACAACGTAAAATTATCTAGGAAAAGTTACAGTGCTACAATTTTAATACAAGTTGGTTGCTCCAACTCCACCCGATATTTGTATACAGCCGCTGTTTCACGGTCACCTTCCATAACGTAATAACGATCAAGAAAAAAAATTAATTTACTATTTAAAATATCCCGCTCCAAATATGATGTTGCAAATTTATCGAATGCCTCAAAGTTGGCATTGCTTGAGATCAAGTCAGCGTGACCTATTGAGCCCGTATGAGGACGGACTAAGGCAAACAGCTCTGCTCGTTCGGCACTCATCTCGGGCAGTCCTGATGGTTGTGTCCACAAGTTTAATCAGGCCTTTCAACCAACTTGCCCAAATACGTAGTTAAGATGATATGAATACCAAAAATATTGCTTGGGGATTAATTATATCGGTCAGCGATTTTTGTAGTATGGTTTTTTAACGTTTTGCCTTACAATCAGTCGTTTGAGTATTCAATTAAACAGGTTCAAAAATTTATCGTATCAAATAATTTTTTGTATATGAAATTTTGTGATTTTTCTCGTGCTTTCTCACTCCCTGATAAGGGTAAATTTTCATTTTCGAATTGCATAAGATGATTTCAACTGACTCTACCGTAGACTACTCACCTTTATAGTGACAAATTTTTTTTTATCAATGATAAGCATGTCTATAAAGAGAAAAAAGCTCTTGAAAATCACCATTTAAGCACTAGATAACGTTATATTTGCTATTACTTGGTATAACTTCATTAAAAGAAGAAGAGTTTGTTGATGACTTTTTCGGCTTCACACTAGTGTCAGAACTATACTACATCACAATTCACGACATCGGAAAGTCTTAATAGCTATCAACTATCAACAAATTCCAATTAATTTTGTAGAACCAAATACTTATTCCAAATGCCGAATGATATTTTTACCTTGCTATATATATATGCTACTATGTGGGAGTTAAGCCAGCTAATATTGAAAATACTCATTTGTTGATAATATATACCAAGAAACAATGTAACATATATATATATATATTTACAAATAGTTATTATTTTGTGAATTAACTTGGTAAATAGCATGTCATTAGATTAAAAACTACGTGAATAGTTGAATTAAAATTCTTCGCTTAGTATAAACTCAATAAAAGTGTTATACAAGAAGGTAAATAACATGTTTAAAATCTATTTGTGTATTAGCTACATACATACGTAACATATATGCTTTGCGGTATGAAGTAGGTCAAAGCTTTTGTAAGACTTCAAACTAATATCTTTTTTCCTTTTCCTGGATTTTATGGAAACGTTGGAAAGTAAGTTTTTGGAAAATCGTGTTTTTCCAACCTATATATTTACTGCATACTGAAGTTCTCTTGAGAATATGCAAGCTGAAAACGAATTATGGCATTGCGATATTCAATTTTAAATAATCCCACAGCCGTGAACAGCTATTGAATCTAATAATAATATGTTTTAACTCAACAGTTAATTGAGAAAATAAGTAGCAATATATATAATATATATTATTAATCAATTCAGTATTTACATTCTGGAAATTTATTTTCAAAATAAAGCCACTCTTAGCTTATTTTAATTAATATTTTTTGTCTGTCTGATATAAACAGATATTTAAGATATAACAGATATATAAACAGATATTTAATCCAAATTAGATATTTAAGCAGTTACCGTATCATGGAAAAATAGCCAAGATATGCTTAAAAGCGCACCGCACCCGCTGCTTTATTATATACTATTGGTGTCGATATTACTCGTCACCGATGGCAAAAATACAATCACTTGTTTTTCATTGATTGATTGACAAATTGATTGCTTCACCACCGTATTTTTTCAGCCGCTGATTCACGACCGCCTTCCAAAATGCATTAATTAAAAATAAAATAAATTAATTTACACAAACTGATCTTGGCCTGATGCAATGCTTCACGAAAGAGATACTATCAACATGCTTCACTGAATTAAAAAAAAACAAGGTATGGAGATTTGCTCAGTTATTAAGCGACCACAGTACATAAAGCCATGTTGGACGAAAATAGAAAATACACAATAAACAGAAAATGTTTCTTTTTAATCTTTTGTACCAACATCTTGCTTATAGTATGTGTTTTACTATCTGACAATTTCACGCTCAGAAATATAGTATATGTTGTAATTCAACAATGAACTATGTTTATAGTAAAAATCGGTAAATACTTCTTATAGAAAATATTATTAAAATTTAAAACGGAAATTCAGCGAGAATCATTTTCTGAGACTCTGAATAATAATATTTTTTCAAAAAAAAAAACAGAGAATAGATCGTAAAAATACGGAAATATTATCGTACATATTGCAACCCTTGCATAGAGGATTATTCATCAGGGTGAGTCGTGAAAGGTATTCGGAAAACACGATATTTTATGACTTCTGGACTCAGGTGTATTGTTATCTGCGCAATAAAAATTCTCCCGGTTTATTGTTTCAAACATTTTTTTATTTCAGAGAATTGCGAAAAAATAGCGGGTAGCTTTTATTGATACGGAAGTTCGAAACGCAAAATCGAGTTGCGGATATGCATTTATTTATTTATGAATGGCGATCGTGTATAGACCGCATTAAAGTACACGTTTCAAGTTCTTAAGTAGACAATTTGAAATACAATGTCTCAATTAAAATGGTATTTTACAAAAATATATATATTATAAGAAAATGATGTAACTGCTTATCCGATAATTTTTTCGATATTTTATGCAAGGTGAAGTAGTCAATAATGAATTTTATTAATTATGTTTCTCGTTATTATACAAACGTCCTACAAACCTACAACAGTGACATTTTCCCTTTCTGGAAGCTTTTTATTTAACCGTCATTGGGAATATTTGTATAGAACGTAATGTAGCTGTATTCGTCTTGGGTGTTTGTTCAATTGCGGTGTCCTGGTGTTCGAGAACTGTTAATTTCAAAAATTGATTTTTGAATCGATTTGATGGATTTATTTTAAAATTATTGAACGTCTGTTATGTGAAATTCCCCCTGCCATCCGTTCATCATCTTTAAAACGAGCATAGATTAGCTTAAAACTACCTAATTCTCTCTCCATCCTTTAACCTCTGCGAATACAGATTGTGTCTACATATGCTCGAAATTACGACATTTTTTAAATTAATTTCGAAAACAAACCTTTTTTTATGTATGCTTAATTGAAATTTTGACCGTGTAACTGTGTGGTAACGCTTTAAGAGAGTAAAGTAGGTTTTTTTGTCTCATTTCGCGAAAATTGTTAATTGTTAACCTTTTTTTAATAATTACAATTTCAGAGTATTTCTTGACATTATATTATATATTGCATCTATGGACATAGTAAAGTTTTCAAATCTGACTAGCAAATAATATAGAAGAAAACTTACTATATCCTCTTAAAAAAAATTTCCTACTCAGTTGGGAATATTAATTTATTGATTATTCAATGATTTTAAATCCAACGAAATAGATACATGTTATGTTTTCATTTAGTCTACCGCACTCAGCAGATTCCGAAAATGAGGAAGGACAGTTAATTGATATTGTATTCGTTTCTAATTGCATCTGTTTATTCGAATTCTTTTTATAACAGTGTCTGAAAGATTGACTTCAAAATAATCTGACACCGCCCCGTACTTATGGGGCGGACAAGAGTATTCAAAACCCGTCTGCAGACTCTTTCTATTCGTGCAAATTTAATATGTAATATCTCTCCTAAGGCATTCAAAAATAATTTGTCATATTTGTTTATTTACCGTTATTTGTTTACCGTTAGAAGTAAACAAAAAGCGGGCGATGCTTAGAGAAAGAATCACTTGTCCCTCAGCCTAGGGACTTGGCGGTTAGTGGCCGACACAGCCCCGCGGTGGGTCAAAGGGATGACCATATCATAAAACCACTTGCTGTGTTTTAAATTGAAATTGTGTATTTTAAATCTGTTTGTGTTTGTGTAACTATCTTCGAGGAATTTATAAGTATAAACTAACTGCAATTAAAGAGAAATTATACTGAATACGACCGGGTTTTAATGGAAGACGAAGAAACCTGTGAATTATCCTTGTCGCCACGCCGGACTCGGCGTGGTCGAAGTGAGTTGACGCTCCACGTCCCCGTCGAGAGAAGCAGCTAATCTACTCTCTCAAGTCATTATCAAAAATTTAATTAAAAAAAACTCCATGTGTGCTCCATGGCAAGCATAAAAATTATGTTTCAATTACCTTGATACAACTCTCGTTGTATTCATAAATATGTACAATTCATTATATAATTAATAACTCATCTACTTTCATCTGCTACATATTCATAGATATCTTTATAAGACCTTTATAAGACCTTTCCGTACAACCAAGCCCTCAACTTTGCGTTGCCAAATTTTCCTGTCGAACTTAGAAAATCATTTCATGAATAGTCGGTAGTTTTTGCGGCTCTTAGGTACGCCCGGATTACCGAATTTGTCCAGCATTCGTCCGGGGCAATATGAGAGTTAGGAAAACTTTCTTGCGGCAGAAGAAAAATATATAAAGCAGAACACGATGTAATGTTTATTTTCAATTACGGGGCGAAGTTTGCACTTCCCAAGAACTTCTTATCGAATAGGCCACGTACCGTAAAATACAAACATACAAATGTAGTCAATCGTTTCAGAGTCGGATTTCACGGGATCAATGTTGGACGAGGGATTTTATTGCCTACTAAAGGCAGCTTTTAAGGTTGTATATTACCTACGCAGAATAGCACACATTTGATTTTATTCCGCAAACGGGGATGACTGATAAGGGAATGTTTATGGAGGTGTTGCTCAAAATTTGGCTCGTGTTATATTCTCCATTTTTGATATCACTGTAAAAGTTGACTAAACGCATATGTCGCGTTCAACATTAAATACATAATTTTAAACGTGAATTATTCTACAATATTAATGAATTGGTAAATAATGTGCTTTTGTTCGATATAAATTAAGAAAAAATTAAAATAAATAATTTTATTTCAAATTTGAAATTCAAGATCACCCACATTTGTTAACATAATTTATATCAATAGGAAAATTCTTGAGACAATCAAAAACTATGTTTATTTTGTGATTGCATTGAGTGAACATTAAACGAAATAAATCACATTTTATCTATATCGACCCAAATAAAGAAATTTAAAATCAATATTTTTAGTAAAAAAAAAACTAATTGACGTGAGCCATTACGCACTAATAGTGAAACAAGAAAACTAGTCCAAATGTTCAATATTTCCCTTCGCAGTAAAAATAATAATTTACATGAAAAACATATTTTATTCACAAAAAATAACAATAAGTTCGAATAAAAGTCCAATGTGAGTTCAAGTATTCTTAATTTCTTGCGTTATTTCATATGTTTCATAATATCGTTACAATATTGTGGCCAATTCTAGCATTAGATATTAAATATATTAGTGGTACCTAATTTTAAGAAAAATTTTGACGAATACTGGAATGCGGTGATTTGTAGCGTTTAGGGACACGCGTAGCAACACACTGAAATTGTTCAATTGCATACTACATGCACTCAATTTACATTCGAATTAATGCAACTGGAATAGTGATTAGTTATTTAAAAAAATTTGAAAAATGCTACGTTATTGAAAAGACTTGAGTAAGTGATAAATTTATTATTTTCACTGATCTTTATCACTAAGAGAAGAAAAAATGAATTAAATTAATATGTTTCATAGAATCTACGGTAACTTTGTGTAAATTTATTTTTAATGTAAAATTGAAAATGAAAACTTTGATACTATACTATTTTGTGATTTCACTTTTAAACAATCGGTGTAATTATTAAGTTACCAATGCTAATATTACATTTGAGATAAATATGCATTTGTTTTGTCGATATGAAACCTGCAATATTGCTCTTTTACTTTGGAATAGAAATTTAGTTTGAAATTTAAATCATTATTTTACAATTTTAGATAATTAAAAGGAAATTTAACATATTTTGTTGATCGAAGGTTGGGAGAGGGGCGACAAATAACGGCACATCCCCAACGCATTGCGTAATAAAATTTCATCTATCGTAGGTTTAATATATTTTATTGAACATTAAAATTAATGAATATAAAAATGAGGTTTCATTAGTAATACCGTAATAATATTATTTCTTTAGATAATGTAGAATTTCATTAAAATCTTCAAAAATAAGACGTACAATAAAACATTAAATGTACCGAAAATCTTGTTTCCTTATTATCTCAGTACCATGCTTTTTTACTTGTTACACTTTGAAACTGAAGTATCTATGTGACGAGTTGAATCACAGAGTTATCGTTTTTGAATTTTATATTAAAAAAATTATTTCCAAAATGCAACTGCCAAAACCACCGAAAATATGCATTCGCTTTATTTGAATTTATATAAGGTTATTCTCGTTTGTCAAATTTAACGAAATATTGAAGTGTACATACGAAAAGCTGAGAAAAATGTTTTCCCTGTTGGATTTCAGCCAACCACTCGTTTTAAAGTACGCGTGCCAACTTGTAAGTATCTGAGCTTGAGCTTAGGTATTGAAAACTAGAAACCTACGAAACGTGTTCGAAATTGCTCTTTCCATGTGGCCAAACTAACATGCAAAATACGGAATACCATTTTAGACAGTCTAAAGAATGGTTTTTTTATTAAAAACTATAATCGTCATAAAATCGATCTATAATATATTTATTTCTAGTCCTTGCTTATTTGCATAAAATTTATTTAACCCATTCATTACCTGTTTCTTTATGCCCACGGTATGCATTAAAATTTAACTAGTCAACTGGAACAGTTAAGCATAACAGACACTATTGACAATAAAAAAATGTGCTTGGCCCATGTCTGTACGTAAACTACATATGTTCATTTTACATTGCTTTTTGATTGAACCGAGGGATTTGCGAGCAAACCGAGCTAATGGCAGCGAGCTTCTCAAAATTACAAGGCGTGTTGAGTTTATATCCTAAAGGTATGGACGACTGCGATGCTTATTATGCCTTTCCACTCTTTCTCTATCCTATCCTGAAAACGGCTTAAAGAAATCAACAAGCTTACTAATTGTCTTTTATATCATACATCCACCCTTCTACAAAGTGATACTTACTGCCAGTTCTAGTAGAAATAAGTTCTGTTGATATGCTTCATTCGGATTAAATAAATACATAATATAATGCTGCAAATTTGGATTGGAAATGGTTAAAAAAAAAAAACAGATTAACTCGAGATTCAGCGCAATCAATAAACTAAACTGAAATTGATGACTTATCGGGGAATTTTCATCTTGATATAGAGAAGTGGCCTGAGTATTCAAGTACATCCAAGTTCTGCTGGCTTGGAATTCATACTACCGCAGTCCCGTCCAACGTAATAAACGTCCTGCTGGTCGTATCCCCAAGTACAATTGAGTCACAACCAACCGGTCCAGTGCGACGAGTTTTGCATTCAACTTACCATAGCCGGCTAGAAACTGAATGTTCGAGTAAATGCTGTAACTGATTTTAGTTGCGAGTATTTAGGAAATATCTGGGAAAATAAATACACCTGTCCATCCATGGAGGACGCAGACATCTGTTAACCATTATTGTTGTGAAGATACACAGAAAAAATATTTTTTCAAATTTTATTAAAAAAAAAATATAGGTTTCCATTATATCGTCCAGTAATCATAGTCAAATTTTAAAGGTCACACAAAAAAATAAAACAGCAGAACTGTGATGCATATTTTATAAAGTTTTTAGTTTGATGCTTTGTAGTGAGTATTTCAACGAATTTAATCCGTTTTAAAGTAAAAACGTTTTGTTTGCAAATATATATTAGACGGTAAAGCTTTTCTGAATGACCCTAGACTTTGTCAAAGCGCTATGTTTCAAAGCAATAATAACACTTGAATGAAATTGGCTTCTCTGCAAAGTATGTACAAAACCTCTGGAGATTTTAATGCAAGAGTATTTTTAATATTAAAAGGGTCACTTTTTATTCTTCTCGGTTTATAATCGGTGTACAAATGACTTTATAAATCGCAGTTAGTTAGACTTTACGGTTTTAATGGTCCAGGTAGAGAACCGTTTTTTGGGGGGTTATTAGCGGGTACGAGCTTTTTTTAGTGAGGGCTTTTAACTGGGCCGTATCATGCGCGCGTAATAACTACGCCCGCGGCAGATATTTGTCATTCCACGCGAGAAAAAATCCACCCTTAAATGCTTATGGCGAAGCATACGCTGACGATTTTCATACCATCAAGGCATTCCCCGTCATATTCGAATTATTAAAAAACACCTTAAAGCAAATTAAACACGTGTAAAACAACATTTGCGTAAAATAATATTTTAACTATCATCCAATTAATAATATTTTGACTGTATAGTTTGAAATGACTAGTACAGGGGTAACGACCAGGGGCATTAAGCCACATGCGGGCTTATATGGTCTCAAGTGCGGTCTTTTGACTGAAATAAACAAATACATAAATAAATAAATTTCATCGTTTTACTTCATTTTTAAAATAATTTTTTATGTACGTTTCTTATGTTTGCTATTTAAAATTAAAAATCTGATTTTAACAGAGAATACTTTTTTTTTACTCTGTGTGCGATTTTTTCGTGTCCGTTTTTTTTCTATACGGTTTATCCGTTCACCACCGAATGATTGGGTTAAATTATTCTTCTTGTTTTTTATCTGAATTGATCGTATTAAATCGTATGATTTGATTAGGTATAACAAGTTTTAAATTTATCAATGATTATGTCAATATCTAAAAGTCTGAATGTGATCTAAAACAAAAGATTTGTTTGCCTGGCGTAAAGGTGCGAACTCCGTCCGTTGCGTACTTTTTTATATTGTAGGCTTTCACAGCTTATGACAAAGCCCTTGGTCAGATGGCAATAAAAAGGCATGACTTACTACCTTGCATTATACAAGCCTCACTTAACCGGGAATGACGCCAAGGTGCCTATCCATTCCCAGTTTTTCACCCAAAACCGCCGCGGCGCAACTTTATATGACTGGTTTGTATTTGGGGGCCGAAAGTTTATTTGTATCCGCATCGGCTTAAACTTTAAGCAGAGCTCAAAACGACAGTCAAAAATTTAATTTTATGTCGGATGTTTTACAACTCCTAAACAACAAGTAGCTTCACTTAATTATTACAATGTAAGTAGGTGAATGTAAAAACGGTATATATAAAATCCAGTGGCGTTCAGTTTATAGAGGCATAAACTGAAAAATCTTATTTAATACTGCCATTAGAAACGTACAACAAACGGACGGGAATATTTTGTTCATTTTTTGAAAATAAATTAAAAAAAATGGTCAGTAAGTATTATATACTGTATTAATTATTATTTATGTATATTTTTTAACCATGTCCACTCCCAACGCGGAAAATATGGCCACGTAATGGAAGTATGTCAATAAAAGTTTTCTATGAAAACTGTTTGTTACTTTGTTGCACAACCTCTTTTTTTTCGAAGACAGTAGGAATTGAAGGATATGGCTAGGACAGGACTAGTGGTTAGCTAATCGCTCTCGCTACGTTTCGTTTTTGAGAATCGAATAAGTGGAAGGGAGTTTTAGACGTCACAAACATTTATGACTACGAACAGATATCCATGAATCGATTGAAAGATCAATTTATGAAACTGTCCGTACCGGAATTAGAACTCGAGACATCCATAACTGAAGCCAACGACGTTAACAACGACGCCACGGAGCTGATTATTTATATAGTCAGATTGTTTTAATTTTACTGTTAAGCATCGAACTGAAGATCAGATATCCGCACTATGCCTCTAAGTTACATTTACATTATACCGACATCAGTTCACAAGTTGGTTGCCCCACCTCTACCCGTTATGTGTATGCAACCGTCGTTTCATGGCCGCGTCCCACAACGCAATAACGATCAATAAAAGAAAGAATTTACTCTGCATGTTCTTAGCCCCACGCAGAGCTGCACGATACCAATCTTTTAGCCATACACTATTGTGCTTAAGCATATAGAATAGCTATATAGTATAACAGTAAAGATAACCCCTGAACAATTTCAATTTTGAGGGTTACATAAATTGGCCAAAACACCGTCGAATTATAACTGAATACCAAATTATTACTATTTTATTATTTTGCAGTGATAAGTAACAATACAATAAATAACAAACGCCATATTTTTCACAGTGAAAACAAATCCGTGCTTCTAGCTTAAGTAGATTTTTTGTCATTCTTATGTGAAAGCAATTAAAAAAACCTTAAAAATAACATAAATCACTACTGTGGTAATGTAATAGTTAATGTTCCCTTGCTCAGAATATACCCGTTTCGATAGCTACGTATGTACGATTAGATAAATTTAATAATAAAATACATTCAAGTGTTTGAATACATACCGTTTTAGAATTCACTTAAAAGTACGCGAAACCGGAACTACCACAACAAGAGACATCTGAGTATTCTGCGACGTCACTATTCTCGAAGTAATTAAATCTTTCCAATGCATCTAGAATCCTTAATTTTGACAAACACAAAGCTTCTGTTGGCAGGACATTGTGTGGATCGCTGATGAGCCAAGAACAATATAGCGCGCTGAGAACTGTACTATTTTCTTACAAAACAAAGCATGCTTGGTGAGAAAATAAAAAACAAGCATTCAAAGTCCGCGTTAGATAAATAAATAACCCTTACTCATGAAAGCAAAAGTTAGGAAAGGTAAGGACGGGAAATGTATGTATCTATACATAAAAATTTTAATAGTAAATAATATTTATAATACTTATACATTCTAACATAGTTATAGTAAGCGTATTCTTTCAAACAGTTCTAATGATCAGATCGCATCTGGAAAATAAGCGTTCATATTTTTGTATGCTCAATCACTTAAGATTTAATCAAACAATGTACAGGTTGTCCTCGACTTACGACCGACATACGTTCCTGAACTTTGATCGTTAGTCGAATTCCATACAAAATATTAAAATTAAATATTGTTCGGTTCTGGTCAGTTTTAGCGGCGTCAATTTAATTTGTTGAAATAAAGCGTGCTTTTCAAATTTTATATCGTAACTGTTAAACGATCACAATATTATCGCAAATTGGTGGGCTAATTTTCTGTTTTTAATAAATAAAACAGAGAATTAAACTTTGTAAGACAATTTTATTATTTGCCTTGTAAAACAAATGGTTGGGATAAGGTTTGGCTGCGAAAATTGCATTGAAAATGAACATTTGTTCTATTATGAAAGTGGATGAAATAAGCTTATGTCTTCAAGAATTGTGTTGAAATTTTTTGGTCGTATGTGCAAATTGTCGTTAGTCGAGGACTATCTGTACCCTATCTTCAAATATAATTTTGAGAGACTTATTGTTTAATTTTTCTGTTAGACGTCAGAGCTTGAAAAAAGCAACATTTTATTATAAATAAGTTATAGTATTAATTTTTGGATCTACGATTTTTTCGGTGTTCAACGGGGTTAATATGAAGCGAATACACGTAGTACTGTAGATATTTTAATACATAGTTTAATAAATATTGATTGTCTAGTCATTTAAGGTAATCGATAGATTATAAACGAATTTCGGTTAAAATCGGTTACACCTATCTCAAAATTGATCTTATTTAAAACAGCAAAGTGTCTGTAAAATAACAAATAACCTAAAAGATACTTTGTATATGATCATTCTTTAAATCGGCATAAAGGCCAGAGACCGATTGTTGCCAAAATGGGTATACAATCTATCGAACACGATTAAAAAAAAGTTATTATTTTTTTATTACAACAATAATTTCATGCGCCTGCGGCTGAGAAGTTTAAACGGAAATATTAAACTTAATTTGTATGTAATAATTATTCAACGTAACATCTAAGCCATTAACTGCTGTTAAATTGAATACGCAAAGTTGGATTTAACCGAAATACCCTCATTGTTCCCATTTGCATGAAATTACCGAAACTTTGTCGCCGTTATAGTTATACTAAATGCGTGGATACTTACTAGCCAGGACCTCGTTATAAAACACAATCAATGTTCTACATTTGCGAACATGTTGCGGTCGCTCCAAAGCCTGATTCCAGATTAGAAAATAACGTATCGTATGCCGGAAATAGAAGTGTAACGTATACAGTTAGCGCCATATTGATCGTAATAGAGCATAAGCCGATAGTGCAGGATTGAGCAAACTTTTGCAAAACAAATCTTTTTCCACCCCTAGACACCTATGTTTGTTTTATATAAATGAAATCGTTGACATTAATCGAATACTATTTATCGTGTATCAAATTCTTCAATTGCCATTTGATTCGTCCACTTGTCCTTCGAATGGTAAAACAATATTACAGTCACCGATGCAAACATTGTCATATGGCTCTCCATAAAGTGGAATACCGGCAATAATATCATAGAAAATAGAATTATTATAGTCTTTCAAGCAATCGTAAAAAGTTGCTTTTGATTGTTGTAAACAGTTTCATATTAACACAACTTTTAAGATAAAATACTATTCTTCAAAACTAATCCGGGCATACGTGATAGGCTAACATAAGTTAAGCCGGCGCTTAAAGTGTTACAAATATAATTAATAATTACTATACAATAACTTTACATATTTATTAACACAATGATTCCCGTAGTAGTTTTTTCACGTGACAAAATACCATTCGTTGAATCCAAGAAACGTGTTTTCACTTGATGTTTTCAGACTTTCGGAGGTTTGTATTTGGATTAATATTCTTCAAAACGAAACTTTTTGTTCATTGGAATCACAGATAAAAATTTTAAAATATTAAATTATTGAATATTTACAAAAAAAAATTAAAGAATGGTGTTTTATTTTAAATATTAGCTCCAATACCGACTTGTTGTTACTCCTGTACGAGGCAAATGGTGCGCGTATCATAATTGGCATATTCTTGCGATAGGAAACGGAATATCTATTTATATCTGTGTACATTTCATAAGTGAGAAATTATGGAAAACATTCAAAGCTGTTTATATCGATAATAAAGAAATATAGACAAAGAGCTTCATATTGATAAAAGGGATGTTTACGTAAAATATAATAAGGGTGGTACAGTCACGTTTAATGGTACTCACGTCAGCCTAGAATTAAAAGCTAGCAACTTCACAGAACATAATAATTTTACGAGAGAAGTTAGAAACGTACATGAATTTTAGTTATTTTAATAAATATCCACGTCATTATTATCGTATTTGTGTCTAACAATTAGATGGTTATATACTATTATACATTATAAAGACAATTGAATTAAATTTAGATATTGGTTTTCCGATTTATGGTAGTTATTAGACACGGGAATTGAGTTATTTAATTGCGAGACAAGCACTTCGGTTCGATTGTCTTCTTCGATTTTCTCATTGGAGTCGCAACGAAAACAAATCATGTCTCGAAGAAAAGAACAGAGGTTCAATTTGAATAAGATTATCGCGGCTCATTTGTTTTCTCACTTTGCCTGTTATTGGCAAAGCAATGTCAGATTGGAGTACAGGTTATCTGCACTTCAGTTGAATGTCGGTCTACAGAATGTAGCCAATCCACAGTAATGTCAAACTGAGATAATGGCATTTTTGCAATCACATGAAATTAAAAATGTAAAAATGACTGACTGACTACTTTATATATAATATAAGATCATTCAGTTTATTTTAATTGTAAATAGAGTTTTGTGACTGTTGTCCGAGTGCCTGATTTGTATGATCGGTACAATATTTTCATAGTGATTTATTTAACGAATATATTTTTTTCAGACAAGATATCGTCGTTGTTCTGCAAGAAGACACTAACTGAAAAATACTAGTGTTGAGGAATTGGACTTTGAAGTTTGTCAAATGTTTGTAATGCTTTACCTTTTTCATTTTGTTTGTTTGTACAAAACTGTTTTAAGTTAAATTATAATTTATAAAAATAAGCGTGTTCTTTCATGCAGTTGAGTTTGAAACAAGGAATTTTGGTATAACTAACTCAATATGTCATTTTTTCGATTTAGTGTTTTCTTCCAGAACAGCGACGATATATTCAGCAGTACCTACAGTAAACCTTCACGCACGTGATCTATATTATATTTTTTGGGAATTGGCTACTTTCTGCATAACCACGTCCAATTATAGTTTAATTCTTCTCATAGAGTGAGTGATTTTTAACAATTTTTGTTTGACTAAAAGATTTTTCGTGAAAGATTGTTGACTTTATTTAATTTCTCAAGAAACCTGTTGAATTCAGGATTATATGCATTGTATAAATGATATTTAAACTACACGTCATAAATAAATACAATTTTATATGAACGTTAATATACCTATAGAGTTAGTAAATTAAAGATTTAAATGAACGATTCATCAAAAGCAATTAGTTATAAAAGCTTTTAATTTCGTAATAGAATTGAATTCTAAAAAGTCTGTGAAAATAAATTTGAGCATAAACGAGACTCTTTCTTAAAGGCTCAGTAATATTGCATTTTAAGTTTTTTTGGTCATATCACCTGCAAAGTTAGCCATGGCTTGTTACACTGATGGTATCTGATCTGATTCAAGGAAATAGAGAGATATGCCGAATTTCTGCAAGGTATAATGACCAGATCAATTATACGAAAGGATTTTTACATCCGAAGGTTCTGCGTGGCACAGAATATCAAAGAAAACTAAATTTAGTCCAAGTGAATGAAAGTTTCAAAAGTTATACAAATATCAATTACGAATTCATAACAAAAAGTGAAAAGCATCATTTTTAAGGATTCTGATATTTGTATTTATAAAAATGTTGTAATTGGTAGTGATAACCGAACGTTTTGAAATCGAAAGGGTAATAATCAAGAAATAATGACAACCTTCGGCTTATGTAGCCTTGTGGGCAGGAACTCTACTCTAACAATCAGATGTTTAAGAGTTTAACTCCTACCAATTTAGATATTTTTTTTCAATAAACCATATCGTACTCTTATTGTAAAACAGAAGTATCTGTAAATTTCATTGTCCTGAGATAAACAGACTTTAGTGTGGCAAAAAAGAATATTATTTACTAATTTTTATCAAATCATAGTAAATTATTATTGTAAAAGGACAGCAACGCAGATACTACAGTATTGCACTAAAGATGTAGAAGTTATTTACAATGAAAATCCAACGTATTGCCAATAACATCGTTTTACAATGAAAATGCGAAAAACTTGAAAGAAACTAATAATCGCAATACAGATACTGCTGTTTTACGCTAGTTTAGTACATCATGAAAATACTATTGCTAATCAGTAATAATATCAAAATTTAAAAATTTGTATATACTACTGTTTTATATTTGGGGTGCGATATGATATCATGGGATGGGTATTGTCTTTTCTCCTCGAATTGATCTCGAATGACTTAAATTCTCATTGAGTTTGAGTAAATAATTTAAAAATACCTTGCTTAATATTTAAATCTTGATTATTTTAATATAACAAAGTGTCATTAAAAAATAATTATTTGGTTAGGAAACAGTTTTCATTACTATTCAAAATTATTTTTTTCAAATATGTACGATATGCAGATAAAACAATTTACTTGCCAGTTCATCTAGTAACCAAAGCTTCGCCGGAAGCGTGTTTATTTTAATGTTTTAATTTTGATTGTTATAATAGATATATTATATAACTTTGAAGAGACTCAGCTTTTTTTTAATCTCAAAACGTGATTATAAAAATAGCTCTGTGGTATAAACTGTTTTATGAGATGTTATCACGCAGGACAAAGTGACGCCATTTGTCTCTACAAGATAATACCTACATGTGTGTGTGCCGTAACAAATTATTACTGTATAAAACAGGAATTTTGTCACTGAAATGTACATAAAGTCGACACTTTTCTCGTCACATGAAGAATTCATACAGTATTATCGGAAGGATTTCTTTTATGTTCAAAGTCAATTAGTCAGCCTCTTAAACGTATTGCTTAGAGATGAGATCAGCGATGACCAACATGCAGCCCAATATTAGATTTTCTGCGGCCCAAGATGTAAAAGTATTCGTCAAAAACTAAAGCTTTATGAAAATCAATTCGGGTTTAATAATGCCATTTATTTAAAAAAAATTAAAACACAATTTGTTTATATTATTTCTACAAGACCGATTTCGTTCATTACGAGCATTAAGCGCAGAAACCGGTCCTGATCATTATAAACATGTGGAAGTAGTACAAACAAATTGTGTTTTATATTTTAAAATATAATGTCTTTCCACCAATAATTGACAGTTAACATCTTAAAAATGCCATTTATTATTTCTAATGATTTTTATTAGATGACTTTTATACCGAACGTAAAAAAAATCGAAATGGTCAAATGCAGTAACAAAATTAATAAAAGCATTCAACAACCGATTTTCTTGTTAGTTATATTCTTAACTCCATTTTAAGTAAAAGTGGAATCAGCGCCTCTGTATTTTAATAGAGCTACAATACATACCGTCGTTGTTCTGGAAGAAGGCAGTAACTGAAAAATACTAGTTTAGATTAATTGGACTTTGAAATTTGTCAAATGTTTGACATGCTAAATCTTTTTCATTTTGTTTGTTTGTAAAAAACTTTTAAAGTAAGAGTATAATTTAGAAAAATAAGTGTGTTCTTTCGTACGGTAGAGTTTGAAATAATGAACATTTTGATATAACTAACTCAATATGTAATTTTTCGATTTAGTGTTTTTTTACAAAACAGCGATGATATTAACTATTAGATTAGTAGATTGTCAATTGTTAAAAATTTTTCTCGCGTTTGTTGCAAGTGGTTTAAAATTTTAAAAAAAATAATAAACAGGCGCAATGGCGATTAGCTGTTATGCAAAATATATTGTTTCAAAACAAATAAAATAAATAATAGAAGTATTTTCACGCTTAATATCAACGTTGCGATCCTAACAAAGATTGCTTTGTTTATGGTTGCCTAATGAATACCTTTTGTAAATTTTCATAAAAGTGACCAGTCATTGGGACAGGGTAGTTTGCACAAATAAAGGCAAAAAACCAAGTTGTTGGGAAGTAGACGATTTATTGCGGTTGCTTTTGTGTGCTTTCTGAATATGAAATGAATAAATAACTTTTACGAAAGTAAACTCACATCTCTCTAAAAATGACGATTTTGAGTTAATAATGGAAGGTTTTTTACTTGTATAGCATAGTAATAATATACATCGTTGCTGCAAAAAATATACTTCAATCCAAAAACAGGGTTTGTCAGTTACATTCTATTATCCAATTAATAAAGAATTATATTCATTGAGCGATGGATACACTAAAGCATATGTGGGCAATAATTTTATATCTAATTTCCGGAGAGACATTAAAATGAAGAATTACCCCAATTTGTTGTTACATAAAAAGGAGTTGCCATAAAAAAATTCTTTCGTAATAAAAATTGGCAAAAACGCTATTTTTTCACCTTTGAAACTGATGACAAGAGTCAAGTTTTCTTAATTAAAAAAAAAAACAATACATTAGTGTGTGGGCGAAACTCTGCTTTCAAAGGGCATTCAACTTTGTACGAACCATTACCGGCTACAGACATAAAGCGCTCATTAGTGTTACCAGTAACCATTGACAGCAGTGCTTTGATGTGTATTATCATACGTCATCCAATAAACATCCAAGTCAAGTCCATTCCAGCTTTTCAACATTGGACTTTATAATGGGCTGCTTTGTCCGTCCAATTATCCCCGACGTTCCGATGGAATCAAGCCAGCGTGCTTTCAAAACTCCGTGTACGGTTGCCGTGAACTTTCGTGAGATGCCATGATTCACAACCACAAAACAACAAAGTCAGAATTCATATATTGATTAAGCGGTACTTGTGTCTTGTCGAGTGTAACCATTAACCCAATCATTGTAAGGCGTTAATTCAGTTGTAGTTCAGCTCGTTAATAAACCACCGTCAGATGCCTGTGGAAGTCTGTGGTGCTTAAAATTTCCTCCCACCGATCTGAACCTGAAAACGGGGAGTAGCGAGAGTGATTTAAAACTACTAAGCCTGTGCTAGTGCTATCTATCTATCTATCAATACTCCCTTAAAAAAAGATAAGTTGAACAACTGAGCTAAATATAAGCAGTTCTTGTAAAAAAAATCTGTTGGGATAAACTCCATTGTGAGTCCATATCCTCCATATTGAGAGCGGACATGGTAAAATATATTACATATATACATTATATAGAATCAGGTGAATTTACAAGATGGGTGGTGGATTTCCAACTGACGTGGTTGTAGAATACTGAACTGTACCTAAATATTTGTATTGGCATAAAACGATTATTTATTACCCAATTTCGCCTGGGTAGAGAGAGGACGTTAATATTACGTTATTTAAACGTCGGCCTTATTGTGGCTTTATTTTTTTTTCTAGTTTATGTTAAAAATGTCATCGTGGACCGTACCTCATGTAACACCAACAAAATAAAGTCGAATTATCAAAGTTGATCAAAGTTCAAAATAAAAAATTACATGTGCAAATTTTATGTCGTTGCTGTACACCGTTTGGGAGAAGTTATTTACAGATAGACATATTTACAAATGTATTTGATGCTACATAGTATAGATGGTTGTCTGAATAAGAAATCTCTACGCATATTATTATGTATAATGATTTTAGTGAAGTATGTATTGTGTATTCTACAATTATTCGTACAGCAAAAGTTTTAAGCGGATCGTAGACCGTACAGCAATTATCCCTTTCCTGGTATTTTCCCATAACGTGGTGACCAATGTTTTTAGAAAATACCGGTTAAACTTTACCCGGTAAATTATTCTTGCTTAAGTGTTATGTGTAAATCGGTATTGGTTAACCAAAGAAGCGAATATGTTTTTTTTATACAAAGACAAAATTTAAAAACAACACAGACACTAACGAATGGTAATATTTGACTCAAATTGTGCAATAATATTTCCTTTTTAAATTCAATATATATATATATTTGTTTTTTTTCATGTCCGCTCCCAATGTGGAGCATATGGTCTCCTAATGGAGGTATCTTGACAGAATTCTTTCTACGAGAACTGCTTGTCACTCAGTTGCTCAACCTCTCTTTTCTTTTTCGGATAGAGTAGGGATAGAAGGATAGGGCTATGACAGGACTAGTGGTTAGCTAATCGCTCTCGTTACGCCCCGTGAGGATCGGATCGGTGGGAGGGAGGACTCAGACTACGAACAGAAATCCATAAATCGATTGAAAGATCAATCTATGAAAACCGTCCGCACCGGGAATTGAACCCGAGACATCCGTAACCGTAGCCAGCGACGAAACCAACTGCGCCACGGACGCCGATATATATATGCATGCAGTAAAAAATAAAAATCTTTTTATTCATATCAGTTGAAAAAGCAAATGAATTGAAAAATTTCAACTAGATGAACCAAATGTTTTTTTTCAATTATTTTAATCTATTTTAAAAAATAAAACACAATTCATTTGTACTACTTCCACATGTTTATAATGATCAGGACTGTCAAATGATGAAAACACAAACATAACAGAAGCCTATTTATATAAAATTGAGTGTTAAAAATTAAGCTATTAAAATAATTAGTTCATAAACTAAGATAAGAAATTACTGATTATTAATCAAATTATACATAAACCAAATAAACTAGTCTACAATTAAAAGGTTAAGGACCTCTTAAAAATCAATAAATACTTATCTGAAATCCTAAATATAGCTACATTAAATGTCCATTAACTGAGCAAACATTTTTACTGATGCATTAAGCAAATAGCCGATTCGGAAACTTTTAAGACGAAATTAGTGAACCATTTAAAAACAATGAATTATTAAATATGTAATTAATATTTACAATAAACAGTCATCGTAAGTGGAGAACGCAGATCAGTTAGGAGCATGCATACAAATGAATTGTGTTTTATTTTTTAAAATATAATGTCGTTCCACCAAGAATTGACAGTTAACACTTTAAAATATTTTAATTTAGTTGACTTAAAATATAGTTTACCTTACTAGTCTAACCGGATATGTCAAGATAAACTATACACCGAGATGTAAGACAAACTATCAGTGCAGTTTGCTGAGGTTAGTCCTCACACGAGTCAAATAGGCCACGCTGACTTGATTGTAAATTGTAACCAAGGTCAAATTTTAAACATTCGATTAATTTGAATTTATAATATGGGTTACGGTGTATTCCTGAATCCTCTTTTAATTCAAAACGGAGGTGATAAAGCACTGCCGCCACTGCGGAGCGAGTGAAGTATTTTTTTGTTAAGACGATTTATCAGGAGTCTATAAACTTCGTATTGGAAGCGGACATGTTTTACGCTGTAAAAGACTTCGAAACAAAAATTGCTTATTTTTTCGTGAAAATTCTATTAAAATAAACAAACGCTGTACAATATATCAAAGTCTCACACTTTCAATTTCTTAGATGAATCGCTCAGAGACGCTATAGGCTGTGGGACCTCCTTTGTCTGGGCCGATAAAAATCAGCTTTGTACAAACTTACAAACGGGGACGTGATAGAAGAGGGTCTAAGATAAGGCAGCTAAGGGAGTGTTCTTAAGTATTAAGAAATTTAGCGAGAATTACAAAGAAATCTGTTCAAAAATACACAACACACATATTAAAACATTTTTTTGAAAAGTCCAATTAAATTAAATTAATTTTAATAGTAAGCTTTTCTATAAATATGATATTTTATCACGAAAAATCATTCAGTATATTTTGACCTGCAAATAGAGATTGAGAGCTACTGGAATGCTGCACGAAACATCGAGTGTACGAACTAAATATGATAAAATATGGGTATATATATAATAATTATTGTTTTGTGTAACTAAAACATAATTTTTAGTTGACATTCCCTAGGTTACACAACGTTGTAGCTATCACCACGTGTTACGATTTCGTACTTTTCTCACTAAGTTATTCCTTTTTCCAGGAATATCCGTGGATATTTTTTTGACTTGGTTTCACGTAAGGCATCTATTCCCAAAGCCTTTTTATGATCCTTGGATTTCGAGATTCACAATTGGTCATTAAACGTAATATAAAGTTTCAAGGATATATTTTGGGCATGGGAATGGTTTTTTTATTTATTGAGTTTATTTTTTTATTTATTGAAAAGACTTTGCGACTTATAGTGGCGATTGATTATAATATAAAATAATGCCAAAAAAAAGCTACTATAAAAATGTCGCACAAATAGTTTGCACGATGTACAACAAGATGAAGCCCTGAAATAAAATGAATTTCTATGAACAACACAGTTTCCACAAGTGTAGTTCTTTGCTACATTTTTTTGTGTTTTTTGAGCCAAAATGCCCTTCATTTTTATGATTACTGCTTTGGCGTCATAACTTTTGTACACAAAACAACTTATGAGTATCCTAAAAACCATTTATATAGTTAAATAATTATACAAACACGTGTGATATGAGACGTTCATTTTACATAGATGCAAATCCTCTTCAACCCCTTTGTCGAAAGCTACAATATTTAAAATTGTCAACGTACTAAAGGAATATATTCAACATTTTTTGTGGAACCACGAAATTTGCATCGCGGGCTTTTACACAGGGTTTCATCAAACTTCAAACTTTGGGAAACGCAGTACTACAATACGGTTCAATCGGTGAAAAAACATAATCGATGTAGTAGAATATATAAGTTCCCTTAAGGCTCCAGCAAAAACTCTTAAATATGATTGTTTTTAGTTCCTTCATTTGAACTATTATTTATTTTAAAATATGTGTTCATATATTATTATGGTGAAAGAAAATTCATTCTCGCACTATATTCGACATGTTATTAACTCGAGCATGTTCGCATGTCTTAAAATGAAAAGAATACATTTCGACGACATTCTTAACAAAGATATTGTAGAGTATATTTACATAAAGCTTAGATAATTTTTAGAATCTAAAGATCGCTTTAAATTCTCCTTAACCCCCTCCCCTTTGAAAGTTTGCTTGCTTTAGCTTTTGGCTCGAGGCTTGCCTTTACTCTCTTTTACTCGGAACCAAGATATTTTACTCTGCCTAAGAGATAACATAAACTGTATGCAGAATGTATTTGTTTATTTAGCAAACGGTTTTTGCTGAAAGTACAATGACAATTTTCTTGTCGAAAAGAAAAGCTGACAACACTTTTTATCAAATTATACAAGCACAGCGTAGTGATTTTTTAAAAATAACGTGTTTATCGACAATGCGCAATAACAGACTTTGTGTCTCCGCAAATATATTTTCACCATAAGTAATCCACCGACAGAAACATGGTATCGGTCGTAAATACTAAATCCCAGAATCGATTTATATAACTGTCTACTGTCACAACGGGAAATTTGTTTGAAAGCTTTGTTTCATTTCTCTTGCCTTATAATTGCTAGGGTTTAAGACGAGACATAAACTGAGAGACCCAATGGTTGAAACCTTATGTAGCTCACTGCACTTATACTAAAAAACATGTCATCAGAATGTTAAAATAAGTTGCGCTCTTTTAAACGTAAAGCCTCATTTTTTGTGTTGAAAAATATAAAAATTATTTCTCAAATTTCATATCTACTATTAATAAATTGTTGAGCAATGCGAAAACTTATGAATTTAGTTTGTAGATTCCAATTTAAAATTAAAATTTATCGAAAATTGTTTTTTTTAATTCAGCATATTTTTCGGCATAGATTAAATAACCAACCAAACTTACGCCAATGTCTAAATGTTAACGCTTTTTATCCCGTGCTAAGCTGGGCAATAAATAATAGTTTTATATGTTTTAATAAATCCATATAAAATAACATTTTCAGTCGGTTCCATAAAACTTCGGAAAATAGTTAGGAAATCTTTGTCTCATTAACCTGTTATTATATTTATTCATATTAAGCAAATAATAGAAACCATTTTTTTCAATAATATAACATATTAAATTTTATTTTAATGTTTTATTTAACTGTTTAACTTACTCAAGTTGAAACATTAAATTGAATCGTAAGAGATCAAAAATCTTTTCTTTCTTTCCAACTTACACGTGTTCGTGAATAACCTCACAAAGCATTCAAATTGCTGTAAAGTGTAAAATAAAAATATATAAATTGAAAAATAATTGAAGCAGATGGGCTCCGACATCACAAACACATCTACAATAATTTTATCGAGTAACTGAATCTAACAAAAGAATTTTGTAAATGGTTATCTTTTACATTATTTCGAATATTGTTTACTTAATTTATTTTATTGTCTTTAACGAAGAATCAATAATATTTTTCACAATTCGAGTACATCCGTTGACATCCGTTGACAAATGTAAAATGATCAATTGTACTAACACTGAAACTGTCTATAAATTTTTGTTTCTGTTTATAAAAGAGAATTTTAAATATATGAATTTAGTAATATTATAGAGTGACGGTTGATACCACTTCAAAGTCTTGTTACTTTACTGTACTTAAATCACGACTGCGCTAAAATATTGTCCATTACTCTTTCAAATATAATATATCGACTGTGAAAATGCAAAAGGACGTAACCAACACAAAAGAAATAGTGTGCTTAGCCCACACAAAACGTGTATTAAATTGTATACATTGTGGTTATCGAAAAAAACATATTTTGAAATGTTGGAGGGATACGTTCTTTTGCGTTTCTAAAGTCAATGTATTATATATATAAACTTTAATAACGTGTATTAACACGTTTTGTGTGAGTTGTACAAAATATTTTTAGTGTGGGTTATTTCCTTTTGCCTTTTCACAGTCGATATGTCATTGATTTGGTTTCTAGAACTTGGACGTATGTGATATTTATACGCATTTTATACCATACTCTGAATTATGATAAATTGAAGACACATCAAATTTGTCAGTTCGAGTTCGCCCGTATGGAAATTTACCAAATTTTAACGATTCAAATTTAAAACATTTATTATTAATAGTATTCACTGTCTCTCACGCTTGTACTCGATCCAAATGCTATTTATTCAATGCACGCATTTTGACGGTACTACTTTACGGTTGCGAGTCATAATCATCTCAAACTGAGCTTCAATAACAGAAGTTGAGGTGAAAACTAGTGGTACAGTGAGTGTACAAGGATTTGGTGATAAGAGAGTGAATAAAACAACCCTTTATATTATAATGTCCAATATCAAAAGGCATCAACATGGCTTGGGCATGTATGTTGCGGATGCTGCGAGGCTGAGTAAAACTTACCTGTCTTTTCTTCGAAACGAATGAATTCCATAATCATGGAAGGCAACTGAAGTCCATCCATAGCGTAGGAAGAAAAAAGATTGCTGGCAGGCTGTGAATTTAGAAGTACCTTGTGGTGGCAATGTTCTACGAATAGAAAGCGAATGTCGCTAAAAATTGAAGCAAGAGAAAAATTAAATTATAATATTAGAATGTTCCAGATTAAGTTAATTGTAAACTTTTTTTAAATTTCAAACTTTTTATTTTTATAACGTTTCAAAATAACAATATTATAGAAGAATAACTACGACCTTCTAGAAAACATACTAATGAGTCAAGTATTTTCAGAATTTACTCACAAAATTGAAAGTGATTTTATCACTTTTTCGTCAAATTAGGAAATAACAATTTCACGAAATATATATTGAAAAAATTGTTTGATGTCGAAAAATGTATTGTAACACTAATGAAACCTTTACGAGTCGGAGAATATTTACAGGTAGTATTTAGAATAATGTAAAGCGTCTTTTTTTATGTAAAAAATAAAAATGTTTCCTTCTCTGTGATTTCTTGCAACAAATTCAAAGCGAAACTCCCTAAATATTCAGTTTATTATGATGGTGTATTCATCACTTTCACGGGATCTCCTTCCCGTTATGTTTTCATTGTGTTGTCCCGTATTTTATTTCATCGTGACATTTTTATAGCGTATTTCCAAGGGAATATTTCATTCCTTGCTTAAGATATTCTCACATTGTAACTGTCAATAATATTTATTAAATTTATTTTACAGCTACGATAAGGGAACCGAAAAATTGGAAACACTTCATTTTGTTTTATTCCATTTCAGCTCTCGGGGCTTTGTATTAATTATACTATAAACTCGTTGTCGTATGTTGGATAAAAAGCATTTCGTTTTAAGTAAAGAATGAACCACCTAATTCCATACACGTTAAATACATATTACTAACCAAAAAACTATTCATTTATATTATGAATTTTACAAAAAAATCCTTCTTTTTGAAGTAAGCATTTTAAGATTTAAAAAAATACAGAAATAATCAAATCTTGCAATGTGAAAAAATGACTTTTTTTTTAATTGTTTAAGCTTTGTACATTTCCATGTATTTTGTCACTCACTCGGGTTTCGACTTTCGGCATCTTCAGGGATTCGAGTACACGAATGGACTCAAACTGTAGTGAGTAGTTTTTGTATCACTGGTATTAAACATGGCTGATGATAGTTCATATTAATTAAATTAAGTAAACAGAAAAATAATCTCATATAATTTATTTTAATTTAGTGCAAATCGACGGTGTTTTGGAAAATTGATGTAACCTTTAAAATTGAAATTGTTCAGGAGAGAGTAAAAACTCTTTTTACCTAAAATATTATAGAGTTGCGTTATGAATCTTTGAAATGCATTCCTGTAAATTTTCATGTTTATGTAAATATAATAGTGGTTTACATGAAGTGGCCGGGTTGGAATTTTTAAACCAAAAACTAATGTAAAATGATGTGTCCCTTTCAAAAAGTGGTCAAATTGTTTTTCTTATGTTCATCATTTGGCCGAGACCTACTCTGTCGGCTTTAAAATGACATCCAATCTTTAACTCATTTTCGTATTTTTTAAGGGTTATATCAATTGGCCAAAACACCATCGAATACATGGAATGACATTGTTTTTTATTGTGCTTTAACAATACTTTCTAGAACGAAAGTGTCTTCTTTCACTGTGTGGAAAAATCATACAACAGAATTTTGTGTTGAAATACATTTTTTCAAAACTTACTCGGAGCACTTTCTGTCCCGCTCCAGTCTTCCTGCTTCCTGCCAGGTCATACCGTAGCTCCGCCGAGTACATCTGAATGTACTGAAAGTGCTGGCAATTAGTGAAACCGGTTCTGATCCTGTCAAATTATGGAGTTAATTAAAAAAATATATACATATCGATCGTCTATTTCGTAAATTTGTGTTAAATATGTAGTTATATGTAAAATGTTGTGCTCTATCTGATTTAGTACTCAGAAAACTCAAAAACATCAAAAAATGCTACGCCAGTTAACCCTTTCTAGCATCAAACAAAATGTTGATATTTCTGGCTCAGACCGGTCTGTAGGCGTTGGTGTAGACGTTATATTATTATCGCATATCACATGTAGGTATGGAATTTTCTCATGATCTAAGCGTCCACGGTGTATATATAAACAGTACATAGAGTTTCAACGTGACCCAAAAACCGAGGCAAACAAACAAAAGTCAGTCCGTCGGTATGGAAACTAAAAAACAGCTACTTTAGACATTCAATACTTCAATTTCAATACCACTAGTTTCTACATATCCTTCTACACACTATATTCAGAAATTACACTATTATTAAACGCCTGTTAAAATCAATTATATTTGATTTATGATGACGTTTGAATATTGTTTTTTTCCATTATCTTAATATATGTTATTTGGAGATGTCTTAATGTAATTAAATGAACGATCGATATATGCATATTGATATCACTCCCTATGTTTATATAAATCCGGTATTTATACATGCCTAAAGGCACTGTAACCAAAAATAGTCTTACAAAAATAGATTTTCATTCTTTATTTTATTTATTTAGACTTACAATACTTTTTATTTGAAAGCGAATTGTAAAATATCCGTTTTTTAAAATCCATTTAAAATTCATTTCACACAAAAAAAAAACACATTGAAATGGGTGGCCAAAGCACAAATTCAATTATTAGCCCTCTCCTTTTTTTTGTTTTTCCGACAAGACCAAAACCACGGAAAGCACTTCAGTAAATCAAAGGTGGAACAAGTCCAAACATTATCTAATTTACTCGTTCGCAGATTGTTTCCCGAATTGAAATTAATTTCCTTTGGTATGAGGGTGACTCGCAAATCAAAACGCTCCTTAAATCAAAGTCAAACAATTTAATATAGTCTTCATTCGCAGTTGATTGTCCCAGGTAAGCAAACGTAATTAAAAAGGTACTCCCTGTGGACTCTGGGAGGATTGTGGATTCGCAGTTGTAGATGATATTATGGTGATAAATTATACGGACACCGTAGCTACATCGCATAAGCGTAGTGCCTGAAATTAAAAAAAAATACAACGGTTCATTTTTTATCATGATGTCAAAATTCTACTATCCTCCAATCTCATCAATGTGTCAAAAGGAGCATTAGATTTCTAATAGAGCTTATCACTAGACAAATTTTTGTATGAGTATTACCTGTTATCCAGTTTCTCAAAATCCCATTTTTCGAAGAAAACAAGGCTACAAGTATAGGGCTAGGGTAAGACTAGTGTTTAGTTTTTCGTTTCCGCTACACCTCGTTTTTCCAGGCTTTTAGCTAAGTGGTCAATATCGTTGATTTCTGATACGGTGCTGCGTTGCTCAATCATTTTACGTATTTGTGTTAAAGTTTAAAGGCAATGATTACTGCGACGTCCAAAATTTTTTTTCACTCATCCTTTGAATATATAGCTAATAAAAACATTTATTTTAAAAAAATCGCTTTCATTTTCTGAAAAAAATAATTCAATACATGCAATTGGTCGCAATACAATCCGCGGTAAGCTTTGATCACCTCAATTACACTTGCCAATTCCGTGGTAAATAATGTTCCAAGTTTGGTTATGGAAAACATATATTTTTTTTACCGTGTCCGCTCCCAACCGGAGCATATTTATGGCTTACTAATGGAGCTCAACAGAAGTTTTCTATGAGAACTACATGTTGCTCAGTTGCTTAACTTCCCTTTTTTCGAATCAAGTAGGGATAGAAGGATAGAGCTAGGACAGGACTAGTGGTTAGCTAATCGCTCTCGCTTGGTCCCGTATTTGAGGATCGGATGGGTGGGAGGGAGGAGTTTAAGACATCACAAAATGCATGACTACGAACAGAAATCTTTAAATCGATTGAAATATCAATTTATGAAAAGCCAACGACACTACCAACTGCTTCACGGACAGATGGAAAATAAATAATGAAAGTTAAAAAATAAAAATTATTGCTGCCAGATTAATTCAATTCGAAATCTAGTTTCTGTCAAAAAACGAATTCAACAAATTTGAGCTAGTCGGGGGACAAAAAGCCTTTTATCGGTCAGTCAGTTTTGCACCGCTTAGCTGCCGACGGTGAGCTAGTTTTTATTGATTTATGGATTAATTGAAGAGGTTTTCCTGCACGTCACTGACTCGGCCCGTTGGTGAAAAGGGTTGTGTGCCCCTCTCGTCTCCCCGAGGAATAAAAGAATCACTTCCCTGCATATTTAAAGGGCGCTTCGTGGCAAATACGCACCTACTTCTTTGTCAGTGAAAATCTAAGTGCCTGTTTTATTTGTGAACCGTTCCTAAATTATTGCGAGCAACAAACGAAGTGCGTACTCCGTGAACGGAATTTCAAAACGCAAGGATAAGTTTTGTCTGTAGTTTATCTATTGTGCTATATTTTAAGCCGTGGGAACACAATAAACATCCGACCGCCATTGTCCAGAGGACAGCGCTCTGTACTTCTGTCCTGTGACTCTGAATCCGAATTACGAGCTAGGTAAATTGACATATCATCTCTGTTAAATGGTTTCTACCGGTTCTGTAGTATGGATTATTTAATTTTTCCTTGACCAATACATACCTACTATAGATGTACCCATCTAACTTGGCCGCTAGTAAGGGCGCAACCGTTGCTTTAGGAATGTTCCCAAACAAAACTGAAATTTCAATAAATTCCAAAACTGATATTTTAGCGACGGTTATTAAAAGCAGACATGGATTTACGAAAGATATGTAAAGGCAATTGGGGAAATTTGTTCTAGACTGACAATTTTCATTCCAAATTTGGCGACGGCCAAGTAATGTTTGTAATACTATAATAATAATTAAGAAAAGTAAATATTTTCAATGCAATTATTTTAAAATCTTCGATGGAACATATTGATGGTTCAAATTAAAAATTATCAATTTTTACCGATGATCGCAACAAAGACATATGTGGGGTACGATTCAATACAGATGGTAACCCAGACGAGTTGGAAATATTAGAACAGAAGCATAGACACAGCAGAGGAGATACTATTTTAAATACGGACGGACAACAATACTGTTTTACTGGCCATTGGTCCGCGGCAGGTCAACAGCAGCTCTATTCTTAAATTAAATCTCAGTAATTATACGAGTTAGGAATGCGATTCCTAAATATATTATAAAAAATAATTTGTATATCAATATAAATATATATCAATAACTATTCATTATTCACGTCATTCCACTATAAATTATCAGATTGATACTAAGGACTTCAATCCCGGGATCCCGAGCAATTAGTCAATCCCGTAATTCCGGGATTGACTCAATACCAATTTCAGGATTTCGGGATTCGCTTTAAAGTAGTAAAAAATAATTTAAATTAAAATGCAAATTCTAATCCGATGAACTATAAAATATAAAATGTTAATTATTATCTTTCCTGCGGCCGAGTAACTATTGTCGATTCATATATTATATTATAGTAATGAATGTATAGTGCTCTCCCTTTAGCTCATATTTCGTGCCTGCTGTAGACAGCGATAGACAATTTATTGTTTTTTTTGCATCATTATCTACAAAAAACAGTTGAACACTATTTTATTTTTAGATGCGCACTTGTAAAGTTTTTATCATCTAACTGTAACATGGCTTTAATTAATAATAAAAATACAAGAACATCGAAGAAAATAAACTCGCAATTAAATGCAAATATTCTGTTTGGAAATACTTTTTGCATAATTATGAAGTTCCCAAGGTACCTACACATTTCAAAAATAACCAAACATTTTTTATATGATTGCACGTGTTCATATTATTATTATTTTGTATTGTTTTATATTTATCAATGAAATCAATGAAATCATCGTATACCCAGGTATTATGTTCTTTTATGAGTTTTTAGGAGCATACCTATCTATCCCCGTATTTTGTATGAACTACAAATGCCTTTTCAAAGGATTTTACTTTTATTTTGTATGAGCGTTTTTGCATTTTTTTCCATGGCTTTATTTACACAGTTTATCGAGGAAAATATTATACATAATTTTTTTTTATAATTTTCAAACATGAAAACCTGGTTTTTGCTTAATCCCGTGATTAAAAAAAATCAATCTCAAAATTCCCGAATCAGAAAAGGGGTCCGGGATTGGATACCCTAAATGATACGCCAAGCGTCAAAATTCTTCAATAGCACAAAATATATTTTGATTAAAATCTGATTGAGACAAATTTTTTTAAGAATAAACTGTAATTATTATCCACCATAAAAATGATAAAAATAGAAAATAAGATGCTATATTTGTAGACGTGATGCCTACGTAATCTATATTTGATATTGAATCAAAATTCATAACCTTACTTTTAGGGTCATATGTAACTAAATGATATAAAATTATACAATTAAAACGTCCTTTCAGCAAAATAACCACAGAATCTATCAGAAAATACCGTTATAGATTTTAAATTAAATACTTCATAATCTTGGGTATTATTTCTTTTTTTTCCTGTTGTTTCAAAAGCAGTCTATGTTGACTCTCGTATTATTTTTACGTTAAATAAAATCTTTCAATGAAATATGAAAGCGGAAATTGGAAGCTTGTGATAACAGCAAAATAATATCCGCACTTCCATGAAACAGTATTGAATATAAATAATTATTTTTTTCTGTATATTATCTCTCATTTATTTTGCGCTCAAAAGTTTTCTACCCAATAGACAATTTATTTTTTTATCCGTTTGAATGAAAATTTAAAGTATTAACAAGCTTAAAGTAAAAATATTAATGTTTTGAGGTCACGTACTTCTCCAACTTAGATCACATGAACTCAAAGTGGGAAATTTCAACAGAAATTATTTAACAATAAATTATCGTATAATAAGTTTTCATTGAATAATACTTATATTGCTTAACATTCGACGGTGTTTTAGCCAATTGATGTAGCCCTAAAAAAAACGAAGATGAGTTAATGATTAGATCTCATTCTAATGACGACAGAGTAGGTTTCGGCCAAATGATGTAAATTAAAAAAATAACTTGACCACTATATGGAAGTGAAACATCATTTTACATTGGTTTTGTTTGAAAAATTCTGACCCGGTCCCTTCATGTAAGCCACTATTATATCGACACTCCCTACGTATAATCCCGTATCTACAGACAAAAGATTTTACAGGAGTGCATTTCGAAGATTCATAACGTAACTCACCATATAATACAATTTAAGATATCGGCTTAGTGCGCTTGATGGAATTTCGAAATCAAATTTGAATTGTTGTGATTTTGTACATTTCCATGTATTTCGTCCGTAACGACTCAGGATTCGCCTTTCTGCATCTTCAGACATTCGAGGATACGAATGAACTCGAACTAAAAATATATACAAGATAAAATACGACTAATCTTATCACTAAGTCTAGGAACTAGAATGACATCTGGATTGATCACAACAATGGCCGCCAATCCCAGTTGGGAAAACAAACGCATTATGGGTGGAAAGGAGGGTTTAAAAGATAATGATGAAAAACATGGAAATGTACAAAATCTCAATAATTGAAATTTCACCATATAATGTTTTCGATAAAAACAGTTTTAGCTCTCTCCTGAACAATTTCTATTTTGAGGGTTACATCAATTGCCCAAAACATTGTCAATATGTAAGAATATTTATACCATTCAACACAAAACAACAGTGATGGAGAACATTTCCATGTTAGATCAATTGAATAAGGCCACAATTAGATATATATAAAAATTAATAAAAATATATTGCAAATGAATGAAAACAATGAAATGAAGCATTAATACATACTAAATCATGGAAATGCATGATGCGTAAAATGATCTCCCTCCCTCCAATCCTTAAATGAGCCGTAACTAGAATGATTATTTAACCACTAGTCCTGTTCTAGCCCTATCCTTTTATTTCTACTCTCTTCAAAAAACAGAAGTTAAGTAGTAAGCAGTTCTCGTGGAAAAAAGATTAATTCCATTATGAGTCCATATACTTGACACTAAGAGTAGAATGGTTAAAAATACACTAATATAGCAACCTACACTATACACTAATATGTTGGCTCCGTTGTGCAGTTGGTAACGTCGTTGATTACGGCTATGGATGTCTCGGGGTCAAGTCCCAGTGCGGAAAGTAGTCATGAATGTTTGTTTTGTCTAAAACTCCCTCCCACCCATCCGATCCTCAAAAACGGGGTGTGGTGAGAGCGATTAGCTAACCACTAGTCCTGTCCTAGCCTTATTCTTCTATCCCTATTCTCTTTGAAAAAAGAGAGCTTTGACAACTGAATAACAAGCAGTTAAAGTAGAAAATTTCTGTTGAGATACCTCCATTAGGAAGCCATATGTTCCACGCGGACATGGTAAATGTATATATAGATATATATATATATACTTGTGTGTCACGTAGAATAGAAATGGTGTAACTCCAGTTTTGAAGTTTTGAGAAAATCAAGGTTTTGTAAAATGTTCTTAGGATCAAATAACAACCATTAATAACTGTTTGTCAATCAACTGAAGAACTTAAACGTTAGTGTAGTAGTGAAGTCTGTCCGGATACTTTACTACTAATCTGATATTGGAGATTCTTCTCTATTATTCTGAAAAATATCGTTTAATATGAGAATATAAAAACAAAAAAAAGTTTTTTAAAAAAATTAGGATTATATATAGAGGTGTACCATTATTAAACTAATATATTAACATCTTTTGAACGTGTTTGAGGTATAAACTCATTTTTCGTAATTTTGGAGTTACACCATTACTATTCTAAGTGACACACATATATATATATATATATATATATATATATATATAGCGAAACCGGACATGTGTTTTTATTACCTTTATAGATTTTCCTTTTAATCTTGAAACCACTACTTGTGAACAGAAAAATAAGAAAACAGTAAAGTAGATCAGAGAAAATTAAAAATAATAACGTGACACACCCTGGTTTTCGTTAAGTATAAGTGTCATTAATGTCCAGAACTGAAATCACCCAGCGGCGAGAGCAATATTTCGCTCTTTCTTGTTGCCAGGCGTTTAATTGCCGTCTGGTACGTCCGCTGGACGAATCCATTTTTACGGAAAAAAGGTAGCTCCGACGGTGCAGGGAGTTTTTTTTAAAGTATTTGCAGACAGTCGATTACGATCTGCCGAGGCGGACGAGCGAGGTCTCGTCGCGTCGGAGGTGACGTGACGATGTGAATTGTTTTTTTTTTTTTTTTTTGATTTGCATTGGACTTTATTTAAATTCGTTGTGTCATTTGTATTATAACTTAAAGTAAATTCAGTTGCTAAGTAAATGTAAATGTAGAATCAATTTTATGTGTTAAGATTTATATATTTGTGTAATGTTAAACCACTGCATCTTGAATGGAAAATAAATAAGTTTTGAACCGGATTTGAAATGGTGTTTGTCTGAAATCAGCCCTTCCAGGACTCCGGATAACCAGCCGCTCGCCTCTCTTCGATCCGGGGTCTTCTCAAACGTTTTATTGAACAATTCGAAGCGGACAGAAACGTAGCAAATTAGTTTCAGAAATTTAATGCATTGTCGAGTATATGAAGTATTAGAAGTACTCGTAACGTATATAACAATAGCAGTTGTTATTAGAAATTCAGCGAACCAATTAGCAAATCAAACGGATGCCACGTGTATTGTTATTACATCGGATCCATCTCCTCATCATATAGCCAACTGCAACCTAAATACCTACTACCATAACAGTAAACACAGATGCACCATATTGCATTTCAAACAAATATTATCATTGTTTCAATTCAATAAGGGTTGGCCCATTTATTTATATTTGATTATATTAAATCTCTATTTTATTTTATTATTATTTACTGTTACTTTTTTAATTGTCATCTTTGGCCGATACAACCATGTCACATACAAATATTTCAAAGGAAATATCTCAAAAATTGGTTAATTTTTTTTAATCAACGCATCTATTGATTATTTTGAGAAACAATGTTTTTTCAATACAGGTAAATGTACGAGTAGTTGACTATGTAACAGTAGTTGACCTTTTTCAATAAAAGTGGCCAAAATAAGAAACGTATACTCAGGAATGCTCTAAATTGTAGAGTTCAGACAAGTCGTGAAACCATCTTTTGACGCATTGATGAACTGACGCATCACCATTTATGTCATTGGGGTGTCATAGCAGCTATTTGACTTTTATTTTGAATTTATTAAGATAATTGTTAAGGATATCAGTGAATGTGACGATATGCTTCTTGATTCAACCAAGAGTGATCTCACAGGAAGCTCTTTGATTATTCATGGTAAATTGGACACATTTTTTTTTATAACAGACCCTTTTCTAATTTTTGTCTTATCATATTAATTAAGACACTTGATCCATTATGAATACGTATGCTTTGTCATAATTAGGTCTAGTGCTAAACGTTATTTTTGTTGAATTTTTTCCTTAAGCGGTCAACTACCGGTACATTTACCTTATCTTAAAAAAATATCATAAATCAATAAATCGTTTTTTTTTTTACTCTAATGATTCGATTTATTTCTAATATGTATGAATAAAACATGTCTTTAAAGTTTGATATTTTTGTCAAATAAACAATATAATATTTATAATTTAATTTAAGACATCGACTGAGGGTGCTTGATGGAATTTCAATATCAAATTTGGATTATTGAGATTTTGTACACTTCCATGTATTTTGTCACTAACGACCCGGTCAGTTCGAGTCCATTCGTGTGCTCGAATGCCTGAAGATGCCGAAAGGCGAAACCCGGGTCGTTAGTGACAAAATACATGGAAGTGTACAAAATCTCAATAATCCAAATTTAATATAATATTTTTGTTAAATAAATAATATATTTTACTGGCAGCCCTCAAATATTTGGACGGTGGAATACACTCACCACGTCTATAACAAACAAATATTTGATTTAGTTTTTCAAAATGTTTGTCACATCAGTTTCAAAAATATCAAATAATATTTTAGCTGTCCGTGCACAGATTTGAAAATTAATTGAATTATGTTCACGCAAGTAAAAACGATCACATGAGTATCAATGTCATTATTGAAATTGTTTCATATTAGTTTTGCCGATTACAGCTTCTAATCCCGTACGGAAATTGTCATAATTTTTTTTATAAATCAAATTAATGGATTTTTTTAAAGACATAAAGTTTTGTAATTTTTATATTTTCTACCATCCGTTCTATCCAAAAAAAAAACGGGGCTCAGCGAGAGTCATTAAATAACTACGATTTCTTTTCCAAGCCAAACTTTCCATTCCAATCCTATCCAAAAAAACAACAGTTGATTGACTGACTGACAAACATTTCCCGAAAAACAACGATGCTACATTCGTATTGCATATGCTACGCATTGAAAGCGGACATGGCTGAAGTTGTGTCAGCATTATTTATTATGTACCAAATAAACATTCAATTTGTTATGTCTACTTCCAATTTCATATATCTAACCAAAAAAACATATAGAGGCATTTTTCCTTTTAAGAAGGTACGTACCATAGAAGAACGGTTAAAAAAGAAAAGAACAGTGCCATGCATACATGTGAACATTTTAGAGGCCTAGTATAAAAAACCTTTGAATAGCCCTGTATTACTTGACTTAGTAACAATTCGCAACCGATAGTTTAAACTAGTAATATTTTTCCATGTAGAATCATTGCGAGTGAAAAGCTTCAGTATCTGTGTCATTTATTAATGAGAAATATTAGTGAATGATTGTTTTGAAAATATTTGTGTAATTCATAAGATCTAGCTAAGTAGGGTATCCCTTATGACCTGTGATACTTTTCAACTAAATGTCTTAACACTTCACAAATCCAGAAATTTAAGCGGAACACCATGCTTATTTGTCGGGCAGGTAATATCAATATGAATTCTAACATGTTTGAATTTGTTGCAGTTGCAGCAGCATATAAACTATTCCAGGATTTTGCGGAGCATCTATCCACGTTCAGTGTGCCACTGAACATAGTTTGGCAAACACTGGTCTATTGTATAGGATAAGTAAAGTAGTAGTTACTTCTTTTTTGTAACCAATACCATTCCCAATGTGGAGCATCTGGACTCCTAATGGAGCATATCTTAGTGGAAGTTTTCTACATGAACTGCGTTTTACTCAATCTGCCAGCTTTGTTTTTCCAGAGAAAGTAAAAATATAAGGAGGACTAGAACAGGAATTGTAGTTTTCTAATCGTATTCGCTAAAATTTAATATATAACGAAAATAAATAACTTAAAACTTATTAACAAGACATTTTTTTTAAATTTAACAAGACTAGTTAAACTGTTAGTTACCTATGAATATCAAACAAAAGCTTACAAATAATAGCACAGTAATTATGTTTCAAAATAAAATATGGCGTTCTATTAATGAATATGTATTGAAAAATTGAAGTTTTATTTTTGAGTCAATTGTTGGAGTTCTGATCTCCAGTATTTCATCTATTATGTCCGGTGGTCTTTTGTCCGAAAATATAGATGAAAAATAGCTCAACCACAAAATTCCGTTCTATTTCCACGAAAAGAGATGAGACATTCACCTTTTCGGACCACATTTTAAATATTTTTGTGAATTATTTACAGGTGACCCTATAAAGAAACATCAATTTGTCAATAGCTAAAAAATGCAGGAACAAATATGTTGGTTCATCATAGCCTTCAATTTTGGGATTGTAAATGCAGGAATTTTTTTTTTCTGTGCCTTACGATGCATATTACAATAGATAAATATATTATCTTGATTTATATTTCTGTGTGTCTATTTATCTATAACCCATGTGAAAATCTTTTTATTGAAAAATTGTTGTACCATTTCATATGTCCAAGTTTAGAATTATTAACCAATGAAAACACGTATTTTAAAAAGATAGCAATAAGGAAACTATTACAATTGCTACATTTCTTTTTGTGTGAAACTATAAAGTATGGAAGTTTTTTATATTGAAATATTGTAATATTTTCGAGTGTAAAATTGTGAGCAAATGAAAACACGTATTATAGATAAGATTTCATTATCACAGATATCTATTTATTTTTTTAACTTTTTTTTTGGTGAAAAACTGATTTATAACGTCTTAAGAGTTTGACAAAAAATCGCAGTAAAAAACCTTTTTTCCAGCGTTGGAGGGTTTTTTTTGTCTCAAATAAATAATAATTTATTTGGTAAATAAAAAAAAGCATTCACAGATTGTGTAAACAGATAATCTTTGTAATACATTTTAAAATCGCTCCAGAAAAACGAATGATTTCACATGTCGCGCGGAATGATTGTTGTGTACTTATGATACTACGAATTTAATTGTGACCTAAATATAATGTGATGTCAATATATTAATTAGTATCTTTTGAATGCTAATTTAAATAAACGTGTTTACAATACCAATGAGGCATCCATTTAATAGTGCAAAATCAGCAAAAAAAAATTCAGATTAACAAGTAGCCATCGTTATTTTAACGAGTTCAATTATCGCAAGTGTCAAATTAAAAACAAATCCAATAATAAATAAACAATGCTTTGAATGCGAAAGCATTTTAATTGACAAATAACGACAACAATACTTTTGGAAAAATAGCAGCGGTTGAAAATAATTCGAAAGCAATTTTATTGAAATCGAAATAGTTCAAATGAAAGTGCTTATTGTAACATTTTGGTTTTCATTGTTTCACACACAGAAATTCGACATGTTTTTTTTAAATTTTCAAGGGACATCAAGCGTTTTCATTCTGATTGTATATCAAATAATACTGTCGGAAATGTAATTAAACATATAACTTTTAGAGCCGACGCCAAGCCCTATGTGATGGTGGAAAGTCACTACCGTTAAGCATATTATTAATTGACGACCTTGGCCTAACAACAGCAAATGTCACAAAACTCATTATGTTAAGGAGAGGGTAAAAATGTAATATCTTGGTTGTAAAAGAACTTAGCTGTTTCCATACAAAATGGACTGAACTATTGTATGTTTTTGGAAAAGTGATATATTATCGAGAGCTGCTTTTTTTAAAATATATCTTTGCATAGTTGTATGGAGTCATAAACAGGGAATCGAGAAATGCAATAAAATGAAAATGGAAAATAGTGAACATTTGCTGTTTTCAGGCCAAGTTCTTCAATTGGAATGCTCCTTATGAATTAGAGCTGTCTAAGTAAAAAGGAGAGAGGCGTTGGGTTATATTGTTAACAATGGTGAAAGAGAGAATCGAACAAAAAAGCTTAAGAATCCTTGGTATTAATCATTAGTCGGCAAACCCGGTTTGTGGGCCCCCGTGTGCTCGCGAAGAGTATTTCAGGTACCTGGAAAAATAGAATATGATGACATGTATCTAGAATTTGTGTTACAGAAAGGGATAGTGAAATTATTAACTATATACAATAGATATAGCGAACCAGTAGAACCAGAACCGAGCGCCGTTACATGATTTGCGACGAATCACACAGGATGCGGAAATGTATGTAGGAAAACAAAAAAAAACAGCACGCAATAAATATTTACACAAAATAAAGAATAACATTATCGTCCGACGTATGCGGGTAAGTAAATACTGGAATTCAATCATTTGTGGTCTCTGGTAGTGGTCGTCAACTTTTCAGATCTCACGGAAAACTAAATTCATAATTTCGAAACACGCTGCTCAATAACATGTATTCTTTAAAGCTATACAGACATAATTTAATCTACAAGATTATATTTTGTTTCATGAAATGGTAATAGCGCTTTATTTATTACGACAAATTAATTAAAGTTATCTTTGGTGTGCCGGTTCCGTGGTGTAGTGGTTAACGTCGTTGACTACGATTTTGCTAATACGCTTCGCTAAATGAATGATATTAATGAAATAAAGTATTAATAAACATTATAGCATGGATGTGCATGAATAAATTATTAAACTATTAGTCTTGTTCTAGTCCTATCGTGTTTTATTTCTAGTCTCTTCAAAAAACAGAAGTTGAGCAACTGAGTAGCAAATGTTTGACATTGAGAGTTGACATGGTTCAAAAAATTCAAATAAAAATACACTAATATAGCGACCTATACTAATATGTTGGCTCCGTGGTGCAGTCAGTAACGTCGTTGGCTGCGATTACGGATGTCTCGGGTCCAAGTCCCGGTGAGGACAGTTTCATGAATCGATTTTTCACTTGATTTATGGATTTCTGTTCTTAGTCATAAATGTTTGTGATGTCTAAAATTCCCTCCCACCCCATCCGATCTTAAAAATGGAGCATAGAGAGAGCGATTAGCTAACCACTAGTAATGCCATAGCCTTATCCTTCTATCCCCACTCTCTTTGAAAAAGAGAGGTTGAGCTACTGAGTAACAAGCAGTTCGCGTAGAAAACTTCTGTTAAGATTACTCAATGAGGAGGTCATCTGCTCCACACTGGGAGTTGGCATTGTAAAAAAAATGTATTTGGTGTTGTATATTTGAAAAAGGTTTATGACATCTTGGCTTCAATGTCGTTATTGCAACAATCTTTCTCGCGGACTACAGGCTGGTGTTAGCCAATTGGTAATGTTGTGTCGCGCATAAGAGCTGATATATTTCTTATTACTTTCGTTTTGTGTGAATGACGATCCTTCATATTCAACGAAGGAATATTATAGATAATAGATAAATGAATGGAAAATAACTTCGGTCCCCTAACAGTGGAAAATGATATTTGAATGATAATGTATATACGACATTCCGATCCTTTGCATTTTTAAAATCAATATTTCGGTTTATGCTATACCGGTATCGAATAATCTCAAAACAACTGCTGTCGAATATCTGGCCGGTTCTATTTTTATAATGAGACCCAACCAATGCAGGAGTTTTGTTCGTGACATTTATAGTTGCAAAGAAAAGTGCAATAAAAAGTAAAGTGTATCGGTTACTTCCGAAAACCTCCCACGGGAATAGTGTATGGCAAACAGTCGCTCTGACCAATTGACTCGGATCTTTATTTTCCTTCGTTTTCAATTCTTTCCTCCCTGCTACCTCGACTTTTGCACATGTGAGGAGCCAGCTGTTGAGTAATTCTTATTAAATAATGTTTTTTTTAACATTTCCGCTCAGTGAGCAGTATATTTATTTTTATTATTATGACATTACAACTGATGCCAATGCGCCATGCATTTACACAATAATAATAATAATAACAACGATAATGATAATAAAAACATTTCTTAAATTATAAAATAGAAAGCGAACAAGACATTATTAAGATACAAGAAAAAATATTTAGCAAAAAATACTCAGAGTTTTATGCTGAAAATATCCAACTCTCTAGGTAATGCGTTGATCAGCCGAACGGCCCTTGCAACTGGTGACTCAAATGACCGAAGCGAAGAACAAGTTTTAATAATAAAAATTGCTTGGTTATGGTTTCGGCTACTTAGATAGAAATTTGGAGCATGTAAGTTAATAGTCTTGAGAATTTCAGGATTATAAACTCGTCCTCGAAGAAGAAGAGAAAAATACTTTAGAATCGAAAACGATCTTCGTGCTTCAAGAGAGTGAAACAATAACATTCCTTAAAGAAATTTGGTTGGGTAGTACTCTTTAAAGGAATTATTAAAGGGAAAATATTTATATTTTCGTTTTTCTAGAAGACACTAACTGAAAAATACTTGTTTTGAGTAATGGAACTTTAGCGTTTTTCAAATGCTTGAAATGATATATGTCATTAGGTTTGTTCGTCCAAAATTGCTTTTAAGAAAAGGTATAATTTATAAAAATAAGTGTGTTTGTCCATATGATAAACTTCAAAATAAGGAACATTTTGGTTTAACCAATACAATATGTAATGTTTTCGATTTAGTGTTTGCTTCCAGAACAGCGAAAATACACTCCTTTTAAAGAACAGATGTGATTTTTACTGGTACTGGTTGTTATTCAATCGCTTATCCTAAGTTTTTGGAGACGACAAGGATATAGAGTTTGAAATAAGGAACATTTTGGTATAACTAACTAAATTTGTCATTTTTTCGATTTAGTGTTTTCTTCCAGAATACCGACAAGATATTTTAATTTGAGAACATAAATCCAAAAATCGAAAGAGAAATCAATTTTAAAAAATGTCCATACGATTCAATCACGTGGATCCGAACAGAATAGACGCCTAACAGCGTTAACCACTTGGCTTCATGACAGAATTTTTTACTGTCTTTATCCATTTATTTATACTTTTAAATATTCTTTTATTTTTTAAATTACATGTGAAATAATCTTGTCGGATAGAAATTTAAAAATTATGTTAAATATAAATACCAAGATTATTTTATTAAAATTAAATAATAATTAAAATTAAAATTAAAATTAAAATAGTAAGCATTCATTTCCACAAAACTACACGAGTCATTACCAAAAAACCGTTTAAACAAAGAAGTAAAGTGAATTATTAAAAACATATCATAATTTACATCTAGACATAAACGCAAATTATTTCAGATGTAAATAAATGACAGGCGAGAAAAGTTTCGTCATCCTGAAAAGATAAAGATTTAAAATCCTTCATGGCTAAAATTGTAAGTGATTTAATTTTATGCTCGGATGGCGTTAAGACAAAACCATGACACCTTGGTAATATTATAAATAATGTAATTTTACATCTCTTTGTTAAATTATAATTCAGAAAAACTAGATCAAAAAAGTCATAACAAAATAATATAATTGTTTCTTATTTGAAATAATGAAATTGTTTTCTGACTCTTTTCGGCTAAACATTATTGCAAGTATTGTTTTCGTTGATAATATCACCTGTGATATTTAAATCAAAAATCTTTGTATTTGCATGGAAAAGAAAGTGCTAAAAGTATTTTTTCATCGCAGTAATGAAAATAATGGCAAAAATGAAACACAGCTATTACTAAGATAAAGCATGGATTGTTTTGATTATAAAAATATTTTTAAAATAAAATAATTTTTTGTAGTACTTCCACACATTTATAATGATCAGGACCGGTATCAGTTGATAATGCTCGTGAAACCAGTCCTGATCATTATAAAAATGTGAAAGAAGTACAAACAAATTGTGTTTTACTCTCAAAATATAATGCCTTTCCACCAATAATTGACAGTTAATACCTTAGACATACAAAAATATTATCTACTTTTCATTTAAATTGCTTATTTTGTATTTAATTAGTTAATAGTTTCATGAATATAAGTCAACTAAATTTAGAATAAACAGCGTGTACGATATAACAACTTCTTTTTCTTTAAATCCATTTTATAACACTACAGATTTATCTGTTTTTCGTTGCTGATAAAAAAAATAACATACTGTTGTGCCTCTTGAACAGAATTAATTAAAATATTTCAAAATCAAACAGTGCTGATTACAAAATATAATAAACAACTTTTCCAATACTAAATGGCTCATTATGTTGTTGGAAATTACCCTTAAGACTATGAAGTACCGATTGTAATATTTTTACGTATTTTAAAATGTTCTTTTCATATACAAAACACATAGCAATATCAACACGTGTGTTGTCGAAGTATGTAAATTGTATGGCACTTAGCTTCAAGAAAAAAAGCGTCTCATAGCAATTTTCGCTGTTGTTTTGTTGGATATATCTTAGTAAGCGAAAAAAATCTCTGCGCTCACCATAAAAACATCATCGAGTGAATAGAAGTCCTTGATATTTTTTATACAACGCGTTGTATCTGTTTTTCAGAGTAATACACGGCAAGAATTACACACACGGTGTATTTTTTTAAATCATAACTAATATTATACTCGCGAAGACAATAAAGCTCAACTAAAAGAATGTTACTGATGATATCGTATAAGAAAAGACTGACAATACTGTTATCCATTTGTTAACGCTAATATTCGTTCGTTTTATTAGGTTTCTGTGACCATTGGTTCGAATACCCGTAAAGACATTTTCATAAAACGCTGTAGTCTTTTACAACACTTCGTTGCGATGTCATGGGATTGAGTCTCCACTTCCCAAGCCATACCGTTTCCACGCCTGGAAACGAGGCGAAGATCACAATCTAACTAACGGTTGGTCCGTTTTTTACTCTATTACTTTTCCCTAACCTCCCCGAAGATAGTGGCTGAGCGACTGCTTTAAAACCAAAGTTCTCGTAAATTTTTTTTATGAAATTCTCTATTGCGGATACGGATACGGTTTTAAAAACGGTTATTTTTGATAAAGAAGTAGTAAAAAAAAGACCAATATAAATTCTATTCGCGAAAACGATTTTTATAAATATACATCACTTTCTATTGTTATCGGGATTGATAAAAAGCACGGTGAATCGGCATGTGTTGATTTTTTGCCCCTCAATTTTGAACAATTTCACGTGAGCCAAATATTATATCGCAAAACCTCAATAGTGCGCTACAGAACACGCCGTAGAATGTTGCCAGAATAGGAATTTCGGAAACATTAATTTTTATTCTCTTTTCTCGCGCGTTGTCAGATGCCATAAATACATTTGATAAGTGGAAAAATCTGCGGCGTACAACTCCGACGTTTTTCAGTCTACGTACGGTGAAAATATAAAATATGTGGGGGTTTAACGCTATGGATTTAGGCACCCCGGGGAGAAACCCGGGAGGGGTAGTGTTTATGTTTCGCTCGGGCCGCCTGTGCGACGATATACTTAATACATCCACTTTTATAATATTTGTGTAATAGGCGGTCGTATTATGACGGTGGGAAAATAACAAATTCTAAATAAATCGATGTACCTAACGTAACAGTGTGTTTGCTGACAGCCGTGGCTCAGCTGGTAATACACCTGATCAAACTGCACCTGTGCGCAGCCCCGCAACAGTTTTGGACGGCGCGCACTCCAATACAAACTATTTAAATTTATTTATTGAATAAATGTATTATGTGATGCATTTAAAAATGTAAAAAGTAAAATAATAAAGTTAATCTCTATTTCTTTTACTAATTCTATAGTTTATATCGTACTGTTTTAGACAAACACTATATCGAAAAATTACATATTGAATTAGTTATACCAAAATGTTCTTTATTTTGAACTCTGTCGTATAGAAGAACATAATAATTTTCATAAATTATACTTTTACTTAAGTACAGTTTTGTAAAAACTAAATGAAAAAGGTATAGCTTTTCAAACCTTTGAAAAACTTCAAAGTATAATTACTCAAAACTAGTTATTTTTAGTTAGTGTTTTCTTCCAGAACAACGTAGATATAACAATAATTTTAATTTTGTAAAACTACATACAAATACTTTTTTTATGACAAATATGATATATTGGTTTTTGCAAAATGGATAAATTATGCCGCGCATTTTTTTGTTTGGTCTGCGTATAATTCATATTTAAAATTAAATACTTCCTGATTGACTATAACATGTACCTCGGTTTATTATACGTATAACCATATAACTAATACATATTATTTGTATTACGGTCTCGTTCCTTCTCATATTTTGTAACTGTCGTAGACAGGAACAGATAATTTTAACAATATTTTATTATTAAAAAAAATCTTTAATAAATAAAAAAAACATTTCCATGCCAAAAAAATATAAAGTCACATATTTATTCCAACTGAAGTAATTATGGACACAGATTTAGTTTTATATATACAATTTAAAATTACGATTAATGACAAATCCTTGGATTTAAGAATTGTGAATTACGAAATTACGGGATCATAAAAAGTATTCAGGATTGAATGACTTATATTCAACGACTGTAACAAAAATATAGTAGAACTTATTTCTACACTAAGAATGCTGTTGCTTTAGTTTAATGCAATAATTCAAGCAAGGTTTTATCAATAACTAAAGAATTTTCTGATATTACCAAATTGTTTTTTCCGAAGTGAAATATGCAAAATTTCGGCTGTCATGAAATGCTCATATAGCATCAAATTTTGGTATAGCAGCGCAAGGAATTCCAATAATTTCAATATATCTGTTACGGTAATAAACTATTTCCATTGCATCTTTAACGAGATTAAAACCGCCTTTTCCAATAAAGTTAAGCTCTTTGACAAAATTGTTTACGACGCAGGCAAAAATGCTTTACGGATAACCTAATACATATTTTCATAGGTATTTTTAAAACGACATATTGGTTTTTGCCGGGTGTTGTCAAACGGTGGTCCGGTAGACGTTTGTTATCAATTTAATCCTGGTGTGTGATGCCAAACTTATGTTAATTAATGATGTATATTTTAAGCATCACGGCAAATTTTGTTTGTAAATGTTTTTTTACTATGTCCGCTCTCAATGTGAATCATATGAACCTCCAATGGAGATTATCTCAACATAGTTTTTTTTTTTACGAGAGCTGCTCGTTACTCAGTTTCTCAAACTCTCTTTTTCAAAGAGAATAGGGATAGAAGGATAAGGCTACGACAGGACAGGCTCGTTTTTAGGACCATATGCTTACAGAGAAAAATATAAAAATCTAATATTCACCTGCACGGGCTTGATCCTGAATTATTCTGATCGCTGTGGTACAGTTCTTACCGCTTAACCGCTTGCGGATGCAATTCATTATATTACTTTTCTTTTAAAGGCATAGTCAAAAACACCAGATTGATTAGTTCGACAAGAATTATTATATTAGTAAATATTATCATACTATAGCTATTCCAGTAGCATGCCACCGTCATAAAAATAAAAAGCTATCATCTATATACATATATATGTCAAATCCAACAACTTGACAGGTCTGTGCTGCAGTGGTTAATGTCGTTGGAGTCAGATACGAATGTCTCGGGCTTAAATCCGGGTACGGACAGTTTCATAAATTGATCTTTCAATCGATTTATGGGTTTATATTCGTAGACATGGTTGTTTGTGATATCTAGAAATCCCTCCCACCCATTTCATCCTAAAAACGGGGCCTAACGAAATCAATTAGGTAACCACTAGTTCTGTTCTAGTTCTATCCTTCTAGCACCACTCTCTTCGAAAGAGAGGATGAGCAAAAAGCAGTAACAAGCAATTTTTGTAGAAAAACTTCTGCTGAGATACCTCCATTAAGAATCCATATGCTACACATTGGGAGCAGATATGGTAAAAAAATCGACTGTATTACATAATTTTCGTGGAGCTCAGTATTGTTGTATTTTACTAATATTGAAAAATAGAAACTTCCTTTATATATAATACTAGTTAGAACCCGACATACGTTGCAATGCCTTTCAAGGAAAGAAAGTGATCGTGTTTTAATTCTGTCTATTGAAGTGGTTTTGAATACAAAATATTTTTTTTCCGTCTGGTGCGTGCACGAATAAATCAGAAGGTGTTCAGAGATGTCGCTGTTTGTATGTATTTGATTGTTTTCTTTCGATTTTTTTTTCAGAAACCTTCACGGGTGTGCGCACAACAACACATAAATGTTTCATCGAAATCGAATAAATAGTATATGAACGCATAAGAGACAAGCAAACAAACAAAAGTTCATTTTTAAATATGTAGATTTTAAATATTTTTATCTTATTGCATCGAAAATGAAGAACCACTATATTTTCCTAAGGCAGAAGCAAAATATTGAATATATTTATGCAGTGAAGGAGGAAAGTGGATTATCCATATTTGGATTATTTCGGTATATAATAATATTTTAATAGGATTATATTATTCTCGGAATAAATAATAAATTTTGCTCCGCATGCACTTTCGATAGGGTATTCAAATAAGTCGAGCGAGGAAAAAAGCTTCAAGAAGTTAAGTGGCCTATATACGGAGGTGTTTATGTTAAAGTTAGTACGCAAATACAAATTTAATAATGTTGTTTTCAAAAGGGACGTATATTTGCTTGTGAAGTCAATGAAATGAATGCATGACGAAATTGATATGATTCAATATTTTCGATGGATTCGACGGTAACGTTGTGAAATTAATTTTTAATATTCAATTAAAATTGATAACTTTATTATTCCGCTATTTGTGATACTAATTATTATTAATATTGATGTATCCCAGCTCGATATAATATTGGCAACGTCTCCGTTAATTTTATTGAAACTTTAAATTCACATTTTGTGTTATTAACCTTCCGAAATCTATATCTATCTACGTTAAAAAAAAATAATTATGTGAATAATGAATATCAATCATTTATGCTTCATTACACTTTTTATTGAAACTTTTAAAGTAATATGACCACGTGGAACCATTTTAAACACAATTCGCATTTTTGGAATAGTACTTTTTTTTACTCAACTGTGTTTTGGCCAATTGATGTAACCTTTAAAATATTCAACAATGAGTTAATGATTGGATCTCATTTTAAAGACGACAGAGCAGGTCTCGGCCAAATGATGTAAATTAGAAAAATAAATTGATCACTATTTGGAAGGGAAATATCATTTAACATTGGTTTTAGGTTTCAAAATTCTGACCCGGCCACTTGATGTAAGTCACTATTATATCGACACTCCCTTAGTATAATCCTGTATCTGAAAACATGGGAATTTACAAGAGTGCATTTCAAAGATTCATAACGCAGCTTACCGTACAATTTTCAGGTAAGGTCAAATTTAAATGTTAATTTTTTTCAATTTTATATCTTCTGCATGGATGTTTGTGGTGAAACTTTATTGATTTAATTAATATTATTTAAATTTACAAAAGAATCTGGCTAATATATATAAAAAAAATATTAGTGAGAAGTGCTTTCCATTATATATATACCCCTCTTAAATAAAATCTATAATTGTATTAAATGTAATCATGTTTGTTTTATACCGTAGAAATCACGTATGCGTGTTTTAGTCGGCCATGTATGAACAGTAATATAACATAATATCTCACCTCGGAATTTAATACGGTTCGTTACTTCAGTTCAGTTGACAACCACCCGTAAATTATCTGGGTGGAGATTACAACAATAATTATTCTAGCTGACTGATATATATATATATATTTTTTAACGGTTGAATCCCAAAAATAAAAAGGTCACTTTATTGACGTAATAAATATTTTATCTATTTATGTTTTTATTTTACTTCGTCAGGTGAAGTTGAAGTATAATTGTATCAGCCGCACGATCTCTCTATTTAGGAATTTTTTAGAATAGAAATATATAGAATGGAACAACTAGTTACTAACGGTAAAGAGCATAATTACAATCACGCTATTCCTTCATACTTTACATGCATAACAATTTGATAGAAATAATTAATTTACAGGTTGAATGCCAAGATACCCGATCGGGAACGTTACGAACCATACCGTGAAAATCCACAAAATTTAGTGGCAACGAACTGGCTAAAAGACGCATATCGTCACTTTGGGTAAACAAGGTTTTATCTGCGAAAACTAAAACTGTTCAGGAGAAGCAATTTAAGATTTCAGAAAATGTAACTTTTTAATGAAATACACTCATGCATCCACATACGTTAATGTAAGAGACAACCGGTTTAGAGACTGTGATTTTCTTCACGGGGTATTTCTTATTATGTATGGAGCCTTGATACACTGTAAAAGTTGTACGTTTTTCAGATAGAATGTTTTTATAATTTGAATTTTGATTGATCTATGGACAATTGTAAAATTTTTTTAAATGCAGATAGAACCGTATTTTGAATGTGAATAAAACTGCATTAAAAACTGCATAAAAAGATTTTGTGAAAAACCAACAGATGAACAATGTTTACCCAAGGCGATGATATATCAAATATTAATAGAAGGTATTACAAGAGCACTGCTTGTAAATCAACCACTCAAACTCGTTTTTCAATAGGTGGTCACGTAGAAGAATGCTATTAAAAGTAAAAATTGGTTTAAATGTCTTTCTAAGCTCTGTTTTATAGAAAATCTATTTATGAAATCGTTCTATATGTATGTTACATATTTTGTTAACGTGTCAAATTTCAAAAGGTAATACACTCACCATTCGATTTACGCGGTTGACACGTTTCACGAAAAACCGCGTAAAAAAATATGAAACCTCATACAAAATTTTGAATCAGAATAAAAAAATACAACCTTAAAAAGGAGATAAAACTCATTTTAAATGTGGGGATACGGCTGGGCAAAAACCTAAAAACATATATTGTTACGTATTTATTTACTTTGCCATCGCGATCCCATCAGAACGTGCAGTCGCATAAAACAATGTTTGCTTATTTTTAAAATATCTTTCTCTAATTCGATTTATTTTATTGCAAGAGAGATTTTTTTATAAGAAAAATAATCCGCGTAAATCGAAGAAGGAATTTACTTACTCAAATCTTCACGTTCATATTAAAAATTGTATCGAGTGGGGCTATGAATAACCTTTTCCCCTGCTTCCTGATGTTTGCGATAAAATTATATCTTCCCTGTTTTTCCCATTTTTACTTTATAGGTTAAATAAGCAAATATTTATGCAATGGAATTTTTTCAGAAAAATCAAAATATTTGCGAAGCCTTCAATGGATCTTGTGATCTTCAAACGTTTAAAAAAATCTTTTTTAATATCATACTGTTATTTTACGAGCATCTTTAACAATGTTTACATTCCTGGAAGTGATTTTTAAAATGTGGTCTTAAGATGTATCAATAAATTTTAAGTAACCAATTTTGACTTTAAATATATATTTTCTTTTGATAAACAAACTTATTTATGAAAAAAAAACATTTTAACGTTAATAATACCTACTTATTTTTAGGAAAAACAAAAAAGACTTCGGCCTTTCATTAAAAAAACCAATGCTACAATTTTCAATATTACTATGAATGTTGGTATGGTTAAGATATTATAATTAACATGGTATAAAATGTTTATTTTTGGTAATTTAAAACATTTTGTTTGAAATATAGTAGGGATCATATTTTAGGGGAAACTAGGTTTGTAACGCCACAAAATACATATGTAAGTAGTGAATATATTTCTATCTGTTTTTTACTGAAATTTGTGTTGTAAGATTTTAAGCCCTTTAATATTTTCTTTAATACGACAAGGACGTTTTCCCATTTTTTCAATGCTTAATATAGAGTTCAAAACAACTGGCATAACTTTTACAAGCATGCATATTTTTTCTATTAAGTAAGTTAACATCTCCATAATGATCAGCTCGTAAGAACCCACTTTACTTAAATATCATAGTAATTGCTGCCATGTCAGTTAGTCATTATGTATATTATGTATAAAGTGAAAAATCTCACAGCCTGAATAATCTTCATTAATCTTTAATAAAACTTTAAGTGTAGGGTAATGTTAGTAACTTTGCATTTAAATTTTGAAATAAATATTTTACAGAATTTTGGTTAATATCGTAAAATGTCTTCAAAATATTGTATTCCTGCAACACTTTTTATTAATTGAATATTCATCCCAAATTCAAGATTTTTTTTTTTTTGAAAAACGTTACTTTCATTCTTCTTGTCCCCGTTTTTTATTGAGGTATTTAATTTTCATATAATAGCATGACAAAATTCTTTTTATGTATGAATTAATATAAACGAAAAGTTTTTCAGTGATTTTAAGTAATAAATTCAACAAGAAAAATTAATATTTCATATATTTTTTGTTCATTTGAATTTTCAAAATAATAGTTATTGTTAGGTACGCTAAACTTAATATTATTTCCTTCTATTTTATGAAGTGGAATATTTATTTTAGTAGATATATATATATATAATACATTATATACTATTATGACAAGGTGTATTTGAGTGTTTTATTAAGAGAACAGAAAATGGCATAGATCAGAAGAAACCTAGAAATTACTAAAGCGAATTCGCGAACAGCAGTAATATCGTATTTTGCTGAGAGAAATAATTACATTGCACGTATTAACAGGGCCGGATTCAAGCAATCCCGTGGGGTCGAATAAACATCGTGCCATAATAATATGAAGGAATTATCATTGTTTACGTGTAAATATGTTTCATAAATAACTATAACATCTACCTTAATGCTTTTATTAAGGAAGAAAATTAATATATGTAATAGATTTTTTAAATTTCATTTTTATTATAAATATACAGACATTCGTATTTTATCTCTCACTATATCAAATTTGACAATAAAACTTTCTAATAACATAAATTTTATTTACTTTTATAAGATACAAAATTCATTGCTTAACACATACCAATTCTACATTTTTTTGACCACTGGTTTTCATTTCAGTTTCATTTTCATCCTATAATTAACATGCAACCCATTCTTATTGTGGTTTATTGGTTTAAAGATTTAAATTATTGTTGGTTGTAGCTTAATATCTTTCCAGAGAAAAACGAGATATATAGACACCTTAAATACGTTTATGTTTCAGGGGGCGTGTTCTGTGAGAGATCTTATCAAACATGATTTTTTTCCGTCCTATATAATAAAACGGCCGTATGGTGAGATATTTATTACGCCCACCACAAGAAATATTATGGCGAAATAAATAGTTAATTTTATATTTATTATTTTTTCTGTAGAAAGTGATTACTGATCAATATGGCTTTCATTTTAATCTTACTGTTCTTATGGGCACGTATTTTATGCCCAAAAATGTTATATCCAGTGGTGTAGAGGGAAGGGAGTGTGTGGGGTCACCGCTCCTATACTTTTTTCTAGACGAAATTTTCCGTAGTATAAATTGTAAACCAAATATTTTTTTTGCAAACAAAAATGTGTTTTTTTTAAATGTGTTAAAAACGATATGCAAACACATCAGTGATGTAATATCAGTTTCCACGTGGTTTCACTAATGAAGAAATTAAGCTCGACCTTAATCAATTCAGTGGCCACATGGATAGTTATCGGTCTTATAGATACTGGTATTGCTTGTGTGGAAAGTTGATCACTGCGTGTAAGAGGTATTAAAATATTATAATTAATCAGCGCTCCCAGAATGCTTTCTTGGCAATACACCACTGGGTATATCTTAATTTATCTTAAGTATATTTTTCATTATATTGCATATATTGACAGGTTAGTTATGAAAGTCGAAAGAAGAGCTGCAATTCATCTTTTACTGCTCGGGAAACCAGCTCAAATTGGCAGCACAATTCTTCAGCCATTGGATTCTCAACAGTTTCTCAAAGCTAAAGTGAAAAAACTCTGCTCATTAACTGTTCTAATAACTTGGCTAAAACGGTGGTTAATATTTCCTCGGGGTAGAACTACCCATCTATTCTTCTCAGATATTCTCTTTCGTCAGAATGCAACATGGTTTTCTCCAGATCACTGGACTTCCCAATTTATCACTGGTCATGGTGCGTTTAATGCCAAATTATATAAGTTTAAAATTAAACCAAACCCATATTGTCCTTGTGGTGATAAAAATCAAGATTCTGAACATATTCTTTGGGATTGCCCAATTATGTCCATTAAACGAGATATTCTGTATTTGTCCTGCAGAAATAGTCGCGATGGTCCTATAGGACATCCGGATCTGGTTTCTTCCTCGGAGAACTTTTATCAGTTCAAAAAATTTGCGGCCTCCTTTGGAGAAAAAGTTTACCTTCCCTGCCCCTCACCATTTAATCCTTAATTGTTGCCTCACCATAGAAAGTTCTGTGTATTTAAATTAATTGCTAGTTGACGACTTTAATATAATTATTGTGTACTCATCATATTCCTTCAAATGTTACATTATTATTATTTCTTATTGTTACTTATATTATAAATATTTATTATGGACTTAACGTATCATTGAGGAGACATGATCTCCGGTATGATACAAACAAGTTCATCGCATTAAAAAAAAAAAAAACTTAGTTATGAAAATTCATCTCAGACACTGACAGTGTCTAGTCAATAGGGCTCGACACCTTTACCCCGAATGTAATGATTTTGATCGATTAATTTTAAGTGTGTAAAATAAATAATATATTAATTTCACAACAAAATGTTCTTACTCATTTAGTTTTTGTAATGAATGTTATGTAACCACTACACTGCTTCCTTTATTATTGGTTTTGTATAGTACCAACCCAGTTAGAATGTCTAGAAAAGTGTGTGTCAAACTTTCTTACCTCACGGCACAATAGGGGAAGAGGATTTGTTCCGCGGTACATCTAATAAAAATGACCTGAAAAATATAATTTACTTTATTAATACATATGAATAAAGAAAATTTTAGTTTAGGTAACATTACACTTTTTTCTAAACATATACAATGTACGTATACAGAGGTGGTAAATTTCTTATAAATGAGAATAATGCAATTGATTTTCAGAAAGAATTATGTCAAAACGTCTCTCTAAATTTGATAAAACAAACACGTTATTCTCATTTACCATCTTAAGCCAGTTTATTTTTTTTATTTCATTTCTAAAAACCTTTCTGAAAAACCAAAGCGTCTAAGCTGTGTTAACTTCTCTTGTCCACAGTCTAATTTGTCGTGGCAGACACCTGAGATTTCTTGCGGCACATTAGTGTGTCCCGGGATACAGTTTGGCAGACACTGGTCTAGAGCATAAATATGTTAAAGTTATGACGTTTGGAGTAAAGGCGTTGAGCCTTACTAACCAGTTACTGTTGTTGTCCGGGCACTAATCGATTTGAGAAAAGGACAGCATTGTGATCAATTATTCGATTGAGTATGAAAAGGAATAGGAATGATTTATTGTTGAAAGAAAAAAAAATAGTTTGGTCATAAAAATAATACAGCCCTGCAATAAATGAGCAGTGTTTCTAGTAGGAGACCGGATAAACCGTGAAATAAATATGCAAATTTACACAATGCAATGATAGAAAAGGGGAAATAATTGGAACATGAGATTCTATCAAGACTTCAACTACTTACTTACCGCAATAATGCTGCACTCAGAATATATTATATTACTTGTGTTACATTAACTAAACTAAAGCATACAAATGTTTCGCTTATATCAAACTTCTTTACACTCAAGCCGTATTCATTTTCCATGATTATCATAAAATAATACTATTATTAAGACAATTTACCAAAGGATATAACAAAGCTACGTGTATAGTATATTCGTCATGTTAGTTAACCATAAGGGTTGAATTTCAACTGGTTAAAGGTGAATCTAACCAATTATACCACACAATTTCAAAAGGAATTAACAGGATTGTTGTGAAATCAAATATTTTTTTTATGTTTTACCATAGTGTATTGGAGTTTAAAATAATAGTATTTATTTATAATGAATGATAATCTTTGAAAATCGAAAGGTATAAAAAATTTAAATGTTAAAGTATACTGCGTGTGTAATACTTATGCAAATATTACAGTTTTTTTTTTATTTTGTTAACTTTAAGTAATAATCACTTTCATTTTTCTAACGCTCCTTATATTTTCTTAAAGCAGGTAATTAAGTCAAATTGAAATTAAAAACTTTAAAAATAGTCAGTAAATAATTTCCAAATAAATGAAGGTTAGGTTAGGTTAGGTTTAATTAAACACTGACTTGAAAAACGTTTTATATAAATAATTGAAGGTTTCAATTTGTCTCAGCATATGGTCTCCTAACGGATGTATCTCAACAGAATTTTTCTACGAGAACTGCTTATCAATCAGTTGCTCCACCTCTCTTTTTTCGAAGAGAGTAGGGATAGAAGAATAGGGCTAGGGCAGGACTAGTGGTTAGCTAATCGCTCTCGCTACGCCCCGTGAGGATGGGAGGGGTTCAAATCGATTGAAAGATCAATCTATGAAAACCGTCCGCACTGGGAATTGAACACGAGACATCCGTAACCGTAGTCAGCGACGCTACCAACTGTACCACGGACGCCGACAGTGACCATTTATCGAATAAGTTACTGACCATTTTGATTAATTACTGACTGAAAACAGAAACATTTACTGACGCAATAAATGTAGGCCATAATATATAATGAGAAACTTTGTTGCGGTTCAATTAAATTTTTTATGCTTTCTAGACTAAACATATATTATATCGAGTACAATAGCCTGTTATTTAAAAATATTACTCAAGTAAACGAATTCAATTTTACCATACATAAAACAAAGTACATATATTTTATTTTTCTGCCTCTTTTATACCAATGAAGTAATTCTGTATCAATAATTAATATTCTTGGACCACTTTTCTCCATTTTATCTTAAAGAAAATAATACGCTTATTATTCCGCTTCACTCATTTACGCACAAATTTATGCACATAAATACATATTTCTGTAAGTTAGACTTATTACTAAAGCTTTATCCGACGAATAAATCTCATTCTAGCCAGTTGCTAAATAAATCAGGAATATAAGTTGCTTATTAGTAGTTGGCAAAATTAATTTGTGATAATATTTCAGCAAAATCAATAACATATTCCCGAATTATTAAACAATATTATTGTATTTTTGTATATCAATTGTAGCTTTCGTAGTACTGATTTGAAAATGCTGACAAATTTATTACAGTCTGCTGATATATTATAATTGATGAATTCCTATGTTTGTTTTTTTTGTTTCAAAATGAAGCCCGATACATATAAATTATTCCACAGTTATTTTCAATATTTTCGTCAAATGTTTCACTTTTCAACGTGGCTAGTTAGACAAATTATAAATTTTCTTTAATTCAGAAAGTTTACATGTTTTTAAATGAAGTATAAAGTAATCAATACGTATAGAGTAAATCAAATTGATCCATGATTATTGAAGTCATTAATATATTTTATTTATTTTAAGAATCGTTATTTTGTATATTTAAGTTAACTGTAGTTTGATGACTTTAATTATTTACTGTCATGTATATTAATATTCCTTATTGTCACTGTTTATTATAAATATGTACACTAAATGTAACATTGAGGAGACATTATCTCCGGTGTGATACAAACAAGTTCATCGAATTAAAAAAAAAACAAATTATTTAATCAGTTATTGAACGACGCGAAGGAAAAATGAAATATATACAGAAAACGTAGCTTTTTCATTATTTTTCAGTAAGTAATACTCGAATATATCGTATGAAATAAATAAATATTAAAATAAGATGTCGACTTAAGGTGTTTATTAGAATATGAAATTCAAATTTGAATTTTTAAATTGTTCCGTATGTTTCGTCACTTACGACCAGGGTTTCGCCTTTCGACACCTTCAGGAACAGAACTCGTACACTCGAACTGAACAGTTCGAGTATATCTGTGTACTCGAAAGTCTGAAGATGCTGAAATGCGAAACCAGGATCGTTAGTGATGAAACGTATTAAAATGTACAAAATTTTAACGATGCAAATTTAAATAAATATTAATTTTACAAATGACGCATTTGTGTTAAAATAATTAATTCGGTAAACATTTTTTACCGAATCAAATTATTTCAGTTTTTTAAATAAACATTGTTTATTATTTCAATTTCCCCGTTTTAGATTTTTCAATTTACATTTCGTTGCTTATTTGAAAATCCTTAACAAATCGCTATAATTTTAATATCAATCGTAAAACGATAATGACGTTGCAAGCCGGTTTTTTTTCAAATTCAGGGCTGTCACATTCACACTTTTTTAAAAAAAATATTGTTAAATCCTTAATTGTCAAACCGCTTCAATATTGGACCTCTTTAGTAACTAGGTCAACGTGTGCTACAAACCGAACGAATTAAGTGTAGCGGATAGTACTCTTAAACGAGCAGACAGAAAACGTGTTGGCGGAATATATAGAAAAAAGGCGGAGAGTATTTAAGCAAGTTAAAACCACTAAATACACCAGTGGATAAAAACTAAAATGTGATAATAATGCAATTATGGATTAAATTAGCATGATAAAGCTCAATTATAATTAGAGTACATATTTTATTTGTATTGATTTTATATGTCTGGTGAAACATAAAAATCTTTTTTATTGAAATATTGCAATAACTTTTAGTTAGTACACTTAATATTATTTCTTACAACGGTTTTATATTTCTGATCGTAAAATAGGGAGCCAATAAAAGCACGTATTATAAACAAGAATTTTTGGTATAAAATTGTGAATTATGAAAATTGTTTTTATTGAAATATTACAATTATCTGTGGCTAGTTTACTTACACGGTTTTAATGTTTATAGCTCAGAGTGTGAAATTGTGAAAGTGAGCACCAGAGATTTTTAAATTTATTTTTTGAGTTTAATGTTTGAGTTTTGACAGGTGGCATGTCAACTTTTGTATAATATTATGAGTACGGTGAGAAAAGACATGTATTGTATACAGATATGCATATATTTAAGCTAGTAATATGGTGTAAATATTTTGATAACGTACAAAAAAATAATAATGTCTTATAGTATATTATTAATGTTTGATATCCCTTTTAGGCCACTTTTGTATTTTCATTAACTTGGCGTTATATTATTTTGTTAAAAATAAAGCTAATTTATCATATTGATAAGCCACGTGGTATGGCGCCATGTAATTACTACATAATTAGATTGTTCTTTAAATAAAAGTGTAAGAATCGCAAAATTGTATTCTCTTCGCAGAAAATTAGCCAGTAGCAAATTTGGCCATTTTTATGTTTATGCTGATTCTGGAAAGCCCTAATATCTTGTAGAGCTTTGAAACGCTGTAAGAGGAAGGAATCAGAGCAAACAAACAACAATCTTATGCCAGAATAAATTTTGTTTGTTTACTTTGTATAATTAAACGAGAATTGCATCCGTTTTTGTTGTCTCACCTTGCTTTTCTTTATTGTAATATCAATTTATTTCAGGCTTTGAAATCATTCTATGTGGTATAAATAAATATTTTTGATACAATTGTAATCTTTGAACATTTTTTTATGTCTAACAGATTCAATAAGATTTTTTTCAACGTTTTATTAATCATATAAAATTTTAACGGAACATTTCAGCAGAAATTGTTAAACGAAAACTGGTTTTTATTCAGTCACTTAACGTTTCTTTTTCAGAGAGAGTAAGAATAGATGGATCAAGCTAGGAAAGGATTAAAAATCGATTGATGAAATTGTAAGTTCAGATATTTTACCGTTGTGGAATAGTTGATACGACCAGACAAGAGCGTTGATCAACAGACTACAGGACCGGTTATAAGCGACTAAAATCCGTTTCACAGTTATCTTGCAAAAATATTTTTCCATTCTTAAACTGAGAAGACCAGATTGGTTTTAAAACGTGTATTTATTTTGTGTTAATATATTAAAATTTGTCAGTGTTCTTGTATATTTACTGAAATGTGCTATCTTGTAGTTTTTCCAGTAAATAAATTCAATTTTTTATGCCTTACTACAAAATATATATTTTATAATAATATTTGTACAGTACAGTTGTACAATATATATTTCACAATTTATTCACATAAGACTTAATTCGCTGGTCTAGCGAGTATTTTTAACTAAATAATTCAGAATACGTCAATATCCACTCTGCCATTCGGGGGAAATAATCTCAAAACTAAATGTTTTCAATAATAGTTTGACACACCCTGGTGTTTTGTTAAGATTAAGTTTTATAATGGTCCATTACTGAAAACTCACAGCGTTAATGACAATGATTCGGAGAAATCGACCCGATCCGTCGTGAAGGGTGTCGGCATAGCCGGCGGACACGCTCGCTGGACGAGTCCATTTTTGACGGAAAGGTTTGGCTCCGACGGTGTGGGAGTCCAATTTTTACGAGAGTCGTTTGCCAGCCTTTCGATCCGGGAGAGCGCCGGCCCCTGTGGCCAGCATCGTTGACGTTGTGGATTGTTTGTGTTTGTTTTGAAATTTGACTTAATTTAAAATCGTTTGTCGTGTCACTTGCATTATAACTTAAAGTAAATTCATGTGTTAAGTAAATGTAAAGGTAGACTCAATTTTATGTGTTAAGAATTATTTTTGTGTACTTTAGGGACTGCATCTTCGATTAAAAATAAATAAGAGCTGAACCGGATTTGAAATGGTGTTTGTTTGAGATCCCTGACCTGCCAGGACGCCGATAACCGACCGTGCATAACCTCTCATCGATTCAGGTCTTCTCAAGTTATAGCAAAATATATGCAATGATTTTCGAATGGATAAGAAAATAATTCGCTACAAATGTATCAAAGTAAAGTGACTAAAACAAATGAAGCCATATAATCGTCTTATCAGTTTATTTTATCAGTTGAAAATGTTTACGTATCAAGCAAAACTGGCGGCGGTGTTAAAATAAAAACAGTGGAATATATAATTCACGCGTATATGTTTTTAATTAGAAATATTCAGGTCTTTCTACCAAAGGTAAAATGTTAACATAACTCAATTCGTAGAGTTGTTATTATTTATATTTACCTTTTCATGAAACAACTTGAATAGTTTGTGTAATTTTGTATTAACATAAATATCTTTTTTTCATATAATGTCACGGAAGAATTTTAAATACGCTAAGTAGTTTTATAGAATATTTTAACGAGATAACCCTGGCGGGTGGTGTCTGTTTGAAGTACTGGAAAAAAGGCTTCAATGGACGTTTATTATTAGATTTTCAATTAAAAGTCTCTTCGTAATTCTGTACAAGGGTTGCTCTATAGTGTAAGGTAAGCACAGAGTTTGTGGTCCAGGTATACGGGTGAATCTAAATGAATACTTAGCGGAAAGGGCATTTCATTGAAACGTGAGCTTTACACATATTTAATTTATTTACTTTCCTACCTGTTTTTCGGACAAACAGAATATTTGAACAGTAACCAAATACGAAAAAATATATCCATGCTGGTGTTTTTATTAAAACGTACAGCTGTTTTAGTACACGTTGTACTTTTCGTAATATTTAATTTATTTACTTTTACATAAGTGTTCTTTCATATGAAATGCTAATGGTTAAATACTATATCAAGCACGAAATAAAATATGAAGAATAATTAAAAAATTTCTCCAAAATTAAACTCTTTTGGGTTGCCTTTTGAAATCCTTAGCTCAATGGCTCTCAACCTATGGGTATCGAAGTAAAATTCGATTGGTATATAAAAAGTATCATATTGAGAAGTAATACCTGCAGTATCAAACGCAATCTGTACTATTATATATTTTCTCTCTTAAGATCTGACAACACTATTTGATAGGTTGCCGTAAGACAGATATAACTGTTATAAGATCGAATGTTTTGAATAGTGAAATATTTTTTATTATTAAAATACATTTCATTTTTGCTTATAATTATGTGTTCTTTTATTCATAAATTATTTTGGGTCGCGAAGCCGTAACTTTTACACTGATTTAGGTCGTGGCTTAAAAAGGTTCAGAAGCGCTGCCTTAGTTAATCTCAAAAGCGTTCAATAATTAATGTGTGTTATCTTAAAAAAAAAACATAAATAACTATTTCAACTAATAATTATCATCAGATGTGGGTAAAAGTGGGCATAAATAGAATTTTAATTTATATAATTTGAGGATTAAATAATTACGTACAAATATATATTTAGATACGTTTTTAACCTGCAAATGAGTTTATAGAGGTTTTACTGAAGCTTTCCAAAGCCATTATATCCTATAACATGAAGACATAGGATATAATCGTTTTGAAAAACATCAGTATTAAGTCATATTGTTATTTTTTTATTTGGAAAAATGCATAATTTGGAAAACTATATCTCATCTATACTAAATCTTATGATTTGTATGAAAAAATGATTATTATTTATAATGTACAAAAATCTTAAAAAAACAATCGTACTAAGAAGAAAGAATACTATATAAACGCGATTATTACGAACTATTATTATTCCGTGTCTAATTCAATTGACGGTCGCTAACAAATGCATAAAACGGTCAGTAGAAAAATAAAAATGGTAATTAAATATTAAAGATACGGTCAGTAAATATTAAAGGAAGGTTAGGTTAGGTTAACTTAGTAAAATAGATAAAATAATAAATCTGATTTAGGTTATATACGTGCGAATTTCATTAAACCATTTTGAGTGGTAAACAATTAAACTGTTTTAAAATTTTACATTAAGGAATGTTTATTTTATTTATGATTTCAATAAACATGCACCAATTTCCAAGTAAGCAAAGTTTTGGTTAGATTTAATTAAATAACTGACGATTTTACATATGTTACTGGTCGTTTATTTTATTAACTGACCACGTGTATACTGACCGTTTGTCGAATTAATTACTGACCCAATAAATACAGGCCACTCGTTTTTATGATGATTTTTTTAGGTTTTTATGAATATGTAAGAAGAGGTTTTTTAATATTTCATTTATGTAAGCTTTTATGATATTAATGTTTTACATTATACAAATAAAAAAAATTGAATACTGTAATGTTATTAGAGGTGATAAGTTTTTAAGTTGTTTTTAATGTATAATTTAATAAATGCTATTTAAATTAAAAATATACCTTTATCAAAAAGCTTTTCACTCTAACTATGGAATCTTTCGACTTTGGTTTAATGCTGAAAGCTTTTTAATAAAATAAAGCTTCCAAAGACTTCTTTTATAAAAGCTTTCAAAATTGGTTTTAATGTTGTTAAAACATAGCATTTAATAAAACACTGGTACATATCTACTGACCAAAATAATATTTCACGTGTGGTTCACAATTATACAGTCATGAATCCAGCGCGGGGCGCTTTATCACTCGCAATAATTATACATTGCGCCGCATTTATTTGGTCAAAACTGGGAAACATTTGCATAATTACTCACAAATAGTTGCTTCTGCTGTAATTTATGCGAAAAAGATTAATGTCGGAAATTTATCTAAGAAAATGCTTGTTCGAAAAACGAAAACAGGATTACGGAGCGAGCTTAATTGTCTGAGAGAATAATTTCATTTCAAAACTCTTCAAGTTCCATTGTTACAACGCGTTTGTACTGAATCAAGTTTTTTACATGTTCATATCTATCTGGCTTAAAATCACTGTTTCTTTTATGACAAAACATTGTTAGAGAGAAAAATAAATGACCGGGGGGTCAATTATAATTCAATTGTTTCATTCTAGGTGCAATTGAAAAGGCAGTCTCAGAATGGGAAAGGAAGTGATTTGCGACGATTCTATTTCCATTAGATATGACTCATATTCGCCGTAAAGATTAAGAAGTTTATTTTATGTTTCATTCAAGCATTGTCTAATGTGCTTTATTTTTCATTTCTCAAGAACACACGATACATTAGATATTTTTGTATTATTATTAATTGTTTACACATAAAACTATGACCATCAACGCATTCCTATCACTATCGCGGTCGTCGTCAAACTTCAATAACAGTCAATAAACGCCTATTACTGGATTAAACTTTAAAAACGCACAAGTAGTAACGATAAAAACAACACTAAATAGAACAAAATGTTGTTACCGATTTTTCGAATTTCTTTATGTAATCCAGAGAGAAGAGAATGAGCTAATAAAGATTGATTGTTGGCCTTTTACCTAGCATTCTAAGTTTTAAAAACATAATAAAATAATCTACGACTATTGTTCATCATAAACAAACAACAAAAATCTGAAAAAACATTCAAAGTGCCACGATAAATTTTCACACAGTAGTATTAAAAAAAACTCGCAACAACGTTCATACAAACATTGAAAATAAATAGTTCCCTAACTTTCTTCCATAGGGTGGGGCTTATAACTAGAGATTGCAATCCTAGGGAATGATTTTAATGATAAATTTCAGCATCTACCAATGTTTAAACGCAAACTAATTATTTGGTCAATAACTAATTCAATAAATGTTTAGTTAATAATTACCACCAAGCAAATAAAATTTACGTTATGTTAGGTTTAATGAAAAAACTGACCGTTTTATGTAAATTATTGACAACTTATTTTATTAACTAACCACGTGTATACTGACCATTTATCGAACAAGTGACTCACAATTTATTATTTCTTATTGATCAAATATTGAAAAAAATTCTGAACTAATAAATGCAGGCCTTTTTAAACTGTCACTTTCATAAAATGTAATTAACAATCAAAATATTGGACGGTAGACGTAGGATTAATTTACCCTTAAATGCATGGAACAAATGGTGGCACCAATGAATAAATGCTAAAACTATTTCCTCAACATACTGTCTGCTGCAGAGAGCTGTAAGATTTGTAAGAATATTTCATTTGAATGAAGATATATAATGAATAATACCGTTTGTATCTGAAAAGCGCCGCCATGCATTTAAGGGTTAAAAACAAATCACAATATATAAAATGTTATATTTTGTAACAAAGCTTCAGTATATAATGTTACTGCCTTCTTCTTTGTTAGGTAAGAGCTGATGAATCGAGTTTTCGCCCGCGTATCTTTGAGCTTTTTTTACTGCTTGTGTAGGCTTTTCTTTTCATCAGAAAGGGATTAAATCAAACACATTATTTTTATTGACTATTTTTCAATGTGGTTCCTTGATCCTTGATCACGACAAAACGGAAATATAACACATACATATTTTTCTTTTCCTAATGCTGCCAGAAATTTCATTTAAATAATTTATGTGAGAAATCAATTGTCATACGTCTCTAATATATTTTGTATTTTTTTGTCAATATTACTCGTGATCGATTGCATTTATCAAATAAAATATTTTTGATATTAAAAGTATAACATATATTTATAACAAGGTCTCACACATATTTATACATATATACTTTTATAATAATTACATATCTTGTCGGAAAGAAGAATACCGAGCTTAAAATAGCGGATTCTTGTCAATCATTTCTGCAGAATACTTGTACATACTTTATCATTTAAGACATCGACTAAGGGCGCTTGATGGAATTTTAATATCAAATTTTAACTATTGAGATTTTGTACACTTCCATGTATTTTGTCACTAACGACCCGGGTTTCACCTTTCGGCATATTCAGCCATTCGTGCCCTCGAATGCCTGAAGATGCCGAAAGGCAAAACCCGTGTCATTAGTGACAAAATACATGGAAGTGTACAAAATATCAATAATTCAAATTTTCTACATACTTATTTAATATTGTAAATTTTACCACGAGTTAGCCCTTGATAAATTGTATAGAAGTTCTTTTGATTTATACTGTTTCTTTGATGAGTGAATAAAGTTAAATAGAGCGTAAAATAAGCGTTGGTCTTGTATTATAGTTTATTTTGTAATATAAACACATAAGTTTTAAAAATATAATGTGATCAAACATATATATTTAATTTAATTTTTTGGTAAAATACAAATAATATAGAAACTGAGTATACGCTCTTAATATTGGTGTTTACCTTTGTTTGTTTAGACTTTAGAACCTCGATGGTCAAATTCAAATTTTCAGTTGGCAGTCAAATTTTTAATTAAGGTCTTTAGCCATTATACGAATGATATATTTTTGTGTGGTTTGGATAATCATAAAAATTGATTTTGAAGATTGTGACCCGACAAGAAAAGGTTGACCACATATGTTTTAGGGTATAGACTATCCTCCGGGTTTTTAGTATATTGAGACCCTTCCAGTATGTAACTTTTGTATTGTCCTGTGTTTAGTACGATTATTCCTAATTCACTTACCATAAGGATATTCATATATACTTAGAAAATTGAAATAATTCGAAATTAAAATTTTATTATTTTATTAAAATTTTATTATTATATTTAATACAGACACCCCCACTAACAAAGCAGTAACTTACTTTTGATCATTTTACAGGAGAGAAAAAAAGTTGTTTACTTACAATTAATTGATTGTTTTATATTTCATTAAATTATAAACCCGCCCACTTGCCCACTTGCCAAATATACAAAAGTGAATTACTGTTAGTGGGAGTGTCGTTATAACAATATTTTATTTCACATATTTTATAAACATAGTTTATATTTAAAAGAGTGTTAAGTTTTTACACGGTATGGAATTTTAGTCGGCATCTGCGGCCTTATTTTTAGATCTCCTTTTAGTAATCACAAGTATAATAATAATATAATTTAAGCTTTTTTACAAATTTACATTTAATATTTCAATGTGTCTTAATTATCTTAATTGGATCTTGGAAATGGATATTTGCGAAGTACTTTTTCATCGAGTTGATCTTGATTGACTTGGTTGAAGGTTTCATTGGGAATATACTGAGTGATTAAAAAAAAGTAAAGTAATTATTTTGTTAAGTACAAATAAAAACAAAGCAAAGAAAAATAACAAGCATTAAATGATGGAAAGAAAGAAAGAAAGACAAGCATGTATGCTTAAAGAATCCTCTTCTTTTAATATCTGTTTGTATTTATTTTATGGGCCCCCTATACCAAAGTCACAAACGTAGCCAGTAAACAAAGGAAGTTGTAATTTTTTCTGTTTTCTTCTTCTTGAAAACAATAAGTACCCAAGTAACTAAGTGCGTAGGCGATGTAGGACTTTCCATGATGTATTCGTTTTATAAGAATTTTGGGTACACAATGCCAGATCTTAAAACGGATCCAAACGACCTAATCATTTGTGTGGACGAAATCCATTCGTTCCCTTTTATATCATTATCAGAATCTCCACGCATTTCAACTTTCCATCCCTAGCACGGCTTGGTCAAAAGCAACCAGACAGCAAATGACTCACGGAGAATCGACTTAGAATTAAACCCCAATAACAATTCGTTAATTTACTTTGAAAAGGTTCTAACTGCACTTGACCATGTTTTGAGATACGAGCGTTTGAAGTTTTGACTGATCATATTTTGTATTTTGAAAGAATAACTGTATTTTTAAATAGTAAGTTAGCATATATTTATAATAAATATATATCTTGTTTTTCATATAATTTATTTTAGCTAAAGCCTTTATATTAGAAAATAATGAGTATCTAAAGTTTTAATTAGAACTGACAACAATAGTTTATTTGAAAAGGTTTTATTGGATTTTCCAATTTTATCAAACAAAATATTTTGAGTTTTGAGATATTTATTAATATTATATATTATCATGACTTGCTGAACCATATAAGCTCACAATAATATTATAATACAAGAGAATAATACATATATACTTTGAATGTTTGAATGAACTCAGCTAACTTTCGTCAATCACCACATCGATACAACAATATAAGTAAAGGGTAAAACACACTCTAACCATTGAGCGAAGAATGTTCGACATGACTTGAAAATCTTTTCAAAAAACCTGTGATTTGAATGTTTTTTCTGGGAGATGATAGTAAGCAGTTATATCGATTCATAGAACCGTATAAAACAAATTTATGAAAAAAAAATGTGTGAATAGAACTCCGGAATACTGCTAACTTCCTCATTGAACAATATATGACTCTGAAATCAACGTATATGGTAGAATACGGCTAATACAACATTTTCCAATCAAAACGTCATTTTAAGCCAAAATATCAGTTAGAACCTTTTCAAAGTAAGGTAATAATTATTATTGAACTGAAAAATGATGAAGTTTTTTTATTCATATCAGTCAACTACATTATTTTTCAGTGTACTATTAGCTATTTTAAAAATAAAAAACAATTTGTTTGTACTACTTCTGCATGTTTATAATGATAGAGATCGGTTTTGCTCATCTCACGAATTATCAACTGATAAAAATAAAATTATAATAGGGCTATTTATGCAAAATTGAATGTTAACAATCGCAAGGTATATAAAACAGTTGGTCCATGAACTATGACAAGAATTTACAGGTAAACTTAAAATACTATTAGATAAAAAAAGGTTTCATTAATTTTTGTAAAAAAATATTTCACTAATTAATCTCATCGATGTATTTACACAGTTAGCATTTCTTTTACCCGTAAATAATATTTGGTATGAATGATTCATACTTTTTTGTTCTTCCTTAGAATATAATGTGTTCAATTAGCTGGAAAGTCAATTTGATCTAGGGTCTCGAACGGCATTTGGAGAAATCTGCTAGCTTGTGGTAGAAGTCATGTCGCTCTAATCGAGACATCGCTTATCTTAGCAACCAAAACCGATAGCAATGGCAGGAGTCGTAAAAAACGGATCACCCTAATTCGTATCGAACGCATCGTAAATTGGAATCTTCTATTTAAAAACTAGCTTTGATTATAATTCCTGTCCACAACTGCTAACAAAATTTTCTCTTAGTTTCATCGGAAATTTGACAAAAATCTACTCCACATTGTGAGAGTCAGATTAAGTGGTTGAGAAGGGATGAAAGCATGATAAACATTTACAATTATAAAATAAATGTATAAAGGTTTGCTTCGGGGACTCAAAAGCTTGAGCGTGAAACCGATTAAAAAGAAATTCGATAAGTGGATCACTCAGATCCAGTTAAAATTCAATCACTATAAAGAAATACATATGTAAAATAAAGACGTTGTTATCATCGGCGTGCGGTCGCCTTATCTCTGTCTCTTGTGAAAAAAATATTACAAGAAATTAAAAACAGTTAGTCAAATTAAACGTTTTCGAAATATTTCTTTATCATCAACTATTGTTCTAAATGCAAATACCGACAAAAACAGGAAATTCTTTAAACGTTAAAAGAATGAAACAAAAAATGATGATGTCGTACACTAAAAATTTATGTTCACTCATTCAAACAAAAATACTTCCAAGCTTACTGAAAAGGACTCTGATATAAGAGATCAATAAACACCTAATCTAAATGTGAATTCTGTCCAAAATAAAAAAGTGAAGATGGACCTGGCTTGGACATGTGCTGTGTATTAGAGCATCCAATCCCGGACCCCTTTTCTGATCCAGGGATTTCTGGTTTGACTTTTTTCCAATCCCGGAATCTCGGGAAAATGCCAGGTTTTCATGTTTAAATTGTCAAAAAATTTTTTTTTAGATAATATTTACCACGATAAACCGTGTAAATGAAACCACGGAAAAAATATAAAAATCCTCATACAAAATAAAAATAAAACCCCGTGAAAAGATATTTGCAGTTCATAGAAAATAGAAGGATAGGTAGGTATGTTCCTAAAAGCGAATAAAAGAAAATAATACATACAGATAACAGAATGTAAATACAAAATATAATACAAAATTACAATCATTATGAACACGTGCAATCATATAAAAAATGTTTGTAAAATATGTAGGTACCTAGGTATCTTCATAATTATGCAAAAATTATTTCCAACCAGAATCTTCCACGTTTATTTTCTTCGATTGTTTTGTATTTTTATTAGTAATTGAAGACATGTTACAGTTAAATGAAAAAAAAGCTTCACATGTGCACAACTAAAAACAGATTAGTGGTCAACTGTTTTTTGTAGATAATGATGCAAAAAAACAACAAATTGTCTGTTATTGTCTACTCGCAAAATATGAGTGTGAGAGAGAAGACAACACGTACATCAATTATTTTTAAAATATATAGATCGAACATAGTTAGTCACTCGGCTGCCGGAGACGTTCATATAGTTAATCGGATAAGAATTTGCATTTTAATATAAATTATTTTTTACTATTTTATAGCGAATCCCGAAATTATTAAGTCGCGTATTGGTATTAAGCCAAACCCGGGATTACGGAATTGACTAATTATTCGGGATCCCGGATCGAAGCCCTACTGTGTATGCCTGTCTCGTCTACCAACCGGATGGATCACCCTGGAAGGCCGCTGATGATCATCCATAAGATGGAGCTATAGGACACTGGGATGACCTGGGAAGAATCAAGAAGACTGACGGGGGACAGAGAATCTTGGGGGAATCGTGGGATGGCCGTTAAAAAATTGTGTTCATGTTTTTATAAATACAATGTCTTAATACAAAGAATTGGCAAAGAACTATATGTAATGGTGTAAAGATCTTTAAAGTTAGTTAAAGATATCGTTTTTATTTTCGGTACGCATAATAGTGGAGTCTAGATAATTCATATCCAGCATATGCAAAAATGAGTTATGAATGCAGCATTGTTCGTTGTGCTCACACCTACCATTTAAATTATAAAATATGTTTCTAAACATACAAACTCCCATCTAAAATGAATGTGAAAATGTTGTTCACTTTCAAAACTTATATTCTATAATACTCTATAGTTTTCTAAGCTAATAACCTTCATTCCAGCCAATGCGAGTGCAGCATTGTACTGTCATGGCCACCATTGTTTGTTTATATATCATGGTGTGATCGTCTGTTATACAGTTTTATTTTTCTTATACTATGCTTCTGTTACTGTATTAATAACCTTATACAGTTGGAATACAAAAACTTAAGTATTCGTATGAAATATTGCATAATTTCAAGCTGTCTTGTGATAGTTGAAGATTCAGCTATAAACTGTTTTGAAATCAATGACTTAAATTATGAAAAAGAAGATTGTGGCTAAAATTCACCGTTTCATTATATTGCCGAATTGTAGGAATTCTTTTATGCGTATTGGATGCATGATAAATCAGCAGACTATGGCACAATTTATTTTACGCAGTATTTACACGTTAACTAAAAAATGGTTTTTTGAATTCCGCGATAGATTACTGAGAGGTAACTAGGTAATTAAGAATATACAAAATTCCAGTTTATGGCTGCTAGCTGCCTTGTTTTTTTGTTGAACTCAAAAATATTTCTTGATTTAAGTGAAGCAACATTATAGACATATTATACAAGCTTCCCATTACTACGCATAGTGTTTGAAAAGTTTTGCTTAATTGCTAAGAAGTGTGCCCAATAAAACTGGCTGTAAGGTACATCGTTGAGTATTCTGTGATGATAAAGACCCGACAGACACGTACACGATATCGTCACTGTTCTGGAAGAAAACACTAAATCGAAAGAATGACATATTGAGTTAGTTATACCGAAATGTTCCCTATTTAAAATTCTACCGTATGAAAGAAAGCACCTATTTTTATAAATTACACTTTTACTTAAAAACAGTTTTTCACGAATAAACAAAATGTAAAAGCTATGGCATTTCAAGCATTTGACAAACTTCAGAGTCCAATTACTCCAAACTAGTATTTTCCAGTTGGTGTATTCTTCCAGAACAACGACGATATATAGTTAGATAGACATGACCGTCGAAAGCATGAATCCTCAATATTATCAAGATTAAGCGATACTGCACTAGCTGCAAAAGTGATGGTGGGTACAATGATGAGTATCCTGGAAAGGTAGCGAATCGGTCTCCTGTAGTTTACTTACTAAATGTTCTGTCAGATGAAGACTTATCTTTAGTAAATCCCCTTACGAATATTTATTGTTAGTGCTGAATAAGCAAAACTCCTCAACTCTTATTGGAAATTTTTCGTCCTTTAATTTAAAACTTGAAGAGTTTATTGATTTAATTGGCGTACTTGATCTCTATTATAATGGGATAAAATATGAAAGTATTTAGTTCTACAAAATGTTATTAGTTAGTTGATAGCTATTTCAATTCTGTTCTGACGATAGTGGTAAGCCGGAATGGCTATCAACAAACCAAAAGAATTTTGTAAAACTAAATACTTTAATATTCTATCTTATTTGAATAATTTACTTTCACATGCCCAGTCCCTAACTAACTTTCGAAAGTTTAGTGATTCTTTAATTATTTCACGTCTAAAAAACATGTTTTTTGTCATTACTTACCTAGTTTATTTAATGGATGTGGAAATATTTATTCCTGTTGTTTTTCCAATTTATAAATCTTATTCTAGATATATTCATATTCTATAAATATGAATGAGAGTGAAAGCGATGGCACAAAACGGATATGACGAGGGTAAAACTAACCCATCCCGTTCGATATAAATTACAAACATATTAATAAGCTCTAAAACCTACAACTTATCAGTAAAACAGAAGGTATTAATAAGAACATAGCAAGAGGTTCTTTTGATTGCACAGTCTTTTTAGAAGGCTCTACGCCCAAGGCGTTGGTGATCTGATATCAACGTTGGTAGACAGGAAAACGTTTTGAAATTCGACCACCATGCTTCGCTATATGTCCTCATCTAGGTAGGTGTCTTCGTCAAAGTTTTATATTGTATCATTTTCGTTTCATAGCGTTACCAAAGATACTCTCTTACAAGTGGTATTATTATAAACGTGTTATACCAGGCAACCAGACATATATTATGTCTTTGTGTAACAATACTTTATGAAATTAAAGAATAAGGCAATGCTTAAGAGAAATTAGTAGGTTTTTCTCTCATTTCGCGAAAATCCTTAATCGTTTTCCGTCACCTAAAAAATATGAAACGCCGAAAAACAATTTTTTTTTGATAATTTCACCCAGATTATTTGTTTACACTATTGCACTTTTATTTAAATGGAAATACAGTAGACTCCCCGATAACACGGTAGATAGGGGCCAAACTATCTCAAAGCGGGCTATTGGGGCTACCATATGCATTCAAAATCAAAGCATACGCATGCGGGACAGGAGTATTTTAACCTTTAATCAAGCAGCAATTGAAAATTTGAATGAAAAACGAGTTTTCTACAATCGTGTTATCGGGGGAGTATGGTTAAGTTTTCTAGCTTGTCTAGGAAAGAATTGACACCTGTTTTTTAGATTTGCTTTTAACTGCTTTACGCCCAATATACCACACTGACTTGATCTCAACCATGGCCAACTTTGAGGCATTCGATAAATTTGTAACATCATATCCGTGCAGCTCTGAAACGGATCAAGAACACGTTGAGTAAATTAGTTTCTTTTCTTGATTGTTATTGCGTTATGAAAGGCGGCCGTGAAACAGCGGCTGAATACACACAGTGGAGCAACGAACTTGTATATATGAATATAGTCTTACTTTCCATATGCGGGGAGAATTACAGTTAAAATCATATTTTACGTTCAGCACGCCAAAAAGCACTAAATGATGAGATAGCTGCAATACATAAAACTCTTTTGATTATGATAGGTATATTCTTATTTTTTGTTTTTCTTTGAATACAACTGTCTGCTTCTCGATAAATAAAAAAAACCATTCCAATGCTCAAAAAAAAATTATAAATTTATTCATTTCAATTGAAGCAATAATGGAAACAAATTGAATTTTAGATATACAATTTAAAATATGAAATCACGATTAATGATCAATCCCAGGATTAAGAAATTGTGAATCCCGAAATCCTGCGATTGTAAAAAGGGTCCGAGATTAAAACCCATACTGCTATATCAATAAATGTGCTTGATGGAATTTCAATATAATGTTTAAAACTCCTGAGCACTTCGATTCAAACATGAAATATATTTGTGTAACTTTTGTAGTTTTTTGAATTAAAAACATGTAAAATTAATTATAAAAACGAGGACTCGCAATTTATCAACGTTGACAAAACAAACCGTAAAAACAAAATTGCTATATTAAAAATTGCGCAATTAATAAACAGATTGTGAATGACATTGTGAATGTTTTTGCAATCATATTTCAAGTGATATCAAACAAATAATACAATAGAGCTCAGGACCAAAGCATCAACGACAGATGTGTGCTTTTTTGCATTTTTGTATTCAAAATAATTAATCTCGACTTTTTTAGCGGAAACAAAAATTTCATTTCAAAAAATATCCGCCTATCTTCACACAAAAAAAATCTTTTTGTTTTAAATTGAGTTGGAATTTTGGAAAATATTATATTCGGCTGGAATTCGACAATAACGAAAAAACTTTCAATTACAATTTCTTACTGTAGAGTTAATTAATGACGCAAAGAAATGATATAATGAAAACGCTTAAGTAATTGACACTATATTTTAAAAATAAAACTATTTTAAGTAAATAATCAAGAAAAAAATTAAATAAGGTAAACGTACCAGTAGTTGACCGCTTAAGAGAAAAATTCAACAAAAATAACGATTAAAATTTAGCATTAGACCGAATTATGACAGAGCAAGTGTAGTCATAATGGATCAAATGGTTTAATTAATATGGTAAAACAAAAATTTGAAAAGAATGTGTTCAATTTTTAACAACCATGTTAATGTGTCAGTAGTTGACCATCTAAAAAGTTAAAAGTTTCAGAAGTTGACCATGTCTAATCAAAGGGTATCATGACAATCTTTCATCAGAATTGCCTCAGAACTTCCTGTCAAACCACTTTTGATCGAGTCAAATAGCATATGCTTGCATTCACTGTTAACCTTAACAATTCTCTTTAAAAATTTAAATAAAATACTTACTGCATGAGGTGTTGTTATCAAATGGCCGCTATGACACCCATGACATATCATGATGTGTTAGCTCCACAATCCGACAAAAGATGGTTTCACTCTACAATTTAGAGCAACCCTTCGTCTACGTTTCTTATTCTATTGAAAAAAGGTCAACTATCCGTACATTACCTTACGTACCTTACTATTATTTATTTTTTTAGTAAAAAAAAAATGTTGTTAAAATATAATGCCTTTATACCAAGAATTGATAATTAACTAATATCTTAAAAAAAACATTAATTACCGTTAGTAGGTATTGTGAATGTTCGATTGTGAATTTTCATTTACTATATTTGCGACAAATATACTATTTTAATTCTTATCTACGTCTTAAAATAAAACATGTTTACCATATCTCTATCTTCATAGGGTACTCGACGTTGTACCCGCCGTCGCTTTGGACCGTTAAGTGCTTTCAAATGATAGCCAGCAACAGCTACCCAAGAGTTAGTGTGCTGAAATAAATAACGTTCGTACTTGGAAAAATTCTATGAGTTGAAATCTGCTCGCTTTCCCCATGATATCACAAATTATAAATTGCAATATAATGGTCAATTCTTTTTGTCCGTTAGATTCAGTTTTCGGTTGTTTTCATTTCACTTTTATTTTTGTTATCAAAAAGAACAAAATAAGTAAAATAATCCAGGAAGCGAGCGTATCTATCTAACGTTGATAAAGTAGATCCCCTGAGTAAAGAGAGGCGATCTTGGCGGACTGGCAATGTGAATCTTCGCAGACGTTTTCCCGGGTCCCTGTTCTCCTCGGCGTATCTCGTCACTTGTTTTATGTTGGACAAATAAAGCACCTGTGTCGAACAAAACCGTAACTCACTTTTCGGTAGACTATAGTTACAACTTTGAGCGTCATAAATATTAAAATCTTCAATAATATTTCGCGTTCAATGTCGGCATGTAGCCCATTATGTCACCCCCTGTTATAAGTTTTATCAGCGAGATTCAGTTCTTTTATTTCGAATTTTAACTGTATAAAAGAAACGTCATTTTTATTTGAACAGCAGCACTTAGTAATTTGATTCAATTACGGCAAAAAATCTTAATTTTTTTATAATTGCACAACCAGTGAAACAATGTCACAAGTGCTACTAAATTAATACTGAGACTTATGTGTCAAAAAATACCTGATAAGACGCCGTATTTGGTGCGTTAAATTCATAAGAATAGTTTCCATTGTTAGTAACTTTAGTAATCATGAAATCATGTGACTCTACCATGTTCAGATTCTTTAAATGCTTCTCCTGAAAAAAATTGTTTTGCACATATGAAGTTATAGCACCGGATGTTCGATATATTATTTACATTTTACGATGCGATGACTTCAACATATTATTTGTTACGTTGTCATGACAATATCAGTTGATATCAATTGTAAATAAATCAGTACACTGGAGAATTGAAAGTAGAAGTATGTGTGGTTTCTATTGGTATTAGTAAACAGGATTGTTTCTTCTTTAGCAGCTTACTGATCGATGCCCATTTACTATATATATATATGGACCTATACAACGATTATAATCTGCCTGTGAGCTGATATATCTACTGAAAAATCGGCAGCTATACTTGCCGTGATACCACAGAAAGCAGAAGGGCCAGCTAGCTGTTAATATATAATATAAAACAATCAGGAGGTTTTATGAGAGATGTGTTCCATTATAATTTAATACAAGTGAAAAAAAAATGACTCACGATGAATACGATTAGAATTGAGTCCATATCCCGTATTACATATAGTTCGAAAATATTTCTAAATATAGGGTGACTGCTATAGTAATTGGACACTTAAGGAGTACTTTCCTTTAACAGTGTATAAGTCAAAAAAATAAGTATGTAGAAAAAATGTAAGATGTGTAGAGATGAGGAATTTAATGAACTTCAAGGAAATGAGCACATCAGTAATAAAAACAAAAGGTTTTTTTAGATATTTGTATAAGACTGAAAAATGTGGAAAAACATAGCAATTGGACACATTTACTTTTAAGATTAGTTGTACCACTATTTAAATCTTAATGAATATTGCCAGCTTGTAGTCTCTTACGCTTTCCTGAGAAGTTTCGTTATGAAATTCACGAAACTTTTATAAAGTAAATGTCACTAAAAGATCACTGTTTCTTAGGGTCTGCTAACGCAAACACGTATTTTAACGATTTTGACCTGACATCACATACGAATGAAATTTTCTCAGTATTGTCTTCTAGTAGTGGATAATTAAAGCTGCAGTTACATAAAGATACAAAGAGTAGATATATTTGTTTCCTTCACACCAACAAGACTGCTTAGCTACTCTTATTTTGGACGTTTAAAGTTGAAGTGTCCAATTACTATCGTAGTCACCCTACACTTACCTACAATAACCTGATCAAATATGTGTCGTGTTTGCTAAGCAACCAATTTTTAAATGAACTTTCCTCTATATTAAATTTTGTATTTCATACTCTGTAGTGCAACAGAGTGGTCACGTAGTTCAATCATAAGGTACGTGGTGAAGAAAAAGATTGTAAAATATTTTTGTTTGCAAAATTTAGATGCATAAATATTGTAGTTGATAAAAAAACCAATCGTGTCTACCAACGTTTTCGCCGCATTGTTCTACGTAAATACACCGGTAAAATTTTTTTTTCGAAAATATTTACATATGTGGCTATTTGGTTTCGCTATCAATAGTGATTATTATGATTTCTTATATAAGTTTTAACCCTTAAACTTTAAACGAACTAACAATTAATTGCATCTAGAATCACTTTTAAGGTGTTAACTGTCAATTCTCGGTGGAAAGGCATTATATTTTAAAAATAAAAGACAATTTTGGTACCGATCGTGATGAGAAATTAAAAACACGATTCTACAAATCATTAATTTAAACTGAATCATATTGATTTGTCATTAAAATTTGGGTAGGTGTTTCGTTGAATTGAATTTATTGAATAGTTTTTCATTATGTATAACTAATTGCTTTATCCCTCAAAGTGATTTTTTGTAATAGCACACCAGTTTTCTTAGATCTATATATTTACATGACCGATTTGGAACCTACTGAGCCCGTATGGCAATGACCCTTTATATGTATGTGCAATTTGAGTGATTCATACAAATGACAAAATGAAATTCCTCTAAACAAGGGTTTTAATATGTGACGTGTTTATATTTTTCATTACAATCTGTAATAAAGTCAAGCAGCCAATTTTGCTTATATTGTGATATGGATGGAGTAATAATTAACATCAGCGGAAACAACAGTAACTACTTTGTTCATTACGAACGTCAAAAGCTAACACCCTTTTGCGGCAAAATCAAATTATATACATCCATTATAAATGTGATATAGCATACAGAGGCCATTTCTTGTTGAGTGGGGTAAAAGTATGATCTTTATTAAATTAATATTAAATACAATTACGTTGAGTATCTAGTGCAGGGATGGGCAAGAGTTTTTGATACAAGGGTCGTATTTAGATTTACAAACGAAAGACGATGAAACAATATTATTTAATAATTTTTGACAGATTGAACATTTAAAAAAATAGTGCCAATCCGTTTACTAAGCAAATCTGAGAGTGACGATTGGTTTCTACAGAATTTGAAACAATACTTCTTCAGTCGTATTTTTCACTGGTGAGGGTCGTGACCTCCGCCTATCGTAACAACTCCGTTTTCTTTGACGATCCTTCACCACTCGCTCCTGCACTCCGCTGCTTTGAGGGCTATCGGTAAAGAGGCCTATGGCGTCCTTTAAGTTGGGGCCTGTCCGCGTCTCCTTCTACCTTCGACCGTTTCTGTGACGACTAGCTTCCAAAAAGTCGAGTAAGCGTCTTTAATAAACAGTCGAAAGTCTATCATGGATTTGTAGCTCGTTAAGGACAGATGTCTTAGTGCAATTGGTCTTCCATGATATACGGAGCATACTTCCTGTCTTCTAACCGTGTTTTGTCTTCCGTTTTTAGTCAATGTGTCCACGCTGTAAAGGCATATAGAGTAGACCAGTGGTCGTATTAGACACATTTTAGTGTGTCTGGTTATTTCAAACAATACTACACAACACACATACTCATAAAAATACAGTATAAAAATTTTATATACTATATTTATTATTGTATGTTGTATGAAAATTCCTTTATATGAACTGCAGATAATCTTCAGATTTACGCGTATTTTATAAATAGCGTAAGGATAAATTCTTGCTGAATTGAAGCATATGAGTAAAAATAGCCATGTTTCATTACCAAGATTGCATTTTCCATTGAATGAATAAGAAGTAATCGTTCCAACTTTTTTCCTGACGAAATAAATAAATTTTACAGATCAAAGAAAATCTCTTTTGGCTTTAGTTACTTGTGCTATGTTAAGTTTACACGAGTGAAAATATTACGTCGAATTAAAAATAAATATTGAATCATTCACACGATCGCGTTTTTTGTTAGGAAAACTAATAACTTCAATTCCTGCATTCAAAAATGTATTGAGATCATTAAAAATTTTCCATAACGAGTTCCCGTAACTTATAGTTAAAGAAAAAAAAAACTTTTTTATTTTCTAGGGTATAATATAATGATAATGATCAACAGGTGCAAAAGATGCACGAGCATTAAAGTGTTGAGATATTTGGGCGCATTGACGTCGTTTCCTAGCCTAATCAATCTGTGGCTTATTGCAAACTAATTCTTTGTAAAACTCTATCTGTATAGTGTCGCATTAGGAGTTCGTATTATTAGGCATGGGAAACAAGTCGATTAGTGGCGAGTTGCAAATCGCGAGTTAATTTTCCGCGGTGAATCGTTCGCATAACTGATACAGACTTTATTGCTATTGTAAAACGTAATAAAAATAACATTATTTCTTATCGTTCATTAAAATGATGATTCATTAGCATATGACTCTCATTTACTTTAAGTATTATGTTGTTTGAATTCTTTCGTTCAAGAAGGACGCATGTCTATTCCATTAACAAAAAGCATACAGACTCCTAAACTTGCTTTAATGTTTGATAGTAAGTGTATTATTTATTATTCTTACTTCAGAAAGTCGTGCAAAAAAACTGTTTGTATCATTATAATTTAAAACATCGACTGAGGGTGCTTAATGGAATTTCAATATCAAATTTGAGTTATTGAGATTTAGTACACTTCCATGTATTTTGTCACTAACGACCCGGGTTTCGCCTTTCGGCATCATCAGGCATTCGTGCACTCGAATTAACTTTTTTATTTGATTTCGTTTTTTTTCTTCTAAAAGCTAAAGCCCTGAGTAGCAAGCGTCTATTATTCGATATTTAGAACAGCGGTAGAATAATAAATTCGATGGTATTGAAAAAGGACATGGCTGAAACTGCTTACATGCAATGTTTCATGACGTGTATAGACGGAATAAATTTCATTCATCCAAAGTCGTTACGTAAAAACATGTTTTGCGGAATATATTATACTCTTGAGTGGACAGCATCAAATGAAAAAGAGAACCGATACGTTTTTAGGCATTTATGAAAATACGAATTGGAAGAGCGGTCGCTTATGCTGAGTTTTTTATCCAAATTTTAAATCAAATTATTTTGATTTAATACGTTGAAGATGCTTGACAGAGCGTTTGTTTTTTTTTTTTTTTGTTTTGGAGGAATTATAATTGAATAAAAATTGTTTACGATACGATTGAAGTGGTTTATTCGTTTAGTATAATTCTTTTGAATCGAGCTGTTTGAGATTTCTTTATCACAAGATACACTTATCAAAGACAGATATTTATCTTAGATATTACCTTAAACGCTTTAATTTAATTTATTTATAAAAAAATTTATTCCATTTTTTTAAGCGAAAAACCGTTTTTCAGAAATAAAGCGTCGAAATAAATTAAGCGAAAACAGAAAAAAATAACACTTATCACATACACAAATAAAGATGTGATTTTGCGTAACAAAATCTAAAAGCTGAATATTTGCACCTCCCCAGGCCTTGCGATTGATCAAGTGTATAACCCTTAGCAACCCAAATATTTTTTTTTAATTGAAATTCAATTTATTGCTGTGCTGAGTCATAATGAAAACCAGTCTTGGATAATGTTCCCTTTAAGACGAGATGCTCTCTGTGTGGAAAATCCAAAGGCTGTGCATACCAGACCAACAAATACGCGGTATAATTTTTGTAATCAATGACACATTTGAATATTTATTATACAAATTAGTGTATCTTTGCACAGTCAAAAATATTACTATGTATTCAATTTAACTATAAGGTAGGAATATATTTGTTTTAAAATTAATATTTTTTTCCATGTCCGCTCCCAATGTGGAGCACATGGTCTCCTAATGGAGATATCTTAACAGATTTTTTCTATGAGAACAGCTTGTTACTTTATTTTACTATATTATTAATTATTTTTGGTTTTTCCTTGCTTATACGAAGGTGCTGTCCTTCTTTATCTAGATATTAATTTTTTTTTTGTTTTACCATGTCCGCTCCCAACGTGGAGCATCTGAAAACATTGATATTAACATCTTGGGTAACTGCTTCCAAGACACTTTCTGTAATAATTTGAATGCGTTTAAAGCTACCGTAAGTAAGTACCGTAGAAAGATTGAGATGTTGTGAAAAATAATAAGCAAACCATCAATCTAATCTTATTTGCAAGAAAAATTCTAATTCACCAGATTCTAACATAATAATGATATTGTGACAGTTTTCATGAAAAATTTTATGCGTTGAAAAAACCGTACACAGCAATATAGCTTTTTTGTTAAGTTTAAGTTTTATTAGAGTCCGTAACTGAGAGCGTCCAGCGTTAATTTCAATGATTCGTGGAAGTCGACCCGATTCTTGTCGTGAAGAGCGATCAGCCAATCGCCGGCGGACAGTTTGCTTCTCGAATCCATATTTGACGGAAAGGGGTGGCACCGACGGATCGGGAGTCCGATTTTTGATTTTTGCGGCGAGGCGATTGCCAGCCTTTGAGCCAGAAGAGCTGCCGCCCCCGTGACCGGCACCGTTGACGGTGTGGATTGTTTGTGTTTGTTTTGAAATTGGACTTAATTTAAAATCGTTTGTCGTGTTACTTGCATTATAACTTAAAATAAAATGTAAATGTAGACTTAATTTTATATGTTAGAATTATTTTTGTGTATTTTAAACCACTGTATCTTCGATTAAAATAAATAAGAGTTGAACCGGATTTAAAATGGTGTTTGTTTGAGATCCCAGACCTTCCAGTACGTCGATAACCGACCATTCGCTTCTCTTCGATTCGGGTCTTCTCAATAGATACGTCTGGGTTTTTGTTAACGTTAGTTTTGAAATTAAGTATTGCAGGCATGGGCCAACTTTTTGTTTGAAGGGTCAAATAAGGAATTCAGAATGAACGGCAGTTTCAACATGTACATTATTTATCATAATGATAAAGCAATTTGAACATAAAAAAATATAAATGGTTTTCTAATTAACAATAATTTAAAGAGATTAACGGGCCTTAATTTGCCCAAGCCTGAACTATCGTTTAAAAATCTATATTTTGTTGTTCTAACTAATGCACATTATTCAAAATTGTATGATTTAGAAAAACAAATGATTTCACCTTAGGTACTTCACGAGAATGAACAAAAACCACAACAGCAATGGTTATTATTTATGTTAGACTTTAGGGTTCTGAAGAAAAACTGTGACGTTGATAATTCTTTTTTTAAAAAAATAATAGCAAAGTTGCGTTTTTTGTGTAGTCCTAATGAAGTGTTTTTTTAGTACGGCATATTATATTATAAATGAATGCGAGTTAGCGATGAAACGCGAACGAAAAGGGGCAAAGTAAGACTGTCAAACGGACAAGGGACCAGTCAAGCGGACAAATGATAGGACGCTGTTACTCATGCAACTTGATAACAAACAAAAAAAAATGGTCGTTAACTTATATTCACTATCTTAATATAACATCACTATATAATATATAAAAGTATTACTATCATCATGGTTTTCCGTATTTTCAATAACAAGTGGAAGCTGGTTATAACTGCTATTTCTTCAAATCTGCACTCCAACTTTTGTGGGCGGGACTTAAGCCCATACGACTTTGCGCGCAGTACAACCCCGACATTTGCGCTTGCGACTTTAGCGAGCCGACGTTTGTGTTCAATATAAGATTATTTTGTATCAGTGACTGCTCATTTATATAAATTTACTTACATAACATAATTTTTATGCTAAAATTACATTTTATTTAAAATTTGCTTAGCGTTCTGGACAGAAAAAAGTAAGTGAGGTGAATGTGTGATTCTCAGTAATTTCTCTATGTGATATTTAACAATCTTACAAAAGTATGGTGCTATTTTGTTAGTGTTTATTTATATGCAACAAGACCTCAAAAAGATCTAATTCAAATCATTATATCTTTTAAGCTAATCGTGCCAAGTCTGTAGCCAAGTAGTCAACGCTTTGAAGCGTTCTTATTATTCGGTAATTATGCGTCTAAATTCCCAAACGAATTAATTGTGAATCGATTTATTAATATTCTGTTGAGATCTATCATAAGAATCCATAAGCCCCTCATTGATACCGAATATGATTAAAAAATAAACAAGACAACGTATTGTTAGTAAAATACTTTCGTCGTCGTACAACAAGTTCAATTTATTTCTGTCAAATACTTTTGAAATAGAATACCTGTCAAAATCCAACCAAAAAGAATTACCAGATAGGTTGGGTCACAAGAAACAAGAGGTTTCTAGGAAGTTCCTGAGGGGTAAGGCAGCAGTCGCGTCGCTGCTTTTCCGGCTCGCTGTTTCCGTCCATTTGTAGCAGGCAAAATCGAATGGTATTAAGGCTCAGAAACCTTGTCGGTGTGCCTTTTAACGCCCAATATTTAAAAAAAGTCATTGCCGTTTTGTGAAAAAAAAACGCGTTAAATTCTTTGATGTTGTATTTTTGTTGTTACGGTAAATTTTTTTCGTAACAATTTACAGTAACCACAGTATAGACATATTATGTTAAACGAGTTTACGTCTTTTCTTCATATCCGTTTCCAATGTGGAGAACTTATCTCAACAAAAGTTTTTTTATCAGAACTGCCTGTTATTCAATTGCTCATCCACATTTTTTAAAATAGAGTAATGATAAAATTAACGAGCAAGGATAGACTCGCTCATTAATTACGTCTAATTGCCCTGTGGTTCACTCAGTTTTAAGGATTGGTTGGGCAGGAAAGAATTTTAGGCATAAAAAACAAAAAAAAAATCGTAAATTGATTGCAAAATTAATTTATGATACTGTCCGTACTGGAACTCGAACCCGTGAGCAGTGCGAGCACCGCAATTGAAACAAACACTACAGTTGACCATTCGAAATCAGAGAAAAACGTGATATTAAATTTGAATTTTATATTATTAAATTAATGAAACACAATTAACAAAAACATTAAACATTATAACATAAAATTAGCACAGTCATTGTGGGCATTAAAAAATATTCAATATCTTATGTCTCGTATGAGACAAGACCTTGAAATGAAATAAATAATAGTTTTAATATATTTTTACAAAAGTTTATTGCAATTAAATTAATTGTAGACACCTAATGAGGCATCTCAAAAGGATTTGTTTTGCGATTTGTTTAGATCGATCTCTCTTTTCGAATAGGTTGAGGATAAAAAGATAAGACTGTAAAACGACTTACATTAGTTTGTAAGTGTAAATAATAATAAAATCCTCAAAACATTCAATATGACCATTCCATCGTTATCTATATTCTGAATTAATTTTGTGAAATTGTTACATGCTGTCTTCGTCGCGTTCTACTCTTGCTTTATATTGAATACATTATTCGAAAGATATTCCATAGTCACGAATCTCGTAATCGCCCCGAAATTATTTTCTCCGAATGCGTATTTATTCTTTGAGTCGGAAAATTTCGCAATCCGTTGGAAAGCAATTATAGCTAAACGCTACTTTAAAAATATAATCGAAAACAGGAAAACCCATAAGTAAAAATACACAAAAAGAGGGAAATATTGATTGAATTTCGCATACCACTGTTTACAAATTTTTTCCGATTCAGTATTTTTACTCCCAACCAATAAATTTGGCAACAATGCTCGACAGTCTAGCAATAATGTTAGGGATTTTTGAACAAAAAAAGCATGTTATTCTTTGACTAAATAACAAAAGATTAATTATCAAAATACAATGATCATATCTAATTCTAAAACGTATCATAATTCATATTTCATTTACAAAAACATATCTTTAATTAAGCTTGTATTTAATTTAATTCTATTGGGATTATTAAAATTTCACAAACAGAACTTTCAAAATATTAATCATACAAATAATTTATTACTATTGTGATTTTCATCGTATGTATATCGTACCTTTATACAAATCATTTTCCTTCTACAGGATTTTATCATTTTAATTATTTGAAAATTCATTTTATTATGTTATAGTAGTTGTTTCGTAATTCTTATGATAATTTATAAATGATTTTTTTAAATTGTACCGTTTTTAAATTGTATCCATCCAACGACTAAAAATTTCCAAAAAAAAACTAATTTATAAACATAAATACATATTACATACCTAGAGAAGAGCTGCTTTCGCGTGATTGTATTAAGACGATGGTTTATTTATCAACATACTTGAATCTACATTTTTCAATAGTGTACCCGCAGCAGATTAGAAACCTGACATACTGTAACACAACTGCTTACGGCGCTTTCAAATGATTGAAAGGAGTGTCTCAGTAGCAATACCATAATATATGACTTCTACGAATTAATTTTTGTTAGAAGGAAGCCAATGAAAACACGAATTATAAATATGATAGCAGTACCAGAAATATTATAAAAACTGTAACATTTTTTAATAGAAGTGCAGTATAAAAATCTTGTTTATTGAAGTATTTTTAGGATTATTGGTTAAGCGTTAAATATAAACGCATATTACAAACAAGATGACAGTTCAAGAATTTTTCAAATTTATGGTGAATTATTGTCAAATATAATTCATATTAAAATAATTTCTGTAACAAAACTAAGCCACATTCAAAAATCTAAAAAGGTTGTACAACCACCTGGTAATTTACAGTAGTTATAATAATCTTTAAAGTTTCTTCAAAGAACAAGCTTAGACTGCTCATTTAATCTCACAACGTTTTTTGTGCAAATATTTTTCTTAAGAATTCTAAAATATGTTTAAGAGTTTCAGCTGCGTTATGACGTATTTAAGTGGTGTTAATAGATATGTTATAAAATTAACACGAAAAGTTTCAAGAAGGTATATACATTGTCGGATATTAAAGCACACTTACCTGAGAAGTTTCACTTTAATCTTGGCTAGTTAGTTACAAACTTTGAGGAGCAACGCTTCGTATAGGAAGGTAAGTAATAATTATTTCACTCGAAAAATTTAAATCAAAGATTATCGCGATCTTTTCACAGAAAACTTATTGTATTAAAACTTACGTTATCTTCATAACCCAATGTAAGTTAATACTTAAACCTTTTACTAGATGCATATTAATAATTTAAAATACCGACTGAGAGTGCTTGATGGAATTTTAATTGTTCAAAAACGCTTCAAATGCCTGAAAGGCGAAACTCGAGTCGTTAATGACAAAATACGTATAAGTGATGTTTAAATATTAGTTTTTATCGTAATAGGATACTGAAAACATCCTATGGGAGTGTCATTTAATACGTCATGCATAAAAGGAAGAGCTGCGCAAGTCGGTCCAACCTTCTATTGAACCGATCGGCCACGCTGACTTGGTGGCAAATTGTGTAAATTAAGAGGCCTTTAAAAATAGAGCGAGTATACCTCAACTCATATAAGCTTTCGATTTATCTGAATGTAATGATTTTCTACACACTTAGTGCACACAATCAAGTCTTGGGCAGTTGCTCCAAAGACACTCCTAACTAAGGAAAAAAATTGTAGGTAATTAATTTTAAAATTAACGAATGGTAAAGCATTGGTTGGTGGAGGAGGGCAAGGTATTTTTTATTGTAAATAAGTATATTGTAAGCAGTACAAAATAGCTAACATTAAATATATATTATATCTGTCTATCTGTACCGCAGCAAACACTCTGTCAGTGCATGCGCAAGGCGAGAGAATGTATGTGGGCGTAAGTGTTAAGTGATTTTTCACAGGTGAGTGAATTTTTCATGCACACCACACACACACTTTCTCTCTGACTGCACATCGTTCGCATCATGCGTATTGAGTGAATGCCGATAATTGGTAATTCTATGGTAATAGTATCTACTACGATAATAATAATATTCTTTAGATTACGAGAAAGGCATAGTATTGAAATTAGACATGCATATTAATTTTCAAATTCTCAAGTGTACAAAATATGATAGAAGATGCTCACAGTACAATTGTGCAACAATATGCTTGAAAAGGCTCAGAATGGTTTATAGTACCAAGAATAAGAAGAATTCAAAGTTTCTCCGTGAATCGAAATTTCATTTCTTTTACCATTTATTATTCTGATGTGGAGCATATGGATTTTATGCACCACCAGCAGAATTCAATGTCCACTGAATTCGTATCACGTCACACCATGTCATGTCATTTTCTTATAAATAGTTTCCAACATCTTTCTGGGTTGCTGTATTCCCAGCGGTTGGAAGACGAGGAAAACAGATATTTTTATTTTGACATTGTGGTATTTATTGATAATATTTCTCCGTGTTTTGGAATGTGTTTATTCGTCTTGTGTAATTAAAGATATTTCAGCATTTCGGAATAGATCTACCTACAACCTTCCTGTTGACGGCTGTTGAGAATTTATTGTTGGCTTCTTCAGAGTTTGAGATAGTCTGGCTTCTATAACGTTCGATCGAGCTCTGTTGATCGCCCGCCTCGCTGTATCGGTATTCGCGTTATGTAGGTATCTTAGGTTTTGTTCAGTGTTGTAGGCTCATCGGTGTTGTCCGTCGTATTTATTCGTTTCCCCACACGTGTATTTTGCCAGACCATGGAGCTTGGAAAATTTTGGTTGAAATAAATCAAGATATGACACATTCCACATTTTTTTTGCCAGTTTACGGTTTATTAATAATTTCAATTTGGGACTCGATTTGCTAGACTTGTATTTTTTCTCGTTGAGCATGTTTAGCTACCATACTTACAACAGTAGCTGCCTTTGTTTTACGGTGGATATATATTCATTTGTCGATTAAAAACTTATTACAGAAAACCGATTTTCGTTAAAATGGATACCTATAAAATAACTTTTCTGACAAATTCCTACGGTGGCATGTTTTCTAGTCATCTTCGAAAACTTTCGCTGTTTTCAGTCAATATTTCTAAAAGGCATTATTGAACACGTATTAAGAAAAGTTTTTCACGAAAAATGGCTTTTATCAAAGACATTTTCAATATTATAATAAACGTTTCGTTGGAAAAGTTTTCGAGAAATGTCTTTATTCGAAATTTGTTTTCAAGCGATAAGTATAATTTTTAATGAACCATGATTGTATACAGATCTTAGAAAATTAATTAAATTAACTTTATTTCATATCCGGCAAATAACTCTTAATTTTTAAGGACCTTTAACTTTTCTTTATCTTCTAGTTATGTGTAGCAATATTTTTTATTAAAATATTATAATGTGGTTTATGTCACACATTTTTTAACGTACAGCTCTTAATTTTGAGTACAAAGTATCTTCGTGGGCTGGTTGTGTGTTGATCAAACTTTATTTAAAGAGTGGGGTTAGGTGTCAACTCATCGCTCTTTCTCCATCACCAGACTAAGATAAGATGGGTGGAAAGCGATTAAAAAATCAAAGACATCCATCAGTTTGAGTGCAAATATATTTATCAAAAGTATGATATTGTAATTTACGACGGACGTTTGACGTAGGAAGGTGGAGGACCCAGTGAAGTGGTGAAGACTGATTGAGTCAGCCAAGGTTTTACCTCAGACAGTAGCATCAGAAAAAAAAAATATGGACGATAGTGTGATTTCAGGAATTAAATAGTAAAATGTCATCCGTGAAGTCTAATGTAGTTGCTTCTGAGACACACATGACATTTTTTTTTTTTATAATTTACGATTAAAATTTTTCCCCACAAGACACTGCCTCCTAATACATCGACGGATGGAAAACAATAGAATAGGCAAGCGGCTTAGTGTGTTTATTACAAGCAAAAAATTAATATGGGAAACGGTACCAAAAAAATAACCGTCAAATCTACCTATGAGATGTTTTCTGTAGAAATAAGGAATCACGTATTGACTTTTTAATAAATTTAAGCAATGTGTGGATTACAGAGATTTATGAATCCAAAATATGGTAGCCACATCATCATTGAAAGTAGAAACTTAAGTTTTGAACTAAAAAATGCTATTTTACAGGGAAAAAAAAGTATTCTAGATTTGAAAATTAAATGGAAGATACAAAATTTATTACAATTATGCAAATGAATAAAAAACATTCGCAACCACTAACGCACGTACACCGCTGAAACAAACAAATCTGAGGCTATGGATTTAAATCACTAACATTATCTATTATTTAACAATGCTATATTTTTAAAAATTTACATAATTTTCAACACAGATAGATATTAAAAACAGCCACAAGATGGTATTCATGCTATTTTTTTTCAGTTTCAACGACGATATGGTTCACAAATCATTCCAATGGTATATTAGATTAGTCGCATTTCGAAAAAAATGTTTGGGAAGTTAATAAATTTATATGTTAAAACCACTTTACAAATCACTACTTACTTTATCTATATATCTTCGCGTAGAGGGTTGGTTGGTTGACGACCAAGGAAGGTCGTAAAAATAATCGGTCACGTAATCCATCGAATCTGGAATCACCTTTCTTTGCCCATTATCTTTATGAGACTTTTGTCTAAGAAAAGAGACGTCAAAGAGGTTTACTTGATTATGTTCATGACATTATCGAATCTAAGATTTATCTTCATTTTATACACGGCGATCTTTAATGTAATATTTTTACGACATTATGTTTACTATAACAATTTGGACAGTATTACAAATAACAATAATAATTATAGCCAATACAAAACTGTAACATACTTTTTTAATTGAAGATACATGTACTAGGTATTTTACTGTGAATTAAATAGTGTATTTTTGCCAACTTTTTTTTCCATGTTGTTCGCCCCCAACAGAATCATTCTATGAGAACTGCTTCATACTCAGTTTCTCAACCTCCCTTTTTTAAAAGACAGTAGGGATAAAAGAATAGGGCTAGGACAAGACTAGGACACGATTAGTGGTTATCTGTGTGAGGACAGGTTTTATTTTTAAATATAAATAAGTGTTCATTTTTTCCTAGCAAACACATCTTATTATGTCTTTTGGAACAAAGTCACTTAGGCAATGCAATGCTTTCTTTTTTCAAGCATGGGGCTTCCAAATTTAGTCTACGCACTTGTGGCGATTATCCCTGTGCTTTGTTGATAGTCATTGCAAATGCGAGTCAAACTGCAAAAGTTTGAATTTCAGTGGCATATCTGTCGGAATTATTGGGATGTGTGGGAACTGTACATCCTCCTCCTTTCAATTTTCCATTTAAGACCGAAAATTGGAATTTAACAATTCACACCACTTGTTATGTCACGCACGAACTGAAATGTCGCTGTTTGTGCTTATTTGATTCATCTTTTATTTTTTAGATTAGAAAACAAACAAACAAACAAACATTCATATATTGCATATATATATATATATAGGTTTACACGTACATTTCAGAAACGCTCTATAATCTGATAAGCCACAACACAATTCTTGTTAACATAGTTCTTTAATATAATATAGACCCACATGAAGTGCGCTAAACAGCTGAAATAGACAAAAGAAAAGAAAAACCGTGTAAATTGTGATATGCGATCTCCCCCGGTATTCTTTTGGTCTATTGATTCCTTATACAGTATGTAATCCATAAAGACAGAGTTTTGATATCATTCCAGCCAACACAACGCTTGAACCCCGACGCCTGTACTACACGAGAAGATACGCCTGTGCCAGGTAGGATCAAAATACGATAAAATCTTGCAGGATATGTTTCGTTTATTTATATTGTTTTTGCTTGCGTACAGCACACTACTTATACCAAACAAATATATTATAGAATGCTTCATTTTTTGTTTTGCAGGTGGTGGGGAAATGGTGGGGTTTTAGACATCACAAACATTAATGACTACTAACAGAAATACATAATTTAAGATATCGATTGAGGGTGCTGGATGAAATTTCAATATCAAATTTGAATTGTTGAAATTTTGTACATTTTCATGTATTTCGTCCCCACCGGCCGGGTTTCGCCTTTCGGCATCTTCAGGTATTCGACCGGAAGATCGAAAGTCAATTCGAATTCATTCGTGTGCTTGAAAATTCAAATTATAAATCCATAAGTCGATTGAAAAAGCAATTTATAAGACTTAACCGTACTGGAACTTGAGCCCGAGACATCGGAAACCGTATCCAACGACGTTGACCACTGCACTACAGAGCCAAGGGAAAAAAATGGGGCGTAGGGAGAGCAATTAGCTAATCACTAGTCTTGTCCTAGCTCTATCCTTCTATTCCTATTCTGTTAGAAAAAAATAGAGGTTAAGTAACTAAGTAACAAACAGTTCTGGTAGAAAAACTTATGTTGAGATACTTCCATTAGAAGGCCATATACTACACATTGGGTGCAGAGAAGGTAAAAAAAATTTACGAATTTGAAAAGTATGGTTTTTAATTAACACACTCAAAAAAGGATATCAAATAATTCATCCGTTGTCTTAATTCTTGTAAATAAATTCAACTGTGCAAAAAAAGAAAAGATTTAATATTTTTTATCAAAATGCTTAGATCAAGAGAACATTTTTTGATTGTACGATTATAGTCATTGCGTTATTTTTTGAAGTAACACAGGAGGTACTCCAGATACAATGAAATTTGATATTTTAAAATAAATAAAAATTGATATTGACAATGTTAAGTCCTCGTGTAACACGGGGTTTGTTCATTTGGACAGTATTGCAGTGTTCATAAAGCCGCAGAGTTATGACGAAATTCCTGGGGACAGGCATCCACAATACAGCACAATTCTACTAGATACTATCTATAACAGGGGCTCTCAACAACGCACCCATCGGCTCAAATACACAATTGGAGATGCTTGCTTACGACTATTGAAAATTACCAAATAAAGAATTCAAAATAATGTTTAATATTAACTGAATTTGCTTATTTTTATTGCGATTTGGACAAAGAAGAAAAATAATTTCATGTAATTGCATATATAAACAGGTGTTTCTCTTGTCAAACTGAGTTTTTTAGTATTATGCATAAGCTGCCTAATTAGAAAGTGGCCGCTTCCTAATGACACTCTGCGTAGCCCCGAGTAACCAGCAGTTAACGTCAAGTGCATCGGCCATCGCGCCGTATTACTGTCGTTTTGTTTTGTTTGAAATTGTATTTAACACTAAATTTAAAATCATTTGTTTGTATCAATTGTGTTCAAATTTAAATGTAAATTCATGTGCTAAGTGTAAATGTAATCTCAATGTTATGTTGTTATGGTAATTTTTGTTTTGTAAAATCACTTCATTTTAAATAAAAGAGATCAACCGGACTGAAGTGGCGTTTGTATTGAGATCCTGATAACCAAACATTCGTCCCTCTTCGACCGGGCATTCTCACGTTATTGATCATTTATTTTTATCGCTTTTTTAACCATTTATTTATCTCGCGTTTATTTTATTCTGCACAAATATCTAAATAAGAATAGAGACGGTATTATTCATTTTTCAAAATTGTTCGTTTGTTGAAAAGAAAACACTTTTTAATTCTGAATATTAAATTGCAAAGGTATGCAACTGTACAATTATATAGCTAGAAATGTGGATATTATGATTCGCCGTAAGTGTTTGCTCAAAAAGTGAAAGTGACGTTCACAAAAATATGTTCACTTGCTAATTTTTGTGCATTCTTAAAAACGCCTGCAACGACAAAACTGTTGAAGACTCCTGATCTATAACATCACTGCTGTATCGTCACTGTTGTTTCAGACCTGGATTTGAGTATGGCAGTAAACATATAAAAAAAAGAAAATAAGTACATACACAAAGTGGCTCACTTATATAATATATATAACTCAAACATTTTCGAATAGTAATTTTGAGTTATGCTCTTTTTCAAATACATTGACTAAAATTTTACATCAGAGTATTTTAAGTATGAATTTTGTGAAATTAAAATTCTAAAAAGACAACTTAGGTACACCATTCTGCTTAAATTGCGAGACTATGCGGTAATTATTTTTGGTTTTTCCTTGCTTATACGAAGGTGCTGTCCTTCTTTATCTAGATATGACAGGACTAATGGTTAGCTAGTCGCTCTCGCTACGCACCGTTTTGGAGAATCGGATGGTTGGGAAGGAGTACAAGACATCGCAACATTCATGACTACGAACAGAAATCCATAAATCGATTGAAAGACCAATTTATGAAAACTGTCCGCACCGGGAATTGAACCCGGGACATCCGTAACCGTAGCCAACGACGCTACCAACTGCGCCACGGAGCCGACAATCAAATGTAATGCATATGTTAAACATCAAACCATAAAAACAAACGGATATTTTCGTGTACACCAAAATAAATCGACTCTGCATACATAAAAAAAAAAAATGCACTATTTAAAAAAAACTAAAATTCACCGTTACCAAATTGGCTGCCAAAAACCTTTACGGCTAGCGACACCTTTTTTGTACTGTTTGTTGTGAAATTCGAACCTAATCAAAATAAAGAGCGTCACAATTATGAACAAAGTAACCATACGAAATTACGTATTGGTAAAAGTGTCACAATGCCTTTCACATAAAATTACAGTGCAATTATTCCGAAGAAGTTTCTCTGAAAGAAAATGTAATAACAAAGTGATCAATTTTGATTTTATCATAATAAAATTATACCTGTCTCACTATGAATACGTTCCTGTTGCGCTTAAATATCCCCGCAATTACCTCAGAACTGCAAACAGAAATTCGCGGCTGTCATAACTGCACAACAAAGGAATCTCTTTAGCATCGAGATGAGCCTAACTGCACTTGTGTATACGATTGACTTAGATCCAAAGTAATTGCTCCAATCAAGCTGGACGCTGGACAAAGCGGCCAGTAATGTCATAGATATTGTTCCAAATCAATTAAATTGGATTCCGGTTGAGTTTGCAATTGAGTGGTTAATGTTTCAATGACATCGTTTTAAGCATTACATGCCACTTAAGTTCAATACATCGTTATTTACTAACTCTGAATGACGTCACTGAATTATGTATATCTTAAATATGAATTTGATGAAATTCATAAATGGCTGCTTTATAAATTGTTTCCCTTAAATAAATGAACATACCTACATCAACAGGACAAATATACGTTTTACGAAGATACAAAATATTTATTTTCGCTGAAATTATTCAATAATACGTCAACATTACTTTTATAAAACTGAGATTTTGCGCTTTCGACAAACCAATCTGCAAGTGACAAAGAAGTTGAGCAAAGATATACCTTATTTATTTTAAAAGCCCATGTTTACGTCAAATATGAAGAATATTATTGACTCGTAATGAAGCACTTTAAATTGATAGTTTGTGCTAACGTGAACTCTTTGTAAGTCAATATTGCAACTTATCTTTTTTCCGGTCGTAAAAAATAAAATAGAATCAACATTACTGTTTTATTAGTATAAATTTCATCAGTAATTTCATCAACATTAGTATCGACAATTATTTATTTATTTGAAAAAGTTTTGTGACGAAATATGATATGGAAATTCAAAAGATAAACAAAACCACTTATAAGGTGTTGACTGTCAATTCTTGGTGGGAAATCATTATAATTTAAAAATAAAACACAATTTATTTGTACTACTTTCATATGTGTATAATGATCAGGACCGGGCTCGCTCATCACGAGTATTATCAATTGTGTTCATCAGTTGATAATGCTCGTGATGAGCGAAACTGGTAAGCAAATTTTGTTTTATTTTTAAAATATAACCAAAACCGTGTGACATCATTTATGAAATAACTTCTTATATGATTCCAAAAATGTCTGCACCAATCGTCTCTGGATATCTTTTCTAAATCAATAGTAAACTTGCCAAAATATCGTAAATTTTGCTAATAAAATTTTATGGATACAATACATTACGGGTGAGAAATACACGTGAACAATGTTATTCAACTTTCGTGAAAATCACTTTGATTCTTCTCATAGTGATAAATAGGATTGTGAACATGATATTATAATTTAGCATCAAGAAACTTTGTTCATTTAAATAAGTCAATTTATTACAAAATACTTTATAGCATTCATCAAAACTTTTTTATGATTAGTTTGTTTTATAAAAATGGAAACTTTTTAATGGGAAAATTTACTATTATAGAGCAAAATCGAATAGTTAAAAAAGTTGGAATAGTTAAATTATACCCTCGGTCTTTATTATAAATACTAGAACTCTGGAAACTGCATTTTTATAAAAGTTATTAACGCCATCCTAAGCCACAAAATTTCATTATAAATATTGGATATTGCTACATACTTTAATCGTTAAAAATTAATATATTTTTCTGTATATTTTCGTTTTTGCATGAAAAAATATAATTATTCCATAAAAAGTCTTCAATATATTTATTTATGTGTAAAATCTCATATTAAGTATCTTTGCACATTTAAATGTAAAGTTCGAAACTCCACAACGCGCAACTTTAAAAAACTGGAAAAATGTTTATATATAGGGTGTTTTTTTAGAGGTATACTGGAAGAAACCGCAATCTCGAATTGCAATTTTCAAGCACTTCGATAACGCGGTGAATGTTGGCTTAACGTCATTAAGCGTTGCTGGTTTATCGACGTAGACTTGCGACTTCACATTGCCCCACAGAAAGAGGTGGTCAATTCACAGGTCTATTCCGCGAAATTACACGCTCATTGAAAGTTTCCTTTAACAAATTGATTGTGGCGTGCACTGTATGGCATATTGCACCGTTTTGTTGAAACAAAAGTTCGTTTGCATTATGACCATTTAATTTTGGAACGAAAAAATTAGCAAGCATAGATCAATAGCGCTCACCATCGACATTGGCGTTCTGGCCGGTATCGTCTTTAAAAAAATATTGCCCAATGATTCCACCAACCCATAAAGAACACCAAACTGTTATTTTTTGTGGATGTAACGGCGTTTCAAAGATGGCTTGTGGATTTTCGTTGCTCCGAATCCGGCAATTTTGTTTATTGACGAAGCCATTCAACCAGAAATGAGTTTCATCGCTGAACAAATTTTTTCCGTAAAAGTCAAGATCAGATGCAATTTTTGTTTTGTCCCATTCACTTAGCTTGCGACGTACACGATGGTCAAGAGGTCTATTCATGGTGAAACATCAAATAAAACTGAGCACAAATCAGCCGTCAGCTGTCAAATTGACGGTCACTTTAAAAAGTGCTGCCAGTATAAAAAACAAACCTCTAAAAAAATTAACTTGATGTGAAATTTTTGAATCTTTCAGAGCTACGAGTTTTGAATAATGAGTTTTTAATACCAAACGGTTTCTGTCAGGATCTTGATGCCAAGTCAACGAATTGGTATAGCCCCAATGTGGAGCCACTGCTCTAACCAATATAAGTTTAGATTGCATAATGGAAACTTAATATAGTCCACAGCTAGTTTCATCTTAATGGGTAATTAATACGTAAGCAATTAAGTCCAGCATTGGAAGTTATCTGTGCACCCAAATGCGGCTGTTGAACTTCTGTGATGTATGAATTATTATTGCATATTCTGTTGGCGCAAAGCGTGGAATTTCCACTGCATACGTTATATTATACCTACACTTCTTTAAAGGAAAGCTGTTATAGAAATAAAATTAATTCCAACTCCAAATGTGGAGCAGACACACTGATATTGGAACATCTCAAAATAAAGTAAAGAAAAAGTCGGTCTAATAAAGGTGAGGCTTATAAAAGAATAATAGCTCGAATAGGAGGTGTGAGCGAAGGCAAGAAAAGTATATTTACAAATCTTTTCATTCGGGTATACGAACATTTAGCCTTCAATCTGGCCACTAGACTGGCTGGTAAAATCGAATCTCAATCATAGAATTACTTGTTTTTATTTTCAAGTTCGAAAACGTCTTACATTCGTGCATATACGGTGAAACATGCGCTACAGATAACGAAATGTAAATACTCACCTGTACTGAAACGTTATGCTTGTCAGTTTCGTCAATTGACTAAGCATTATAAATTGGTAAATAATATTTAACCAATGTTCGATATTCTGCTGACGTTGCGCAACAGGTAGATGCTCATCAATGTCAACGCGACAGTATAAATAGACAAACAAGGGGCAACTGGATTAATTCTGTATCGTCCGCCGAACGCAATTCAATAATCGACCGTAAGAGATTTCTATTGCCACTCGCGATCGATCGAACTCTGAACTGCACTTATCGTCGGCATCATCTTAATTACATCGAGCAACAACGTTGGAATCATATTCTTAAACATATATAAAGTCTCCTATAGTCAAATGTTGTCACAGAAAAAAAATCCTCTTACTAAATATCGTTATATTTTCGAACACTTTATAAATAAAGAATTTTATAGTACTGTCACAAAGTATCGAATATTTGGTAAACAAAATTATAAAATTTATATATAATGTACATTTTAATAATTTTCAACTGAAAAAAATTATCAATTAAAAAAAAAGATAATGTGATTGACTGACAGTTAGGTTTAGTGTGATAATTACATATATTATTATAAGATAATCAATCCGCCGTGAAGTCATCAAGAGTACCTGTTGAAGAAGAAGTAAAAAATTTAGAATTGCGGCCACTCACCGTTATGCCAGTGATATAATACGGATTCCTTGGCCTTTAAAGTGAGATTTTTTTTCAAGAAAAAGACAACGTGAAGTAAGTTCAGAGAGTCTCTCGGATAAAAGTTAATGCAATAAAAACTTTTGCGTCAGATATTGCGCTCTGTATTTTAACCTAGTAATAATACATCAAATCTAAATGAAATATTTTCATATAGTCTACGTTATTTATTACGCCTTTGGCATTTGTAAAGATTCCACGCATTTGTTATATACAACTTGACAGTGGCTTCGAAGCTAAGCTAAGCTCCAGAAATGTCAATATAAAATGCTGATTTTTTCAACTTGATTTTTGAGATGCTGAACCTGGGTTTGGTTGATATATTTTCTATTTGAATTGATCCCGAATTTTTTTTATTAATTTCTCACTGATTGATTTAAATAACTGCAGTAGCTGTAATGACGACTACTGTTTTTTTGTATTATATGTATTTACACAAAAAAGAAATACTTTTACTAAAAATAAAGCGATCCCACAGAGTGTACTAATACCATCTAATCCAAAGCACAAACTATCGAAATAAAAGTTCAAGTTTACCAACTGAACACTATCTAATACAAAGTGTAATTATTTATAACCCCAAATATTCTACAGCAGTAGATACCGCAAATGTTTTACTAATGACAGAAGCGCAAGGTATATTTTAAGTTTTTTGGACGAGGGAGCTAGGGGTTTGGATAAAATGAAAGCACAATTGGAGCACTCTACACAGGATAGAATGCACCCATTGGTCGATAATTTAAACTTCTTCATATTTCACAGTCCTTAGAGCAATATTTTACTGACTTTATCGTTGAATACACAGCAAAAACTGGTGTAATGTTAACTCAACACGGGCCGTGGCATGATCGCAAAATTTCATTCTCCATCCAAATTCAGCGTCCATCACATCACTCAAACCGTTACGGAATTGCATGCAGACGGAGAATTATTTGATTAATCCGCACAAAACACGTTCGTTCGTCTACAGCTGAGCGTAAATAAGGTCATATATTGCATGTGCCTGCGTCCGCCACTTGTCGTTTAGTGAAGCTGTCAGTATCTACTCTACAGTTGTGACATTGCTTAGAGTAGTAATACAATTCTCAATGGAATTGTAGCATAAACGCTACGCCGGTGACTGTTTTCTGATGGCTGCTGCAAACACCAAGACTCCACTGTTACAAAAGTTTTTTGTTAAGGTCAACTGCAATACTGTGAACGACGGAGTGGAATATAATGAAAAAGTGTCTTGATTGCAGTTGTAATAATTGTATATAATAAGTCACAACCTTCCTACTACGGTACACTTGTTTACTCGACATTTAAAAAATCTGCCTATATTAGTCACAAATACTATTGTATACATTTGGCCGGGATCATGATATTTGAAATCTTTCTTTTATTTTTAGTATTCCGGTTCAATGTGACATTTTATCATTCCAGATTTATTAAAAATAATTGCTTTACTGACATTAGGATTATATCAAGAGTGTCTATAATATTTTAAATTTTTGATTCTTCAATCAGTAACATACTCAGTTTTTGTAAATTTCTAAAAAGAAGTAATGACATTTGATGAGCACTGACATGGAGTTGCATTAAGACGGAAACGCGGGAAAGTTCTCTTTGCGATTGATCAATGATTACTGATAGAAATTAAAAGTATTTACAATAATTTCTGCAGCGCTTTTGTGTTAACATAGTATAAAACAAATACAGGCTGAAAATTTATTTAACAATTTGAATTTTAAAAATGTTACTTTTTAGTTTTTAACTATCATTTTTGACAATGTTTAATTTTTTGTGTACATATTTTTTTAAATATGTATTTCATCATATTTAATTTTGAGAGGCGCGATGCCGAGATGTGTAACAATGTAGTAAATCTAAAAAAACAGTAATCTCTTTAAAAAAGTTAACGATATAAAATAAGTAAAGCGAAGCTTTGTGAGTCCACGTTTGATGATATTGGTAATATCACATATGGTGATATTGGTGATATTTCAAATTCGTTAAAAAATATCAAGATATCATGTACTGCCATTGGAAAACTGAATTTTTCATTGTTTCATTTATTAGGATATTGTATCTGAAGCAGAAATATTTACAATTCCATATATAAATAAAATCGTTGTTTTACTAACAACAAAATGAAAATACCACATGCTCTTTTCCGAAGTAAGAAAATAAACAGTTGTTTTTGATATAGAGGAAATTTTATTTCCCAATACAGACGTCAGTTTCAGGGCGAGTAACCTATTTGACAAAAAAACGAAACGGCGTACGATGAAATTTTAGATGTACATTTTGGCTGTGAAAGCGATGCTTGAAATAAATAGATATCAGAACTACGTCAAAACAAAACGCACATATAAATGTTATCCTGCGCAATACGATGGAGTAGTTTTGCACAAAAGTAATATGAGTTGAAACTCACGTTTACAGTTTTCAATAAATCTCGGGAAGTTGAGAAAAACTATTTCAATTGTATGTTCCATAAAACAAATAAAACTCAAAGATAGTATATACTTGAATAAGTCATAATATGATTGAAATGAAATGAAATGAAATAAAGGATAACGAGGAATTAAGAACTAAAACGGCCAGTATGTTCATATTTAACCTAAGTGGTCATACATCATCTTTTTATATATATAAAAATGAACCTTTGTTTGTTTGTTTGTCCGTTATGCGTTCCTATACCACTCATCTGATTTCGATGAAACTTTGGTGAGTTGTTGTGCACACACCCGTGAAGGTTTCTGAAAAAAATCTGAAATCTAAAAAAGAAGAAATACATACGAACAGCGACATCTCGGAAAACTTTCTGATTTATTCGTGGAAAATCAAAAAATATTGTGTATCCAAAAGTACTTCAATAAACAGAATTAAAACACAAACACTTTCTTTCACCGAGTGGCATTGCAACGTATGGTGGGTGTACTTGTCCATTATGAAATCTAATTTTGTTGCTTTTTATCCTAAAATACGTCATTTAAAACCATGTTAATCAAGACATGCGTTAAATGGAATCGATGCAGATACACATTCCAATACTGTTAATCTAAACGTGTAATATATTTCATGAATACAAAATAAATTTATTTAAAAAATCGTCTTAAGCTTAAACCATACCGTGTACACAGAGAGATGAATTTACTGTGTAAATTGAGTACCGAGAACATCAAGGAGAGAACTTATAATTATTTCCATCACATGCATGACACTAATATTATTTTTTGTTTTCACTTTCCTGAACAGAAAATAGAAATAACCATTGTTCTGAAATGCTATAATAAGTATAACTATAAAATTTCAACTAGTAATGCAAAGTCATTCTCTTGCGTTACAAAATCAATTGAAAAGCGTGACTTGGCAAAATATTATTCTTTTATAGGTTTAAACGTTAGCGTAGGTAACCTAGACATTTTTTTAACATAAATATTTTGCTACAATGGAGCGAAAAGAAAATTTCAAGCTGGGTTTTAACCCTTTACCTACTTACAATTTAAAATTATTCAGAAAAATATTTTTTATCGTTTCTAATGACTAGAAAAAAACAGCAAATACATTTTTGTTGCTATGTTTGTTCCCAATATCTTGCAACACTTATTTGACATGGACGTGCTCCCCACTGAGTGAGTTTTGCGGCTAATAATGCACAGGTTGTACACATATTGCTTTGTCGTTATGAAAATATGTATTTGTGCGCAGGTTTTAACCATCAAATAAATCAGTGCTTCCCAAACTTATAGATTGGGGCTCTCTGAAGGGCCGTAGGTCATATACAGGAGTAAGCGAAATATTGCAATATAACTACAAATAAACATTTACTTATTAATGAATGTGTCATGATGCATATATTTATATATCGGCTATGGAAAGGCAAAAGGACGTCACGGACACAAAAAAATATTTTGTATATAAAAATATAATTCACACAAATCGCGTTGAACTACATTTATATATATATATATAATATATCGAATGTAGACAGGCAAAAGGACGTATGCCTTCATCTTTTCAAAATATTTATTTTCGATTATCACATTGTATACAATTTAATACGCGTTTTGTGTGGGCTATACACAATATATTCTGGGTGTGGGTTACGTCCTTAAGTCTTTCCACAGTCGATATGTATGCATATATATATAAATAGTTCCAAGCTTTTGATAACTGAGGTCAAACCAAGGTCATAGGAATATGTCACCCGGTGACAAAAGTGCAGGTATTTTCATAGAAAAGTTATTTTAAAAATATGTAAAATATATGTTATTTTTTACTTGCTAACGGTTAACGTGCAAATCCCGAGAGTGGTGTGCACGAACGTCATTGTATGGTGTGCAGTTGCTAGTAGTGCTTACTAGTAAAAGTTTCTTAGGAGTCTAATAGGTTTGGTGGCCGCTTTGTGAACTAAAGTTAAAACTTCTTGCACAAATTGCAATAACAACTTCTGTTTAGTTGTTTAACTTCTGCTAGGCTGGAAAATTTCACACCAAACTTAATTACTGCATCAAAGATTAAAACTATTTTCCATGGAAAATATTTTTTTTATACTTGATTATAACATAATGGTGTTTCGGCCAATTGATGTAACCCTCAAAAAATACGTAAATAAGTTATTGATTGGATGTCATTTTTAAATGGACAGCGCAGGTATCGGCCAAATGATGTAAATTAGAAAAATAAACTGACCACTTTTTGGAAGGGAAACATCATTTTACATTGGTTTTAGGATGACAAATTCTGACCCCCTACTTGATGTAAGTCATTATTATATTGACACTCCCTTAGTATAATCCCGTATCTGTTAATATAAGAATTTACAAGAGTGCTTTTTAAAGATTCATAACGCAACAGTTTTTACTCTCTCCTGGACAATTTCAATTTTCAGGGTTACATCAATTGGCCAAAATTCCGTTGATATGTTGATCTTGTTTATTGTAGAGATTGATATTTTACAACACAAAAAGTATCAAACTATGATTTTATTCCCACCATTTTCAAATCATTCTCGAAACCTTTTCGATTAAACCAATAAAAGCTTTCGCTCGATCGTCTAATCAATCAAATTTCCAATAATCGATCGTCTAATCAATTATGAAAGTGTCAGTATGGCGATCGAACCTACGAAAACCGCAACCGACTAGGATGAACGACCAAGAGTGGTGACCACTCGACTCCAGGGCTTTTGCTGAAATCATTTTTTAATCGGATGAAAATGTTCATTTCTTTGCACGATAGCTCTGTGCCATTAAAAACAGTGTGATTAAGAACTGTGTAAATGAGACTTTCATGAAAAATCGAATTTATAAAAATACAACATCAGATTAATATTTATATTTAAAAATTCCGAGAAATCTGTTCGTGGAAAGCGATTTTTGTTTCGTGCTGAATGAAAGAAATGTATGATGTTATTTAGTTTTCCGTTAAGACCGGAATATTATTTTGTGTCAACAGATTAAACATTTTAAGCGATTTCTACAGTATGCGTACCTTTTGTTTAACAATAAAAATGCAAACCGAGATAAAAATTAAATAATTTGTGTTTTAAACGGTATCAATTACATCAGAATTCATAATGCACGTGCAAAAAAAAAATAATCACATTACTTGACAGAGTTAAATTAAAGCTGCATAAAACATATACCGCGTAAACCGGGTGATGGATGTATTTGTTCTGCTATTACTAACATACCGTGGTATGAAACGCAAACCATTAAATGCAAAAGCTTATACGTGAGGAGGTTCTTTAAACTTCACAATAATTTGATATATGAAAGCACTTCAGATTACTGCAAGTGGGTTTTTAAACTGTTTCTTTTTCTTCTTCCGGAACATATCCAAGTACTAGGGCAAACTTAGCAAATAAATTCTACATACGGGGCATGAATTGAAGAAATTTATCAGTTCAAAATATTTTATTTTAAAATTTATTGGTAAAATAAATGTTGCAATTATTGTGAATGACAAAAAGAAGTAATCGATTTATTTGAAAACTTCCTGTAGTTTCTATAGAAACATCTAAAACAATTTTAAGCTATTGTTGTTTGTTAATATTTGATGTATTTTACCAAAAAAGAATTTTGTAATCTTAGTTTTGACTAGTATTTTATGTTTTTATTAGACATTCCTTGCTTAAGATTTGCCGAAATAACCACTTTCACATAGAGTTATGTAAAATTTTAAAAATGATATGATAGTTATATTTATCATCAATAGATATCACTGGCACTGAAACTTCAACTATTCTCTAACCTCTAGCTCTTAAGTTCACCACACGTAAGAGATGTATTCGATTGATTAACAAAGAGTTTTCATTCATTATTCAGACAACAGACTCAAATAAACCATATTGAGATAATAGGAAAAGTAATAATGTTTTCAAATGGTTTCCATAATTCAAATACTATTGAAAGTTAGTAGAAGGGTCTTTAGAAATATTCTTTTACTGACCAAGAAATAGAAACATCTTGCTTAATTCTTCACAAGAGTATCTGCCTTAGAATTTTTTTGGTGACATTTTTTAGTTATCTGAGTACTCAATGAGATAAAGCTCAAAATTTTACATATTGCTGCATGTTTAACTAAAATTTTATTTATTTGGAGTTATCTGACTAAAGAACAATCGATATAATACTCATTATTATGAATGAATATTAAAACCATTTGGTTGCTAAAAGCTCTGTTTTAATTATTCCTGATGAAACAAATATTGAATTATTTCTATGTTAATATAATATATAATTATATAATTAATTTCACGGACAGTGTAACTGTAATGATTGGCAATAAAATGGGGTTGGTCTCAAGTGTTAAACGAAAAAATGCTACCGTAGAAATTATACATTGCTGTATACATTGGAAGGCAATGATGGTCAAAAATTTCCCAGTGGAATTATTAATTAATGAATGTATCAAAATAATACACATTACCAAATATAAATCACCACTGTACCATTTCAATTTCACCAAATAAAACAAATTAACAATTTATAAATTTTGTTTATGAATTTACATATTTTGACTTTTGCCGAGAAATTCATGAGTGCTTAGGTGTTCCGTGGTTGAGAAAAGGTTGCTGAGCACTGTCTTAATTGAACGAAAGATTGATTCGACCCTTACTTAAATGGTAAAATGCGATTAATTTACTAAAGAAACGACTCAATTTTCAGTGAAATAAATCTAAGACAGGATCACTGAATAAAACAAATATATTTTTTTAAATACCTCCATCGATAAGTAAAATCCTCTCTTGGAAACTTAAATAAGATATTTTCTAGCCGCAAAAAAACTTTGGTCAAATTCTGTTAGTTTCCTGTGAGACTTGTGACCACCGAAATGAATCATTGATGGAACCTCTTTCAAAACTATAGCCCGACACTTTTGGGTCATGCTGTATATTTTATCTGATCAATTATTAATCTATACTTAGGTAGTGGCTTAGAAAAACTAAAAGTTTTCAATAAATTTATGCTTATGTTTTTAACCCTCTTCCGTTCATTCACATTACAGTTGGTTATTTTCTCATTTATGGTCATGTCGGTGCCCAAAGTGCAGCATACGGTTTCCATGTACGTATTTAGTAAGCTTTGAACAAAAATATCACAGTCATGTTAACAGATACAAAAATATTTTATTTTTGAGCGATAGACTTTGTATATTGTTATATATTACTACAATTTTCATGAGCAGTACTAACGATATCCGGACAGATTTTGCCGTCTTATAGGGAAATTAAGCGATTGGCGGTGGCAACCAGATAGGTAGTGGATGTAATCAAAGATTATATTTAAGTCTTCTGATTGATAAAAATTGAAAAAAAATGTCTTACATATTTTATAAGCACGTGATCACACAGCTATTGCCGATATAATGTGAGCCGTAAGATGATTTCAATGTTTTACCCTATATTACTAAAAGAATACAGGATTATAAGACCCCAATAATTACGCATTTTGATGCAGTCAGAAATAAATAACACCAGTTTTTTTCTATGGATTTGGCGGTAACTTTGTGGAAATTCATTTTTAAAATAAAATTAAAATTGATGAATTTGTTATTGCACTTGTTTTATCACTAACGTGACGCGTTTCGCCTCTTTAAGAAATATGTTCAGACTAACCATATCGCCAGGTTATTTATTTCAAAAGTAAACAATGATTCTAATTTTTGCATTAAAAATAAAGGGTAGGGTGGGTTTTATTCCATTCTACTGGACGTGGGGAGGGGGGTAAGATATAAACACTGGTAGACAAATTAACATTACACTTCTAATTACAAATCATTTACTAGATTTTATTGATTATAACAACTCCAAGCTATTCATTTTAATTCATTTTTTATTTACTCGATGGAATATTTCTACGTCATTATTTTTATTAAAATTATGATCATTTTCAATCAAATGATTCGAAAACTCTGAAAAATTATTACTTTCGAGACATCTTATATATTCTTTGAAATAAATAACCTTGAGGTATGGTTAGTACGAAGATGATTCTTAAAGAGAAGGAATAAGAAAGTTATCAATTGACACACCCTGGTTTTTCTTAAGTATAAGTGTCATTAGTGTCCTAAACTGAAATCGGCCTGCGGCAAAACAGCAATAATTCGCAGAAAACGCTCTTTCATGTTGCCAGGCGTTAAAAAAGAGCCCCTAGGCTTCGGCCGCTGGACGAGTCCATTTTTACGGAAAAGGGTAGCTCCAACTTTGCACGGAGTTTTTTTTGAATTTTTGTAGACAGTCGATGACGAGCTGCCGAGTCGGACGAACGAGGTCTCGTCGCGACGAAAGTGATGTGACGATGTGAACTGTTTGTTTGTTTTTGTGTTTTGATTTGCGTTGGATTTAATTTAAATTCGTTGTGTCATTTGTATTAAAACTTAAAGTAAATTCAGTTGCTAAGTAAATGTAAATGTAGAATCAATTTTATGTGTTAAGATTTATATATTTGTGTAATATTAAACCACTGCATCTTGAATGGATAATAAATAAGTTTTAAACCGGATCTGAAATGGTGTTTGTCTGAGATCAGCCCTTCCAGGACTCCGGATAACCAGCCGCTCGCCTCTCTTCGATCCGGGGAATTCTCATTTTGTCGCCCAACTTAGTGGCCATTGATGGTTTGTGACACCTCAGGATTCACCCCCTGAGGACTCATGCTCTGAAGATGCAGTGGCTTTGAACTGTGGTTCATGGCGCCCAACCGAATTTTAACGTAACTTCGAGAATTTCAAATCGCCGAACGCACACTAAGAATCCGGACCCTGCCCTGAAGGTGGACTTCAAGATCGGGACCAGACAACCAGTCAGCTTCCCGGCGTCTTACTACGAAACCCCAGCTTCAAAGGCGAAACTGGCGGGAGTCGTCGGTGAAAGGTGCCTGGCCTCTGTTACTTTTCACGAAGCCCTACTTCTCGACTAGCCGCTCTTGAAGTCGTTCGCGCTGACCTAGGAGGCCTGCTGGGCCTGTTGTGTTTTCAACCAGTGAGGCCTACAGTGGCTGTTTGTTTGCAATCCGCGAGGCCCGCTGTGCCTGTTAGAGTTGCAACCTGTGAGGCCTGCTGTGTCTGTTTTGTTGTCAACGAGTGACGCCTACTGTGGCTGTTTGTTTGCAATCCGTGAGGCCCGCTGTGCCTGTTATATTTGCAACCTGTGAGGCCTGCTGTGCCTGTTTTGTCTTCAACGAGTGAGGCCTACTGTGGCTGGTAGATTTGCGACCCGGGAGGCCGTTTTGCCTGCCATGCTGCCTGTAAAGACGAGAAGACGCTAATAAACCTGCCCTGCCGAGCGAGGACGCTGCGGATGCCTTCTTGGGAGAAGATGAGGCCGTCTGCCTGTGAAGAGGAGATGCTGCCGACACACCTGCCCCGCCGAGCGAGAACGCTGCGGATGCCTTCTCGGGAGAAGATGAGGCCGTCTGCCTGTGAAGAGGAGATGCCGCCGACACACCTGCCCTGCCGAGCGAGGATGCTGCGGATGCCTTCTCGGGAGAAGATGAGGCCGTCTGCCTGTGAAGAGGAGATGCTGCCGACACACCTGCCCCGCCGAGCGAGGACGCTGCGGATGCCTTCTCGGGAGAAGATGAGGCCGTCTGCCTGTGAAGAGGAGATGCTGCCGACACACCTGCCCCGCCGAGCGAGGACGCTGCGGATGCCTTCCTGGGATAGGAACAGGACGCCTGTTGGCGTAGGGAAATTTATACCACCGCCCGTTGTGATGCCGATCGCGACATGACCTGTGTTGTGGCCTCGTGTGTGACGACCGACGCGCTGCCACGCGTGTGTTTTTAAGACTTGATTTTTTTGTGTTCTTTATTGTATATTGTATCTTGTTTTTCTGTGATTATTGCTACGCTGTCCGAACTCAGTTCATGGACACTAGAAGTATGGGGGTTTGACACACCCTGGTTTTTCTTAAGTATAAGTGTCATTAGTGTCCTAAACTGAAATCGGCCTGCGGCAAAACAGCAATAATTCGCAGAAAACGCTCTTTCATGTTGCCAGGCGTTAAAAAAGAGCCCCTAGGCTTCGGCCGCTGGACGAGTCCATTTTTACGGAAAAGGGTAGCTCCAACTTTGCACGGAGTTTTTTTGAATTTTTGTAGACAGTCGATGACGAGCTGCCGAGTCGGACGAACGAGGTCTCGTCGCGACGAAAGTGATGTGACGATGTGAACTGTTTGTTTGTTTTTGTGTTTTGATTTGCGTTGGATTTAATTTAAATTCGTTGTGTCATTTGTATTAAAACTTAAAGTAAATTCAGTTGCTAAGTAAATGTAAATGTAGAATCAATTTTATGTGTTAAGATTTATATATTTGTGTAATATTAAACCACTGCATCTTGAATGGATAATAAATAAGTTTTAAACCGGATCTGAAATGGTGTTTGTCTGAGATCAGCCCTTCCAGGACTCCGGATAACCAGCCGCTCGCCTCTCTTCGATCCGGGGAATTCTCACAATCTTAATTTTATATTAACATCAAAGTTGTACCAAAATATGTTTGATATATTTCTTGCACTTCTCTCAAATATAGATTAAATAACTGCGCTTGAAATTGTAAAATTCTTCTGTCTATTTTCACTCTCGATTATTTAATTTGTTATTTTCTTTTTTTTACATTTACAAAAAATAAATCAATCTTTCTTTCCCATCTACATAATAAAAGAGTTGGTTAATATTTTATTTTCTGCCGAAAAGCAATACGTTCACGTTACGCTTCAAATTAAATAAATCGCTATCGGATTTTCCCCTCACGGGACTAAATATTTTTTTTTCGTTAAGACTGCAAGACATTTCCAACGCGTATTTACGAGGCGCTGAAAATTGTCAATGTTTATTTTTTCTCCGTTTATCCGGAGGCATTTTTAGCATCCGCCGTTAAAATAAGATGAAAAAATGCAAACCTGCTGAAAAACAACATAAACCACGACATGTTTTCGCGAGCTACATGCTTTTGTGGGAATATATGAATTTCGTGAAACTGTTTTTTTTTATTGTTTGTTTCAATTTTTTGCAATTATGGTAACACTGAAATCAAGCGTGGTTATTTTTTTCTCGAGTTCTATTGAATTTGGTTGCAATAAACTTTTATACAACAATTTGAAATCTATTTTTTTCAAAGGACAATAATTTGCTATCTGATACTTGAGCAAGTTACAACACATATAAATATTTTGATAAGTTACAATGTTAATTTAATTCACCATTTCCGTTATACGTCTACGATAGGAAGAGGGCGTTAGGTCTAAAATTGGTACTTTTCTGGAGAGCCAAAACAAGATTTGCATTTATATGAAATGTGACGTTTAGACTCGACCAATTCAACAGCGTTGATTAGATTCTTCCTTTTTACATATGTATTGTACTTATTCTAGAACATTTAACTCGTTTTTCAATTAATTCGACTCGCTTTTTCTTTCGCACGAAGATATATTCTTCTCAACAAATACCTAACAGCTTCATTTAGCAACAACTATTGCTAAATATATTACATAATCCTGAATTCTGGAATTAAGACGGAGAAAAGTATAGTTCTTGATAGTTTCAGGTTATCCTATCGTTTTTTCTGCACTCAGTGTACAAGATTACGAGGGGAACAAATGGGAAGTGTTTTAAAATACAGAATAATTGCGTACATCGATTAATTAATGTTTCCATTATGGGGTTCGAGCTTTTAACCGCCAAACCGATAAAAACGAAAACCTAAACGATCGCCCACTCGACTACGTGACAAGCTTTATATCAAATGCACTAATGAAAGAACACAATTAGCAAAATAATGTGCATATTTTTCTTGCATCATGAAGAAACTGGACAAAAGACGCCGACTCTCACAAAGATCGTTGAAGTTTAACTACGTACAGTATCTTTTTCAAGTCCTCCGTTTTTGTTTCAAGAATTTATTTCACAGCAGACATGACCGTCTAAAATATTTGCATACTTCAGACCAAAGAAACATTATATATTATACCGAGTATGGAAAAGTTTAAAATTGAAGAACAGGTATTCAACTTTCCGAATGAAAATATTACAAAAAAACCAGGCGAATTAATAATATTCATAACATACTTTAAAGTTATATTCTTCTCAATAATTTTCATGAAAATACACAATATATTCAAATAATTTATGAACGATGCGGTCGACCGAACAAAACAAATTGCTCTTTTAATTGAAAAATACTGCTCTACTATGAGTATTCGATAAATTTTGATATTTTCAGTAATCAATCACATTAATTAAATACACATGATTCATTTTCAATCGGCAACTTTCACCGATAAATTTTATGTTTGATTAAAATCCAAGCGATATAACTAAAAAATACATTCATTCTTCCAATTACTATTTTTAAAAAAAAAAATTAACAGAAGACCTGATATTTATTTATTTTTTATCTTCGACCATACAAATTTTCTTGACATTGCGATCCGGATTATTATTTAAGAAAGCGTTGATATGATTTTTCCAAGCATAGAACAATCCTGCCAATTATGATGACATTGTTTAACGGTTTTGCTTCAGATTTTTAAATATTTTCGATCCAAAACTTTTAACTTCTACGTATTGAATGAGATTTAGTCGGAACTTACTTGGTAGATTTTTCTTGTCAATTTGGACTAAATTTTTATACCATTCGTCACGTTAAAAAGGCAATAAACTTGTAATTTACATTTTCAGTAATGTGCACCTATTCATATAAGTTATTGAATTGAATTGAAAAAACTGTAGAATATGTACGTATTTAGTTTCATAAATTTCATTGGGCATTTAATGTATTTTTTTTCCTTTGAAACTCTTCAGTGTAAACAAATTTATTCAAGAGCGAAGTGCGCTTCAATCCATCATAAAAATTGCTTCAATCAATCATCGAACCGAGCACCCCGTGGTTATCGAAATAATGCACTCTAGCGCACTGAAATCGCTTACTCAACAATCTTTTCACATACATACCTATGTTTTACATTCGTTTTATAACTTTTAGTCAAAAATTATCAACAATTTTTAATTCTTTTTTCTTTGTAGTATTGTCGATTGAATTATTAATAATTCGCGTACAGTCAATCTGGATAACTTTGAGCCAGTTCTGAGGGTTTTTATATTTTTATGGTTCGCCATTGCATTTATGTGTCGTATTGTTCTACATAGAAATGAACTAATTTCTTAAGATGAAATTTAATTAACATAAATAGATTTATTGTTATAATTGATATACAAATATAGATAAAATAAAGTGGGCCAAATTTTCATCCAATTCGGGTAACTTTGGCCCACGATACAAATAATCACTGTAATTACTATAAATCTAGTGTTTTTAAAGTCTTGGTAACTTTGCTTTCATATATTCTGTACATAATTGATATGGGAAAAAATATACAGCATTTGGTTTACATATTATAAAGTACAAATTGAAAATATGGCTAATCCAATTTATTTAAAGAAAAGTTTTTAAATTGTGTTTTATCATTCCAAGCTGACAGCTTACAATTTCAACAATACCACAAAATATGCTGTACATTCATTCATATTTTTACCACCAAGAGCTACTCAATACCTTTACTTAACTAAAAAATATTAGAATTATCATGGTATTATAACAGCACCCTTTTTCATATAGTGGGCCTATCTTAGACCGATGGGAAAACTTACCCAAGTTGATGGTATCAGATTTTTTATAAATTATTAAATAACAAACACGTCGAAAACTATCGTTGAATTTTTTTTTTGTTTTTATTTATGCACGTAATTCAATTTTAATCAAATAAATTATTTATAATAAGTATTTTGAAATAAAACAAGATACGACAATGATTATTTATAAAAAAAATATATGTCAGGAAGGATAATAATTTATAAAAGGCATTTTATAATTGAAAATTCCAGTACTTAACATAAAGCTTTGTCACAATGCTTGAGTTATTTACATCCATTTGTAATCTTACGTTTTTATTTTTTAACTTGTATACGTGGTTTTTCTAAGCTTTGATAAGCGAAACGAATTGTCAGGACATGAATAATAATAACTTTCCAACAGTAAAATAATCCGGTAACGAATTTTTGAGTTTCAGTTACGGGACGTTTGAGGTCAAACACAAAAGAAAGCAAAATGAAGCAATTTGGACGTTCAATTCTCGATTCGGTTCTGACCAAGAATGACCTCATTCTTTTGTCCACAGAGCCTCTCAGCTAGTTGTAGTTACAACATAACAATAAAAGTACACCTTTCTAATATAATTAATAAAACAATGCATTACTTTCGACTTCAGAGTCAAGCTTCAACTACTATGTTAGTAGAGATGCATATATTATTATTCACTTATACTTACGTTATGATGCCATGTCGTGTTTGGTCATACATGAAGTGAGCTAATTAATTGTAAGCTAATGAAATGTCCTCATTTCAGCGTTATTTCAAAAACAAAAAAAAATATAACTTTTAAAAGCATAATTATCGATTTAATTGAAAACCGATAACATTTAAATTCTACCAATACGATGTATTCCATGCTAATATCATGACATGTCAAAGCTATATATTGTAAATTTCTAACTATTATGATTGTATGTAAGGTAAATCGATTATATTATTAATTAAAGAAATTAAGAAAATTAACACTTTTTTTAACCATATCATCTCCCTATTCAGAACATTTGGCCATAACGTGGTTTCTCCAAGCTTCTCCGTCCCCCGCCAGTCTCCTGGTTTCCTCCCAGGTCATCCCAGCGTCCCGTGGCTCCGCCGAATACATCCTATGGATGGTCATCAGTGTCCTTCCAAGGCGACGGAATCCATCTTGTTGGTAGAAGAAGATACCGGTAGAATTCATTCTCCCTTGGGGCATCTGCAGCACGCGTCCAAGCCAGGTCCATCATCGCTTTTTTATTTTGGACGTAATAAGAGGCTGGTTCATCCGCTCTCTTACCTCCGAGTTCCTGACAAAATCAAACCAACGCACCCCTAGTATTCGCCGCGAGCATCTGTTTTAAAAGCACAGTATACGGTTACCCTGCGCCTTGGTGAGGTGCCATGACTCGCAACCGTAAAGCAGCACCGTCAAAATGCACGCGTTGAATAGGTGTCACTTGGTTCTGACCGAGTACAACCGTGAGTTGCATGTTGCTTCAGCTATCCCTAATCGGATTGCAAGCTCTTTACGATGATTGCCATCTGCCGTAATGTGTGCCCCCAAGTACCTGAAGCCGTCGACTCTCTCGATGTCTTGCCCCTTTTTATACACTTAATTACTTACAACATTTACTTTAACTTTAAACTTTAAATTTACTTTTCACAAATCTCAAATTAGATTGCGTAATCGTGTCTGATTTGATTGGTCAAACTGTCAAACTTCCCAGATGTCACGAAATTCCAATTTTGAAAACAATTTTGAGATAGGAACTGATCAATGTGATGACTTTGTCAAAGAATTAATTACTTTTCTACAACACGCATAAGGGAAAAGTTTCTTATCAGTAAGCTAGAATGTAATATTTCAGACTTTTATACGGGACGGACCAAATTCATAAATAAGCGCATGATTCTTCCATCATTCTAATTGGCTATATAATATTATGGATGTCTCACAAATAATAAAAATACAACACTTAACAGTAATTTTGATTAGTTACATGATGTTCTTCTTCTTCTAGTGCAGTGATCCGCAACCTTTTTTATCGCACGGCACACAAAAGTTATTTCCAGATTTCCGCGATATAAATAAAAAGGGGTATAGACTGAAATTGTCAGCCGTTTTTGGTGTAGTGGTAAGAGCTTTGCCCTAGCGATCAAACGGGCTCAGTTCAAGTTCTGGCAAGGTCAATATCACATTTAGACTCTTTCAGTTCAAATTTGAGGTCTTATCATTCGCTTTATCTCTCCTCAAGTTGATCTCGAGTAAATTTTAAAAAATTCTCATCGAGTTTATCTCAAGTAATTTAAGAATTTTAAAAAAATTTGGCTTATTGGAAATTATTCTGCTGTAATGCCGAATATTATTTATTATGTTATGTTTGAAAAAAGTTTTTCATTTTATGGATAAAATAATTTGGGTCGGTGGTGCAGTGGTCAATGTTGTTGGGTTCGGTTATAGATCTCACGGGCTCGAAACCCAGTAAGGGCAGTTTCATAAATTGATTTCTGAATTGATGAACGGATTTCTATTCAAAGGAACGGATCTCTGAGATGTCTACAGTTCCCTTCCACCTATAGAATCCTTAAAAAGAGTCCTGTCCTTCTATCTCTTTTTTCTTCGGAAAAGGGAGATACTGAGCACGTGAGTAACAAATAGTTTTTGTAGAAAACGTCTTCTCAGATACTTTCATTAGGTAGCCATATGCGCCACATGGTAACGGACATGGTTAAAAATTTATAGATATATATATATATATATAATAATTATTTGTGCTGTTGAGTATTCGATATTAGAGATAAATAATTGTTGTGGTTACAAAGATGTAAGCTCCAATTCTCCAAAGTGTCGTTTAATGCTTGGACCGATCGTCCACGCTGACTTGGTGGCGAATACGGCAAATTACGAGATCTTTAAACAATTTGTGGGGTAATACGGAGAGCGAATAGACCTTAACTCATAGAAACTTTTCTTTTATCTGGAGATAATGATTTTCTGCACACTTAAGTGCACGCAACCAAGACCTGGGCAGTTGCTCCAAAAAACTGTAGATACGCCTAAAGTGGGCAGTGGTGGGTAGAGGAGGAAAAGGTAGATAAACAATTCGATATTTTTTTTATCTCACAAGCAATGAGCCACAACATATTGGTTGCGTAGCACTGGTCTAGTAAACAATGGGTGGGTAATAAAATATCTTCAGTCTTTGACATAACTCCGCGATGTGACATTAACTTTAACGGTGTTGCAACTTGTTGTTCGAGGAACAAAACAAAACAATTTTGTAGCATGCCTTACAGAAAAGTACGACCTGAAAACTCTTATTTTTATAAAGTAATATGGATGGGTCAATGGTCAATGGTCTAGTGCAGAACTTTTATGCTGCGATTGAGTGTGAACATTTTGAGCTGAAAAATTATTGAACATGAAATGATTTGATTTGATTTGATTTGAATTGAATCATGAAATGATGATGAATATTAAACATGATTGAACGTCATGTATAATATCTATTCAAAATTTACTAAATAATGTATAAATACATCTGAGTTCGGACAATTTGTATATTTTAAAACTACAAATAAAGTAACACTTTTTATGAATTCAACATAATAACTTCTATGCCATTTCTAGTCAGAAGTCTCAGGTAGAAGTATTAGGATTAAAAGATTAGAGAGGCTAAGTAGTTTGTTAATAGCATTAAACAACTTTTAACATTGTAAGTACATTTTGTACATAATATAAAATAGTAAATGAGTTTTTTTTTGTTAATCTAGAATTTCTTGTCACAACTACAAATCGTCGCTGTTCTGGATAAAAACAATAAATCGAAAAATTCAAATTCAAGCGTATGGAAGCATAAACATTTTTTTATATTTTATACTTTTACTTAAAAACAGTTTTATTCAAACAAACAAAATGGAAAAGGTATAGCATTTCAAACATTTTAGAAATTAATCAAAGTCCAATTACTCAAAACTAGTATATTTCAGTTTGTGTCTTCTTCCAGAACAACGACAAAAGAGCATCAAAAATAGATAAAATTATCTTGTCTAAGTCTATCGAGATGAAACATAGACAAATTTTTCATAAAAATTTTCGCCATGTACATCAGAAGACTTGGCACGGACAATACACGAGATCAAAGAAAAAGGGAAATCTTTTTAAAGAGAATTTATTTAATTTAATATTATTTAAGTTCTATAAGCTTCCAAATTATACCCACAAGCAACCAGTACGGCTTCTCACCATACTTTCAGTGTGTACTTCGCAATATAATAACGTTACTTTTGATTCACTCGAAAATCCGTGAGCTTTTTGAATGTATTATAATATGACTCATCAAAGGTTGCAGAATTAGAAATTATAATATTTTAATACAAGTTTGAATGCCAAACGGTACAAATTCACAGCTTTTATTCACTTCATTACGTTTCTTAAATTTGAAGAAAATTTTACATATTTGATTATAGTTATTTTACCATGCCATGTTTAACATGTACATTTCCAATATGAAAGATACGAACTTCTAGTGGACCATATCAAAATAATACATGAATAGTTTTTATTCAGTCATTGCTCTATTTTTAATAGCGGGTAATTATAGAAGGATTTAACCAAATAAGGCAAACGCCCAAAGTCTCTTTTACAGGACCGACAAAATATTATTAAATGTATATTAAATATTTTATGAAAAAAAGTGCACTGTCTCGCTAAGAACTTTTGTTGATTCCTTTTTGGTTTTATAATCTCAATAACAACAACTCTCAAAACAAATCTCTAATTGAAATAATCTTATTATCATTTCTCGAATTCGTTATTTTAAAACAGGCTCTTTGGTCTTGATTGACGTCCTTTGTATTCTCCAACTCAATTACCTACGCTACAGTAGAAAATATGTATAAACTTTCTTCGAGTAATAGTGTATGGACAATGCTCTCAAATTTAACGCAGTCGATGCCCTCTTTTAAGGATGTGTATAGGATATCAATATTGTTACTCGATACTTAAACTACCTAATCAATATCGGTATTCTATCAATATGCTATTTACAGCAAAATTTCAACGAGCAATCTTCCACGAATGATACGAAGATTTCATTATTTCATGATTAAAAGCAAATAATGTATCAATAGTGGCAAGACAGTATTTAATGTTTTATCCGTGAAATAAAAATGTAAGGTTAAACCTTGCCATAATAACTTAATTGTTACAGAAAATTTGATTTAGTCGTTTTTGTAATTCACATTTATAATTTAAAAAATAAAATGTATTATACTCTATGCTAGTTTTTTCCTCTTTTTTTCCATTTGTTAAGAAATTTAAGATACAAGTTAGTTATCCCATCAGCACCCGTTATTCATAATCATTCGCTGTTTCATGGCCAAATCAATTGTGCTTTAAAAATGAGATATTCAAAATAGTGCGTATAAAAATTTAGTGGAAGTTGCAAAAAATGTTTGATGAAGCAACCAAGTTTGGAAGACTAATTTGAAAAGGCATACTGCCAAACTGTATAGAGGTATAGATTGAATAGAAAATTGCTGTTGCTGGAGACAAGATGACTCTAGGGTGTTGCATCTATGCAAATGAAGACGAATTTTTGAAACTTGTACAAGTATTGCATATTTCAATTATGATTACTTTTCGTCGGCGCATCCTTGGCCCTGTCTTTTTGGTTTTGTCTTCAATCCAATTATTTGTTCTTACGGATGCATAAAATCCAATCGTCGAGTGCGGGGATGGTTGATTTTTAAAAGGGTTACAGACTGATGTGCCTTTATACTGTCATAAAAAGAAAATAAAAGGACGAAAATATACCATAAAAGTAGCCTTATTAAAGCTGTAAAATGTATTTTTTGTCGAAAACACAAAAAAGCCTCTCCCGACGGACACTTTCTTTAAAGAAATGTCATCACTTTACAGAAGAACTTTACGATAAAAAAAGTTTTCCAGTCATTTATAAAAAAAACTTTGCTACTCGTTACACCTTGGAATAAAAGTTTTACATTTTTTTTTAATATCAAAAGTTTGCAGAAAGTTTTAAATAGCTAAATCAATATATAGAAGCAGAAAACAGTTTATTTCGAGATAATTGATCATATGAAATATGAACCTTATTTCATATTATTTATTGTATATACAATATGAAAACAAATTACTATGTATAATATGATTTTCATTTTCAGTATGAATGCAAATAATCGTATATAATGTATTTGTCTTTTGATACACATTAAAATAAACATATTAAAAAAGTTGATTTTTTCGATGTCACTCGAAGAAAAAAGACAACACAAGCATCCATATCCAAAATCACAAATTTTAAATTAAAAAATATATATTTGCCAAGACTTCAAATATGTACCCAGACACACCTGAAAGTTTGGAGAAAGCTGTTACCATCAGACCACAGAGGCAGATTTTTTTTGTGACAGTGATAAATCTTTTAATCAAAGAAAATAAGGAAATAATAATAGCACATTCGACTAAGGTATTAAAAACCGCCGGTTTCTGGGGATTAAGTAATGAAATAGCATAAGCAAACTGTTTTTGTTCTGTATTAGTGAAATTCTGCAACCTTAAATCCCATGCATAAGGTTAAGATAAGGAATTTTCTTTGAAAGATTTGTTAATGATAATAATAGCAATGTATTTGCTTAACTAAGCTACAATTCTGTCGATGACCTAGTATCATAGCTCAGAACCTCCGTTAATGCTTGTTTTTAAAAAAAACCCCGTTTTCATGCTGTGAAATATACGTTTAAGCTACTGGTGCACAACCTATATGAAAGAAGGGCCAGTTTATCGTTTTTATAATTTTCCACAGGCCGCAGAGGGTGTTGGAAAATATTCTACACAAGATATGTATTTTATTATTTTTAATTTAATAGTCACATAATTTTAATATTTGTTATTTTGGGCCGCAACCAATGCTATTTAAGTCGCCTGCGGCCCACGGACCATGGTTTATGCATCACTTGCTTAAACCATGATACGTAAACAAACACTGGTGGCCAAGACAGTAAATACAATGCTGCATTCTCATTGGCTGGAATGAATATTATTAGTTTAGAAAATTACAGGACTTTAGAGGATATGAGTTTTGAAAATGAATAACATTTTCACATTCATTTTATATGGGAGTTTGTAAGTTTTGAAAGATATTTTATTATTAAAATGGTAGATGTGAACGCGAACAACAATGTTGTATTCATAACTCATTTTTTTACATATGTTGGAGATTATGAGGTGTGATACTCAACACACGTTATATTTTAATAAATCACCAAGTGAATTCTAATCCAAGTATTTTTAATCAAAATAAGAAAAGAAATATAAAGTCATTAGAAACACTTACAATTGTCAAACTTTATAACACGGCAACACGCTTCGCAATGGAATGTGATAGGGTACAAAAAAAATGTTTTTTTTTTTTATATAAAAAAAGATGAATAAAGCTTTCAATTTTTCGCTTCGAAGCAATTATGTAAGGACCATTTTATAAAGCTCGGGTTAAACAAATACATCAAAATTTATTTCACCAGGCAACAACGACCTAGTTATAAACAATACTCCGAATTTTCCGAAATCCATTATTCACCAAGTCAATTGCTTTGTGGGACACGTTCATTTTAAATTTCAAGACGAAATCCTACTGTACGCGTTTAGAATTTTGATTGCTTAACTTTAATAGTGAATTTAAATGCATCGATATGAAAATACAATTTTTAAGCAATGGGGTCTCTTTTTTTGTACCGCTGCCGTCCTTTAACCAAAGTAAATGACCAAGTAATTGCAATTGTCAATCTACAATAAGTCATACGTTGGTTCACCGCCGCCATCCGTTATTTCAAATACACTGATTTAGTGTCCAACTTTCATTATTACAATATTATATTTGTCTTAATTTATCACTCTGTACCGCAAAACAGTGAGCGTGTAAATGTGAGTGAATTTTTAACGCACACCACAGCACACACTATTAAATGTTTGTTGACAGATTTCTCTGGCATCCGTTGTTTACAAAACTATATATAAAAATGAATGTTTGTTTGTTTGAATGTTTAAATTTAAAATCTAAACACTTTTAAGTTGTTAACTGTCAATTCTTAGTGGAAAGACATTATATTTTAAAAAATAAAACACAATTCATTTGTACTACTTCCACATATTTATAATGATCAGGACCGGTTTCGCTCATCGCGGGCATTATCAACTGATAAAAATACAAACATAACAGGCATATTTATATAAAATTGAGTGTAAAAATGAAGGTATATAATACTGATGGTTCATGAACTAAGACAAGAAAATACTGATTAGCAAACAAATTATACATAAATCAAATAAAAGTCTACAATTAAAATGTTATAGACAATTTGCAAATCAATAAATACTAATCTGAAATGACAAATATAGCTACATTAAAAGTCCATTTACCTGAGCAAAAATTTTTAATGACATTACTAATGCAATAAGCTATAATGAATGCTTTCCTGATTTGAATCCTTTCCTGATTCATTATTGCTTATTTATATAAATAACCCTGTTATGTTTGTATTTTTATCAGTTGATAATGCTCGTTATAAGCGAAACGATCATTATAAATATGTGGAAGTAGTACAAATGAATTGTTTTATTTTTTTAAATTAAAATCTAAAAAGAAATAGTCATATACGTACAAATAGCTAAAATCACGGAAAAATTTTCTGATTTATTCGTGTATGCACCAGAGGAAAACGAAAAATATTATCTATTCAAAAACACCTCAATAAACAATAAAACTAACTACTTCTAACAAACCATCAAATCTATAATAAATGCTCTTGTGTGAAGATACTTCCCTTAAAAGTGATGCAGGTTATACCGTTGTCTCTTGTGATAACATAACATTTGGTGTAAATTCATAATTGCTTCTGAATTTCAACATTTCATTGCCGTTTTTATATTCTTCCAAGAGAAAAAAAAATCCTGAAAAAAGAAAAATACTCACAATGAGTGTTATATGTGTGTCGTAGACACACATATATTTGACACGTTTTTAGAATTGAAGATATTTGATACGATAATGGATCATAAAATGATGACCCTTTAGTGTCCATAACAGTTTTTGGTATCATGAAAGTAAAACTAATTTTCGTCAAAAATATTTTTTATTTAGAATCATTCGATGTTTCCAAGCAAAATTTAAAATATGTAGCAACAAATATCATATAAAATAAAAGTTATTTGTTTTAGGTGTGGGGAGAATTTAGGAATCACAGACTTTCGAATATTAATTCATAAATCAATTTGTGAAACTGGGACTCGAGTCTAATAACACCGCAACCGATGACAACAACTCTAAACATTCGAAGACATGCCTGATAATAACTACAATAGAGGCCTTTAAAAATGAGATACGTAGCTGCTGCCCCGTCAGTCCCCCGCATATTAAAAAAAATTAAAATTAAATTAATATTATTATTAATATTAAAATTAATACCTATTTTATATCGTTTGATACCATCGCCAGGGTGTACGTAGATCTTAAATATAATAAAACATTTTCCTTTCAATTCGTATTTCACTTTAAATATAATATAAATAATACCTTTTTTACATGGATAGCTCCGCATGGGTTCCGTTTTTCATCAAAAAGTCAAGAGCAGTGTTTCCTTTATCTCCCACTTAGTATGACGAAGGTCAAACAAATTGTAGAGGTCATCGTAAAAAGGTCCCTGGACATTTATGGGTCAACGAGATGGGAATATGATATTATTTTTAGCTCTATTGAACACTACTGCAAACTTTGAAATAAAATACAAGCGGATTGGACGATCCACTCACTATTGCAATAATTCTAAAAGAACGCGTCTAAGAGAAAGAATAAATTATAAAGCTTTTTTACTTTCAACTTTTCAATTGCATAGCTTAAAGAAAGTATTTCGATTGTTATTGTTAGTAAATTGATAGCTACGCAATCCAATAATTATATAGAGAAAAGCCACTTGTTAGAGAAGAGAAATTTAAAAAAATAAAAATTATTTATATAAAAGTTTAGACTTCCATTATAGTGCCGTCCAAATGGACACTTAGAAAAATGTTTGTTACGGGATTAGGGATTGTAAGCTCGGACGATTATGTAAATAACAGTATAACAATAATAATAGATAGAAATGATTGACCTAATATTACTGTCATTGATGACCTAATATTACTTCCGATCGGGATCATTTTTTTCTTTTACTGTCACCACTACCAATGTGGTGCATGTGTCCTTCTAATAAAGCTATCTCAACAGAAGTTTTCTACGAAAACTGTTTCTTCCTCAATTGCTCAACGTCTGCTTTTCAAAGAGAGTAGGGATCGAAGGATAAGGCTAAAACAGGAATAGCGGTTAGCTAATCGCTCACACTACGCCCCGTTTTTTAGGAACGGATGGTGGGAAGGGATTATAACTCCGCACCAATAAATGAATACAACATTTCGATATTTCATATTCAAGAACCTTTTTCATAACCATATAGTGTTGATTCTCACACTTTAAATGTATTGTTCCTTTGAATTAAAATATAGCCTGACACACCCTGGTTTTTACTAAGTATAAGTGTCATTAGTGTCCTGAACTGAAATCAGCCAGCGGCAACAGCAATATTTCGCAGAACGGGCTCTTTCTTGTTGCCAGGCGTTTAATTGCCGCCGGCTTCGGCCGCTGGACGAGTCCATTTTTGCGAAAAAAAAAGGTAGCTCCGACGGTGCAGGGAATTTTTTTTAATTTTTGTAGACAGTCGATTACGATCTGCCGAGCGGGACGAGCTTCGCTCTCGTGGCGGAGGTGACGTGACGATGTGAATTGTTTGTTTTTTTTTTGATTTGCATTGGACTTAATTTAAAATCGTTGTGTCATTTGTATTATAACTTAAAGTAAATTCAGTTGCTAAGTAAATGTAAATGTAGAATCAATTTTAGTGTTAAGATTTATATATTTGTGTAATGTTAAACCACGGCATCTTGAATGGAAAATAAATAAGTTTTGAACCGGATTTGAAATGATGTTTGTCTGAGATCAGCCCTTCCAGGACTCCGGATAACCAGCCGCTCGCCTCTCTTCGATCCGGGGTCTTCTCAAGCCTTGAAAATGTTATTTCATCAATGTTGCAAACTGTCAATCTTAATCAGATCTCTGTGCAAGTAAATCTGGCTGAAAAAAAACCTTTTTTAGAATCAATTTGGTTTGACGAACAGTCATTAAATCTTTGAATTTATTAACGAATTAACGGTATTTTGCATTTTGAAAACCGGTTTTTCATTTCACTCAATTCATCATTTCTTAAAAAATCAACGTATACATATTTTCTGCTGATGTTTTTAATTTTAAATAAACATTAAAATTAATATAATATGTATTGTATAATTGGCCAAACTGTTGTTTCGTTTTATCATTACTCTCTTTTAGGAAAAGTGAGTGACAAAGTAACAAAGAAACAGCTTTTGTTGAGTTATGCTTCATTAGAAGTCCATATGCTTCACAGTGAGAGCGGACATGGCTGCACATATCTGACCAAAGGAAGGATTTGGAGCGCGTGTGGAATAATAGTGGGAAGAATTTCTTTCGATATTGATTTTGTATTTACAAATAACGCAGCAAAGTTTCTTTTGTCCAGGATTCGAGAAGTCAAGTTGTCTTCTAAGTTTCCAATAAAAGCTTTTTTTTTCATTGAGAGAGATTTTCTTTGCGAGAGTGAGCATCTCGGGTTTGGTCTATAAAGTTGTTTTTTGTTGTGCCTGACTGTTTTTATTTTGATATATTTTACTTTTGGGCCGGTTGGATCTCACGATTTGTTGGAAACATGCTTTTCTCACTTTTTCTTCAGATGCGTCACATCTTCCGTTTTATATCGAACTTCGCACTTCTTTGCTAAGTAAAATATTTTCTAGACTTACAAAGCCACATCCTTGTAACACATTTAATATGTTTTCAATAAATTAATCATTATTTTTAATCCATCCATTGAATATGAAGTATTGATCTTTCTTATAATATAAATATTGTGTTATATCTCTTGACAAACATAAAATATTCTATAGTGTTGGAGAATTTTTGTATTCTATAATGCCTATTTTAATTCAGTTGCACAACCTCTGTTTTTATTTTTAATAAACAATTGTAAATGATGTTTGTTGGAAATAGATCATAAAAATAAAACGGGTCTGTAGTCGAGTACTCAATCTCGTTGGCTCGGTTACGGTGCTCACGGGCTCGAATTGATTTTTCAATCAATGTATGGATTTCTGTCCGAGATCATGGATGTCTAAAGTTATCCATTAACCCGATCATTAAAAAGAGGCGTATCTAGACTCTAGAGCAATAAGCTGACCACTAGTCTTGTCTAAGCCCTATCTCTCTATTCTTACACTCTTCGATAAAAAACTGAGTAACAAACGGTTCTCGTAGAAAATTTCTGTTGAGACAAACTCTACTAGAAGTTCATATGCTCCACATTGGGAGCGGACATGGCTAAAACTACGTAGCTTAAATTACAATTTTACGTTGTTATTAGGACTGATATCGTTCGTGGTAACTTATAAAAAAAGTCCTTGACTCTTCAATTAACCGCATTAAGTGAATGTTGTAAATACTTTGAGATGGTACATTGTAAATTTACTGTTTTAACTCTAATCTCTAATCCATTGTATTTGTATCTTTTATTTTTAAATAGTCTGATAAATAAGCCGTGTTTGTTTTTCACAAAAAACTGTGTGCTTAACACTTACCAAAATCAAATAAATACAATATAAAGAAAAGAATTTAACCAATTAAATGTTCTAGATTGACACCTGGCCAATATTTTTCTCATCAATCTCCTAAGCATTTTTAGAATAAGTATTTGAGTTTGTGTTTTTGTTTTTTTTTATTGATTTCTGAATAAATGTGGGTGAAAATAGTTGGAGCAATATCATTCGTTATTTTTATGTAGTTTTAGTAGAATGCAATGGCTTATTATTTTTTTTTAAATAAAACAAAATTTTCATTTGTAATAATGTATATTACTTTCATTATAATTTAAATATAATTTAAGACATCGACTGAGGGTGCTTGATGGAATTTCAATATCAAATTTGAGTTATTGAGATTTTGTACACTTTCTTGTATTTTGTCACTAACGACCCGGGTTTCGCCTTTCGGCATCTTCAGGCATTCGAGCGCACGACTGAACTCGAACTGACTTTCATATTTTTTTGTTATGATCGTTTTCGCTTGATCATAATGGTGATGCGCGAAACCGTTCCTGATCGCCATAAAAATGTGGGATTAAGTGAAAATCGAATTCTATTTTATTTCTAAATATTATGCCTTTCCAACAAGAATTGACAATTAACATCTGAATCAATGTTTGGTATTGATTTTAAAATACATTTTTAAGAATATAACTTCAATAATATACGTAATACGAGATATCTCAGGTGTATAAAAGAGTTCTAAAAGGAAAATATTATTTTGGTTCCTTAAAACTAGGTACTCCTTCGATTTATTTTATTAAAAATTTTGCCTAGTATTAATATAAGAGAAATTAAGTAAATTTATCATAAATACATCAGTAGAAATAAAATGAATGTTAGCTTCGTTTGTATTCAAATTTTCCTTAAATTAGTTTTATGAATAATATTCAAATCTATAATAAACTATCTTCACAATGACGTACTTAATTATATAGTAAAATCCGATGCAAAAAGATTGGTTTTCAGTGTCAGGATTGGGTGTCCTTTTATCGGAATAATAAAACTCCTGACTTTGGTTTCAGAGGAAAAGAAAACTTTTCAGAGGAACACGTATAAAAAGACCTCCATTATGGTTTAGTAAAGTTAGACAAGATCCCATTAACCGTAAATGGCAGTTTTTTAAGTTAGCTTTCAGTAACTTTTGAGTTGTCCCATGGTTACAGTTGTTTACATATTTACATATGTAAAAGTTATCATCAGCGTCAAAAAACACGCTTTTAAAACATACGTAGACAAAATTTTCAATTTTTAATATCGTTATATGTTATGTTCAAAGCGGGAAAACAAATATGGCGATATATAATGTAATTGTAATGATACAGAACTATTGTAGATTTAAAAAGCTTTTGGGATTTTTATTTTCATAAGTTTTACGAATTACTCGTTTCTCCGCAACGGCGAACGAGCGCTTTTCACAAACCCCTATTATTCATCTCTTTACGGTTTTATAAAAGTAAAAAAGGGCTGGGTCAGTTTGGAATTTGTTGAAACTCATTGTCGGTGAGGCACGCGGCGAAAGATTGATCGAAGAAACCGGTCGGACAATTAAAGGCCGCCCTGTCAAACCGAAGATACCCGCCCTACCCTTGATACGTCACTGTGCGTTTCTTAAGGAAGATGGTCAAATTCTACATACATATTGTTTTCAATTACTGAATCACTCACGGATTATAACAATACAGACAGAAAATAATGTTGTTCACTTAAAAAGACACAATGGCCTCAACAACCAAATAAAAACATGTATTAATGCCATTGCAAAAAAAAATATTTTCTGTAAAACAACTCTATTTAAAATAAAAAAAATCATGTTAACGTAAACCTATGTATTCAAGCAATCTAGCTAGGCAATTACGATTAAATTCTGGTTTTTAAGAAACAACAAAAATAAAATTTACTTTGTATACAAAGTTAAATTAGATCACTTTTAAGGTGTTAACTGTCAATTCTTGGTGGAAAGACATTATATTTTAAAAAATAAAACACAATTCATTTGTACTACTTCCACATATTTATAATGATCAGAACCGGTTTCGCTCGTCACATTCATTAGACATTCATTAGACATTCATTTTTATATATATAGATTAGTAAGTACCCGGCATGTATTGCAATGCCACTAAAAGAAAGGAAGGCTTTGTGTTTTAATTCTGTTTATTGAAGTGTTTTTGAATATATAATATTTTTCGTTTTCGTCTGGTGCATACACGATTAAATCAGAAAGTTTTTCCGAGATGTTGCTATTATGTACGTATATGACTATTTCTTTTTTAATTTTAATTTTAAAAAATAAAACACAATTTATTTGTACTACTTCCACATATTTATAATGATCAGGACCGGTTTCGCTCATCACGAGCATTATCAACTGATAAAAATACAAACATAATAGGCTTATTCATATAAAATTGAGTGTAAAAATGAAGGTATATAAAACTGATGGTTCATGAAATAAGACAAGAAAATACTGATTAGCAAACAAATTATACATAAATCAAATAAAAGAGTCTATAATTAAAATGTTATGGACCTCTTGCAAATCAATAAATACTAATCTGAAATCACAAATATAGCTACATTAAAAGTCGGAATTACTTAACCCCATGTATTTTTCTCTGACTCTCTGCAGTTTCATGAATAACATGAAAACTCAAACCCAATTGATGATAAATTGAATATATAATGAATTTTTTGATGAATAAAAAATATAAACGAAATGGAAAAGCTTGTGTAATAATTATTAGATATTAATAATGCTTATTTTTGATTGAAAGAATATCTCTCAGCTTCATTCAATTAAACAATTACATTAACTGATATTATGTTTTTTATTTTAATTCTCGGTTAGAACTTGATCATCCTTCGGATAAGGGAGTATCCTCAGAGAAAATGTTTTCATCTGACCCGTATAGTCAGGGCCGGCTTGGATTGAGAGAAGGCTTTAACAATCAAATGATCAAATTACATCGAGCGGTATATCTCCTTAAGCTTACTCTTGTTCACTTTCAACATAAGATAGATAGATAATCTATATATCGAATGTATCAAGGAATGTATTTTTTTAAATTTAAATTATACTCAGACTCCTACTTATAACTGCATCTCTTTGAATTATAAATTATCGACCATATGCTCGAAGATTCGATCAATATACTTTTAATTTTGTTTCGTTTTTATTAACATATAATTGATGTTTCGTTTCGGAACGTATTATTAAACCCGGGGAAATCAAATAAGTAACAACGTAAGTTATTCTGCACATTCTAGACTAATTTTTAAATCACTTATCACACGCTGACTGCGTCCAGTGAACAAAACTAAATATATAGAAAAGCTAGCTACAATGTGGCGAGTACGCCTTTGTGAAGTCGTTAATAACAACTGTCATTAGTTGAGTCGTTGCATATCAAACGAAAATTTCTCCATTTAATGTAAGCGCCAGATAATTGCAAACAAAAGTGTAACAGTCGAACGTTTTCGGATATATTATATTCTCAACGATACAATGTCACTTTTGAACAAATTGATGGCACTTTTCTCTACAGTTATTTTTTATGTGACGTAGATACGTTAAAATAAAAACTCGTTTCGCAAAGTTCGTACTCGTGCATTAATTTTTTGAAACCATTACATGGTCGAAGGCCCCACCGTAAATTAGTTTTTTTTTTCAATAAAGAACGCACAGTTTTGATATTTTCAAAATATTTTATTTCTGAAAATTCTTTTGTGGCTGCGGATCATTCCAAAATTCCCAACAGCTCACACTCAACAATCTTTCAACACCAACTTTTTTAAATTGCCGTATCCATGACGACTGATATGTCCAAACAACTGTCGTATTTTATATTGATTCTCTTTAGTGCTCCAATCAAAAGAATCTAACAATTAACAAAAAACAACATTATTAATTGCGTAGCTCTATCAAGTCTTCATCGTCCACCTCTCAACATAATAAAAAAAGCTGTACAAACATTGATTCTTAACCCAATTTCATGACGACCGACTGTGGCATATGAAATACTCACCAAAGGTTTATTTTTGGTCATTTTGTCCATTACTTACAAAGATACAGAGATAATAAATACTACAATAATATAATTGAATGTATACGCGGACACGCCAAAAGACATAAAAAACAGTTAGATACATAAAAAACTTTTAACAACTGATAATAATATGACAAAATATTAAAGCATTCAGTTTTGCATTTGTGTAATAAGAGCCTGAGGATAATTTTTTTAGAACAATTGGAAATTAATAGATAATATAATCAAGACAATAATCTCCTTAATGACAAAACAAATATTAATTCAACACCTTTTCTTAAACCATTACAAGAACCTCATGCAATTAAGCATAATTAATAATGCATTTATTTATTTTGCAAATAATTTCAATGTTGTTTTCCAAAAACACAATTAGTACCTTGAATAATTTAATTTTAAATAAATATTACGATATTTTAATACGTGAAATGACAAAATATTGTCTATCTTGTCTAAACAGTATACATATAGCTTCTGAGCTATAATAAGTTTAAGTATATTTCTGACGATGGCGTTAAGCTGAAAAAGCTATCAACTACGTAATAAAATTCTGTAGAACTAAATGCTTTGACATTTTATTCTATTATAATGGTGATCTACCAAGTAAATGCCAATTCAGTCAATTAACTGAGAATAAGTTTATGAAAATTCGGTGAATCATTAATGGTGATAGTTTTACACCCGCGTAATATATTTATCTAAATGTGTTGTATTTTAGTTACTGTTAATTATTCATATAAAATAAAACGTAAATCGTTGGTATGAAATAAAATTTACTGAAAAGAGACAGGGCTAAATTTACTTTGTGAATATGAAAGAAGCGAGATTGTCAGTTCTATGTAGTTTCTGGTGAAGTATGTACCTATGCTACAAAGGTTGTGTTGTATGAAGATCAATTGGAACGATTTCTCCGGGGTCCGATTGGAGCGGGACGGGGATAATGGGTATTGTCAATTCTTGTAAGTGGCAATGGAAAATAAATAAAATTAAACTCGACACAATTTCAATCTCGAGAGGACCTTAAGTAAATATAGGAAAAAGCTTACGACTAGAATTGAGTTTCTTCTTTGTACATCTGTATTCATTAGCTATATTTAAAAACTTGAATAAATATATTTTCAATAGATTTGGTGGTGTTTTATTCATTTCAATAATTAATAAATACTTTTACGTACTGTCGGCGTCCGTGGCGCAGTTGGTAGCGCCGCTGGCTACGGTTACGGATGTCTCGGGTTCAATTCCCGGTGCGGACGGTTTTCATAGATTGATCATTCAGTCGATTTATGGATTTCTGTTCGTAGTCTGAGTACTCCCTCCCACCCATCCCATCCCAATGGGGCGTAGCGAGAGCGATTAGCTAACCACTAGTCCTGTCCTAGCCCTATCCTTCTATCCTTACTCTCTTCGAAAAAAGAGAGGTTGAGCAACTGAGTAACAAGCAGTTCTCGTAGAAAATTTCTGTTGAGATACCTCCTTTAGAAGACCATATGCTCCACACTGGGAGCGGACACGGAAAAAAAAAATTCACATGTCGTTTGGAAATATTTGTGATATGTTCATTATTTCTTCTTTATTTTTCAAAAATCGTATCTAACCTAACACCTATTTCCTATCCTTGCATGTCTTCAAATTGAGACTGATTCTAGAGTAATAATTAAAAACCTTCTTATAAAAATTGTCTGATATTTGAACCTTCAATAGAATATTTTTAACCCTTCTATATTCAAAGTATAATAATGGGTTACTTCGGCCTTCAAACTATTAAATTATCTGTGAAATACAAAAAGGTCATACAAAAAATTGAAGGTTTTGCTATTTCTAAATGAAATAATTCTACATGTAATTAAAAAAACAAGTTTTTGTCTTCTTTGTATAATTAATCATAATTAGATAACCTCGTCAATTAAGTATTGAAAAATACAAAAATATAGTGTATTATAGTAATGTCTAGTATAGTAACAATCCGAGATGCATGACATCAAACGTCATCAAGACGCGTCTCGAGCTTGTTCTGCTATGAAGAATTTCGATTCTTGCGTCTTTCGATAATTTCGCATAGTTTGATATGTATTTCAAGTTTTTCAAACAAAATTTGACGTAAAATAACTACTTAATACTACATAAAATCATATTTCACTTTTTGAAGTTGTCATTTCGCTTTATAAATACGTTTATATGACAAAACCCACACGGTAACGAAATGTGACTGAATGAGATTTTTTTAGCATGAAAACGGGAATGTTAAAGATTGATATATAAAAATCCTAGAGTTCATTGCACAGCTATCTCTTCTTTGTTAGAGAATAAGAAAAATAAATGCCTATACCGACAATAACAGACAGAACAAAACTCGATTAATTTCAATTTTTTTGGAATTTTTACACTGAAATGTTTATACTTTGGTCCCATATTGATAGTCATAAAAAAATATTTAACTCTAAATTATATTTTGTAGCTGTGCATGTAGTTCACAAACAGGCTATGATTGTGGCAATAATAAATTAATGCTACATTCACACGAAATTTCGTTGAATATTTCTTACATTTTTTCTTGTTTAAGAATTTAATAGTTTATTTGAGATTTGAATTTTTGAACACTGTATTATCATCAAAGATAAATTAAATTTTCTCCCCACATTCAAATGAATATGTGACGTTTTTGAAATACTTCGGTTGAAATGAAAAGTCACCTTCTGGTGAAATAGTTGGTGCGCTATAAATGTCATAGCGTGCATTATTTTGGTGCACTTCTCCCACATCTGTTCATGCTTCTAATTCAGCCTGATGACAGCCGGGTCATAGAGTTTCCTACCGTTTCCGTCGCAGCGTAACTGCTGTATTTGCTACAATATACTTCGCTATGCCACACATGTATCGTGTACTACAAAACAAACACTTCATCACCAAACAAGGTATTTATTTCAAATATATACTATATAAATAATGGCCACATCATTTGTCAGGTTAAAATAAGCCACCGTGAAAAAATTTGGAGCGTTTCTGTGACTGTTATTCAAGTGTTGAGCGCTTCTTTGTCGGAGAATTGTTAACGCTGTTGGGCGTCGATCCAATTCGTTTGATGTGACCACATGTTTCAATGCCCAAACGGACACATTCACACATTGATTTTTCAGTTAATTAATAGATATCGAAAGTCCACAAAAATAGTTTTCTGTAACGTTGACATTAAATCCCACCCACCTTCCATCGATGCTAAAAATTAGACTTAGGGAGTGCGCTTAGCTAACTAATAGTCATTTTTTATCCCTAATCTAGTATCATTACCTTTTCGGAAAAAGTGAGGTTGAGTGACTGAAATACAACCAGTTATAGAAAAAACAGTCCATATTCTCCCCCATCGGGAGCAGAAATGGTTAACAAATATAATATAATTGATTTTTCACATAATATTCATAATAATATCAAAAAAAAAATATTTTATTACATTTGACAGTCTTCGATAAGAATTTTTATAAGTTTCCAATATCACAAATTTAAATTTGATATTGACATTTCTGATACTTGAACCAGGGCCCACCTGAATGCCAAGGGAAAGCTCTTTCCACTAGACCACAAAGACCGGCAATCATACAATATACTCAAAGTCAAAGTTATTTATACACAAAGCACGACCATCATCCATTGATTTTGAGCTTACCTACTTCAAAAAACATAATGTATAATAAATTTGGATTATTGAGACTTTGTACACTTCCATGTATTTTGTCACTAACGACCCGGGTTTATATGACCCGGGTTTATATGGTTTATATAACGTTTATATATTTTAACACTAATTTACTGTAGAGTTCAGTCAATCTTGCTGTACTACCAATATTGATATAATTTAAGACATTGACTGAGGGTGCTTGATGGAATTTCAATATCAAATTTGGATTATTGAGATTGAAGATGCCGAATGGCGAAACCCGGGTCGTTAGTGACAAAATACATGGAAGTGTACAAAATCTCAATAATACAAATTTGATATTGAAATTCCATCAAACACCCTCAGTCGATGTCTTAAATTATAATTTATAATAGTTTAAGGGTTAAGGAGTTATTACGTACACATAGTTAAGGGCAGTTGTCGTTGGGGTATGTAACTATTCGGTTACAGCATCTTACAATCATTATTTTTACTTATTTTATAGATTATGGTAAATTTACTGGTAGTTGACCACGTAGCAGTGGTTGAACTTTTTTCAATAAAAGTGTCCAAAATAAGAAACATAGACTTGGGATTGCTCTAAATTGTAGAGTTCAGACAAGTGAAACCATCTTTTATCCGATTGAGGAACTAACAAATCACCATAAACGTCATTGGGGTATCATAGCGGTCATTTGAAAACAGCACCTTATGTAGTAAGTATTTTATTTTGAATTTCTTATTGAGAATTATTAAGGTTATCAGTGAATGTAAACATATGCTACTTGATTCAACCAAGAGTGGTCTTACAGGACGCTCTGAGGCAACTCTGATGAAAGGCTGTCATGAAACCCTCTGATTAGACATGGTCATCTAGTAAAAAAAAAAGTGGTCAACTACCGGAATTTTCAATTTTTTAGATGGTCAACTACTGACACATTAACATGGTTGTTAAAAATTGAATACATTCTTTTCAAATTTTTGTTTTACTATATTAATTAAGCCATTTGATCCATTATGACTACACTTGCTCTGTCATAATTCGGTCTAATGCTAAATTTTAATCGTTATTTTTGTTGAATTTTTCTCTTAAGCGGTCAACTACTGGTACGATTACCTTATATTTTTTTTATATTAAAAAAACTTTCCTCGTGAATATAAGCGTCACTCACTAGTATAATTACATCTCTGAAACAGATGTAAAGTCCACTAATTTAAACAGACTGACTTTCTGACTTTTAAATTTTTCGAAAACTTTTAAACACATGCTTTCAATATAATTTTGAAATATTATACAACTCGTTCCCAATCTTTTGAATAATGAACTCTGAAATAATGTCGAATCAAAACACGCGTCGCTGACAAAATTCACTTTAGAATGTGATAGATTTCACGCTGTCAAGAGAGTTGACATTTTGGAGACGATTCTGTTTAGTTGATATGTCAGGAGCGTGCAACGCGTTAGTGGATTTACCTGAGTAATTACAGCGAATCATTTATGTATTTACCGCCCACGCTGAGGTCTGACTTGGCGCACATCTCGGAATCAGTCATTGTCGTGGAATTCGTACCACGCCAACCCTTTTCAAACCTCTCTCCTTCCCCATACACAAAATTGCCATAAATTATGCTATCTAAATAACTCCGAGTCGTTTTACAATTATTTATTTAGTTCAAAAGTACTAATAATTCTGTAAACGGTATTTTTATTGAATAAGTAGCTAAAATAGTAACCAACTCAGACTTTAGAACATTATGTTTCTATTACAAAATAATATATATTTCAATAGATGATGTTGCTTTAATATTTTTCACCATTCAACTTTATTACTGTTTTACTCGACTAGAGCGACCAACTCATGACTAATGGCAATTTATGGGCGTTCTTCAACATGTTTTGAATGTATTTTGATTAATAAGTCTGTTTTAATTTTACAGTAAGCTTAGCTACTCTGCCATTAAAAAGAAATAAGGTATAATGCTCTTTGTCGTTACTAATATAAACATTAATACATAGTATATATCCCAGGTGAATCAGGAGGTGAAACATAATGGATATTTTATTTACCACATCATCCACTTATATTCCTATTCTATACTGATAATTCTGAAATAGAAGCACTACTCGTAGATTACTTCACCACGTCCCAATCATATGGACTAAACAAGTGCCTTTGCTATGGAGATAATTCGTTGCTCTCTCTACCACGACTATAATTCGAGGTGTGACCGGCAAATTATTTTTTTTATTTAATGTTTTGATATGGAATTTAAAATTCAAAGTCAAACTCGAGAAGTATTTATCAATGTATAATATTTGATATATAGAAGAAGAGCAGAATTTATAACTGCAGAAAAAAAACTATAGCATGAAAGCTTTAATCACCTACTGATCGACGGTATGGATAAGGTTTAAAAGCCGACACCTAGACGTTAAGAAACTGGACACTTTCTAGTTGTCGCTGTATCGTCGTAAAACGAAGATTCCCGAGGGATAAAGCGGTTCAAAAACGAGCCAATAAGCGAATTTGGGAATAATGCAAGAGAAAATATAAAGTGCAGCAGAATCGTAAGACGAGAGTGATTCTTTTCACTATGCAACTTAAATATAAGGCTCAATATCTAAAGTATTGACAAAATAATAAGACGGCATTATAAAATATCAAAGTATTTAGTTCTACAAACTTTTACTAGGTAGTCGATAGCTATTTCAGAATATACTTAAACTTATTCTAGCTTAGCTATATATACTGTTTATAAGAGATGATATGTTATTTCAGGTATTTAAATATCATAATATTTATTTAAAATTAAATTATTCAAGGTACATACTTATTGTGTTTTTGGAAAAGGATCTTAGTGGTGTTAATAATTAATCATTAAAATAAATGCATTGAAACGTTTTTAATTATGAATAATTACATGAGTTTCTTATAATGGTTTAAGTAAAGATGATGGATTAATGTTTGTTTGGTCATTAAGGAGATTATCGTCTTGATCATATTATTAATTTTCATTTTTTATATATAATTTAAGAAATCTACTGAGGGTGCTTGGTGGAATTTCAATACCAAATTTGAATTATTGAGATTTTGTACACTTCGATGTATTTTGTCACTAACGACCCGGGTTCGCCTTTCTGCATTTTCAGGCATTCTTGCGCTTGAATGCCTGAAGATGCCGAAATGCAAAACCCGGATCGTTAGTGACAAAATACATGGAGGTGTACAAAATCTCAATAATTCAAATTAATTAATTTCCAGTTATTCTTATCACACAAATGTAGGCATATCGTTGATGAATTAGAAGTTATGTTGTGTGTTTCTTTTAAGAGGTGGTTAGGGAATTGAGAATCTGTTTTATTATTGTTAAATGATCTTATATATTCTTTACATCTAGATGAAATACTCCTCCCTGTCTGTCCAATATAGATAACGTCAAGCCGAAATAGCTGTCAACTACCTAAACCAATTTTGTAGAACTAAATAATTTGATATTTTATTTTATTATAATGGAGTTCTATCCAGTAAATGCCAATTCAATCAATAAGAAGAATTGATTTACATCGAATTTATAAATCAATAAAGAAAATAATATGTCAATCACTAATATGAGTGTTTTCTTTTATATTTAATTGAAATTCAGGCATAAAGGCCTAAAAGGCAAAAATGAAAAAGGGGATATCTAAGTAGTATTTATTTTCACCACCGAATTTATTGTTTATAGCATGTCTGTGTTTTGTTCTAGTGTGTACCAGATGTTCTTGTAATAAACGACCATAGTTTCCCCACTGTTCACTTCAATTCTCGAATCTATCAAACCGGTATATAAATTCCTGCTTTCCCAGTACAGGGTGACTATTTTTTTGTTGCCAAATATTTATTAATTAAATTTTAACATTTATTCTAAATTTGCAAAACCCTTGTCAATGCCCTTATTAACTATTGCTCAATTAAAAAAAATAATATATTGTAATGGCAGGCCTGTAGCCTAGCTAAGCTACATATTATATTAGGTTAGAAACTACTAGTTTGTCCTAGTCTAAGGATAACAAATAGGATTTTATCGGTGTGCCATTTTTTTTAATTTGTGGCGTGTGCCATTCCTATTTTGGTACACATAGTATAATCATTAGCATATCTATTTGATATAAAAAAACAACGAATAAACTATTGATAACTATATTTTGTTATTTGATAGTACAAAAAAAAACGGGACACATGAAATGAAAGAAAATATAAAAATATTTAATACAACACTAATTATTGTTTTATGTTGTTGATTTCAAATTAAAACTTTTTCCAGCTATAATCGTTTTCATATTATACTTTAAAATATAAAATATTTTTTGTTGTGCCATTGTATGTTTTCACTTACCAAGTTGGGCACGCGTGCTACGTATTTGCCATCGCTATCCTTGTCGATACTAGCATCTTAACTTTATCCGAAAAGAGGGGGTTGAGCGACTGAATAATAAACAGCTATTCTATTGAGATACTACATTAGCATTTACTATGCTCCACATTGGGAGCGGACATGGTTATGGAATCAATACAGATGGTAACCCAGACGAGATGGCAATACCGGAACAGTAGCATACACACGGGCAGAAGCCATACTATCTTACACAAGGTCGGATGACAGCACTACTTCACTGGCCGTCATCCGCACGGGTCCGCCCTTGCTTCTGGACAAGTCCACGGCCGATCTATTCTTAACTGTAATTATACAAGTCAGGAACGCGGTTCTTAATGTTATAAAAAATGCTATTGCATTTCTCCCTATATTCCATCGTGGCCAAGTTAGTAACCGTCCCTTAAAACTTTTTATAAAAATGGAGTCAGTGAACAATGAGAAACGCACTGTACGTGCTTACGAACGAGCGTATCTTTGAAACTAAATCCAATATAAAGTTCCGGTGTTTGCGTGTTTTGTGGGGAAATGTCGATTAAACTTCATTCCCAAGAGAGTGGTCAGGTAAAATAATAATTAATAACCTGGTAAATTAATTGGCAAGCGGGTAAATGCTTCCGAAACAGAATAGTTACCTGCCAGCCCATCTACCCGGAACCAGCTTAATGCAAGCCAGCAGTTTTAGTTTGCAATGTGAAGTTATTTATGGAATGTTTTATAACAATATATATCTACCCAGAATATTCTCTTAATTATTGGGAAATATTTCAACCTGATACAATGGGAGCTCCGTTGTTACTAATATGTTCGATATATTCGACGGTAAGTTCGTGGAAATTTCAAACAATGTTTAAGCACCGGTAAGCACCTTCTTTTTAATATAGTTTCAATTGAAATAACCCCTTTCTTCTCACAAGTAATTTATTAACGCGAAGGGTAAAACCTCCACAACGCTCATCGATTAACCGTGAGCAAAATCCCTAGGGAATGCCATGTGGCATAGTAATTTCCCCTTCGAAATTTTTCACGGTGTCGACCTTGAATCGATTTAAAGACATGGAGGTGCGGTCTACGTTGGTGGCCATGGTGGCTTTGCATTAGAAATTATTTTGTTTCCTTTTATGACCACTCTAGGGCATGCTGTGAGACGTACAGGTAAGCTGGATCGTTGTTTTATGTAAAATATATGACGTCACATTGACAAACAAAATTTTTATTGTCACCAAAACACTGTTGTAAACATATTTAGTAGATTGTAGTTGAATAAGCACAGAATGACGTTGAAAAATGCAAAAATACTATATTTCTATACTTCTTGCACCATGATCTCAGTGTACCCTAGCTGAGGCATTGCCAGCGTTGAAAAGAGAATCTTAATTACTGAAAAATTATGTATATTTATGGAGGGCTAAAATACATTTATTCTAAAAATGCTTTTCCAAGAATAAACTAAAGTGTCGCTCGTGATTGGTTAATTAATTAGTTTAATAGACAATTTGACAATATTAAGTTGAAAATATAATTATATATAGCCATGCCCGATACTAATATGAATAATAAGAACTCTAATGAATTATTTAGTTAGTTCCTTATTGGATCTCTTGAAACCAATCATTCAAACAATGCTTAGCATTGGAGATTATTGTATTGTTTGAGATTGTAAAAATTAACATTTTTGGCTGATTGTGACTTGTTTTTGTTTGTAATAATATGTAATATTAACCTTTCCGTTTTCATGCTAAAAAAATCTCATCCAGTCACTTTTCGTTATAGTGTGGTTAAGTAAGTATAAGTTTCTCTTTACACATGCATATAAATGCATGTATAAAGAGAAATGACAATTTCAAAAAGCAAAATATGCTTTCATGTAGTACTAGTATTTTTTACCCGGCTTCGCCCAAGATGGTGAACGCTTATATTGCGTTATTAAATTTATACGTTGGCTGGCTAATGTTGAAATTCTTTTGAAATTTGAATACATCACCGCCAACCGTACCTCTTTTGTTACACCCTCAAAACGTTGTCCACCAATTTATAATAATGTTAAGAGTAGAAACCAGCTATAATAAAAGGTGACAATTTTACCACCTGCACACTTGTTTTGGCGCCGCAGAACTTACCAATAGACAACTTGTTTATCTGCATTTAATAATGGCTCCTGCAGCGCCACAAATTAAATATACAATCAGAGTCATACGCTAATGCTCGATGACGATTCCAAATGCACACCAAGTTGTACGAATTTACCACTCACTTTTTACCAAATCACAAAAATGCAACTCAATATTTAACACAAATATCTACTTCGGATTATTGAGATTTTGTACACTTCCATGTATTTTGTCACGTATTTTGTCACATGTTGGAAGTGTACAAAATCTCAATAATCCAAATTTGATATTGAAATTCCATCAAGCACCCTCAGTCGATGTCTTAAATTATACAAATATCTACGTTCGCGTTACTATCTTAACTGTCACTTGCAGAATATATTAGTATTGAGCTGTTGCTAGGCGACTATTATTATTACTTTTTTCATTCCACGTTGAAACGTCAAAAATACAGCGTTTAAGATTTTAGGTTAAAAGTCAAATGTTGAAAATAGCGCAGTTGAACTAAAAATTTTATCCAAAATGACGTGAGAAAATTTTATGTCTCTAATGTACGCCATTTCGGAGGAGTTGTGACCGACAGACATACAAACATACAGATTGTTACATGTATTTTGTGCCATATTAAGTAATTATATTAGGTCATATTTTGTGTGAAAAACCTTAAATACATATCAAACTATGCGAAATTATCGAAAGACGCAAGAATAAAATTCTTCATAGCAGAGCAAGCTCGAGACGTGTATCGGTGTCGTTTGAAACAAAACGGTTGCACACGGTACGTCATGCATCTCGGATTGTTACTATACTATACCATAATTTTGTATTTTTCGAAGGTAAAATTGACAAGGTTTTCAAATTATTATTAATTATACAAAGAAAACGTAAACTGTGATGTATTATTTTTAATTTTTAACTATATATAGGACTATTTTATTTACAAATAGTAAAATTTTCAATTTTTTGTATGACCTATTTCACAGATAATTTAAAGATTTAAAGGCCGAAGTAACTCATTGTTACACCATGAATGCAGAGGGGCTAATTAATATATAAAATTAGACTGGCTATGTTACTAAATTTGACACGTTAGAAACATGTACAGACTAACTGTACTGTAATCTTATTAATTTCTAACGTCAGCAATACATAATTATAATTCTCGACTTGAAAATTAAGGGTGAGGTGATATTTAATTCCTTCTGCTGGACGTGGGGAAAAGGTAAAACACGGTTTTTCCCTCCGAGCTGAAAATATTATAAACACACGCCACGACTGTTGTGAGATTTATACATATTTTGCATTTCATAGTCGTATATTTAAGCGCTCCATTGCTTGTAAAAATCCTTTGAAACTGCAACATTCGCGTAGACCTCTTTCCGAGGATATAAGATATATTATTATTTATTCCCCAGAAAAATATTTCGTTTGACGGCGTTTCAGCAAATAGAATATGACACAGTCAATTTATTTTTATACGTGCCTCTTTTGACGAGGACCGTCTGACGCTGTGTCCGGAACCTATTGAAGCATCATCTGTGCAGCTTCTTTCCCCAACGGCGGCGACAGCGTTTTCCTATGCCCACCGCACTGGAAACTTTGATAAAAATGGATTTCGCTCATGCATCACTGAAACTGACTGCAAACTAGAAAAACGGCTTAAACATTTTATGAAGTACATATCTCTAGAAACCCGAAGAGGGGAAACTATCAATACAGTTTTATATAAAATATAGATCAGAGGTTTGTAAACATAACATAGCTATGTGCTTCCCAAACTTATGGGTAACGACCCTCTGGTGTGTCGAAGGGTTTCTGCGGGGCGCCAAATATTTCAGTAAAACGACAAACTTAATTAATTATTTATTATTTATTAATAATTATTATTTTTTCCGTAATTATTTCAATTTGTTATATGAGATTTTAATTGAAATTGTATTATTGACCGAAAAATCAAGCAAAATTTATGTAAATACTAGTAATTTTTACCCGGCTTACGGGACGAAGGACGCTTATATTAGGTCATTTAGACGTTGGCTAGATAATGTCGAAATTTGAATGAAAGTTGTTGTATTTCTCACAAAATATAGTCGATCAATTAATAATAATGTTCAAAGTTGAAAATAGAAATAATAAACGATAAAAATTTCCTCACCTTCACTCTTGATGAGTGCCTCGTTGTAAATGCCATCGGTATAGTTCAACGTAACGTGCGGATTTTCTCGACGCAAGATATTTAAAATAATATATCTTCAGACATGGAGTCCTTATTATTCTCCCAAAGCGTTTTTTTGTTGGAACGTTCACAAAATGAGAGAATTACTGCAAAGAGTGTTAATTTGTTGAATGGTGAATCCTAACTTGCCGCTTTCTTCTATTGATTGCCATTGTCGAGCAGTCCTAATGCCAGGCACGCTTCACGATACATGTCGCATTCAATTCCATCAACGGATCGGAGACCTTTGAAACTCGCTGAATCTTTGACTTTGCGACACTATTCGTTGGTAATAACAATAAATGTTTCTAAAATCCAGTGTAGACACAGCATTGAACATTGGTGTGGGCATTAAGCATCTTCGGAAGCAAAGCATTGACAAGAACGATCCACCGACATTATCAGATTTCATTTTCACTTTACCAGTTTAGCGTAAAATTACCAATTTTCCATGATGAGCTGTATCGATATCATTTACAATCGCATCTTTCTTGTATATATTCATCGACACGCAACTTCTTTTGATTCATTTTTGAAAAATAATAATCGCTCCGTCTCGATTTTAGCAATCATGTTCACCAGTGCAATTCAGCAAACGGTACTTCAAGTCTGCGCATTGTCAAGGAAATATCACGAATCTTAATTTAACTTCCAGCAAAGATGATGGAAACTTCATGTACTCCGGTTCGTTAAAGACACGAAATGAGGATGTCACTAATTTTAGTTTTATAATTTTAAATGCTGGATAATTTTCTGCTCAATCTTTTGATTTTTTTTACGATCCAAGCATGAACAATTATTTTTTGTGACGTCTATACTATAAAATATGTATAGTTGCTTAGTGATGGGACGTTGGCAATCACGGAATATTTAGTGTGGAGCGGTCGCTAGGCGATCAGCATTTGTTGATTTCTTTTATTTCTCGTCGTAAACGTCAAAAATATGGAAACGTATTTTTAAAAAAATACAGTTTTATGATAATATGCAGAAATGCCAATATGACAATATTCAGCCATTATTTAAAATGTTAAGCCTTGACTATTTCTGTTTTGGCATTCAAACCCATACATATCAGTGATGTGCCGTCCATACATGCAGTAGATACGCCGCATGTTTTACAATTCGGAAATGAAAAGGCTTTTTTTTCTCATCTATGTAAAGCCACTAAATTATAATTTTAAGTAATAAACAAAACTGCATTAAAGTTCCACGTTTATGCACTAAATTCAGAAAGTGTGCGCGTCTTGATTGGCATTTATCAGCGTTCTAATCAGCCGTGACCGCTCGATAAACGTAAGGCCTCTGACGAAATTTGTTCGAAATTTCGCATGCATGCGTTAAGAAGTTTGCTTTACACGCGCATGCGCAGTAATGAAAAATCCAATTTTCACTATGGATCTCCCATGACAGTTAGTATGCGGATGCATGTACTTGGATTTTAGCATCTCACTGTTAGTATTGCTATTCGGATTGTCAGATAAATCGTGTTTAATTTGTCGCTACCCTCAACATGGATTAACAGCAAAGATAAGAAAAGGGATTTAATAACAAGTTATCGGCATATTAAATATGGAATATTAGAGACTGTAGAGGCTTTGAAATTAAGCTGTAAAACTCGAGAGAAGAATAAAATTGAATTTCAAAAACAAGATAAATTTTGCATATTGTAGCCCCTCACAGCATGCCTTGCTTCATCAGTCACCGCATGCCACTGATACATATGTATGTGATGACTACATAACAAAGTAGAGATTAATGAAATTATAATAATAGCAACCAGTTCTAGTATAACAACTTCTGATGAGAAGTTTCATTATTATTACGTAATATGTACCACATTAGGAGCAAAATAGGCTGAAGAAATGAATTGTCGACAGAGTTCTTTTACAATATAATTTTTAACCATTTGTATTCTCGGCGTGAAGCATATGGAATACTAACAACTGCTTGTTATTCAATCACTCAATCTTTTTTCCTCACAGAGGGCAAAGATATATTACTAGTGGGGAACTAATCGTTTATTTTTGATCTTTAGGACAATTAAAAATATTTAATACAAATTAAAAAATATTCTTCATATCGACTGTGTTTTGGTCAATTGATGTAATCGTCAAAAATACGAAAATGAGTTAATGATTGGATTTCACCTTAAAGAAGACAGAGCAGGTCTCGGCCAAATGATGTAAATTAGAAAAATAAATTCACCACTTTTTGGAAGGGAAACATCGTTTAACATTGGTTACCTAAGTTTCATAATTCTGACCCGGCCACTTGATGTAAGCTACTATTATATCGACACTCCCAACGTATAATTCGGTATCTTCAAAAATGAGAATTTACAAGAGTGCACTTCAAACATTCATAACGCAACTCACCATATAATGTTTTAAATGATAAAAACAGTTTTTACCGTCTCCTGAACAATTTAAGTTTTCAGAATTACAGCCATTATTATGTTATTACGATAATTTAACAGTTTATTGATAACATCTTGTTATTTATGTAAAATTAAGCCAAATCATGCTAACGTTTATAAATACATAAAAATACATTGTCTTAATGACACTCTGTTTATCTAAAATCACATCAAATTGAATTATTGAAATTTTGTACATTTCCATGTATTTTATCACTAACGACCTGGGTTTCGCCTTTCGGCATCTTCAGGCATTCGAGCACACGAATGGACTCGAAACCCGGGTCGTTAGTGACAAAATACATGAAAGTGTGTAAAATTTCAATAATCCAAATTTGATTTTGAAATTCCATCAAGCACCCTCAGTCGATGTCTTAAATTATAAAATCACATCGTTAAAACGTATCCTTTTACTTTATTCATATTAAGGAAAGCTGTCAATGTGCGATGGATGTTCTTACCAGTAAATATTGTGTAAAAGAAGGTCTCCATAAATAACTGTTTCTACGTTCACACACATGAGATCTGATAAAAAATGAATTCTTTGTAAAAAAGCGAATAGAGGTTTTGACCACTCTCCAAAGAATTCATTGTCCTTTGTGCTCCCAGTAAAAAGATGAATGCAAGTTCATAAAAAAATAGAAATGTCTATGAGATTTCTTTCTGTGGATAGAATTGAATTTGGCATTTTTTTTATCTGTAACAGGACGGTTAAGGATTTCGAAAAATATCAGTCGTATACACATTTTGTTTTCAAGAAAGAAAAGTTTCTTTCTTTATATATACACATACTCAAAACTGGTTCTATCCTATGTCGATCATATTAACTCCTAATAGAGGTATTCAACATATTTTTTTCTACGTGAACCGCTTGGTTACTTCGTTACCCAAACACACTGTTTTTTAAAAGAATGGGGGTAGAAGGATAGGGCTAGAACAGGACTAGTGGTTAGCTGATCGCTTTCGATACGCTCCGTTTTTAGGATTGGATGGGTGGGAGGGAATTATAGACATCACAAACATTCATGCTCAAAAACGGAGTTTCAATAATCGATAGAAAAATCAATCAATGAAACTGTCCGTTCCGGATTTTGAAGCCGAGACATATGTAACGGAACCTTACGACGACGACCACTGCACCACCGACCTGACTCAGGTGTCCCATAGATAAGTAAAATAATTTATTACTGGAACATTATTCTTAGACTACACACATAACATGTATATTTGACTATCAATTATACAAATAATAGCACCGAACTTCGCACATATTTAAAAGCGGCTATTTTTTTAATCAGTAGAAATCATTGCGGGTAAATCGGGTTCAATATTATCTCCGAAGCATGAATCTTGTCGTCCAGTTTTCGTTATTAACTGCTTAAATAGTTAATTAGTGTGTGGTGAGTCAAAAATATACACGATGCAAATTTACAAATAGTATTGATAAAGGTTGATGTAAGTGCAGTCAGCAAATTCAACCACTAACCGATATAGACGAAGCCAATTCTGTATGTGTAATGATAAATGTGAGCACCTTGAAAAAGAAAGTTATCAATTCAATTGATTATTAAGGCAGAAAACATAAAGTCGATGCCTGTGTAAATATGCAACCATAGGAATGAACCGATATTTTGTCATCGCGCTTCGAACTGAAAACGTCTCTCCGGATCGACATTATCTGGAATATTTGGAATACGATTCCTAAAAGTGTTATTTCCTACCACCCGTCGTGTACATGCAGCCACTGCTTCACTCTCGAATTGCTCAACGCAATCAACAAAAAAACAGGGCATTTCAAAAATGTGTACTGAAAATTTAACTACGCTTGATTTGACAGTTGTTATTTTGAAATTGTAAATGCTGGTAATGGCTTATAAAAACAGAAAAAAATGATGGGCTTAATCTATTTATTGTTCGATATTGTTGTCAAAATAAAATCTCACATTTTAATTGAGCTGTATTTATTTATTGATAAATAATAATATGTTACAGATGCCCGATCTGTGGCTTACAGTAGATGGTTAGTGGAATTATAAAGTACGACTTAATCACTTTTAAGGTGTAGTATTTTACAAATATAGCACAATTTCTTTGTACTTCTTTCACATGTTTATAATGATCATTTTTTGTAAGAAATACTTAACATTTTAATTGTAGACTATTTAATTTCGTTTATATATAATGTGTTTGATTACCTGTAAATTCTTGTCATAATTCATGAGCTTATGATTGTATTTTTATCAAATAATAATGCTCATGATGAGCGAAGCCGGTCCTGAAGTACAACTTAATCAACTGAAAAGTTTTCAAAATTCCAGCTATTTGTTATCAATTAAACGGTTACTTGCAAAAAAGTCGTTCGAGAATTTTACTTATTATGAGATGTCATTGAAGCCACAAGAACTAAAGCTTCTCCGTCACTCTTAATAAAGAAATAATGGAAAGAAAAGTCAATATATTTCATGATATTTATAAGTAATCCCAGCAAAATTTAAAGATTGAAAACACACAATATTTTGGAAACTCCTTTTTAATATTATTATTTATAAATGAAAAATGTTTCACAAACATCTTAGAGCTTTTTGTGTCAATAAAATGCCAGAGTGATCAAAGAGTGCAGAAGTAAACAGAAACAGCCTTCGCCCCCTATTTGAAAACGAGCTTATCTTCGCGATGACGTCACGCCCGGCGTCGGTAGCCTCGGCGTCGGAGGCAATGAGGCATCCATTGCGAGATAATTTTGCCGTCTTAGGGTAGCTACGGCGCGATGTACGTTCTTAATAGGCGAACAATAATATAGAGCATATCCTGCATATTTAAACAAGGTAAGTTTTTTAACGATTAACGGTATTTGTTTAAATATAAAACGCTGATATCCAACAATTGTAACAGTATAATTTAAGACATCGACTGAGGGTGCTTGATGGAATTTCAATATCAAATTTGGATTATTGAGATTTTGTACACTTCCATGTATTTTGTCACTAACGACCCGGGTTTCGCCTTTCGGCATCTTCAGGCATTCGAGCTCACGAATGGACTCGAACTGACAGACAGTAAACAGTGTCTAACGTTTATATAGAAGATACAAATACGACAAATATTATTTACGAGGTAAAATATTATACGTCTGAGAGCCACACTGATACCTGAGTTAACATTTCGAGAATTGCCTTAATCCTTATTTTATAAACAACACGTTAGCAGAGTGGCGAATTGCCGCTTTCCAACTTCTTTTAGAATTACCAGTGATTTTACAATTATAATAGCATTGTGGGTTTCGACGGGATGCAATTCGACGAAAGGGTAAATATATACAATCATTCCACATTTCGTGACATCTGTTAGGTGTTTCAATGTATAGGATATAATAACGGAGAATTAGGAAGGTTCAGCTGCTCATTCAAAATTGGCAAGGAATTTAACTGGGCTCTATTAATTTCCAAAATTTCTTGATAAAATAATTTATGATCCTCCGTGTTTTTATGCAACAGTTTAACCCCATCATCCGCATTAAACGTATGGTTCTCCATTAGCAAGTGATTTACGAATGTCGAAGTTTCTTTTTTTAATCTAAAGGCAGCTAAATGTTCTGATACCCTTATATCTAATGTACGTGTGGTTTTACCCACATAGAAATGTTGGCAATCACTGCATTGTAATTTATAAATACCAGATATGTTCTTAAAGTGGACTCTATCTTTATTGTTAATAAGTAATTTGCCTAGAGAATTTTTGCAATAGAACGCCGGTCTAACACTATCAGCGAGTTGTTTTTTAATTTTAAAGCTTGTGCAACCTAAATAACTAATTCTATGCCAGTTATTAGGTTGGTCTATGTCTTTAGACAAGTTCCTGAAATATAGCATCTTTTCTGCTAATTTACGTTGTTTTTTTATACAAGACTATCTATAAGAGACGCCTCATAGCCATTATTAATGGCAATTTGTTTAATAATGTTTAGTTCGTTTTCAAAATTAAATTTACTTAGAGGTATTATACTCCTATTTTGTATGAACTGCAAATGCAGGGGGTTTTATTTCGATTTTGTATGAGCGTTTTATATTTTTTTTGTGACTTAATTTACACGGTCTACCGTGGTACATATTATCCACAAAAAAAAAGTTTTGACTTCTCAAATTTTTTTTTGAAATCTCATATAAATTTGTTTTGAAGAGATACTCAACCACTCACTTCGGAAAAAAATAATGAAAAAAGGCTGGGGATAGTGACTCTACAGCTTTCTTTGTAAGGTATAAGTCGTATTCTCCCTTTTAGTAGTAACACAGGCCGGCAGAAAGTTTCACAACAACGGCTTAACTAGTCACCGCTAGACAGCACGACTAACTTTATACAGAGCCGCACTTGGTTTTTTTTGTAAATAACGAAACATGCTTATATTTTTTTTTATTCATAATTAAGTTAAACTAGCTTCCTTAGCGAAACGCGAACAAGATAAAATAAAACTGAGTATTCTGACAAGATAAAATCTCTACTTAACTAACGGCTTTTTTTCAGTAATCATAGTTTTAAATTGTAAGCCATTTTCGTTTTTTCATGAATACAAAATAGCTATTTTCAATTTTTTTATAAATTAACGCATAACGGTTAATGATAAATGTATAATACTTTAGAATATTTTCATTTTTATTACCGCTAAAGATTCGAGCACTGAGTTTGTTAACGGCATACAATTCGTTATTTAACACGTCGGCTGCTGACGGAATCATATTTATGTTAATAAGACGAGCATGCGCCCGAAGTCATCGCGTAAATTCTATTACAATTGAAAAATTTATATCAAATGCGTTTTTAAATAAATGGAATGTCAAGTCTTCATCTAAGTAATTTACACGATGAATATAAAGATAATTAATTTGCTGTTTTTTTTAAACATAAAGTAGTAAATTGCATTAGTAAAAATATCGACCTCTGTCCCTTTCTACTCAATATCAAATGCGACAACCACGAAGCTATTGAGAACCCTTGATCTAATATTATAAAAGTAATAATTGAAAAATTGTCTATGAGTATTCTACACAACATCGCTTCTCATTACGTCCCCTTTCTTGAAATACTACCCCGTCCAGAATCTGACGGATACGCTAAAATGTTAGGGACTTTCTCATCTACGTATATAAAGATTTTATTCTGGGGAAAGTGCATAAAATATCATTACAAAGTTTTTTGTGGTAAAATCATCAATAAGAAAGCATTGCAAGGAACTGTTTACTTTATTGCGTTCTATATTTTAAACATCTACAAACCATTCGGAACCATGTTTTCATTTTTTTTTACATTTTTTGAGCGGCCATAATTTTTTTAAAAAAGAATCTCTCCATGAATGGACTAATTCAAAGAGATAACTAGACTATCTATATAATGTGCCTCTGAAGAAAACTAAGGATTCGAAGTAAATTGGCAAGAATATAATGAAAATATGTATTGTGTTGTATTGTTGGCTTAGCTTTTAATATACCTATCTAAGATTTTTTATAGCATTGATAATACCGACTGCATCTTAATGATTGTAAATCAAACCATTACCGAAAAGAATTAGGTAGAATGAATCGCTTTCGTACCACGGAAGAAACAGTAGTTTTTGAAATAAACATTTTCACTATCAAAATATATTGAATAAAACTTCTAAAGAAGGGAATTCATAAATATTAAATATTGGCACATCGCAATTATTTGATCGATGAAATATTACATTAAGTAAAAACCAACACAATATTTGCTATTACCAAAGGTGAGAAAAAAGAATAATGATTGCAGACATATACTGATTTAATTGACATTCGTTTGGTAGAACTCCATTATAGTAAATTGCAAAATTGTGACATCACACGATCAGACTTAAGTTCTTACTATGGCAAAGCTATCAATTTTTACCTTGTTTAAATTGTTGAGATTTTGTACACTTCCATATATTTCGTCACTAGCGACCAGATTTTCGCCTTTCAGCTTGACGCTTTGGCTTTCGCCTTTGACGAAATACAAGGAAGTGCACAAAATCTCAACAATCTAAATTTTATATTGAAATTCCATCAAGCACCTTCAGTTGATGTCTTAAATTATTTTCATCTTTTTTGATGAAATACTGTTATCATCTAGCAAGTTTCAATTAATAAGGAATAAATACAACCGTAGAATTTATGACAAACATGTGTATTTATATTCTTACATAATGATATATGAAAGAAAATACAGAGTCGTAGCTTTAAGGGAAGTGTCTTAATGAAATAGCACGCCTTCCAAGAAATTCATTCCACTAAGTGTTATGGAATGAAGCAATGACCGTTAAAAGTGCGCCTTTTGTATAAGTGTCACATCAAAACTTCCATCTCGCTTGACACTGAATTAACTGCCTACAAATAGAAATTATTATTATATTAAAGAGTGAAAGTTGGAATATTATTTTGGAAAATTTCCCTGCTAAAATAAGGAAAGTTCTAAAATGCGGGCTATATAAAATGTATTTAATTGTTACATTTTTTTAATATAACATGCATTTCTTAAATGTGGCTTAAAAAGCTGCGGGTTCAACCAATATCGGTGTTCCAACATTGCCAACATGTATCGCCGTTTTTCATTTATTAGAATGCATGTGATATTTTTAAGTTATACTTTCTGGGTGTTAGCTGTCAAATCTTGGTGGAAAGACATTATATTTTAAAAAATAAAACACTCTAGCATGAACGCCAAATACCGTTGACCCCACGGATATAAAACCTTAAAATTATATATTATTGTCTTACCCCTCTCCCCATGTCCAGCAGAAAAGAATAAAACCCACCCTACCCTTTATTATTAATCTAAGAATTAGAATCATTGTTTACGTTAGAAATAAATAACCTTGCGATATGGTTGTTCTGAGGATGCTTCTTAAAGAGGTGAAACGCGTCACGTTAGTGATAAACCAAGTGGAATAACTAAGTTATCAATTTTAATTTTATATTAAAAATTTTCTTCCACAAAGTTACTACCGAATCAATAGAAAATATCATACATTTATTTTGATTTGTCTGTCTATATTTATGTCTAAGGCGCCAAAGGTATGCACAGCTTTTTTTCTGTTGGCGAATCGTACGCATTGAGATCATATTGAAACGTGGCTCTGCCATCTTGTATTATATTACTAGTATTATACTATAAGCGAAAATAATTTAATCGTATCTTTTAATAAAGTGTAAATAAAAAGGTTAATTTATCTTATTGACTTTTATTTTTGTGTACATTTTCCAAAAGATTTTTTTTTAAATCTTAAATTATTTTTTTTCCCATGTTCGCTCCCAACGTAGAGCATATGGCCTCCTAATTGACGTATCTCAACAGAATTTTTCTACGAGAACTGTTTGTTACTCAGTTGCTCAACCTCTCTTTATTGAAGAGAGTAGGGATAGAAGGATAGGGCTAGGACAGGACTAGTGGTTAGCTAATCGCTCTCGCTACTCCTCGTGAGGTTCGAATGGATGGTGGTTGGATGAGGAGGGAATTTTAGACAACACAAACACTCAGACTGCGAACAGAAATCCATAAATCGATTGAAATATCAATTTATGAAAACTGTCCGCACCGGGAATTGAGCCCGAGACATCCGTATCCGTAGCCCACAACGCCGCCATATACACCACAATATCGTCGTTGTTCTGAAAGAAGACACTAACTAAAAAATACCAGTTTTGTGTAATTGAACTTTGAAGTTTGTCAAATGTTTGAAATGCCATACCTTTTTCATTTAGTTTGTTTGTGCAAAACTGTAAAAACACGTGTGTTCTTCCATACGGAATAAAGAATATTTTCGTGTAACTAACTCAATATGTCATTTTTTCGATCCAGTGTATTCTCCTATAACAGCAACGGTATTTTTTTTAATGTAACAATTTAAGAGCATTGATAATCCGTAATTTAACAAATCAATTTGAAAATCTTTCGTTTATTTTTAACCAAAAAATGAATACTTTACAGAATTATAACAGCTTTTATAAATTCTAGCAGAAACAGCAAAAGTAACTACATTTTCGTATCTTATGAATTGTTGTGTTCCAACATCCATTTTGTTAAGTACGCTGTGTCGTTATTTAATGGGAAATGAAATAAAACACTTTAAAGCAGTATAACCTCTTACTGGGACCAAGCAGTCAATGTGGCGTATCAAAGAATTATGCGTACAAAGAGAGAGATACACCATCACCCCTATAATTGTACTACAGGCTAACATCTAATATTAAAACATAAGTAGACCCTTTTTGTTTCTTACCGCGAAGCAACTAGGTATCAAATGTAAAGTATTTTCCCATTTATGTAATAGCTCGACGGTTCAAATAATTAAAAATTCAATTAAATTTGGATTATTGAGATTTTGTACACTTCCATGTATTTTGTCACTAACGACCCGGGTTTCGCCTTTCGGCATCTTCAGGCATTCGAGCACACGAATGGACTCGAACTGAGTTTTCGAAATTTAATATTGAAATTTAATATTGAAATTCCATCAAGCACCCTCAGTCGATGTCTTAAATTATATCTTAAATTATAAAAATTCAATTGTTTTTTAAAGAACTAAATTTCACTGCCGTGGTCTTAAGCGTAGCTTAACTAATAATAATATCAAATTTGAATTATTGAGATTTTGTACACTTCCATGTATTTTTTCACTAACGACCCGGGTTTCGCCTTTCGGCATCTTCAGGCATTCGAGCACACGAATGGACTCGAACTGACAGACAGTAAACAGTGTCTAACGTTTATATAGAAGATACAAATACGACAAATATTATTTACGAGGCAATATATTATACGTCTGAGAGCCACACTGATACCTGAGTTAAAATTTCGAGAATTGCTTTAATCCTTATTTTGTAAACACCACATTTACAGAGTGGCGAATTGCCGCTTTCCAACTTCTTATGGAATTACCAGTGATTTTACAATTATAATAGCATTGTGGGTTTCGACGGGATGCAATTCGACGAAAGGGTAAATATATACAATCATTCCACGTTTAGTGACATCTGTTGGGTGTTTCAACGTATAGGATATAATAACGGAGAATTAGGAAGGTTCAGCTGCTCATTCAAAATTGGCAAGGAATTTAACTGGGCTCTATTAATTTCCAAAATTTCTTGATAAAATAATTTATGATCCCCCATGTTTTTATGAAACAGTTTAACCCCATCATCCGCATTAAACGTATGGTTCTCCATTAGCAAGTGATTTTCGAATGTCGAAGTTTCTTTTTTTAATCTAAAGGCAGCTAAATGTTCTGATACCCTTATATCTAATGTACGTGTGGTTTTACCCACATAGAAATGTTGGCAATCACTGCATTGTAATTTATAAATACCAGATTTGTTCTTAAAGTGGACTCTATCTTTATTGTTAATAAGTAATTTGCCTAGAGAATTTTCGCAATAGAACGCCGGTCTGACACTATCAGCGAGTTGCTTTTTTAATTTTAAAACTTGTGCAACCTAAATAACTAATTCTATGCCAGTTCCTAGGTATTCCATAATCCAAATTTGGTATTGAAATTCCATCAAGCACCCTCAGTCAATGTCTTAAATTACTTAAATTAAATAATAATATGTTATTATTTATGTTAATCGTAAACTCAATTTAATAAAATAATGACCTCACTAATGACTGTCAATTTTTTTGTTTACTAAGTAGAGAAAAGACTTTCCACCATGCATTCTATTTATTTACTATCTCACTAAATATTGTACCAGCTGGAGAGTTTTCTTTACAGAAAATAACTAATAAAAAACCTTACGAATATATGAACTTTCAATGAGTAAAAGTTTACAACTCTTATTGGGAATTGTGATTGTAAGCTTTGACTTGCCCAGTACCTAACTGACTTCGAGATTTAATCGAAAGAGCGAGTAGACTTTTTTGAGAAGACATTCTTCTTCGTAATCGATGGTGCTACGTATAATGTTAATTCCTGGCTTCTTCCACCACTGTCTTCCAACCGGTCTGCTCCTCAACACTAGTTCATAGGTTTCCTTCGATTTTATTTTTTTTACTTAATTAACGTGAACTGTTTTTTGGATCTGTTCGTTCCATATAAACTTATTAGTATAGTAAAATGCTGTAATATTTATTTAACAACTCAATAAATGCATAAACGGTTAATACCTAACTGAATGAATGGTCAGTAAAAACCATTAATAGTCACTATTATAAAAAATCGTTTAGGTTAGCTTCAATTAGTTTTTTTTTCTTCGTGTACGCTCCCAACGTGGAGCATATCGACTGTGGAAAAGAAAAAAGACGTGACCCACACCAATTAATATTGTGTTTAACTTAAACAAAATGTGCTAATACACTATATTTACACATAAATATATAATATATTGACTGTAGAAAGGCGAAAGGAATTATCCTTCAGTCTTTTCAAAATATTTTTTTTTGATAATCACAATGTATACAATTTAATACACGTTTTGTTTGGGCTATACACAATATTTTTAGTGTGCGTGTAACATCCTTTTTCCTTTCCACAGTCAATATGGTCTCATAACGGAGGAATCTGAACAGAATTTTTCTATAAGAACTGCTTGTTACACAGTTGCTCAACCTCTCTTTTTTCGAAGAGAGTAGAGATAGAAGGATAGGGCTACGACAGGACTAGTGGTTAGCTAATCGTTCTTGCTACTGCCCGTTTTTGACGATCGGGTAGGTGGGAATTTTAGACATCACAAACACTCAGACTATGAACAGAAATCTATAAATCGATTGAAAGATCAATTTATGAAAACCATCCGCACCGGGAATTGAATCCGAGGCATCCGCAACCGTAGCCAACGACGTTATCATCTGCGCCACGGACGCAGACATATAATTGTATAATTTACCAACCGTTAATTTAACTAAGAGGCATGGGGATACTCACTATTAATTCAACTTAAGTATCATTCTGAAATATTACCGGCGACTTATTTAATATACTGGCCAAACAAATAATTAGGATATAGTCAAATAAATACAAGACTATAAAAACGAAGTGTAGTCATTGAAAACATTTTTATTATATTTGCAGGCTTAGTTATTTCAGAATTTTAATTTGTTTCCGCTCATTTATTTTATATACTGCGCGACGGGTAACAAACCGAGTATAAACTAAACTACGACAGCATAATAAAGAAAAGAACAACGCAATAAATGTTATTCATTTAACAAAAGCGCAGTCGCTTAAAAATATCTCTCGCTAAGGGATTTTAAATTGTGCCAAACATTTTTTTATCGTGAATGTAATGCCACACAGCTCCTTTGTAATAGTTCTCATTACACGAAACGACAGTTTTATTGGTGGCGAATCGGTTTTGCGGTGACTTTATGTGGTTCTTGCCAAAAATTGCTTATTTGTCGTTACTTTGTCTGCAACGCCAAGCATTTTATTAGGTGTAAAATGCAATTTTCAGACATTTTGCTCCCAACTAACTATCTCTTAATAAATTAAGTTAAAGTCAACTGTAGAGCGGAATTAAATGTAACTACAACGAACATAATGAGTTTAATGGCGTCATTACGATGTCAGATTCTATTCAGGTGGGAGTTTTATTGTTTTTCGCGAGATTTTGTGGTCTGCACTCGTGTCAATTGCCTTTAACCAATTTAAAATTTTACTAGTAGGCCACCTATTTTTGGGTTAAAATAAATCGTTTAAAAATGTGAAATAGACATAAAATTATATACATTATTTTTGAACATTTTTCATATCAAAACGTTTCTTGAGATTTTTGTAAATATTTTCACACCGAAATGTTAAATACTATTTCAAAAATATATATAAACAGGGTTGCGCAACCTTATAATTTACGTCACTTTACCGAACTAATCACTATCATTTTTTACACAGTATAGTTTTCTAACGTAAGGTACATTTCAAAGCAAGTCCGTTTATAATGCGACATTAAATTGTTTACATGTGTACGTTATGTGAAAACGAATTTGTGATAGCCCTGTGGCTTCTACAAGCGTCAAGTTACAACACTTGATCAATATTGCAGATTACTACGATAATATCGATATTTGACGTGAGGAAAAAATTATCACTACTTGTCAATAGAAGCACATTATAATTTTACACTACAAAACTCAAAATAAATTTTTGATAGCTTGATATGACGATGATTAGAGCTCACGAGTTAACCATTCGATTGTATGACGCAACATACAAGCTTTGGCAAGCTAACTCGCTCATGGCACTCTACAGGTTACAGGTTCCCGGGAGATTATTTTGAAATTACAAACGTATTTTGTAATGTAAAAATAATGCATACAGATTCATTTCTATATCGACGGTGGCTCCAAGATCAATTATATCAGATAATTCTTGGTAATGAAAATATTGTATTTTATTCTATTCTTCTTTGACCATTTTCGCTGTTGTGTCTTCAAGATATTCATTCTTCCGCCAATCTCGTTTCTTCGGTGAGATATGTATCAAACAGGCAAAACATATTTGAATACCTTTGTTATAAGTTTTGATTATTAATTATTATTGCGTATACCCACTATATTAAGCGTTTAGTGATTTTACCAATACCTTGGTGGAATCTCTTCAAAAATTATTTGTATTGGGAAGGTGAAATCGCGAGAGAAATAATTTTGAAGCGAAAAGAACATCCGTAGAAAGCAATCAATAAAGACGACACAAATTCTGCATACGTAATTATAAAGGTGACTGCTATGGAAAATAGTCATCAATTCAAGTGATGACTGATACAGGAAACAATATAAGCCAGGTCAGTATAAAAGGACAACCATAGATAAGGACCTATATTCTGTCGTCGCGCCCCGAACTGAAAACATCTCGCCGAATCCACATAATCGTCAATACCATCATATACATAAAATAATCTATTTAATTATACAAAATTTGGAACACAATTCCTAAAATCTTTATTTGCTGCACTAATTACATTGTTATTGAGTCATATTGAGGACTTAGACGCTTAAATGTCGGTTGTTAAAAAACCTGCAAAACCCCTGTGATAAACTTTCAAAGAGTAAATTTCAAAGTCCCAAACACCATAATACCATCAATAAAAAATAAGAGAGAAGCCAGGAATTGATTCGCAGTTGATCCGATGATTCGATCGACAGTAAAAAGGGCTTTACACCGTCGCATAAAAAGATTTGAGTGCTCATAAAAAAAGATTCGAGTCTATTAATATAGTTCCCGGTTTCACTTAATAAAGATATTAAAAAAATACATTATGATAGTTAATAAAAGTGGCAAGAAAAGCTTGCGCCAAAAAAACGCACGTCAGATAAAGGAGTGACTCGAGAAGCAATAGCGTCCTGAGAAAGGTTTCGTTCTGCTGGATCAAGTATCTGGGGCGTAAATTTATATTTTTTAATCATGTCCGCTCCCAATTTGGAGTGCATGGGCTTCTTATGAATTATTCCAACACAAATTATTTTGCGAGAACTGGTTATTATTCGCTCGCTTAACCTCACCTTTTCGAAGATGGTATGGATATTAGGATGGAGCAAGCAGAGATCAAGTAGTTAGCTAGTCGCTCTAGGATCTATTTTAGGATCAGATGAGAGGGAGGGAATGTAAGCATTACATACATCAGTACCTTTGTTCACAAACCGATTATCTATATGTATATATAAAAATGAATGTTTGTTTGTTTGTTTGTCCTGTATGCGTTCCTTTACCATTCATCCGATTTCTATGAAACTTTGGTGAATTGCTGTGCGCACACCCGTGAAAGTTTCTGAAACAAATCTAAAAAAAATAAGCAAAAATACGTACAAACAGGGACATCTTGGAAAGACATTCTGTTTTATTCGTGCACTCACAAGACGGACAAAAAATATTTTGTATTCAAAAGCATTTTAATGAACAGAATCAAAAGACAAACCCTTTCTTTCTTTGAGTGGCATTGCTACGCATGCCGGGTACTCACTAGTTTCAATTAGATGTATTATAAAAAAATACATTTATTCATCTTCAGATGTATCAATATCAAAATTAAAAAATTAAAAATTCTTGCAAAAAGATAATCACGTGTCTTTTACTTTTCAACAAAATTGGAAATACTCTTTCTACCTGACATGTGCACGCCACTGGCAAGAAGGAAGACACATAAATGACGCAGATTGACGTGGATTACTTGATAAGAAAAAGTAAATCTGAGAAAGCTTCGTTCGTTTTCTTCGTCATTTAGAAATGTATTAGTGTGACGTCACGTAATTAGGGGATACGTGAGACACCCTGCTTCTTCCTCAATCGCCGTAGAGAACAACATATTATTCATTTCTTTGTTTTCTTTTCGCTCTACAAGATAAGCTTTAAGTCCAAGTTTGTAACACGAATACATTTCAGTAGGTAGTTACGAGAAATCTGCTATTTTTATTTGCGTCAAAGAAGATACTTCTGTTAAACTATATCGTATGTCCTCCACCAATGATACACCAATGGGAACTGTTAGCTGATAGGTCATTCTTTCAACCTCTCTTTTTGGAGACGGTATAGACAGAATATTGGGGCTACGAAAGGACTTACTAACTTAACTTTTAATACAACCCGTTTTTTAGGATTGAATAGGAGGGAGGGAATTGAAACATTTCTGACATCCATGCTTTGAAATATAGATTGATTTAAAAAATCAATTTATGAAAGTATCCATCCGAGGACTCGGTCGTATAACCAACGTAATTGAACAGAATGAACGCACAAGAGTGTTGACGACTCGTCTACAGAGCCTGTAACAGGTACACTTAAAGTATTTTATCGAAGAGAATTAAAAAACATTCGTGCATTCTACATTTACTTGACATAAATATAATCGCTGTGTTGGTGACAAAGCTTTCTTAGAATTGACATGAGTGGATAAGAACTTACTCTATGCCTTGTTATAACACGTTATATTTCTTAGAAATCTTTATATAACACTAGTATTTGTTACCCGACTTCGTACGGGAAACAGAGCGTTAACGTTAGGCCATTAAGATGATGGCGTGATTTTCGTGCTTGTTCATGTTGAAAGTTGGAAACTGAATGCTTAAAATATTACCGTAGACCGTACCTAATGTTACACCTACAAAATATAGTCCATGATTTAATAATACTATTAAAAGTTGAAAGTTGAACGATGAACATATCACTGTGGATTCTACCTAATGTAACACGCAGAAAATATTGTCGATGATTTAGTTGTAATGTTTAAAGTAGAAAAAAGCTTAGTTGACGTAGAAATAACAGCCAGAATTACATGTGCAAATTACACGACGCTACTGTACACCACTTGGGATGAGTTCTTGTGACGGACAGACAGCTGTACACACGTATTTTCTGCTATATAGTAGAGATGAAGGAATTCATTTATTAATTCCTGAATTAATCTAACGTACTGAGCTGATTTTGTACATTTCCATGTATTTCATCACTAACGACCCGGGATTCGCCTTTCGGCATCTTCAGCTCAACAATTTAAATTTGATATTGAAATTCCATCAAGCCCCCTCAATCGATGTCTTAAATTAAATGATTTACATATATTTAGCAAATACATATTTAATGTTGTTTATATACCTTTGACAAGTTGTAAAAACTCTCCTAACTTAATATAGTATAATCGTTTCTCTAACTCCCTGTCTACTATGTGATAATATGTAGGTAGGATTGATATTACCAGACATATCCGACCGAAAAAATTAAAGAAATGTTTATATTACGGTTTTCTGTTATCCGTACTACTAACTAGTATTGTGTGTGAACACTAAGCTTAATATTATTTATATGTATATGTCTCGTAGGCACAGGGCTGTCAGACGTTTGGAATTTATCGGGAATAACGCAAATACAATCCCAATTCTCGACAACTTAAGTAATTTCTCATTTGCTTAAAAATTTTTGCAACTGTAATAACACTTCGTATTATTATTCCAGATAGTGAATATTTAGAAGAGAACATGTAATATAATAACGACTATAATTAAGAAATTGCAAGCAGATGCCAATTCTTTTAACGATAACTTTCAATTATTTGGTTATAACATAAGAAACTTAATTAAAAAAATGTCTTTCATTAATAATGTGCTTAATAAAAATGTCTTTTACAATAACTTGCTTTTTATAATTGAAACAAAATTAGTATACATATACTTTTCTACGTTTTTTTCAATAGTAATTGAAATGTGTAAATTCAATATTTTCTATGGATTCGGAGGTAACTTTGTAGAAGTTCACTTTAATTATAAAATTAAAATTGATTACTTAGTTATTCCACTTGGTTTATCACTAACGTGACGCGTTTCGCCTCTTTAAAAAGCATCTTAAAACTAATCACATCGCGAGATTACTCATCTCTAATGTAAACAATGATTCTAATTCTTATATTAAAAATAAAGGGTGGAGTGGGTTAACAAATTCAGTTCTAACTTGGATTATTGAGATTTTGTACACTTCCATGTATTTTGTCACTAACGACCCGGGTTTCGCCTTTCGGCATCTTCAGGCATTCGAGCTCACGAATGGACTCGAACTGACAGACAGTAAACAGCGTCTAACGTTTATATAGAAGATACAAATACGACAAATATTATTTACGAGGTAAAATATTATACGTCTGAGAGCCACACTGATACCTGAGTTAACATTTCCCCCTTTCGTCGAATTGCATCCCGTCGAAACCCACAATGCTATTATAATTGTAAAATCACTGGTAATTCTAAAAAAAGTTGGAAAGCGGCAATTCGCCACTCTGCTAATGTGTTGTTTACAAAATAAGGATTAAGGCAATTCTCGAAATGTTAACTCAGGTATCAGTGTGGCTCTCAGACGTATAATATTTTACCTCGTAAATAATATTTGTCGTATTTGTATCTTCTATATAAACGTTAGACACTGTTTACTGTCTGTCAGTTCGAGTCCATTCGCGAGTTCGAATGCCTGAAGATGCCGAAAGGCGAAACCCGAGTCGTTAGTGACAAAATACATGGAAGTGTACAAAATCTCAATAATCCAAGTTTGATATTGAAATTCCATCAAGCACCCTCAGTCGATGTCTTAAATTAAATTCAGTTCTCTTTAGTAAAATAAAAAATCTGCTGCTAATATGTAACACGAAATCGTTTAGTTAGATTTATAAATAACAGATATTTTATTAGACTTTTTTTGTCGATAATATCAAATCCGGATATAATGTTTCAAATCCCGATATTATTTGGAAACCCTGATTGGGTAGGAACATAGATAAGTCATATTTTGTCCTTTCGCCTCTCCAGTCTTAATTAAGATATTTGGAAAAAATATACTTTAGCATGAAACAGCTTTTTGTAAATAGATACATAATTTATTTAAGTAGCATATACAATAACTTTTGAAACCCCTTCAATATTTTTCGACTTTGTTTTCAAAATACGTTTATAATTGTTAATTTTTATATTTTTAGAAAGGGAATAAAATTTTCAGTTTATACCATATCGTCGTTGTTCTGGAAGAAAACACTACATAGAAAAAATGACGTATTGAGTCACTTATACTAAAATGTTCGTTATGTCAAACTCTACCATATAGAAGAATACACTTATTTTTTTATTATATTTTTACTTACAACAGTTTTGTACAAACAAACTAAATAAAAAAGATATAGCATTTCAAACATTTGAAACACTCAAAGTCCAATTGCTCAAAATTAATACTCTAAGTACTGTCTTCTCTGTAGTTATGGTCTTCTTCCAGAACAACGACGGTATAATTATTGTTCTTATGTAACATGTTCATGACGGATAGTACCGCCACCTATTATTAATTTTATAATACTAGTAATATGATGATAATTTTAAATTATTATGCATAATTTGTTTTATGCAGTGGGTCAACTTATAAATAAAATTCGAATATTATTTGATAATATACTTAATGGTTTATAAAATCGCATTAGTGATGACCTAATGATTCATTGACTGACTCGATTGATTGATTCACTACATTTCACGTCCACTTTTGAAATGTCAGTAAAAGAGATAAACTTTAATTTTCGAAGCTTTCTCCTTTTTACAAAATACTGTCGAAAATGGCGTGGACAATAAATCTCCCTGACAGGCCGTGTCAGTTATCACATTTGGGGATAGCGTGTCTACCGCTTTGGACGGGTCTTCTTAGTCACATCTCGATACGAATCACACAAAACGGTTCACTTGAAAACAGCTATTTATCATCATAATAGGAATGGAAAATGACTCATGAATGGAATCAATTTTAGTTTTTTGAACTAACATAAAAACGATTTTGACGCAGGTTCACATAAAAATAAAAGTCTTATGACGATGTTCATCACATCGTAGATCATTGATCAATGATTCGGTGAACTATGATTCAATCCTATATCGAAAAGATTTAAACCAAGTATTTTATAATACTTCATTTACTAGACCAACTGATGTTTCAGTTATTCATTCGTATGTTTATTAATAATTTCAGTCATTTTGACACTAGAGCGAGGATGGGGAACCTTTTCACGTCGGAAGGGCGCACCCAAATATTTGTTTCGCATGACGCTGCATTAATTAAACTTACAATAGGATAATCTAAAAAATACAAGATAGTTGCCTCACCTCCTTCCGCTATTTGTACATAATACGATCAACAAAAGAAACGGATTTACTCCTCAATTTCATGGCCTGGTACAGAAGAAAAGAGAAGGAAAATAAAGTGAGTTTTGCTCATTCAATTAGTTTGAGTGATAATAAGTATCCTGAATATCCGTATACTGAAAATCCACCATGGCGATAGAGTTTAATCTCCTTCGCGTTGAATCTAAAAACGAATCAAGAATATTTTTCAATGTTGGTTTTGTTTGAGATCAAGTCAGCGTGGCCTATTGGGTCCGTATGAGGTCGAACCACAGCAAACAGCTCTGCTCGTTCGGCATTCATCTAGGGGTAGTCCACCACAACGTGGTTAACGTCCTTGTGGTTGTGTCCACTTGTTCAATCCGGCCTTTGAACGAACTTGCCCAGTCCAAATAATTTACAGTTGTAGAGCATTGTACACATTGAGAATATGTACAAATTATTTTTAAAATAAATTAAAACGACAAAATGAACGTTTTGAATTCAGTCAGCAGACCACACTTGAGGACCTATAATTTACAACTCGAATACGAATTGTAAATGGTACTTAGAACAACAATTCTGTATAAATAATTCTGTATCATTTTAAAACTCATAGAAATTCTCTGTAAAAAAATCCAATTACTCTTATAATACTGATAAGACATTCAAATTGAATCGATTGTAAAATTACTAAACATTATTCATAATAAAAATTGAACGGCTGGTTAAAATGAATAGTTCATTGTATATTGATACAGATATAAATAAATGTTGATTTTATTCATTTTTCAGTTTATTCTTAGATATTAAATTTCCAAGTCAATATACTACAAATAAAGAATTACCAACGATATTGTTTGCCCAGTTCAACTGGTATGTTTCTGGCTGCGTCATACACCTAACACCACAGACGAAATAAATAAAAATCTATTCAATATATACATTGAAAATTGTTATTGATATTATAAATATACTAATTATTATCGAGCTTCAATTGATTTCAGATGAGTCAACCACACAGAATGTTTTGATGCTACTGTTACGGATGTCTCTGGTTCAATTCCCTTTGCGGACGGTTTTCATAGATTGATCTTTCAATCGATTTATGGATTTCTGTTCGTAGTCTGAGTCCTCCCTCCCACCCATCACATCCTCACGGGGCGTAGCTAGAGCGATTAGTTAACCACTAGTCCTGTCCTAGCCCTATCCTTCTATCCCTACTCTCTTCGAAAAAAAAGAGAAGTTGAACAACTGATTAACAAGCAGTTCTCGTAGAATAATTATGTTAAGATACCTCCGTTAGGAGACCTTATGCTCCACATTGGGAGTGGACATGGGAAAAAAAAGAATGTCAGCTCATGATTTACAATAGTTGTCTTAAACTGATATGCATATCGGATTAAAAAGGGTGGCAAAATTAGTAGGAAAGATACTTTCTTTTTTAATTCGTTTAAGTCCGGTTTCAAAAACATGAAAAAAATATTTAAGTTGCTTTATTATTCCTTTCAAATAATGATATGTAGTAATTTAAGACACCAACTGAGGGTGCTTGATGAAACTCGGGTCGTTAGTAACAAAATACATGGAAATGTATAAATTCTCAATAAATCAAGTTTAATTATATGTAGGTATGACGTCAGGTTTCTAAAATTACATTTTTTCTATATTTATCTAACATGGCTCTCCATATGGCTAACCAAATAATTTTATAGTGTAAATTTAATTTATAATTGGCATTATCATGTAAGCATACTATTTTTAATGGAGACAAATTTTATGTATATTTTACATATAAATATTCCGATCCTGTAGCCAAGTAGGCAACGCTCTCGTGCGTTTTTTTCTATTCGGTTGGTGTATTTGGCATGCACAGGTTTGAATCGATTTGTAAATTTGTGTTAAAAGACATGAATGTCTATATTTCTTCCCCTCCCGATATAGCGATTAGCTAACTTTTAGTAATGTCTTGGTCCATTCCATTCTTACTCTCTTCGGAAAAAAGATGAGCAATGGAATATTAAGCAGGTTCTGTTGGACAACTTCTTTTGAGATGCTCCATAGGGAGTCCATATTATCCACATTTGAAGTACACGTGGCTGAAAAAAATGTATTAATTCACTCTTTGCGACTGCCGTTCCTTATAAAACGGAACAAGTAACATATTACAGAGCTGGACCTGGCCGCGGGCGGAAAGTAAAAGCGTGCTACCCAGCGACGTGAGTTAAATTCGAGATGGCGCAAAATTCTACTTAACCAAGTCGACGCAAGAAAGTGGCCGAGTCCACATTAACGAGGAAAAGAACACAGAAGAGGGTGTAAAAAAAAAGTCAAGTTCGTACTCGCAGCACGATTTCTAAACTGAAACTTTTCATTGTGAAACTGAATAATATATTATTTTGCTACGCCATTGCCCCTCGACGACTTTACTGACTTTAAACATGTAATAAAAAATAAGATTTTAATGTTATTATGTCACGACAGCCAACTTACATATTAATTAAAACGTATTTTTTTTATGCTTCTATAACATTGTTTGCTATTTACAAAATACACAACATTGTTTAGCCATAATGTTTCACAAAAATTATTATTTCTATTTTCAGTAGATATGTTTTTCAGCCACATGCGGTAAGTAGACTTAGCCAAGGAGAGGCTTAGTTTTTTTTCAATTGTTAAATATCAATATGATGGATCTCTCGGCGAGAAAAAAAGAATAACTGTAATATACGTAACAACTTTTATTGTATTAAATTTCATTTCTGCGTGGAATGGCAATATATTTTAAAAATAAAACACAGTTTGATTGGTACTACTTCCACATGTTTATAATTATAAATATAAGTTTCACTTTTACGTAATTTTCATATAAAAGAATATTTGTAATAAACTTTTATACAAATTATTTGCTATTATAGTATTTTTTTAAATGATGGCACATGTTTACAAAAGTTTATTTCTGTTGCTTATCACATGTTATCATATAAATCTATTATTATATGATATTTACCAGGTGACCGTGTCACTTATCAAAATTCGCAGAATTCGCCAGCAGAGAGGGTCTATTTCCTTGTATCAGTGACTGTGTGTGTGTGCGCTGCGTTGCTAATATACACATGGACAATTAAATTAATAAATCAAAAGAAATATATTTATATTTTAATTACTGTAGTTATTGAAACTACTTAAGTTATACTGATGTGTGGAAAAATATATTATAGCACTACAAAAATATATGCTTTAGTAATATTACCTAGATCCGATACTGCTAGTCGTAAAGCTATCTTCCAATATACCAACAAATAAATAAGTCGGAAGAAACTCTTCAGCTTATACAAATATGCATCCACTATATATCTCAAGTTATTTTACCATATCAGTGTTTCTTTAGAAATATATCAAAATTCCAATTATGTTGCCGACACAAGAGTTTTTGTGAATATGTTTACGCATTTTAATACGTGAACTAAGTGGATAATGGAGTATTTCGTTTTCGAGGGGCACTTAAACAAAGATAAATCGATTTTCCACTGATAATAATATTTTTAGTTTTTAACATGTTTTATTATTATTGTTATTATTCACATCTAGTTAAAATGCATTATAATGTAAGTGGGTATAAATATTTCTTCAGCCATATCTGCTATATCATATCTCATCAACATTTCAGATATCTATATGGCACATTTCAACATAAATTTTGTTACGAGTTTTTATAACATTTTCTTTTCAGTAAGCGTAATGATAGAAGTAATACAACTTAGAAATAAATAGTAATTAGTGAATCGTACTCTTTGCGTCCTGTTTTTATAATCGCAGATATCCATGTCTTTGAGGACAAATTTATAAAATTAATTGAAAGCTATTTTTCAATTTAATAAAATATCTATCTGTTTGGCGATTCAAGCCCGTGCCTACCGCAAACGAGCATGAGGGTAGAAAGGAAAAACTAGGTTGACATTTTTATTATAAATTCATGAAACAATGCAAACCCATCATTTATTCCGGTTTCGAGTTGAAACGTACAATATGGCTGCACATTTTCATAATATATTAAAACAATGTATTGCATACTGCCGATGCGGTATGCCTTTCATTGTGTAAATGTTGTATGAAAAATGAATAGCATAACAAGGTGGAATTTTATTTTCTTTCAGAATAAATTTACTACGCATCAAAAATATTCTACCTCTTCAAAGTATTATACATTGTCTGCTTTCATTCAAATATTGTATACATTCCCTTCTCTTAATTAATGATTTTTTAGCAAACGTTAAGATTGAAGCATTTAGAAACTTTTCTCACTAATTATTAGTCGAGCGAGTTTTCGTCTTACCGTATTACGCGGTCAAGAGCTTGAGCCTCTATATGTATTTATTTTCTTATCGTTGTTGAATGATTTTAAAATTAATATTCAAATAAAACTTAGCTAAGAAAAACCAGTCAAAGTGTTTTCAGAAAATAAAGCATCATTAAATATATAACATCGTTTGAATTCATGTAGTTTAATTTGACAATTATACCAAGTATGTACATTACATGTAAAATTATTGATATAGAATTTAAGGTAAGCGCAGTAATTGTAAAATAAAAAGAAGTTTTGTCTCTCAGGGAGTTACGATTAGTAGAATCTTTGGTGGATTTGTTGTTAAAGAAATAGTCTACTCTCCGATTCCTACATTAAAAAATCGATATGGTGGATTTCAAGCTCCGGTCTCTAGACGGACGCATATTACGTTATCGATAGGCAAAGAAGATCTGGAAAAAAAACTTACAATTCAACACATGGTCACTTTATAAAAAAAGACACAAATTCCCGCCAATTCGGAAAGCCAGTGAATGTTTTATATTTCAAAGGACAAAAAGCATCTCATCTTTACAAAGTTTTTTGTCAAAAGAAACAACTACCAAAGAGATAGCACAATGAAACTTTCATACGAAATTTGTTCTTCCCTATTGCAAAAAAAACACTCTTCAATTTTTGAAAAAGCGCTGGGGAGCTTGTCAATTTTAACTGGGAATCTTTGAGCACGAAAGCTTTAAGTAGAGTCACTCTCGGAAGGCTACATCAAAGGCTCCTTAAACTTTGTCAGTTTTATGAATGCCTTAACTTGCTGTCGAAAAACTACCCTAGATGTTCCTATAAAGGTAAAGCTACAATCGCAATTTATGTTACACAAAAATAATATGAATATTTTGTTTGGTATACATTTATAAAAATATTATAATTTAATAATTTAAAGGATGTTTTATGGAGAAATTATAATTTAATATTACAGTTTGATAGAGATATCGTCGCCTTGGGTAAACATGGTTCCATCTGTTGTTTTTTCACAAAATCATTTTTTAATGTAGTTTTATTCGCATTTAAAATAAAGTAATATCTATATTTAAAAAACCTTACAATAGTCCGTAAATATATCAAAATTCAAATTAGATAAAATGTTCTATCTGAAAAACATACACATTTTACAGTGCATTAAGGTTCCATCTGTATACATAATTAGAAATACCGCGTGAAGGAAATCTCAGTCTCTAAAGCGGTTGTCTCTTTCATTCACGTATGTGGATGCATAAGTGTATAACATTCAGAAAGTAACATTCACTGAAATCTTAAATTGTTCTCCTGAATAATATTAGTTTTTGCAGATAGAACATTGTTTACCCAAGGTGACGATGTAAACAATTTGAATTCCGTAAATAAACACATGCGAATAAACGATTGATATTTTTTTTTAAACTCAAACTCTCAAATATGAATCAAATAAAATTGAATTAATTAACTTTGAAACTGAGTTTTCACTCTTAAATTTAAACTTATATATATTTAACAAAATGAAAAAATTTGTTTATTTAAAGTATAGCTATTTTTCTCTTGAATAATTTATGATCTTAGAAATAATTGCAAAATGTATTAACTGTTTGTAGTTAGTTTATAAAAAAAGTACGACATTAGTATCTAATTGTAAAAAAAAATAATTAAATAGTATAATTTTTTAACCAACCGGAAACGTACTTACCGCTTGAGAAGTACTGATAATAGTAATACTAACAGCAATTGGAATATATATTTTTAAGTGATGGCGCTTTTAATTTCTGTGTCACACACTTCAGTTACTAGTTTTCAAATGCTTCTAGAAATTGTTTCGTTAATATTGGTATGGTTTTATTGACTCAATACAACAACTAAATTATTGATGCCGACATCGATCTTTGGTTGTAAATAACTTAATCAGTCATTCTTCCATTATATTTTTTATGGAGGAATTCTGTTTCAGCAATATGTAAGAATATTTAACAGTACATTTTTCAAATAACAAAACACCAAGTGGATACTGTTATAATTTTTTTTTTATTATTTAGATATATTGCCGAAATGAGTATAATTATTATTCTCAGCGGTGATGCATCCAAGTTAAAATTCGAACGACTTTTCGCAGACATCTTCTGGCGTGCTATTAAGAATATGCCTTGACGTCCATGTAATTTGAATTCACGCTACATGGTTTACTCATACTTTCCTACCATGAAAGAAAATTCCGGTGAATACATGTATACGTTGAAGAATTTAAAAGATGAAAATTACGACACCAATTATGAACAGCGCAAAGTATCCAAAAACACAAACCACACAGTTTTAGAACCAACGTTTCAAAAAATATTCAAGACGCAAACCAAAATAAATCTATTTGATTCAATTGTACAGAGTAAATTATTGAATTGGTTAATTATTCAAATATTGAACGCTTAAATTTCATCAATATTCATTTAGCAGTATTGTCAACTTCATCGGCTATCATTTTCCCTAAAATATGTTCCGTATTATTCGAGCTAAGCTGACGATATTCAAAATTAGAGTGAAACATTTTCCCGAGAAATTAACAGTTTACTTATAATTTAATGTGACATTTCAGTCCGACCATCAATAAGCTATGAGATGAAAGTGAATTTCGAGATATTGTTTAATGTAGAATCTATTTATGAGAATGCTGGTATGGTTATTAAGCGTATGAACTTTGTCTTTAATTACGTCACGATATGTTGAGCGTGAGTAAGTATGAGATCATAAAACCTTTCCTATTTTGATTTTTAGCCCGTTTTATTGCTATGCAACCAAAATTGAGATAGGGAGCTCCTGAGACAATTAAACCGAAATCATTTGACAGAGTATAACTCTGACGTATTAAAATAAAGGCACAGTTTAACGGGCTGCAAAACCGTAGCTGGTGGCTATTAGGGCATCCAATACCGGACACTTTTTAGGATCCCGGTATTACTAGTAAACTTTGTGACAATAAATTTGAAGATTATTCATTTTATTTCAAAAATCATTCATAAACTGTAAAATTAGTTTATAGACGCGTTTGCCTACCTATAATTTACAGCGTAAACAAATAAGTACCGTTTAAGCGACAAAAACTTACGCATCAACTTTGTATTTTGTTTTAATAGAATTTAATCTACTAGTCATTCACATCTTATCATTTTTACGCGGTTCATGCAAATCGTGTTATTTTTATCGTACCACAGAGCAAGTTTTGTCTTTTGTTACCAAATATTTGTGAAAGTAGTTGAGAAACAACAAGACTCCCAGCCTTCGCCCCTCTCTCGTCCTCAACCCCTTCTCTTTTATCGCATTTCGAGTTTGTTTGTTCCCATATTAAGTTTCAGCATAAGTTGTTTGTTGGAGGTGTTTGACAATACAGAGGCTGAGAAATCCGCATTCCTCCATTACATAAATATCACTGAACACAATATTATAAAAGAAGACTTTTTATAGGAAAACATCACATTTATGTAAAATGGCTTAACAAGACTTTTAGGAACACAGCAAAAATATATTTATGTTATCAGAAAATTCCTAGAGTAATCTCGTAAATTGGCTTTACCGTGTATTACTGACACCAATACAAACAAAGGGCTATAAATAATTTCACTTTGTGTTAGATAGTATTCACTTGGTGCACTTGAACTTTTATTTCGATAGTTTTCACTTTGGATTAGATAGTATTAACTTAGTACACTCAAACTTTGATTTTAATAGTTTCCACTTAGTCACGGATTCTTTTAAAAAAATTAGTTAAGTTGTAGTAGGTTATGTTAAGGTTGGTCTGGTTTGGTTTGTGTAATGTATATAGGCGGAACAATATAAGGTAGAAGAATAAGTGACATTTCATTACAGCTTTGTGCAACTATCGATTTCAAATTGTGAGTATTTATATTGAGTGAAAACTATCTTTTCGTAAGTGTAATATATTTCTTCAATTTTAAAATATATTTTTTTATTTATCACTTTATTTTTAGTGAAAGAATTTGTTTTTTGTGGAATGTATTAGTGAAAACTATTTTTTATGAAAGTGAATATGATATAAATAAAAGTGCGTTTAATTGTAAGCCAATAATAAATACCGATAATGCAGCCGTGATATCAACTCTCTTATGAGTTCGTCGTATTCGTTTGCGTGGCCGCGAGCTCAAATCTCAGTATGAAAACTTCATAAATTGATCACACTTTACCAACTACCATAAACTGGTAGCACTGTTAAGCTTCGAAACAACCATCGAGTGTTCAAATCACCGAATTGATATTTGAAAATATATTTTTCCAATCATATACAAGGCATATATGTCTGCCATCCCATCTTAAATACTTTTAATACTTAGCCATCATTCAATCCACACCTTCTTTGAAAATAAAGATTGAGTGACTGAATTACAAACAGTAATCGTAAAACAACTTATATCGAGATGCTCCATTAGTAATCAATAATATGCTCCATAACGTGTCATAACAAACAAATAAAAATCACGAACATTGGTCAGGTTATAATATAAAGAAAATTCACCACACTTTACAAATATTGAAATCGCGTTCTTCTGAAGATCACGTGCCCCTAACCTAATAACTTGAAAATTAAAAAACAAAGATATCTGTTTAAAATCTCTTGGTAAAAAGTTTTTGGCAAAATATTTTTATTTTGTTTCAATCAACTATAAATTAGGAAACATATCCTTCAATAATATACGTTTTATCTTAAATGAATACCAGTATTACACAACGAATACATTTTTATGAAATATAAAAATGATAAAAAGTTTCAAGGAAATGTTTTTCACTAATTTTTAATTGTCATTTTTCATAATTACATCATCACGAAAACAATTCCCTTGATAAACTTTAAAAATTAATTGGCACTTTTTGTGGAAAAAAAAACTTTTCATTTATCATAAAATTCGTTTAAACTTTTATCAAAATCACTTCCTAATTATTTTCATCTTGTTAATTTGTTAAAATAAACTTAACAAATAAATTTTACTTTCATCAAATTAAATATACCTAAAGGAGTCAATATTTTTTTTCTGGTAAAATTATAAAGGTTTTTAGGGTAAACACGTATTTTTTAATTTAATAATTTTATATAATGTTGACAAAAATAAATTGATCACTTTTTGGAAGGGACACATCATTTTACATTGGTTTTAGGATCAAAAATTTTGATCCGTCCACTTGACTTAAGCCGCTGTTATGTCGACACTCCCTACGTATAATCTCGAATCAGCAAACATGAGAATTTATAAAAGTGCATTTTAAAAATTTATAACGCAACTCACCATATAACGTATTCGATAAAAACAGTTTTAACTCTCTCCTGAACAATTTCAATTTTGAGGGTTACATCAATTGGTCAAAATACCGTTGATATGTTGAAACAACTTAATTTGAAATGAACATTTATTTATTTTGATTTATGCGATTTACACTCATCGTCGACTTATAAATGTGAGTCGTTGAAAAAATTGATTTTACAGTCATTTTGTTGGAGATTAAAATTAAGTGAGAAGGAAATACGTCACGATTTTTCAAAGCAGCGCCTTTTTTTCATCTGTCGCTTAATATAGCGCGTACCGTGTGACAAAGAGGGTCATGAAAATGATATGGAAACTGACATCTCCCACAATGCGTTTCTCTAAGAAAAAAATCTTAACACGTCGTCTATAACACTTAAAAAAAGTTCTCACGTTCTGGCACTATGTTACGTCACAACAAGAACAACGCAATAATCTTGCAGTTATTTAGCCACGACAAAAGTATCTTTTTATATGAAGGAAAGTTTTATAATATCAATAAATTTAATGCTAAGCATATTTTAATACACTCACATTTCGGAGCAAGTGAACTGCTAATGGAGTATCTCAAGGGAATTTGTTAAGCGAGAAATATTTGTCAGTCAGTTACTGTTCGTAGAGAATAAGGAAATGTCGAATTAGAAAAAAAATATGTTCATCACTGAATCTATGACGTTTTTTTAGAATAAAGTATGGATGGATACGGAAACTGTAAATCGGCTTAAAACCTTTCTCCCGCGTATCATCGCTGTACAAGTCATAAACACTAGACGGGATTAGAGCTCCGTACGACATACGTTACAAAATGATTATTTATAAAAATACAGGAAGTATTATTTAACACATATTAATACTACCATTTGATATTTTTAGTTACTTGAAATCAGCCAATAATTAAAGTAGTAAATTTGAAAAACATCTCAGTCAAAAAAGACGCAACGTATTGCCGTTTCTTCATTTTTTAACGAGTGACTTTTCTTTGAGGAGAAAAACTTTTTCATGCGATGATTCGTACCTTTTACTACGCAACCGAGTGTGTCAAAAGCACAAAAACTACTGTTGATTTCATTTTCTATTGAAGGTTGTTGACAAACAGTAAGTCGTTGTATGTGAATTTGTTTATGACAGTAGCATTTTTGTTGATTCAATTCCTACTACGGAACTTCTACCAAAAGACCACTTGCTCAGTTATTTATTTACTATCTCTTATGTAATTTATTTTACTGTATATGCAATATCTACTCGTCGGCCCTAATATCATATATAATCAGCACCTATTTATCGGCTGAAGACTCAAACTGTAAAATGGATTTCAATGAAATGTAATCAGCCTTACTCTCAAAATAAATTAAGGAATATCTTTACTATGTAGCAGAAAATACATGTGTATATATGTCCGTCTCAAGAACTCCTCCCAAATGATGAACACTAGCGATATGAAATTTTCACATTTTATTATAGCTGTCATTTCTAGGTAAACTGTGCTATTAACTTCCAACAATATTATTAACTGATAGACTATATCGATGGCCCAGTTCCATAGTTATACAAATAGAAAATGGTAGTTTTGAGGTATGGCCGATTGAAGTTTTGTATTATCTAAACTGACTCGGAAAAAGTGATGGATTATTATTCGTATTATTTTTTTATTCAAATGGGTGGTCAATAGTTTATAATTTTAGGATTAAATGTTGTTTATTTATGGAACGCCACAATTCACAAAAGATATATTTTCACAATGAGATATTTCGATATGGATGTATATGGAACTGAGAAATTATTTAATTTAATTTTGTTGATTTCCAAATGCAAATATCTGCTTTTACAGAGCAAAACCAGAACATTTTACAATCTGGACTTTTGTGGGACTGTAGAAGAGCGGTGTTTGAATATAATGGCTAACTTAACACAAAACATAATTTTTTTGACTTATCGTCCTATGGAACTGGGCCATCTATATGTTGTGAGTAGACACATGAGGTCCAAGGTGATTTTTTTTTAACTTTCAACATTAGCTTGCACCAAAATAGTTCAAAACGTCTAACTGTTACGGCACTCTATCCCGGGCAAAGCTGTTTAGTAAATAATATATTATATTTCAAGGGTATTTTTTTTAAAGATAGTAAACAACGAGACACTACAAAGTGTCTACAGTAATCTTGTGAACTATCTTCACCACATATAACTCACCCGTAAAGTGATGACATATAAAAAAATATAGCACGCTTTACAAAATCAGAGATTAGGGAAAGTATAAATATTCGAACGCTTGAGCACGTTGCTCAAGTGGATACCACAAAAAAAATGTTGCTTAAAATCTCTTAAGTGGTATGTTTTGATATTATATTATATTATAATTTTGTAGGGGATCTTTCAGGCCCATATATTATTATGGAAATGGAACAAGGGTGAAAGTGGCCTAAATAAGTTAAGTATCAAATGTTATTCAAAGAATTATGTCGAGGCACAGCGCTTTTCAACATGCATAAAATAGTTATTTTAATTAAATTAGATTCCATAAGATTTATAATTTATATACCAAATTTGACCTCTTTCTATCTCTGAGCTATTGATTCCTGTCCCTCGCTGGGAGATCAAAATTGTACCGGCCACAACCCGTTACGGCTTTAAATCTCGTTAAGCTGATATTACCCCGCAAACTTTAAAACATCAGCGTGAGACGCCTTCAAATGATACGAAAGTATCTCGCGACTCCTCGTAACTCCTTAATTGACAATAATGAAATTTGAATTGTCATTTAGAAGCTTATGTTTTTTAACATTCTGTATTATGATTCATTCTTTAAAATTTTAAGCACATAATTATCTCATAAAAAAGTAAAAGAATACGATGACTTCCCAATTATAACATAAATCTTCAGAAACAATGGTGTCAATTGTAGCATAAGCGCAAGTCAATTTGGGTAAGTTTTCCCATCGGTCTAAGATTGACCCACAAAATGGAAAAAGGTGCAGTTATATTATCGTGATAATGCTAATGCCATATGAATATTTTTTTGCTAAGCAAAGGTATTGAGTAGCTCCTAGTGGTAAAAAACATGAATTAATGGAAAACATAACCTGTTTTATTGTTGAATTTGTAAGCTGTAAGCTTGGAATGATAAAACAGAATTAAAAAACTTTTCTTGAAACAAATTGGATTAGCCATATTTTAATTTGTAATTTAATAAATAATTAATCTGTAAACCAAATGATGTACATTTTTTTCCCATTTCAATAATGTACAGAGTAAAATTAATATGAAAGCATAAAGAAAAGTGGCAAAGACTTTTAAATCACTAAATTTATTGTAATTACTGTGATTATTCGTATCGTGGGCCAAAGTTACCTGATTTGGATGCAAACTTGGCCTATATTGTTTTATCTATACTTATATATCAATTGTAACAATAAATCTATTTATGTTAATAAATTAAATTTCATATTAAGATATTAGTACATTTCTTTGCAAAACAATACCACACATAAATGCAATGGCGAACCATAAAAATACAAAAACCCTCAAAACTGGGCCAAAGTTACCCAGATTGATCGTACCTGCATTATTATATTTTTAGGAGTTACGACCTCTGTACTCTTGAAGCATCAGCATCAGTGTCTCACCGATTAAAAAATTGAATTAATTATAGAACTTTTCATTCAAAAATCCAATTGAGTTGATGAATTTTGAATCTAAAGTTAAAAAGAACTCGAGAGCGAGTCTATTGAAAAAGTTTGAAGTTACAGAAAGTTGTCGGACACTGCCGGTTTGCAATTGAATCCGGATAGGGAAAATTATTTGAGTTTCCCTAGTCGGAAGAGCTAACACTCCACTTCGATAATAGTGTATCAGGAATCAGACTGTTTAAACGTAAAACTTTAAAACAAAATTAAAAACAAACTAAATGCTTGATGTTTACTTTTTTTTACTTTGATATATGATATTTGGAACCAATGTGGAGAATAGAGATTCCAAATAGAGTATCAACGAGAGTTTTTACGAAAACTAGTTGTAATTTAATCGCTTAACTTCTCTTCTCGGAGGGGTTAAGGACATAAAGATGGCGCCAGGATGGAATTATTAGTTATGCAATCGCTTTGAAAATAATCGGATAGGAGGTAGGTTGGAAAAAATGTAAAATAGTCTACCGAAAAAGCTATCAATTTTATTATATCGATGGTGTTTTGGCCAATTCATGAAACCCTGAAAAAATACGAAAATGAGTTAATGATTGGATCTCATCTTAAAGACGACAGAGCAGATCTCGGCCAGATGATGTAAATTAGAAAAATAAATTGACCATTTTTTGAAAGGGAAACGTCATTTCACATTGGTTTTAGGTTTAAAAATTCTGACCCGGCCACCTTATGTAAGCCAATATTATATTGACAATCCCTACCTATAAGCCCGTATCTGCAAACATGAGAATTTACAGCAGTTCATTTCAAAGATTCGTAACGCAACTGACCATATAATGTTTTCGATCAAAACTGTTTTTACTCTCTCAATTTCACAATTTCAATTGTCGATATAATTATTAAAGAACTAAATACTTTGCTAATGCTAAATTATATGTATTCTGGGTGAAATTTTAATAATATTACAGAATAGCGATGATATAATTACTGATGCATTGATTAATTTGATTCGTTCACCGCAGATTCAATCCTTATCATAAATTTCAATAGTTGACGCCTAAATATTCAGAGATGATATATTAATATGAAATTGAGAAGCGCTGTTTTTCTAATCCTCCAACAAGGCAGGTAGGGACAATTTAAGATCGCACTATAACTCTAACTAAGGATGTATTCGTGTTGCCATAAAACATAAATATTATTATTAGCACGTAGCGAATTTTGGAGCTTATAAATTGCTGGCGTACATATTATTACCAAACTGCTTAAGTACTCTCTTGTTTGCCGAGGTTCATGGCTTTAATGATAAAATACCTAGAGCTTCAATTATTATTACTGTGACAAAATTAAATGGCTCCTAAGTTTATTCGCCGTGCATACTCAGACGAAAAGAATCGATTGCAAATATAAATGATATCAAAAGAATCTGACTATGATAATTAGGAAATAATAAATGACCACAAATACTACTCGCACAAAAAACATCGCACACAAGTAAATATTTCAGAACAAAGAATCGATCAGAAATATTTTTTTTATTTCAGATTTGTATTTATTGATTTGTAAGAGTTCCTTAATATTTTAATTGTAGGCTAATTTGTTTAATGATCTGTAAATTCATGTCTTCGTTCAACTGTTTTATATACCTTGTGATTGTTAACATTAATTTTTGTATAAATAACTCTGTTTTGATTGTGTTTTTATCAGTTGATAATTATACACACGTGGAAGTAGTATAAATAAATTGTGTTTCATTTTTAAAATATAATGCCTTTCCACCAATAATTGACAGTTAACATCATAAAAGTGATTAAATTACCATGTTTAAAAAGTCGTCCGTTTATTTTTAAGGTAAAGACGGTTTAGTACTACAATATTTTACTTAAACAGAATTTAGTCTTGTTACATTGCTAAATTGTTAGAATGACACGTAACCCACTTTTAACAAGGTCTGGAGAAAAAAATACGAGTTATATGGGTTGTGCGAAGGAGAAAAACGGTAAAAAGCATGTTTTGATCATCAACAAACGGAGGCAATTTTAGTAATATAGATATTGACTGAACATGCAACCGATATGCAGAGTGATTGATGAACCGTTCATAATGGCTACCAAATTCCGCTAAAAATGAGTACACCAGAATGTTCGCAAGCAAGATGGGAATACGTCATTAAGATGATGCTGTAATGTAAGCTGTAGGGTCTATTGGAGAACTGTAGGATGCAGACAGAAAGACCCGGACTACGATCAATAATATAATATCAATAGTATGATACAATAAAAGACACGAATAACAATGTATAACTTTAAAAAATTATTGTTTTACCGAATACAACTATATTCATATCTTTTCAATAGAGCCATTAATAAACATTATATATTGTGACTATTTTACTGTAATAATTGTCGTTTGTGGCGTATCGTTAATATTTAATCCTTTTAATATGTAATAAAACAAAAATAAAAACAGCAGGCTTTTGCAATAAACTTAAACAAAATTATTCAATACATAAATAATTCGTTTACAATACGGAACAAATCCCGTAAATTTGTATTTCGCCCGCCCGCAAACACAATGTGGTTTGTTTGCTTGTTATTCGAAAAATAATACTCACAAAGTCACACTGGGCAATCGTGTTTGTAATAAATTAATATGGGAAATATTTAATGATTAAAATCTTCTTTTTTCCGTTTTCGAAGAATCTCGTCCAGTCTATGACCGTCTCATCAATTTACAATATTTCGTCGTTACAACGGCAGAAAGCGTTAATTGAAAAATCTTGTTTTGACATAATCTATTTTTTAGAAAATCATGAATTTTTTTTGCATTTTTTTTTCATTTAAATACAAATTACCATTAATTATTAAACTAAAAACTCAAAAACATTAATCATTTACAAATTCGATTTAATTATTAGTAGATAAAGTAATATAAATTATTGTTTTTTGCTAATAATAACTGTAAATGAAATCAAATAAAAAATACATGGAGTATTGCTGAGCTTGTTCCTTCAGACGATAGACCGTTCTACAATCTATTGCACTGCATTCATAGCTCAAAACAGCTGATTTATTCGATTTAACACCTTTTGCCACTATGCTGACGATATGTTCTCTTGGAAAGTATTTGTCCAATTTAACATGTGGTTGTGGTTATTCAAATCTATGTATATAAAAATAAAGATGTCCTCTATGTATTCCTTTACCATTCATCCGATTTCGATCAAACTATGGTGAGTTGTTGTGCACACAAGCGTGAAGGTTTCTGAAGAAAAAAATTTAAAATCTTAAGCCTACAAAAAGAATCAAAAACGTACTACTAGCGACATCTCTGAACCAGACGGAAAACAAAAAATATTTCTTTTGGACCTTTTTTCGGGCTGAGAAAAATGAATCTGAACTTAAATTAAATTGAACTTAGAACCAACTCTCATAAAAAAATATAATATATGGAAATTTGACTTCATCTATTAAATATATTCGTAAAGAATTAAAATAAATCTTATATCTTGTTTCTTGTGATATAAGTAGAACTAATTGCCACTCTTTGAAATAAAATCAGTATCAAGGCATTCCAATAAATTGTTACAAAGTTTAATGCAATCAAATCTTGCAAAAGAAAACAATAATTACCCACCGTTGGTCTAAATTGACGAGGGAACATGCATCCCTCTATGTCACCAAGTTTTTCCTTTTAGCTGAATCGTAATGTCTCATTTTATTATTTTCAGTAGTTAAAACAATATATGTATATACATAGATATATTTAATATTTAATCGACATTTCTTGAACGTGGCTTTTTTAGGTTACAGATAAATTAATGCTACCTTTCGAAATGAAGAACTTCCCCACCCTTGGTCTTGATTCTAAAATGTAATCTACTATTTAATGTATCATGAATCTCCGTTGGAGGCGTTCGATCGCGACCATTGTATACTGGCTTAATAATATAATATGTATCGTGGTGAACAGATATCGATTTAAAAATTGTTTTATTAATGTACGCTATTTAATTAAAAGAAATTAAAAATTAGTTCTTCTTTTTAAGAAACTGGCCACATATAATCCGTTCCTAATTTGGTACATCGTGATATTGATTATATAAGCCTCAATTAACTTAAATTGATGATACTCAACGTAAACCGTATAACAAACAAGAACTTAAGTTATAAATAACATTTGTGGAAAAGTTACATAAAAGCAACCAGGAAAGTATACGTATTCTTTGGAAGAAGTAAAGTTAGTGTATTATCTTAAGGGACAGTCTGTGGACAATATATCGCGAATAGATTGTGGGAGCCTAACCTCTAAAACTTTATCCATCAATCAAGTTCTGAATCAACGCTGTCATTCACTTACTTCGGGTGCCCTTATCCAAGGACTTGCATAATGCGGGGGACATGGCTTACGAAATATAATTCAAAGCCTTCCATGTTTTCATGATTACGACCATTTCAGATTTGTTCGACTTATTTTATTGCTCTAACGTCTGATTTTCAAGTGAATGAATCGATAATAGGAATTAAATTTATTTGACTACGAAATATCTTATATTATTGCAAATATATCTCATGTTTTACATTTTTTCATACCAGACTGAACTAATTATAAACACCTAAACCTTTTTTACGCGATACATTGGTTCCATAAATTGACACGTAATCACATCAAAAATACCTTACTACTTTGATATATAAATTCCAAAGAAAAAAACTTGTATAAAGGTATCAAGAATATAGGGGAATCGTATAAAAAAAGTATTTTATTTTCATATAAACCTTTAATTTCTTTAAAACAAAAAAATGTGTGTATACAAATGCAAAATAAGTCTGTAGTTTGAACGCGCCTTTAGTTCGCTCCACCGAGAATTGCCATCAGGGATAACTGCTTAAGTGACGTCATCTGGTTAGTAACCGTCAAAAGCGACACGTGTTTTGGGGAGGAAAAGAAATGAGTTATTCTAGGGTAACAAAGTTTTGAATAGTTTTCGATTTTTAACAAAGTTAAAAAGATTAAAAATATCACGAATTTTCAGGTACTCTTTATTACATAAGATGTTTAACACTCAGCGATCGTATAGAAACATATAAATTAAATCAGATAAAATTATATTAATTTTCATATTGAAGTCACTCACTGCTTTTGTGAATAACTGTTACTCCGAATGCGTTTCTTTTACATCTGTTTGCGATTTTTTGAACGGAATGTTTAAATTTCACTAGAATTTGAATTTTTGTCTGACTCGTTTGATAACCCGCTTTTAAAAGTTTTTTTATCAAAATAAATAATAGTGTAAAATAAAAAGATCGTGTAGAAAGAGGATTTGGTGTATATTTATTCCAAGGTTCTTCATTACTAACACTTGTGTTCACATTTTCAAATACCTGTAAGGACACTCATGAATTGATTTTTGAATCTTGAATGTCTGCAATGTGCTAAATTCTTCACGCCCCGTCCGATTCTAAAAGAATTAGTGTAGCGATAAGCTAACCACTCGTCCTTTCCTAGCCCAATCATTTCTTTACTATCCCCGAAAAAATAAAATTTGAGTTACTGAATAACAAACAGTTCTCGTAGAATACTTCTGTTAAGCTGTTTCGTCAGGTGTATAAGTGATCCACATTGAGAGCGGTGGATCAATATAATTCGTCGGCACAACAAGCGTGAAAAAACAAGCTCAGACATATTCCATGCATATTTTACGAATCTATATGAATTAACTCAATTTTATTCACTAGCCAAAAGCAATAATTTATATTGCAATATCAAAGAGGTACTTATAATTAAATCAAATTCGTAAATGATAAACAAATCTTAGTAAGACTAATTTCATGATTTTCTTCAAAGTCGTCGATTTCAAAACAAGGTTTTTTGACTTTACGCCTTCTGCCACTATATCGAAGATACAGTGGGCCTTAAACTTTACAGTAATATTGAAAGAACTTCTGAAATTACGTATTAATCTCGTATCGTTAATAATTCGTAAAACGTAATAATTATACCGTAACCTTCCACCTGGTTTATCCCAATATCGTAAGTAATTTGTTCGTAAGTTGTTTATTTAGAATTTAATTAATCCTAATAACGATGTTTAAACCTATAACGACCTAAGCCAGGCGATAAGTACACATGGCCTGCGGACGCTTTGTGGACCACGATAATTGTAACCGAATGCATCGAACTAATAATTTTTCATTTAAAATTTTAGCGGCATGACCAATTTTCAACACAGCATTACTGTTCAAATTACCCGATATAATTGTATTCAGCAATCAAAAACAATTTATTTTACATGTTGGTTAAAAACATTAGTTAGAACAGTGCACCGCAACCGATGTGCCGTGAGACGATCCCAGGTGTGCCGCGAAATGAGAAAAATTCGAGTACTTCATATTAAATAAAATTACAGCCATTTGTTTGCTAAGATATCCGATTTGAAAAAAATATTATATTACTTCGGTATTCAATGGAATAATAATTTTATTAGTATTTGCACCGACAGTGAAATTGCAAAGACGGCTTGTCTCGTGTGTAAAACACAAAAAATCGTGTTAATTGGGAGAAGGATTGATGGCGAGATGACGAAATTTCCCAGTGAAATTATTACAAACAATGAACGAATGTATTAATGCAAATTATCAAATCATGAGACCTAAATATGCAATTTTTTTCTTTGCGTATTAAGTGTCCCATCACTTTGAAAAGGTAAAAGGTTTTAATTGAGTTATATTAAAAAAAATATTAATTACTATTTTAAATTCGTCAAAAAAAACAAATTAATAAATAGTAAGTTTTGTTTATGAAATTTACATGTTTCGACTTATGGTGTGCCGCGAAATATTAATGAGTGCTTTGGTGTGCCGTCGGTGAGAAAAGGTTTTGGAGCACTGAGTTAGAAGAAAGTTTAGGACAAATAAGCATGCTGTATTCTACACTATGACTAATTTAGTGTCATTTATGGCAATATTGCTAAACAAAGAAATCAAAATCATACAGAGTGGCTTAATAAATGTTCAAACATATAATATAAATAATTTTCTGCAAGTATGACTGATGTTTCTTTCGGTGGTGGCGAAAGTTATTACAATAGATAAATATTGTATTTTAAAAATAAAACACAACTTGTTTGTACTACTTACTACTTTGTAAACATGTGGAAGCAGTATAAACAAATTGTATTTTATTTTTAAAAATCGTTCTCGTTAAAACGGAGTTAATATGCTTCATATTGAGAAAGGTTGGCGACGTCCGTGGCGCAGTTGGTAATGTCGCTGGCCATGGTTACAGATACCTCGGGCTCAATCCTGGTGTGGCCAATTTCATAAATTGATCTTACAATCGATTTATGGATTTCTGTTCTTAGTCATTAATGTTTGTGATGTCTAAAAAAACTCCCTCCCTCTCATCCGATCCTCAAAAACGGGGCGTAGCGAGAGCGATTAATTAACCACTAGTCCTATCCTAGCTCTATACTTTATGCAGTCCTCATATAAAACTTCTATTGAAACACTTTCATTATGAGGGCATGTGCTTCACGTTGGGAGCGGACACGGTAAAAAATAAATTGAGAAAAGACATGGTAAAAAATATTTTTGAAGCTTTTTTTTTAGTTTTCTCAAATGTTGTAATAGTAATTTAATAATACAATATCTCGTGCCGCCCCTGTTGGTATAACTTCAAACAGCCGCTGGCTCAAACTACAGTATTTATTGTGTTAACAGCTGACACTGCTTTTTGAAATCATAGATAATTAATAGTTTATTGATTTATTCGGTGTTGACTGTTTCAATGTCAATTGTCGCTGTTGTAACTAAAACATCCATTATTCCAAATAAGTTAAATGGAATGGCTACAGATGGTTGTTAAGATTATACAACACTTGTTTTACAGTGTTAAACATTGTAATTAAATTTCTAAGTCGTTTTTATTAATGATTTGGAAACTTAACGACTTACTATTGAAGTGTAATCTTTCTTATATAGTAAAATTAAATTTCTTCTCTACTGACAATGTGGAGCATATAGACTTCCAATGAATCATTTCAACAGTAGTTGTTTTACAAAAACGTATTGGTTAGATCAGTGGTTCCATCGGACCCCCACGGGTCTCTGTGACAGCTGAGGAGGTCCGCGAAAGGTTTAATATAAAAAAATATTTGTGAAACATTTTCAATATTATGAAAGTTAAAATAAATAGCAATAAATAAAATGGTAGCGATTTTTACGTCCTGAAAAATAAATAATACAGTACGAAGAAGGATTGGCGAAATGGCTCAGTGCATCGAAAATTCTTTATGCGAGTACTTAAAAATATCTGAATTCTCTATGCAGTTTGACGAGTCGACTTTGCCAGGAAAGAAAGCTTTACTTTCAGCTTATGTGAGATTTCTAAAAGAAGAACAAAATTTCCAAGAATTTTTATTCGTCAACTAGAAACTGATAAGTGAAACAATACATAATGAATTGCAAAGATTTTCGATGTAAAAGCTATACCCTTGAGTAATATCCTCTCCGTTACTACTGACGGTGCTCCGACAAAGGTATGACGACACCGAGGCTTTCTGGCATACCTAAAACAAGCTATATTGCGTATTATCTGTACATTGTGATCATCAACACCATTTAGTCGTAAAAATGCTTAGTGCACTCTTGCTTAGCTAAATTATGTCAGAGCAGTGAATAAAATCAAAAGTAATGCTTTAAATAAAAAAATATTTCCTCAACCTTGTTTGGAAAACTATAACGAAGACTATGATAATCTTTTACTATTTAATACCGAAGTTCGTTGGATGTGTAAAAGTGCATGTTTGGATCGATTTTTAGCACTTTTTGATTCAGTGTTGGAATTCCTAGAAAGTAAAGACAATGATTTGCGGCTCAATTTAATTATTTGAAAAAATGACATTGATTATATGACTGACTTATTTGCCAAATTTAACGAAAACAATTTGAAGTTACAAGGTGATCAATTAAATTTAATCAAAACTATAAGTATCAACACTTGACGACTTTTCATTCTGACCTCATCCAAAGATTTGAAGACATTCTTCACTTGGTTATCCTAGATTGTGTGCTGTACCCTTTTGCAAGTAGACCCACAAACTCAGATGAGTCCATACTAATACAGGAACAATTTATTGAATTATCTATAAGGAGCTGAAACCAATGTTTGAACAAGGATACCACAAATTCTGGTAGGATGGAAGGATGGTGCTAGGAAAAGACTAGTACTTCACTAATCTTACTTGCTACCAATGTGTCTTCTAATGCGAGAGGTTATCTGCGTATAAAATCCAAACGCAGAGTATACCAAACCAACAAATGCACGGCATAATTTTAAATATTTTGAAAACATCAAAAGTTATGTCATATTTGAATACTTGTTATGCAAATTAGCTATTTTTGCGTTTCTTTGCATAGTTAAATATTATTATTATTTATTAATTTATACTATTATGTATTTATTTTTATTTAAACTATTTTTAATTTCAACTGCATTCATTTTGGATAATATTTCTTCAAAGATGATAACCTAGTAATAGAGTCCACACCAACTCAAAAACTTGCGCACGCACGCAGCTCACAGGGAGCATTGCTTGCTACGCTCCATTTTGAGAATCGAAGGGAATGTAAACATCACATACACACCTTCCTTTCAACAAAAATCATTAAACCAATTTATGAACGTTTTCATAAAAGAAGACCATATGATTCACATTCGGAGCGGGAGCGAGTACATCATACATATATATATATATATACCAGTAAATAAAAGATACAAATTAAAATCTATTATAACAATAAAACATTAAAGTTTACTGAGGAGGTATATATTTTTTAAATCGTAGTTTTATAATTGGATTACTGTTTACATACATTGGTACATTGGTGAACTGTTTCTATTAATATGCAATTGGAACAATACCTGTAATATAACATAAATTATTTGCATTTCTAAACGACAAATATTCAGCAATTATTTATTAAAAAGGAGTATTTTTTTAGAAATGTTGTTTGCTTAAACGACGACAATATTATCGACGGTGTTTTGGCCAATTGGTGTAATCTTCAAAATTTAAATTTTTCAGGTGAGAGTAAAAACTATTTTTTATCGAAAACATTATATGGTGAGTTGCTTTATGAATCTTTCAAATGCACTTCTGTAAATTCTCATGTTTGCAGATACGGAATTATACGTAGGGAGTGTCGACATAATAGCGGTTTAAGTCAAGTGGACGGATCAAAATATTTGATCCTAAAACCGATGTAAAATGATATGTTCCTTCCAAAAAGTGATCAATTTATTTTTCCAATTCGCATCATTTGGCCAAGACCCTCTCTGTCGTCTTTAAATTGAGATCCAATCATTAACAAATTTTCGTATTTTTTGAGGGCTACATCTTTGGCCAAAACACCATCTTTATAATATATTTTATATGTGGTGGGTAAAAAACCTTTTTTAGACTGATTAAGCTAAAAATGTTTAATTAAACTTTTATTATGTGTAAATATACAACCAATTGGAATTACGCCAACCTTACAAAGTTTTAGAATACGTCGAATAAGCCAAAATAAATCGAATTATATCATTTATTTCGCTTTTCAGGACTTTCGTTTTTGTTTAATCTTGCTGATAGGCCTTTTTTTCACAGCGCATCACATTTGCTCTTAATCACCTCATTAAGCGGCGCAAGATAAACAAAGTGTTGCGCCAGCGGCTAAACTTCGACATTCACAGGCGTATAAGGATAATGTCACGCAAAGTAATGATACATTTAAATCTCTATATCGATTTAAAAAATATATTTACGATTTCATGTTTGTAAGTGAGACGAGGGTAATAATGACTTATAACTGAAATAGAGTAAAGATGAATTTACATCAATATAGACGCATATGAGAAAAAAAGCTTATTACATCCTGATTCGAAATATTTGATTTACAGTTTGCGTCGTTGTACATCCATTATCATGAAAAATAGTTGTACAATGACAGTAAAAATATTACATAACAATAAAAAATAATCACAATTAAGGTGTTAACTGTCAATTCTTGGTGGAAAGACATTATATTTTAAAAAATAAAACACAATTCATTTGTACTACTTCCACATATTTATAATGATCAGGACCGGTTTCGCTCATCACGAGCATTATCAACTGATAAAAATACAAACGTAACAGGCTTATTTATATAAATATTATTTTTTCACTCAATTTTTTATATAAATAAGCCTGTTATGTTTGTATTTTTATCAGTTGATAATGCTCGTGATGAGCGAAACCGGTCCTGATCATTATAAATATGTGGAAGTAGTACAAATGAATTGTGTTTTATTTTTTAAAAAATAAAAAATAATAAAACAATAATGATGAAAATAGTTAATCACGAATTTACACTAAAATTTTTTGATGTAAATTATTTTTTCTTATGAAGTATCTCATATTATATTAACGATACCTGGTTGTTATTCAATAGTTCAACCTCCCTTTTACGGAGAGGGCAAGGGTAAAAAATTTAGTATGGAGCTATGAAAGAACTATCAATTGGCTTCGTTATTAGGATCGGATGGGTTTTAGAGGAAAAAACACAAACTAAAAAATCAATCAATTGTAAAATACTTTTTTGAAATTGTCCGCACTGGGATTCGAAGCGGTGGACATTGCAAGTAAATAGAATTAACGCCCCAGAGTGTTGTACACTAAACTAGAAGATCCGAGATTATTCAAAAAATTTTGAACATTATTAACACGTGCAATTATGATCGTTTTTATCAAAATTGTCCTTATTAAGGAAAATATGGTTTCTAATAAAAATTTACAATATCACAGCCATTTGTAACAAATAATGACACCAACATGTGAAAAGAAGCTAAAACTATTGATTTGAATCACCATGGAGCATATTATTAATATTTAAATAGGACTGATACATTAAGTAATTCAATATTGAGTACTTTCCTAATAGGCGGTATGGTGAAATTGAGCGGCCCACTTTATTGTTCTTAAAAAAAATCTCCGCGGTGAGGAATCGAGCCGCGTTCTAGCGAGTGATGGGCGTGAACACTTACTTCTAGACTACCTTGGATTTATTTAAGGCGACAAAATTAGTGTATCTATGCTACAGTTCAAATTTTTAATTTTAGAACTAACTTCAATAAAATGACAATGCATACATAGAAGCATTTTTTTTCCAGAATTGAATCAAGTTTTCAGAAGACCACTGCACTGTCATCATGTACTTTCTTTAACGAAATAATCAGAGCCAGCATTTAATGTTGACTGATTATTAATGAATTATCAAATTTGCAGCTTTGATAAAAAGATATTATTTTCTAAAACTATTTGATTTTCATTTTGATGTTTGGCGAAACCTGCTATATCATGGGTATTTATGAAACCGATCCTTTCATAATTAACGATTTTCCACTTACAATAGAATTAAAATATACCTTAATTTCGACCTAAAATAAATAAACTTAATCGAGTACGTAACTTTAAATTTTATATTCGTACAGAGCTTTGAACAACCCTTATTTCAGGCAAGGGGTAAAAAGTTGGACAGCAGACAGCCTCCAGATCGCCTATGGGAATATAAGTCATACAACATGCTGGGAATTTCAGCCCACTCTCAACTACCCGGGTACTCGGTAGATACTCATGTTCAACCGAATATCTGTTGGATTTTCAATCTAATAATTATTTAAAGATATATATCAAAATTAATAGTTAGGTTAGTGGTATGTTCATAACACTACACTCTCTCTCTATCCTGTCCTAAAAACGGGTCATGGGAGCGTTCAGCTAACTTTTAGTCCTTCCTTGACTTAATCCTTCAGTTGTGTAAAGCAAGAACTGTATTTAAATTCGCCATACGAGTATTGTTTTATTTTACTTGAGACTTCCGTGTTCATTTGGTTTTACGATTTTTTTAAGCGAAATTTCTCCAGAGTAACTTGTATCATATCGGCGCTATGAAGCATTATCAATGACCACCACAGATCTTGGCTCTAAATTGGGAATAAGTTGTTTATGTCGTCGTTGTAGTCTCTGGGTTTTTGATAGGGCTTCATAAATTATTGTCATCGTAGTTTTTTAATAAATAAACAAGCGTGCGCTCACTTCAAAGGACAAATACGTACTGAATCTACCTAACCGATTTTCGTCAACCAATCACAGGGTGCAAACATACTAATACACTGACACGCTCTGTGTATTATACAGAATGCTTAATACTGTAGTAAAAATTGCAAAGTTATAAAGCTTATATTTTAATATTCACTTCAAGTTTTAGCAACACAAAATAACACCAATTTATATAACTCCCTAGTACGAGTTACTTGTTGTGGACGAATTATTACAGACTAACTTGTCATTTTAAAGAGGTGAAACACGTGTTACATGTCACAGCTAGTATCGCAATCAGTTAAATAATGAATTTATTGTAAGTTTCCGCCAAATCTAACGGAAATATTATGTTTTTGTATACATTGTCAGGAGTGTTTGTTTGTGGAACACAATTTCTTCCAAGTCGTTTCCTTAGTCTAGCTTATATTGAACATACAGTTGTATTATTTCTTCTTTTTTGAATACAGTGGCTTGATAACGTTGAATAAATGCAAAAACTTTTACTAAATGATTTCCAAGGATATTCAGAGCCAAACCACGTTTTTTGGGATAGGTAGAAGAATAAGCTAAATATTATATTACATAATAGATATTATAACACAGATAAAAATTGATTCTTTTTAGTTTTTAGCAAAGTTTTCGATGTACAAAGATCACCGTTTTCGCACGGATACTCTTATGCATGAAATATTTTTTACCCAGCGAATGTGTTGATACTTTGAGTACCTAACGGATACGACGTGTAATCATAAATTACTAGAGTACTCGGGTATCCAGTAACAGAATATCAGGATATGATTAATCGGCTGAACGGTACTACGAGGCCGTTGCCAGGTACATTTATGAACATGCTTCTGTAGTGTGGTAGGAGGGCCCGCACTATCGGATGACCATTGAGATTCGACCTGCAATAAATCGCCATACTCTCCTGAGGGGCGCGGAAAATTCGCCACCGAATAAAGCATTCTTGCTAAATTCTTACGTAGACATCTCGTCGCCGGATAGTTGCACCGTTAAAATATATCTGCAGCTATGCATTGTTATCAATTTAGTCACCGAAGAATATAATTTTAACGATATTAAAGAGGTTCAATGGTCCATAACGTTGTGGAATCGCCACTTAAAGAAAACTATAAAATTAGACAAGAGTATAAAGAAAAATTTGGGTCACAATTTATATTCAAAAATAGAACAATTTAAAAATTTTGTTTTTCAAAAAATAAAACACTGTGCTTGATGTTACTTATTCCTTTTTTAACCACATCCGATTTCAATGTAGAACATACGGTATAATAGAGATAGGACAGAACTAGTGGTAAGTTAATCTCCCTCGCTAGGTTTTTAGGATCGCATAGGTGGGATGGAATTATAAACATCACAAACATCCATGCCAGGAACAGAAGTTCATAAATCCATTTAGAAAACAATTTATAAAAGCTGTCTGAACTGGAATTTGAGCCCATGACATCCATAACCGAAGCCAACGGTGTTGCTTACTGCCCCATGGACAAAACAATTTTTTAATTTATTACGAAGTATCTTCAATGAAGTCAGTCCTGTTCATACTATAAAAGTGTGTTATATATTTGTAAATAAATATAATATCCTTCTACCAAGAATTTACAGTTTTTTATTCAGAATTCGATTAAAATTCAATTTTAGTTTAGGAACATGGCCAGCATGAAAGAAAAATGTCAATATTTGTTTAAAAAAATGTGATTTCATCCTGAAAATCTCTTTTAAGTGCTACACTTAAAATAGGATGAAGCATCCAGGGCACAAAACAGAGTATTTTATCCGGTGTTTCCTAAGTTTAGTTAGTGTGTTTATAAAAAATAGATAACATACGGTTTATGTGGCAATGTAAATATGAAACACTTTTCTTTTTTACAGTCTGGAAAATTATTACTTGAAGTAATTTGTTACAATCAAATCATATAATAATTGATCTGTATTGTTCCTAAGAGATATAAGATCGTCACATCCTGTCATAACTGAGATTTAAACAGCGAAAGAATTTACACACCTTCATGTTGTATTATCATAAATTCCCAAATAGGGTCATCAACGACGATTCTAAATAACCATTTAGATTCCCCTAACTTGCGTTCAGACTTGTGCTGCAAAAAGTTAAGCCACTGAACACGGACAGAAATATTATATATTACAGCAAAATTTATTAAACACTAGTATTTATTACCCGGCTACCGCTTGGATTAGGGTTGCCAGATTTCCAAAATCAGAGATGGAAAGATTATAAATTAAGGAATAAATTAAGAAAAAACACACCATTATAATATACCTAAATAAGTACGTGAATGTAAATGTTCGTAAATGTATACAGAAGAGGACATATTCAAAGTAGTCGCAGTTAAGTGGGGATTTTTAGAGACAATACGAGAGAGGGATATGAGATCTGTTAAACTCGGGACAATCTCGCTCAAATAGGGACGTCTGGCAACCCTACCTGGGATAGAGGGAGGTTTTTTGTAACATTTAACATTTAGCTATACAGACGTTCACGTCATTTTGATACTAGCTAAAATGATGTAAGTTGGAAGTCGTAAATATCGACGAGAACCGTACCTCATGTAACACCCGCAAAATGTAGTCCATCAATTAATAATAATTTATAATTTTTAATACTTTATAAATAATATTTTACAGCGTTTATCTGAAATTGTTGATCTCGGTATAACGTTTGACTCTTCTTTCACATTTTATCCGCATATTAATTCCGTTGCTATGCGTGCTAGCAAACTTCTTGGCTTTATAGTTAGGCAAAGTAAACCATTCGAAAACCCAACCGTGTTTCGCACTCTATACATTTCCTTGGTTCTCAGTACGCTTGAATACGGATCTATTATCTGGAGTCCATATGAAAATTCCTACAAGTTGAAATTGGTGCAGTTCATAAGAAATTTCTACGATATTTCTATTTCAAAAAATTTTAATATTTTCCTTTAAATAGTTCCCTAAAGGAGTACTTACTACCCAACCAAATTTCTTTTAGGAATGCTATCTTTTCACTCTCTTGAAGCACGAAGATCGTTTTCGATTCTAAAACATTTCTCTCTCTTCTTCAGGGACGAGTTTATAATCCGGAAATTCTCATGACTATTAATTTACATGCTCCCAATTGTTATCTACGTGGCTAAAACCATATCCAGACAATTTTTATTCTTAAAACTTCGAGTCACCAGTTGCAAGAGCCGTTCGGATGATTAATGCACTGCCTAGAGAGCTGGATATTTTCAGCACTAAACTCTGGGTATTGTTCACTAAATATTTGTTCCTTTTGTTAAATTAATAATGTCTTTTTTTTATTATTTAATAATTTAAAAAAAATGTTGTTATTTTCATTATCGTTTTTATTCGTAGTACTGTTTTCAATAATTATTATTACTGTTACTATTATTATGTTTGTGAAATGCATGGCACATTGGCGTTAGCTGCAATGCCGTGCATTTCACTTTTTTAAATTTGCAATAAATAAATAAATAATTTGAATGATGAAAATAGCACACACAGTTAGCATAGAAAAACGACATGTGCAAATGTCATATCTCTACTGTTCACCGTTTGTAAGGAGTTCTTGTGACAGACAGACATATGTATTTTCTATTTTAAAGCTTAAACTTTAGATGTACCGTGGAATATTCGATCACTTTGACTTAGGTAAGGTTGAGCTTGAGTACCTAATACCGACTTAATCTAGAATGGAAATCTTGGTATACTTTCGATGAGCTTTTTTCCGGGCTCAAACCTCTCATAAGATTTTCAGAGCCTTGTATCAACCGAGGTCTCACTTACGACGCCGTCCTTAAGTGGAAAATGATTTATTCGCGCAGCGTCATGGTGGATTTACTGTGATACATTGGCCAAGCTTTGTCTTAAAGCTTTTTTAAAGAGTCAGGAATCGCCTGAGCCATTTCTGAATACCAAACACTCCACTATTCAGAAACGGTACAAGCATAAATGCCAATAATAGTCAACGTTTTGCCAATTTGTGACAGCGTTTGCCAATAGTAATTGGCCGCAAGTGTAAATTAATCTCGAAATATGTCGAGGCATACTAACAAGCAATTGCTAGTTCAAACAAATTAATACATGTTAATGAAACTGTGAAATGGTATGTAGAAAAGCTAATTTTGGTGTCTACAGCAGATACAACCTAATACTAACCATGTAAATATTAAAACTATACCCAATACCGGTCACCGTAGTCGGCTGATAACGCTGTAGGACTGTAGGGTCAAGGTTCCGTCACAGAATTAAGAATATATATATATATACATATATTTCAATCGATTGATATATATAAATCCAAAGACATGGATATCTGTGACATTTTCATTTCACTCATTCTGTCCCTGCAGACAGATATTTCTTTATATGCTTATTCTCCACAAAAAGATAGATTTAACTGAATTTAAGACTACATTTCAACCAGTTTTCGTTTAAAATGGGTTGAATTACTCAATTAGGAGATAGAATAAGATTTTAACACGCTTGCTGTCAAAGTTTCCCTTTATCAATATATATTCTATCTGTTATGATTCAACCTTAAAACTGTTTTTTTGCAACTTTAATTAACTATTAGTTAAATAAATGTCTATATAATGAATATTGCAACATAAAATAATTTTGTTTTTCTGATACGAGCTTGGCACGGAACGCAAATGATATGGTATACATTTCCATGTATTTCGTCACTACAGACCCGGGTTTTCGCTTTTCGGCATTTTCATGCATTCTAACAAACGAATTAACTTGAACTGATAGAGAGTAAATAGTTTCTATCATTTTTATATAAGACCAGTGAGTACCCAGCATGCGTTGTAATGCCACTCAAAGAAAGAAAGTGTTTGTGCTTTAATTCTGTTTATTGAAGTGCTTTTGGACACACAATATTTTTTGTTTTTCTACCTGGTGCGGCCACGAATAAATCAGAAGGTTTTCCGAGATGTAATTATTTGTACGAATTTGATTCTTTATTTAAAATTTTTATATATATGTGGATTGTGAGATTATTTTTTATATATATAATAAGATCTACTGTAAGTTAAAAATTAAAAAGTTGAGAGTCGGGATCGGGTCGGGCTGGGCCTGATTGTACTATGCCTATATACTTCGCGCAAGTGCAAGTAATAACTCGAAAAAGTTTTATAATGAATCGGATGAACGGTATGGCAGTACATAAGATACGGGCAAACCCACATTGATTTTTATATATTAGATAAAATACGACAACTTACTATCACTAATTCTATGTACTACATTGATATTTGAATCAATTTTAATACTGATTTGGTAATAATTACTTTCTACCTTAAATGGGAAAACAAACACATTAACAATTACGAACTCATAGGACTTATAAATTGCGGGCGATCAAGAACCGATTAACATTAAATTACAAAGCGATACCTACTTATTACAGAATGGTGGAATTTATTATATGGAATAATTACAAAAAAAATATTTTTCCATATAGTTTTTTTCAAGAATAAATTGAAATCAATGCTAATTTTAAATTTCTTATTCAGATTATTTTATAGGATAATAACATTCTAATAATCAAATATTGAAGTTTACTTTGTTTTATATACAAAACGACAGTTTATATGCAAAAAAATATATGTTAAAGCAGTATTCTTCTCATCTAGCTGTATAATCACACACATTTATCATAAATATACTCGCACAAAAGTAACTTTTGCCATTACAGGGTTGTACCGTAATTTTAATCCATCTTATCGGGATTCTTTAAAACCTGTATTCTTCATTTTTCATGGTTCTTTATAAAATTAACGATTTCATTGGGTTATTCATTTTCTTCGGTAGACGTTTTAAGCAAAGCATATTAAACTTTTAATCATCACTTTTAATAACACTTATCCGCGAATATTTTGAAAAGTTGGCATGATTTTTATGTCGGTATTTATCGGGCCAGTAATCAATCAAAAAGGTCTGTAATCAATTCGATAAATGGTCAGTATACACGTAGTCAGTTAATGAAATAAACGGTCAGTAATTTATATAAAATGGTCAGTTATTAAATTAAACCTAATTTATTATTTTATCTTTTTTACTTAGTTAACCTAACCTTACCTTCCTTTAATATTTACTGACCTTTAATTGAATCAGATACCGACCAAATTAGTGGCCATAAAAATATGTATCTGCTCTTTGAATTTATCAGCATACAATTATACATTTTCTAACAACTTATAATAAATAATGAATTGGGTAGCAATAGGTGTAATTCACTCTTTCACTGCTTATTTGTATTCCGTAAAACTCAAAGATATATTTAAAAAACTATGCTTTTTACTTTATATCTAGATATGATTAATTATTGATTAATCTATTTAAGTATTTTAACTAAACAAGTTCCGCTCCTAGCCTGGATAGTGTGAAGAATTATATTTCGACAGTATGTAGGAGGACTGGTTTTAGTTAAGCGATCAATTTATCATAAGATAAAATATCAAAGTATTTAGTTTAGAACTAGTTCTGACCATGGCGTTAAGTCGAAATATCTATCAACTACCTAATAAAATTTTGCAGAACTAAATACTTTGATAATTTATCCTATTATAATAGAGTTCTACCAAGTAAATACCAATTAAATCATTACATGAATTTATCTTTTAAAGAGAATAGAAATTGCGATTATGACAGGTAGGACTCGTTAGATAATTGCTATTTTGGGTAGATAGAAAACAATGCATGAAAATTTCAGGCATGTATTTGTTAAGATATTAAATTAAACAATCGATTGAACATATATAATGTGTCCAAATATATATTTGAGGACTTAAATACACATATGTGTGCACAGTGTTGACTGAAAGCTTTGGAGCATTGCCGCTCGACTTTGGTAATCGGCAATAACAGGAAATTTGCATTATAACTAATAGTCTTATTTATTTATTGATACGCCATGTATGTGACAAATTTAATATAGCCTGTAAATGAAGCAAGAAAAAAAAGATTTAAACTGAATTGAATAAATATTCACACACACATGATCGTAATATTCAAAAACTACGTTACGCGGTGAGACATGACGCTGCAGATTACGAAACGTAATACTCACCTGTAGCGAAATTAATTGGTAAATAATATTTGACCGATATTCGATATTCTGCAGACACTGCGTAACAGGTGGACACAAATTAATGTCACGATGACGAAAGTAGGTCACAGACAGTTAATGAGTCATTATAAGTAAACAAACACTGAACAACTGGATTCATTCTGTATAGACGACTGAACATAATTCAATAACCGCCTCTGGACCGTATCAATCGTTAGTGACATCATCAGCATCCGTCCTTCTGCCTTTATCACGTCAAGCAACAAAATTGGAACTATATTCCTAAAAACACTTACTAAACCGATATAATGCGTACCGGTTATATAGCCCTGAAATTTTTTGGCAACCATTAGCGTTGCGGAGCAAAAGCATATATTCCGCGAGCGCTCGATGTGATTTAAGTTAACTTTAAGGGTATGATGAAGGCGTCTACGCATTAAGAGCTTTTCCATTCAGACACGTCGCAATAATAATAATATCGCTATACTGCCAGCAATTCAGCGTGTACAGTGGCCTGAAACATTTCCCCCCACAGAGAAACTTCCTCACGTTCACATTGGGAGGACACAGTTATACAGGTAGAGTTAGATATGGTATAACGACCAAGTGTTTTATTTACTTTACGGTAAAGATATTCACACTATTAGTTAAACATGATACAAAGCAGTGCTCCGCAACCGGTGTGCCGTGGCACACTTGTGCACCACGAGACGATCTCAGGTGTGCCGCGGCACAGTGCGCTCAAAATCAGATAAGATCAGTATTTATTTAATAGAAAAAAACGAATGGCTAGGGTCTTTACTTAAATTATTCTCGTTGAAACAAATATTGTATTATTTTGATATTTAACGGAAAAATTGCATAAGTATTTTTACTGATATTGTCACTGCAATGATGAGGAATAAAATGTGGCTTGTCTCGAGTGTAAAACAACAAATCCTTCCGTAGAAGTTACACATCGCTGCATACATTGAGAAACGTAGATGGCATTATGTGAAAGCATTATAAACCAAGAACGAATGTATTAAAATAATACACATTTTCATCATGTGTTCCATTACTTTGAAAAGGTAAAAGTTTTTATTTGCTTTAATTAAAAAATATGTTTGCTACTATTTCATAATCATCAAATAAAAACAAAGTAATATATTGTAAGTTTTGTTTACGCAAATTACATATCTTGGCTTTTGGTGTACCGCGAATTATTAATGAATACTTAGGTGTGCCGTGGGTGAGAAAAGGTTTCGGAGCACTGATATAAACCATTAATTTAATGCTGGACTACACGCGCCCCTACTCCGATTTTAAAAATGCCAAACGGATTTTTGTCTCTGCAATGTTCTACAGCACATCATAAGTATTGACAGATTGAAAAGTTGGTACCGATTAGCATAAAATAAAAATGAAACAAGTAAATTGTGAGAAATTGCATCAAATATAAGTACAAAGATAGATGTTTTGTCACTCAGATCTGCCTAAATTCATTCCCGCCGTCGTCACAGGCACCCTATACATTCATTATTTATACAATATACAGATACTTGTTTGAATGTATTCTAATTCGGAGTTGCAAAGTTTTTTGCGACTCCAACTTCTATAAATACCACGACTCTTCGGCTCTGACTCCGATTCCACTGCCTTGTTAGTGGTACAAAATCGTCTTTCGACAAGACTTTAAGAAAAGTGACAACCCTAACCCTAATGTGTATTTTCATAACACTATACGGCGTCCGTGGCGCAGTTGGTAGCGTCGCTGGCTACGATTACGGATGTCTCGGGTTCAATTCCCGGTGCGGACGGTTTTCTTAGATTGATCTTTCAATCGATTTATGGATTTCTGTTCGTAGTCTGAGTCCTCCCTACCAACCATCCCATCCTCACGGGGCGTAGCGAGAGCGATTACCTAACCACTAGTTCTGTCATAGCCTTATCCTTATATCCCTACTTTCTTCGAAAAAGAGACTTTGAGCAACTGAGTAACAAGCAGTTCTCGTAGAAAATATCTGTTAAGATACCTCCATTAGGAGACCATATGCTCCACATTTGGAGCGGACATGGAACAAAAAAAAAACACCTAAGATAATATTATGCATAATTTAAGACATCGACTGAGGGTGCTTGATGGAATTTCAATATTAAATTTGGATTATTGAGATTTTGTACACTTCCATGTATTTTAATATACATGGAAGTGTACAAAATCTCAATAATCCAAATTTAAATATAATATTATGCACTATGGATCATGTATAATAGGAAGGAGATGTATCACATTTAAAAGAAATGTAAATGACGAAATCTAATATCATAATTTCTCACCCAGTCAAACCAACCCCATTCTCGATATCCAAATAAAGCATATTATTACTTTCGATGGAATCGACGGTAACTTTGAGGAAATTCATCCACTGGCTAGGTCAGCTTGTCAGTGAAATAACTATGTTATAAATTTTATATTAAAGCATATTATATTCTCGAAGATTAGTATACGGTTTCGGGTCTTCGTCAGTACCATGATTCGCAACCGTAAAGTTGTGGTAGATTGCATGCGTTGAATACGTGACATTCAGCTTTAACCCTTAAACGCATATTGTTGTAGAATTACAACAAAACGGTTTACGCACTTATAACTCGGTTCGGGTTCAATAAATAAATTATACTGAATGCCAATGTGGAACTACAACAAAGTGTGAAGCTAATGAGCTTTCATTTTTAGCACCTGGATGTTTCTGCATGATGTGATAAGGAGTCTTATATATTTTCGTCGGCAGCGGTTTTTCATATTTGTAACAGAGGAATAAAAATACACGTTATTCTACTGTTGTTTATTTATTTATTTTCTTTTTATTTGTAACAGTTGCATGCAATCAAAATAAACATATATTGTAGAAATGCAACAATATGCAGTTATAGTTTCGGTCTTTAAGTTATGTACAACGTAGTAGGTTTTTTCTAAAATACCATAACTTATTGTTGCAATTGTTATTGTCGTTATTTAGGATGACTAATAGAAATCTTGTTTTGTTTGATGAGTTAAACGATTATCTGAGAGTCCATGCGAGAGATGGATTAATTAATAGGATGATCTCGATTTTGATCCTCGCCTGCCAATGAGAAACCTTTATGACGATGTAAAAACTGATCGAATTTATGTAATCCGAATGGATATCGATGTAAGGCAAGGAATAGATGTAAAATGCAAAATTGTGAGGGATATTTACAAACAATGTACGAAAAATGTGGCGTTAGTTTATGGTACTACATGAAAAATAATAATATTATAATTAAAATATGAGTTTTCGCCTACTGCATAGTGCTGCAGATCTACAACAAACAGTTTTTGTCTTTAAATAAAATTTACAAATAACGTGTTTTTTGTATATTTTTATAAGAGTTAACCGACTACATTTGTGATCCAGAAAATGAAATCGTCAAAAAGGTTGTTAAACAATTACTGCCATCGCTTTCAGTAGATAGTAAGTTTGTCACAGAATTTAAGTATTAAAATAATCAGAGGATGTTGTGCCAATAGTCACGTCATGACTAACCTTTTTTTTATTTTCATATTTCAAAAGGACATTGGTAAGTTTGGTGGAGGAATATCTATTTAGTCACGTGCCGCTGTCAAAAAAAACCGGACGATGGATTGCTGCTTTTGTACGGAATAAGGAAATAGACACGTTGTTTAAATTCGGTATCACATCCGACAAGTGACAATAACGTATTCTTCAGGTGTTTTGGATTCTTTGCGGCGTAAAAGAAACGTTGAATTGAACATTCAAAATATTTAAATTTTTCAGATATACATCACCTGTCGCTCACTTTAGAACTTCTTGCCTACTACTTCATAACATGATCCTAAATTAACACCACGGCCACCACATAAGTGCATATTATGTTTAGTTGTTTAATTATGTAGACTCTGTGCCTGAGTATTGTTAGGATTTTTTTCATTCAGTTGTGGATTCACGGGCTTAAATCTTGGAATGAAAACTTTAGTAAATTAATTTATAAATTTATATTCAATGACATGAATATCTGTAATATTTCCATTTCTACCCAATCCTAAAAACGAGTGACTACTTAACTGCATACTATCCTTTTTTCAATACATCTTTTTCATTACCTTAAAAATATTTACTGTTTAAATGATTCTAATTACAATCTTTTCAACATTCATAATTATATTGCTTTTTTGTTTGAAAATGAAATTTTCTACTCACGACAAATATGAAATATCATTCTTTATTTACAAAAAATCCTCGAATCCTCCTACATATATTATAATATTTACCCTTTGTTACGAATACAAAAATCATTAAGTCTATGTTTTTATCACCATTATAAATAGATGCTTGGATGGATTTATTACGCTGCTTGGATGTATGAAGAGAGTAACTCTTTAAACTTGGTATCGCTTTTAAGGTGTTAACTGTCAATTATTGGTGGAAGGGCATTATTTAAAAAAAAAAAACAATTTTTTTGTACTACTTCTACTTGTTTATAATGATCAGAAATTGTTTAAAATGGTCCTGATCATTATAAACATATGGAAGTAGAACAAACTAATTATGTTTAATTTTTAAAAAATAAAATTGTTATCATAAATTAGTTAAAATTTCAATATTAAATTAAAAAATCCTAACTTTCCATTTCCATTTGTGTGTAACTCAATTTCACAATTTCCTTGTGACATTGTAAAATTCTTATTTATTGTATATTGATACTAATCCTTGAACTATTGTACCTAACTGCCTTGTTGACCTAAAAAAGGGAGGACAGAAGAACGCATAGTTAACTAGTAGTGCTTGCTAGAAGCCGATTTTTATATCTTTAAGTTGATCGACTGAATAAGAAGTAGTTCTGTGAAGTTGCTCCGTTATGAATCTTTATGCTCCACATTGTGAGTGAAAATTGTTATTAACCAGACTGTTTCATGATATGATTTTTATCTTAGGTTTGCATTATACTGAACTGTCACAATACATTCATGGTAAAAGATGAAAATTGTGTTCAGTTTAAGACTTACGCCATTCCCATTGCGCTAACTCATTTTGTATGCGATGTGCAAGCAATCAATCAAAATAATGTTGGGACTTGCATTCTAATTCCGTCGCTCACGCTGCATGCAATTTGCAAGTATTAACACATCACAATGTATTGCGGATATTTTACTAGACGGGTTGAGCAAAAATTCGGAAGTGAATTGGCGATGTATAATAGTATTTTTCAAAAGACAGCGATATAAAAACGATGCGTAAAATAATAAAAAACTCAACGAATGTTTTCACTGCTACTTTTTTAATGATATACGCGTGTTTTATAATAACAAACAGTTATTGGGAAGCATTTGAAACGACAAAATTATTTATGCAGTTAACAAATTTATGACACATCTACTTTTTCTGATACTTACTTTTAAATTTTCGCATATCCACCCCAAAGCTCTTTCAGCTTGGCTGGTTGGTAAATAATCAATAATGCAAATACGACAATATAATTTAGGATGCTGATCACATCCTTTGGAAATGTTCAGATATAAACAACGAACGGTAGAAATTGCTCAAGACGATATGATTATCACTAAGATCAGTCAGTAAAGTCAGAAGTGGCGACATAATTACTTATAGAGCAAATTAAAAAGCAATCAAAAAGTCCATAGCGCAGAGATTGGAATTGACTGAGAAAACCTTTTTCATCATCAAAATCGTATTAATGCTTCTGATGTGATTAAAAATTATAATAAGTAACACCGTGATTTAATAATTGTGTAACAAATGCATTCTAGAAACAAGCCAAGTTTTGAGAGTAGCGTCAAGACATGTTATCAATTCGAAATCCTTTCGCTTGGTGGGATTCATACAAAACTCGTCTGGCACTTTAATCTTTCGACTAAAGTTCTTTGGCTCAGTGAAAAACTATCAGAGTTATGTAGTGGAAAATGTTTTTCATTTGTTTCTCATTCAAGCTACTGCATTTGTAAGATAAGCTCTGTAATACCGGACAGCAACTTTGGAAAAGTTTGAACGTATGTCTAGCTTATCTTTACATGCGATGCCCTTGAACTGCACACATTTTAATTAGCTATAAAAGGCTTCGATCATTGTATTATTTTACGATCAGGGTATAAATTATGCAATGTACCTACATTGATTTATCTCTTTCCTAAATGCAGAGCTTGTTTGTAATCTTTTCATTAATCTTTTGACAAAATTAGTTTTTCCAAAAGCAACTTTACAAGTTAATTAATTAGAATCAATAAGCGTTTTACGGAATAAAGTAAAATAACGAATCAATGATATATACGAATGCTGTAAATAAATTAAAACATTATTTGATACATCCGCTAAACTACTTAAAACATAATTATTTTATTTAGATATTTCAACTGCTCATTTGTGAGTGTACAAAAGACATAATTTGTTGAAGATATAGTGGTTTTAGCAATAAATAATAAAATGTTCAGGAAATGTCTTTAACATGAGTGGAATTATTCAAGATAATGCATGAATTGACTCTCAACCGCAGTACAAATAAAACGAAAAAGTGAGCGCAGTACAGCTTAAAATATGTATTTGTTAAATATTTATTTACTTTAAAAATGCTTCTCTAGTAAAACAAAAAATAATACACGCGTCACGTGTATTTAAATTGAGTGGCATTTCCGTAACTATCAATTTTAATTTTACATTCCTGTTTGCCGATCATTTGACCCATATTTCAATAGCCATACTAAATTTATAATGGTAAATGATGTGAATGCATGATTAGCAATAAGAGGAAGTCTCGTAGTAGAAAATATTATGCAGTTGATGCATTTGGGCTAAAGACTTAGAATTGATTTCCTGCTTTGCGTTTGTGCTCATTACAAGAGTACTCAACGTACAGGAGACGCATTTAATTTCATTTAGCCCGATCGTAAACTCAACGTTTGAAAACATTCTAAGTTATTTTTTATTGTTTATAATTATAAAATGGTTGAAGATGGACCTGGCTTGAAATGTGATGTGGATGCCCCAGGGGAGCCTGAATCATACCTATCTCTTATACCAACCAGATGGATTCCATCGCCCTGGAAGGCCGATGGTGAGCATCCATAGAATGTACTCGGCGGAGCTACGGGCCACAAGAATGACCTGGAATAACCCAAGAAGACGGGCGGGGGACGGAGAATCTTGAAAGCACCGTGTGGTAGCCAAGAGCTCCAAATAGGGAGCGGATATGATTTAAAAAATATATTTGTATAAACCAAAGAAAATTTATGCTTAATTTAAATAAATAAACCATCAAAATCTTAACTCCACTGAGTAAAACCTATCGACCGCAGCACTATTTTCCATCCAAGATAATAGAATGCATCTTGTTGAAAGAAGAAACAAGCAGGGTTCATGATATCCGCAGCACGTCTCCAAGCCAGGTCCATCACCTCTGTTTTATGTGAAACGTTATTAAGTGTGAATGAATCTTTAAGATTAAGATCACTCTGATGATTTGCGAGGTACCAAGACACACAAGTGCAGATCGACCGTGGAAAAGTAAAAAGACGTAACCCACAAACAAAAAATATTGTGTGTAGCCCTTACAAAGCGTTTATTAAATTTTATACATTGTGGAAATCGAAAAATAAATATTTTGAAAAGACGGAGAGATACGTCCTTTTGCTTTTCTACAGTCGATATATTATAAATATAGTGTATTAACACGTTTTACGTGACTTATGCACAACACTTTTTAGTGTGGGTTACGTCCTGTTTCCTTTCCACAGTCAATATCATTCTACACTGTCAGAATGCTTGTATTGAATGTGTGGCACTTGATTCTGACAGGTCAGTCAATGTTGTACTTTTATCTTTGTATTAAATGACGACAAAAAATGATTTAATTATCTTCTGACAGTAATTTTGCTTTTAGAAACATTAAACTCAATTGATTAGTAAAGATTTATGGCTTGCAAAAAATATATCAACAATGAAACGGTAAATCGAAAAAATTCCCTTCACCAATATTTCGCCATACACGAAAGTTTTTGATGTAGCCGGCTTAATTTGAAGTGGTGTGCTGCATGGCCCAATTCCAAATATAGTTGGTCACCCATGGTCTATTGTGCTATCGACATAGCTCTGTGACAGTGAAGGCGGACGACCAAATATACTCAATCAACTTGAGTTGATCACGTAAAATCATTCGCTAAATAAAACTGTTGACATATTCAGTGACATTAAATATCACCATCGCGGCTAGCAACAGTCCAGGGTTGACCGGGATCGCCGCAGAATGGAATAACTGGTCCAAGGAATTCTGGCTGAACAGTATCGATATATATAGGAATTTAACTTTTAACAAAAAAGAATAAAATACTATGGTAGAAGTTCAACTTTAAAAATAAAATACAGTGGTGATGATTATTTGATAAGCTAAACCGGTCCTGATCAATTTGGAAGTAGTATAAATAAATTGAGTTTTATTTTTAAAATATTATGCCTTTCCACCAAGAATTGACAGTTAACACCTTAAAACTGATTAATTAATAATTGTAATATGCAAGTACAAATTATAGGCAAAATGTCCCCTAATCATGGTTTTAATATGTTATCACGTCAATCACTCAAAGGCATATTATATCACTTTTAGGGTGTTAACCGTCAATTCTCGGTGAAAAGGCACTATATTTTTAAATAAAACACAATTTGTTCTGTACTATTTACACATATTTAATGATCAGGATCGATTTTGCACATCCCAAGCATTATCAAATGATCATTATAAACATGTGGAAGTAGCACAAACATATTGTGTTTTATTTTTAAATTATTAATTAGTTGAACTTCTGCCATAGTGTTTTCTTCTCATTCGTTAAAAGTTAAATTTCTTTTAAATTCCGATACATATCGATAATATTATATACATATCATTATAAATACGTGAAAGACACAGACATATTGAACATTTAAACATCCGTTACACAGCAGCTGCTTGAGTGTACGGTATAGTTTGCGCAGTTTGCGCTTCGGCGGCTATACCATACAACTAAGTCTGCGCAAACCTCATTTCAGTAGAAGTCGTCGTCTTGATGGTACTACGCTCATCACGAGCATTATCAACTGATAAAAATACAAACATAACAGGCCTATTTATATAAATTTGAGTGTAAAAATGAATGTATATAAAACTGATGTTTCATGAACTAAGGCAAGAAAGTACTGATTAGCAAACAAATTATACATAAATTAAATTAAAATAGTCGACAATTAAAATGTTATGGACCTCTTACAAATCAATAAATACTAATCTGGAATCACAAATATAGCTACACTAAAAGTCCATTAGCTGAGCACAATTTTTTAATGACATTACTAATGCATTAAGCAATAGTGGTGTTGTGAATAGAAAAAATTAAAGTAATTAAAATGTGTATTGCACTGTAATTAAATGAAATTTAATGAAGCTACTTATCTGCAGGAAGGGGAAGAATCACAAAATATGTAAAATGGGAGCTCAGCGGAGAACTAGGATTAAGTTATCACAGGGAAGTGGATAAGGTTTGCTAATCTCGGTACACTTTATTTTGTTCTGTATGTGGTAATTAAATTTTGGGCGCCAGGCGTGAAGATACACGCCAAATGCAAGATAATAATAATAATTAAAATACGGTTACCGTTAAAAACACATTTAATTAGAGATGCGGAAACCGTAGATGCACAGAATTTACATTATGAACAAATAAAACAGAAATTATACGAAGAAACAATATTTATGAACAGATGGTTACACTAAAACAGGAAAACTATTATAATATATAAATATAAAATTACGACCTTGGATGATAAACCATCTCGGCGGCGAACTCGGCTGTCCGAGGCCAATCTCCAGCGCGTTACCGGCACGTCCTACTCGTTCCACATCCTGGCGCGTAAGCAAGTTTTAACGCAATTCTTGGCGAGGCTTCCCCTTCGTCTCCTACCAACGACGCAACAAGGTGCGTATCGCCGATAGGTGACGATTGTAATGTTGCGACGAAATCGTAACAGTGAATTGGGAAAATTATAAGAAAAAAATTAGTGAACCGTTTGTATATGTGGAAGTAGTACAAATGAATTGTGTTTTATTTTTTAAAATATAATGTTTTTCCACCAAGAATTGACAGTTAACACCTTAAAAGTGATGCATATTAAACAAATCTTTGTATAAAAAGGTAAAAAGTCATGACGAAATTTTCAGTATTATTTTAGTTTTCTAACTATGCTTCAAACATTCAACCAGTTTTTCAATTTTTGAGACCACCTAGCCAGGGAGCGTTTCAGACATAAAAAAAGAACTTTTCAACATTCAGTTGAAAATTTCAATAAGGGCTGGAGGTCTATGAGTGCGCGCCTCGTGATTCCGCAAAAGTTTATTTGGGGCTGTGTTTCTTTTTTTATTTGTGGAAATAATACTGCTTTGGGCTTTTCCAAATATTTATTTTCCACTTACTCTCTAGCTTGACTTTTCAGTTACTTTCACATATTGTACCACAAATTTCACTGTATGAAATTCTTATATAAAATATAACTGATAGCATTACAAAATAAAAAAATCTTTTATCACGTTTGTATAAAGTACTTTTCCGCACTATAATTTCAAAATCAGAAACAGGTTCATTCTTAATATATTTACAGCATTTTATAAATTTATTGTCTTTCTTCCAAGTTTAATCAATAATATCTACGATTTGATAAATTAATTAATAAACAATATTTAACAGATTTATTGAAATTATATTATCAATATTATATTAAAAAACTTTTTTACCAATGTGAAGCATATGAACTCTTAAAACAGTGCTTTCCAAACTTTTTCGTTTGAAGGCCCACAAAAATTTTAACAAATAAGCCGTGGTCCCCCACCTCAAAAATTAGATTAATTTAGTTATCAAAAGATTTATTTGACATTATGTTTACATAATATACTTATTACGTACACCTGCTTTCTACAATTGTCTCGAAGACAAAATTTTAATAAAACTACGAATAGTGTGTTCTTTTTTAAGGGAAAAAAATCATAATTAAATACTTGTAGCTCTACTGCAACATTTTGCGTCCCATAGTTTGGGAAGCGTTGTCCTAAAGAAAGCATCTTACTCTCAAGTGATTCAGCAAGAACTGTTTGTAATATGCTCAACCTCTCTTTTCGTAGAGAGTAAGGATAGGACTAGGTTAGTATTAATAATAAGCTAATTGTTCTCACTACGCACCGTTTTTACGTTAATTAATTTTGGTGGGCGCTAATTTTTTACATCACAGACATCCATGTATCCATAAATCTATAATTGAATCAGAATAATTTATGTTTTCATAAAAAGTATATATGTTATATGATATACGTTTTTAAAAGAAGATATAGAAACAATTGGATTTAACTACGTGATCCAGAAGATATGACACACAATTTCCAATTCGCACGTTATTACATGGCGTGGTCGATATGTGTGATATGTAAAAAAAACTCTGAATATAGTAAAAGTCATCGAAATCTTGTCATATCGCTTCCATCACATATCCAGGGTGTAAAGTGTCCGCAAAGGTCCGCTCGCGCGAAATTGCCAGCGCTGCCTCTCATAATCCTTCCTCGGAGGCCCTTCATTGATAGCGCCTATAAGGACAAACGATTATTTGAATGTCCGCCATATGTTACAAAAACTTCTGTTTATTTGTGGTCCGGAAATCCCAACGCGCGCGTCGTACATAACAAACTTACAATTCAGAAAATTTTATTTGCTCGCTTTACAACTGAGACCAGGCGACTCAAAACTGCTGGCAATAATTATTATAAAGAATTTATTTGAAAAAATGAGGCCTATAAAAATAAATGCAGCTAACTCCATATTAGTATGTTTTTCAGAAACGACAAAAAACAGTCCGAATTATTGTTACATAGCAAACAATTTTTTTAAAAAATCTACAATGATTATTTTGATTGATTAATCATAAGTTTTAATAATAAAAGTAAGTAGTTTATTTATAATTTAAAATCTATTTTTGAAGTTTTCTGTATTTGATATTGAATTACAAAAATTACTGTTTTTGTTACTTACTCTTCTGGAGTTTGCTGTTTAAAATAATATTTTTTTTACTGGACTTTACCAGTGTGGAGTTTTCTGCATCTGTTTAAAAATTACATGATTTTAAAACCCATTATTTCTACCGTTTACGGCAGTTTTAAAGAGCAAATAATTTGATTCATAGGACCAAAATGATCCACCGACAACATTTACATTGTTGGTTAAATTTCGAAATGTGCTGGAGTTTACTGCATTTGATTTTATAGGCCTCAAATATATTTTTATAATTAAATAAATATAAGACACAGGTCAAATGTTCTACAACTTGAAACATTCTTCGTGTAGAGACAAGGCAAAAGGCCTCACCTTTGACAACCCTCACTTTTGTTGACTGGATATATACAATCAGTATTCGTGTGGGTTTTTTTATTGTTTTCCCCGTCCTTTTTCTCATGTAATCTTTAGTAAGACAGACCTTAGCTAGAGTACACATAAGTGTTCTGTTTCAACCTTCAACCTCTATCATCTTTCCTTCGTATTTGCTTCATGAAGAGACAAACCAAAAGGCATCACCTTTGACAACTCTCACTTTTTTACTCTAAGCCTATAATCAGTATTCGTTTGGGGGTTTTTTCTTATTGTTTTTTCTCACCTTAAGCCTTACTTAGCAAGAATACAACCGGGTAAGGGATATAAAGACTTTATCTCTACCCATAATTGCAATAAATTTGGTAGGAAACGAATAGCACTTCGCAAGCTGCCTGAGTCCATTTAAATTAATATTTTCATCACAGCCATCTATAAACCTTATGAATAGATTCATACATTATTTACTAAGCAATTGTTTTTCAAAAATACATTTATTAATTGTTTTAATAGTATCAATACACAAATATTCAATTTATTTCTATTCAAAACTTGTTTCTCCGCTGTATTAATATTTGATATGGATAGTTTCCCTCGAAAGAACTTATTGTACAAAAAATATATGCTGAATAGTTATTTTTTTGAAAAACTCGGCCTTAGAGAATATGAAACACACTATTTTTACATCCGTTTGTTATTCTATGAGGTGGCCGATATGTTACTTTTACATTATAACTGTAGGCCATATACGATATAGATATGAAATATCATAATTTCATGTTCTTATTCTAAGACTTTTTTTGTAGTATGGTAATAACTTTTCAAAACGTTCGTATGTGAATAATAAAGCATTTTGATTTATCTTTAGTCGGTAATATAATTTTTTAATGAAGAAAATAACACACACCATGTGTATCTTTTTTATTGATATGTTCTGCTGTTTGCGTATATACAATGTAAGATAATTATTATAAAAGAAATCTTTTTCATAAACATTTTTGCAGAAATTCTCAGTGATTATTCTAGTCTGATTTTCACTTATTAATTATAACAGCGATTCCCAAACAGTGAGGAACTCTCCTTAGGAGGGTATTGCTGCTGAATAAATATATATATATATATATATATATATGTATACAATATTATAATGCACATTTGAGTTAGAGTTAGACTATCTTGGGAAAAGGGAAAATATATTCTGAATATTGGTGAAAGGGGAAGCAAAAAAGGTTGGAAATCCTCGAAAAAGAATGTCTACAAACAAAAAATTAAGAACACCCTATCGAAATACTTTTGGTAAAAAAAAATCGTTTTTATTTGATAACAGTATCATTCAAAAAATCTTAAAATGTAAATAAAAAAAGTCTTATGTTAATATCATAATTAATATCAGTAAAGTAACCATCAAATCTGTCAATAACTGTAAATCCTGTTTTATAGCTGGTTAGATTTTATCAACTACACAAATGTTTACAAAAAATCAATCAACAATTTTTCTTTGTGTCACTGTAACATAAAATGCAGATTTTCCTTCATATTCAAAAGAACATATGCTTGATATTCTGGACATCTTGTTTTTCTTTTGTTACCAGCATACAGACATATATATGCTTGTGTCAATATTAGTATCATTATGCCAACGTATGTCACATTAAAGTAAACATGCGAAATAATACACATTATCTGTGTCGTGTTAATTAGTACCTGATTGGTTAACACTGTTCACGGCTCAAATTAACCAATATATACCGGTGTTGTAATATCCAACTTTAGTTATACGAGCATAATACAATATATATCACCGAAACACTCATCGTAATTTCCATTCAAAGTTGATTTGAGAAAAATAAAATCGACAAACTGCGTGTGTTTTTAGTGGTGTGAATTAATCATAATAATTTGTGATTAATTAAAAAAAGTTAACTAAATCAATAAAATTTGAATTATATATGGCTGAATTGACAATTTTTTTTGTCGCTTAAGTCTGTTATTCGTTTATCTTGTTTACCTATAAAAAAATATTTTACAATATTTTCAAATTTATTTTCCGTTTTAAGTTTATTGTCGGCTCTGTGGTGCAGTGATCAATGTCGTTGGCTACAGTTACGGATGTCTCGGGTTCAAGTCCTGATACGGACAGTTTCATAAATTGATTTTTCAATCGGTTTATGGATTTCTTTTCGTATGTATGGATGCTTGTGAGCTAACCACTATTTCTGTCCTAGTCTTATCCTTCTATACATACTCTTTTCGAAAGTGAGAGGTGGCGCAATGCAGAGTGACAAAAGAATGGCGAGTGACAAGCAGTTCCAACCTCCTCTGGCCTCCTACCATATGCTTCACATTGAGAATGGGCATGAAAAAAAAAATATCTATCGTGAAATTAAATTTCAAATTCAAAATGCGATGTTAACCAAAATAACTTTTGTGAACGCATGGTAATTTTTATTTAAATTGTATTGGTGACTAGACAAAATGGTTTCGACGTACCGGTATAGACAAAATATCGATTTAATGATTTAAAATTAATTAAAAACCCCGCATATATATATTTTTCACTCTCCTGTATCTAAACATTATTATTTTTTTTTTAATCAAACAGGTACTCTTTTTTTCATTCCGTAAGACTAAAAATTCTAAATTCAAAAGTTGATTTTTGAATAAATTTAATTAATGTGAATACATTAAATAAAAACAAGTGCATAATATCAATTAATCAACAATTTGTTTTTGTATATTAAAAATACTTTGAGTAAGTCATAGAAAAATTCAATGTTTATCAACAGTGTTAGGGTGGTGGTTTAATTAATGAGACAATGGTGGTTTAATTAATAAGAATAAATATATCCAATGTATATCTACTCACTCTATGTATATCTACCCACTTTTACATGTAATATTTAGTAAGTTGGTCATCGGTAAATTGAAGTAATAACCTTTAAACTCAAAAAGTTAAAAAACGCTGCGTCCAAGAATATAACTCCAATGTAAAGACAGTTTCATCGGCAAGTGGAGAGTGGCGATTTTTATAAGAGCTGAACATCTGAAAATGTCGAGTGCGCAATTTTCCCAGAATTCGATAACTAGATGTCTCTGTTTTAATAGCTTTGATTGTATTACTCTCGCCATGTCTTTGCTATATCGCATCGACTATGACACGTAACCTTTCGCCAACTTATATTGCATTTTGATTACAATTAACTATGTAACAATAATTTAGAGAAATAAAACATAATTTTATGCAATAATCAAAAGCGGTATCGCTCATCGCGAGCATTTTTAACTGATGATTGGTCTTGATTTGGCGATATTGATCCAGATAATTATATACAATTGTTGAATTAGTAGTATGTAAAATGTGTATTATTTTTCTAAATTTGTCCTGCCTTTTGACTGAGAATTGACAGTTAACACTTTAAAACTCATTATTACAGTAAATTGGGAAAATAATTTCTAGGTGTAATCCTAACTCCGTGTTAGGCAAACTGAACACTGTCCTTACGCACTGTTTTCACAATTGGATAACGTATGTAAAAAAAGATGACAAATAAAATCAATTTTTAACTTAAATCAACAGTTACTTATTAGAAAATTACATGTTTATGGTTCTATGTCACAAAAAATGATAAAAGAAACAAACATATTTTTTAAAGAACACCAGTAAAATAAATAATAATACATTTTTTTAAAGTTTCCATGATAAGTCGTTGATAATATCACTCATACTAATGAATTGTGTACAGTTATTTAAAAACGAAATGACGCCATAAATAATATCTGAAAATTTGATTTACTTTTCAATTAAGAGACAAATGAACAAAGGCAAAATTGAAAGATTGAAATAAATGTAGGGTAGGTTTTGACGAGAAACAAATCATTATGAAGTACATCAGAGAATATTCCACAATGAGAGTTCAGTTATGGCGTCCACAGAGGGAATGATGAAACTTAATTTAATTGTGTAGTATGATATTTATCTCTTTTCCTGACATAACACATAATTTTGATTGCTTCAATACTTGATATCATCATTTTTTTCGACAAAGAAAAAAAAGTAGACAACTATCACACGATTCAGTAATTAGAATCTTGAACGTACACATAGAAAAATTTCTAAAGCATTTACCTCTTGAATACAGAGCGGCATAACAAAAAAGGGTAGTCATAAACATTATTCCTTTACCACGCTTACTTTAAAACCATCAATAAATAATCTGATGTTGTTTTCATGTTTCTTTGCGATTCATTCGTTCACGTTTAAAGATTTCAGCGAAATTTTCCTTGAATACACTTGGGCCACCGTTACCCGATTCTGAGGTCTGCCGTCGACATGAATACAGCGTCCCAAAATAACAAAACATATTGTTTGTTATTTCATTTCAAATGAACTGACTTGACATTTTCGCCACACTGCGAAAGACATTTTGCTTTTTCGCTTTCTGATCTCATTCTTTAGCGCGTCTCTGCTCATCATTATTTTCTTCCATTCTATGTTACAAATGTTATTAACCTGACCGTTTTCTTCATTTGGATTAAAATACATTTATTTATTGACAGTACATCTGTTCGTGAAATTAGTGATTGAATTTTTAATAAGATTCAAATAAACAAGTAATAGCAAAACAAACAACGATGCTCGTAAAATTAAAATATGATATGTCACTTTCCAATATTAGTAGTAAGAGAAGTTTTTGTATTTCACGTTTAAATTTTAAGTTTTATCGTCAGTTTTCCATCGTACTGTACATCCAATATTTCTATTTTAAAAGCCGCTAATTGCGATGTAATAAATATAAGCGAAATAAATTGGACATATCGACGACAAATTAATCAGTTTTTACTTTTTCGTATACTTTTGTCGTGTTTCGCAAGTTATAGTTCATTACATATAATATGAAATGGCTTAATGTATATGTATGTATTTTTTGATAGATTTCGATAAAGTCTAGACAGGTCGGCTTTAACTTTTCGACGACTCATATGGCTGGAGCGATTTAAAATTGTGTTGAAATCTTAAATATAATGCTTTTCCACCTACAACTGACAAAATAGTTTCACTTAAGTGCTATGGTAAAAAATAGCAAATTATTTAGATCCACAGCAATTATGTATTACAGTTATACTAAGTGAATGCCAATTCCATCCAATTATTTTCAGTTGACTTTATTATTTATTGAAAAAAAATGTACAAGGTATCATCAAGTTCAAATGCACCATTTATGAAAGATAAGAAAACCGCCTTGGCTCCAGCAATAAACATTCAAAAAAGTCATTATTAGCATTATCATAGTAGAACGATTTTTTTCAAGCTCTATCGTCTGACTAAAAAAACATATTCAATGAAATTCAAAATTCTTTTTAAAAATACCTGTGATAAAATATCGTAAGTCAAGAATTTTTTTCAATATTTTATTCCTTAAATGCATACAAGACTATGAAAAGTACAAATTTTTGTTTATTTTTTTTTTGCAAAACTGATCTAGATTTTACAGTTTATTTTCATATTTAATAGTATAATACATATCAATATTTCATTTTTTTATCAGATATTGAGGTGACATGCGGTTGTTGGTTTTAATTTGCAATCAAACAAAGGATTTCGGAGTTTTTGAAATTTTTGATTTTAGGGAATGTTCAAATTCATTTTTAATTTAAAAAATATAAGATTTTCGCACAGAATACTGGCTACATTGATGCATTTTTAATTGATTATTTGTTATAATATAATTAATGTAATAAATATATATCGCTAATTGCGATGTAATAAATATAAGCGAAATAAATTGGACATATCGACGACAAATTAATCAGTTTTTACTTTTTCGTATACTTTTGTCGTGTTTCGCAAGTTATAGTTCATTACATATAATATGAAATGGCTTAATGTATATGTATGTATTTTTTGATAGATTTCGATAAAGTCTAGACAGGTCGGCTTTAACTTTTCGACGACTCATATGGCTGGAGCGATTTAAAATTGTGTTGAAATCTTAAATATAATGCTTTTCCACCTACAACTGACAAAATAGTTTCACTTAAGTGCTATGGTAAAAAATAGCAAATTATTTAGATCCACAGCAATTATGTATTACAGTTATACTAAGTGAATGCCAATTCCATCCAATTATTTTCAGTTGACTTTATTATTTATTGAAAAAAAATGTACAAGGTATCATCAAGTTCAAATGCACCATTTATGAAAGATAAGAAAACCGCCTTGGCTCCAGCAATAAACATTCAAAAAAGTCATTATTAGCATTATCATAGTAGAACGATTTTTTTCAAGCTCTATCGTCTGACTAAAAAACATATTCAATGAAATTCAAAATTCTTTTTAAAAATACCTGTGATAAAATATCGTAAGTCAAGAATTTTTTTCAATATTTTATTCCTTAAATGCATACAAGACTATGAAAAGTACAAATTTTTGTTTATTTTTTTTTTGCAAAACTGATCTAGATTTTACAGTTTATTTTCATATTTAATAGTATAATACATATCAATATTTCATTTTTTTATCAGATATTGAGGTGACATGCGGTTGTTGGTTTTAATTTGCAATCAAACAAAGGATTTCGGAGTTTTTGAAATTTTTGATTTTAGGGAATGTTCAAATTCATTTTTAATTTAAAAAATATAAGATTTTCGCACAGAATACTGGCTACATTGATGCATTTTTAATTGATTATTTGTTATAATATAGTTGTTAAATAATTTCGACTTAACTAAATGTTCAAATGTTTATTTGTACTTTTCGTAGTGCACCATGCATTTGAGGTATCGAAAACATGTGTCAATACTAACTATATAAAGTTTGATTTATGTCATTTCTGAAGTGCAAATATGTCAGAAATACAGTATTTCTGTGTATTATTTTTCTAGATAACGGTGATATTTCAAATGATCGATATGAAGAACGAGTTAACCGAAAAAAATGGCCGACGTAAATAATGAATAAGGAACGTATTCATTGACGTTTTTTAACATTTAGCATAAAACACTATGTCGTTCCCATCGTGACAGAAAACGTCTTCAAACAGAAGAGATTAAGCAACCTCAGAAACACTTATTCAATGCACGTACCCTACTAAAAACCACACAGAGCGTCTGTAACGTGTTACATAAATGAGTGCCTCCCTGTTACATGTGACAGTAGAACAAACCGTCACTCGCTCAAATGATCGAAAAATCAATATAAAATTTTATTTCAATGAATTGAAGAAAATGTCATAATTATCTTATTAACATACACTCAGCCCTTAAGCCAGTGGTTTTTAAACGGTGCATCGCGAGCTTTTTGCAAGTGCACTCCGAAAAAAATGATAAAAGTAGAAAATTCGCGAAATATTGAAAGCAGAACAAGTCATTTGTAAAATCATGAAAGCTGACGAAAGATCTAATGTGATTTGTATGTTGCCGAATCGATGCTCACATGCGCTACTTGCCGAACCCTAGAATACCCCGCCAAATCATCCGCTTTCACTCCGATCTCATTTTACCGAGTTTTTTTCTCATTCCGGCATTTACTTTCTTCTTTTTTGTTTTCTGACCGTTTGATTTTAGTGCTCCGCAATTTTTTCTAACGATCAAGAGTGCACCGTGACCTCGAAAAGGTTAAAAACCACTTCCTTAAACATTAAATTAAACAATTACATGATACATCTACAACAAGGATGATGAATAATTATGACATATTATAACATTACACGGTTTCTAAAAATCATCAAATAAAAAAATTATGTATGATTTGATTATCATTTTAGATTTAATGCTTCCACATATAATGGTGTCGAAGAAAATTAAAATTGGAGAAACGTACTTCGTCACGTTGACCATATTTTTTGTATTAAATAATGAACACATCGAAAACTGTTTCAGAATAAAAAATGTAAGCTTCGTTTATTTATTTCAGTAAAATTAAAAAGACAATCACCGTTAATTATATTAAAAGCAATTAAAAAGCACAGTGACTATGGAAAAAAAAGAAATAGCTCACTTCCATCTTTACCTATATTGAGATTCTTGGTATTAAAAACTCACTCAAACAATTTAAAAAAATGTCGAAAGACCTATCCTAGTTATTTGAATGCAGGTTTCTATAAGATATATATTATTTTCGCATAATTTATTAAAATAACTTTTCTTAATTGTTTTAAATTCATAAAAACAGCTACCAAAGCGTTTACTACACACACACACTGTCAAATAAATACAAACTACACACATTACACACGGACAACAACACCGGCGCCATGCCGCTTACGAGCTCCTCTAAAATGACACTGCCATATCATACCAGTATCTAAATATATTCACAAAATAAAGGGAATATTCATATTTTTAAAATCTTTGGGACAGGTCTGTAAAATAAAGTCGTGTTCTTTTAAATAAAAAAACGCAAGTTCACTATATATATCGTCGTATATTTTCATATATAAATATATTTAACGCGAAAGTTCATTTCATAATACCGTTACTAATTAACGTTTCACATTTTCAGTTAAAGTACATGCATAAATAGAAGATGTCAGTGCTCGCGAATTCTGCTTTTGACAGCTGATTACTTTACGTAAACAATATAATACCAACTGGCAGATGTAGTTGACTGTTAAAGATGCTCAAATAATGCAAAATTGTGCAGCTCTTTGATCAAAACAAGACTTAGACACAAACGGAACAGATTTAACAATTCTGAAAGATAGACGACGGCTCGGAGAAATGGTTTCAGAAATAGAATCCTCACCATATATACGTACGATTAGTATCTGTTCAAAGCATTGAGCTACTAAGTTTATGACATTAACCAAAGAAGTGAATAGCGATTCGAAATCAACTCAGGCATGGTTAGTAATAATAAAGAAATAATGTAACGGTTTTAAATACTGAAAGAGTAGAACATTTCAAATACAATTAATTGTAATAGTTATATTTGAATCAAACCTTAAATTTTAATATAGGTAAGCCGACGGGGCGATATGTTACACATTAAGAGTGGATATGATTAAACCACTTCAAGATATAATCAAAATAAATAATATTTACACCTACACAGCTTACTAGTTAATTTAAACATAAATAAAAAAGCATGTTCATAATCACTTTTTAGCAAAAAACCGTATTTACACTAAGCCATTTTGAATTTTTTTGCATGAAAATGCTCATTTTAAAAAATCGAAAAACACAAGAAATCAGATATTAATGTCATAAAACATTGTAAATTTTAAACGAAATTTAAAAGCATCGATCAGATATTTAAACATTTTTTTTAAAGATTGTGATTTAGAAGAGTTTTGAACATTGATTTACTCAAACCTTGTATTTTGAAACAACAGAACGGCAATGAAATATCAAATAGTATCTACAACTATTTCACGTTTAAAAAAATTCAGTAATTAAAAATATTCTTTGAATAATGCTTAGTGTGTGAATTGACTATAAATTTAGATCAAACATTTTAAATATATAATGAAATAAAAGGCAACATGATGGCAAAGCGATGTTAATTAAAAAAAGAAAGGTTTTATTGATCATAGTCGTGTAATATCTCTTTTCATGTTTCATCAAAGACTTTTACTACACCGAATACAATCATTCAGCAATATTTAACCCTTTTGTGTCAGATAAGAGATATCACGTACGGGTATTAAGGTCACATATTTTTTATAATCGATCGTCATCTGCTTTGACCCTATAAATTACATTTAGTTTCGATTTAACCATTTTTTATCATCAAAATAGTCGATGACATGTCAAAAAGTTACAACAGTTACTATTAAAGCTAGCGTAGATATGTCCTGATGCAGTAGTACATCAAACAATGTTTTGTTTATAACATCGGAGATAAATTTAATTTCAAAATGTAGCAATGGAGCGACCCTTTTTCTTAATAGTATGTGTTTTTTGTAACATAACTTTCAACTTTTAAATACAACCAGCAACTAACGTCTTACTTTAACCATCTGAAGTTTTCATTAGGGCTTCCACTTCCGGGATCCCGAGCAATTATTCAATCCCGTAATCCCGGGATTGACTCAATACCAATACCGGGATTTAAGGATCAACCTTAAAATAGTAAAAAATAATTTATATTAAAATGCAAATTGTTATCCGATGAACTATAAAATGTAAAATGCAAATAATTAACTATTAACTATTTTTGATTCAAATATTATATTGTAATAATAAATATAGTGTGCTCTTTCATTAGCTCATATTTCTAGCCTTCTATTTACTGTTTACCTGTTGACAATTTTTTGTTTTTTTGCATCATTATCTACAAAAAACAGTTGACCACTATTCTATTTTTAGATATGCACAAGTGAAGCTTTAGTCGTCTAAACGTAACATGTCTTTAACTACTAATAAAAATACGAAAACATCGAATAAAATAAACGCCCAATTAAATACTAATATTCTGTATGGAAATGCTTTTGGTATAATTATGAAGATACTTACGTAGTAGACGTCTTTACGGCCGAAATTTTGTAAAATAACCCGGTCCAAGCCTGACAAATTCAGGCCCGGCCTGAGTCTCAATATGACACTTGTTACCCGAACCCGACCCGATTTTTTCAATATATATTTAAATTCAATTAATGTTATTGTTTACACCTTTCTTATTTCTTACGACATTAAGAACACAATATGTGAAGTAAATTATTGTAATAAAGACAGTTTTAAACATTAAAACCTGACTTTTTTTCAATCCCGGGATTCCTTGATTGAAAAAAAGTCAATACCGAAATCTCGGGATCAGAAAAGGGTTCCGGGATTGGCTGCTCTAGAATTCATGTTTTTTGATAAGAATGTAAAAAATTATAATGATTTTGTTTATACTAATTTTATGCGGCCTGACTCGCAAATTTGCATCAAATATCTACTGCACAGAAAGGGTTAAATGTACTTAATCATTTTAAAATTTCGTGTAATCGCATTTTTATACGAAGCCGTCAATTTACAAAAGCTACGAGTTGGTGAAAATTATTTACTGTGTGATTTTGTGTTCCTTTATGTAAAACAGAAAAGGCGGAATGATTTGTTCAATGATATTGCGAATTTGTGAAATTTGAAACATCGAGTCTCTGTTCATGACACTTTCAGTGGCAAAGATTTGTTTCATCTAAATATGAATTCGAAATTGCGTTATAACAACACCATACAATATCGCAGATCACTTAAAAAAGAATATGCGTTTTTTCGAACTATATATGTTCCCAACATGTACCAAACGGATTCCGTCGGAAGAATAATACAGCCATGCAAATATTATCAAGGGAAATATCGATGGATTTGGAGGTTGCGTTATGGGAGTTTTAAAAGAATCATCAAGCTAAATGTGTTTTTAAATTGAAGTCAATAACAGATGCATTAATTCTAATCATTTAATTTTTGCACATACCAGAAATTGTTAAAATTTAGGATACTCATTGTGTAAGAAATACAAGTGAGCTGGATAAAAAAATGTCAGTCGCCATTTTGAATTTGTTGACGTCATTCTGTGCTTATTGAATTAAAATCTACTATATATAAAGCAGTGTTTTGGTGACAATAACAATTTAGTTCGTCAAAGTCACATCAAATATTTTACACAAACAACGATCCAACTCACCTATATTTTTTACACCATGATGTTGATGATGTTATTAATTTAAGTAGTAAGATATTCAGGATTCAAAAAAAATTCCATTTTATATATAATAGCAAATACCGCTCTGTAGACGTTTTATATTTTATCACATGTAGCTATGAAATTTTCTCGTGACCTAAGAGTTCTCGGTGTATAATAATATACAATGTTATACAATGCACACACAGTTCCGACGTACTAGCTACTTTAGACATTCAGTATTTCAATTTCAATACCATAATCTATGACGGTACGGTTATACTAGTTAAACATATTAACAGAAGTGAATAATTTATTTTTTTCCTTATTTATGTTTAGTCTTTGTTAAAACTCCATAATACAATCTGTTTAACAATAAATTGTCCCACCTCTTGATTATAACATTTTTTATTATTTGAAAGAATTCTTTCAAAAAGCAAAGCTGCTTTTGCGATGCTTTATTCTAGTAAATATTTAAGGTATATTTGAATAAATTTCAGATTTTTTTATGAATCATACAAAATTTTTGTACGTCTATTGAACACATTCTCAATGTTACAAACTTTCCACCTTGATAAATACGTTAATATAAAAACCATCACCTGTTCACTGAAACACGTCTATTGTTGTATATATTTGAACTGATTACCTTATCTTTGACCTTAAAAATTGATTTGTAACAATTTCATGAATATTCGCAACTGGTCGCGGCCAAGTGGTCGAATCCCAGAAACAACAGTTAAATAAATGGGTTATTCAATCGCATTATGGATTTCTGTACGAAAGAATGTTTTGTAATGTCAAAAATTCTTTCCCAGTCATATGACGTTAAACATGAAGGCCTTAAAACGAGAGCGATTAGCTAGCCACTTGTCCTGCCATATCTTTCTGTCATTGCTATCATGGAAAAAAGAGATATTGAGAAACTGAGAACTATGCAATTCTTGTTGAAAAACTTCAACTGAAAAGAAAATGTAAATAAATATTTTGCGAAACGAACGAAAATATTACACTATTTATATTACAGATATAACAGATATACAAATAAGTTGATATTCCAAATATCCATTAAGCATAATCACTTCCAACTACTTGCCATCTACTAACTGCAAAAGACGAAGTTTCAGCAATTCATTTATTTAATTGCATAAGCCATAGTCAATATAACTAAGTATACTTTTTTAGTTACACACAAGCTAGTTGCCGTTGTTTAATTAAAGTTCCTAGCTTACTTACAGCCATTTTATGTTCCCTCTACAATTTTAATCATAATTTTATTGAACGAAGACGTTTACTGTTACCCTCATTAATTTATATTTAAAATACACAAATTAACCATATTTTGTACGTTATTTTTTAAATAAATTGATTCAGTAAAAATGTCAACATTTTTGTGTAACTATTATTGACAATCGACAGTCGTTATTGACGTGAGCTTTCGTCGTCCGAAATCCTCGAATTGGCATTTATATTATTCATTCAATTCCGGAGGGATTTGATACTTTCATAGCTATCTCTACTTCAAGAGGAAATTTCATTTAAGGTCGTCATGTGCGGTTTCGTGACGGTGCTGGTTCACAACCCGTGCTCAAGTGTGCTGACATGTAACAGACGAGAGCAGACAAAAATAGACTCTTAATGTCTCTCAATTGCAACAATTCGGGAACAATAATTAGCCTAACATCCACAAGGGAAGTTGTCGGCATTAGCGTTGGATAAAAATAACCTGTCGTCGACAATTAACTGTGAGGTCAAAGAAACGTCGAAAGAAAAAGAATGCCAAGTGAAAATGGTGATGAAATTTACCCAGAGTAAAGCCATTCTGCATGGGAAGGTACCTTCGCGCTGACCATAGGGTATAAGAAAAAGCTGCTGCTACGCCCTACTCCCTTGGCAACATCATTATAAATATTGTACATAATACCCAGGCTGATGAGAAATAACTGACACCAGGAATATGATAGATTAGGAAACAGGATTATGCATTTTTTTAATTGAACTGAAAAAAATTTGAGTTAAAACATAATTTTATTCCTAATATTAATTGTCGATTAAGCCTTATCCTTTTGGAAAGACGATTCAGGGTTTAGCTGTATCTTTGAATGCAGTTTTCCAACAATATTAATTAACATTACAACTGAATGCATGTTAATGCGAGCTCGGTACGATAGAAATTACAATTTGAATGTCTTCAAATAATAATAACGCTGCTTTATGAAAGAGAAATAAAGTTTTTAGCGTTCACTATCAGAGATAAAAGCTATTAGTTTTATTCTAGTCTTTTCAGCCAAAAGGATGTAAGTAACAATTAAAAACTTCAGACGCAAAATTAAAATATACTGTGCGCCATTTACATTGCTTTTTTACATACGTCATACGTAAGGTTTCACATCCTCACTTAACTGTTATGTCAAATATAATAATATATACATATCCTCCATATAAAAAACAATGTTTGTTCGTATCTTATGCACTGCCATACCGTTCATACGATTCCGATTAAACTTTGTCAAGTTATAGGAATAGTACAATTAACTTACAGTAGGTTTTATTTGTTTGTTCATATTTTTTGCGCTGCTATTTTGTCAACTTATTGCTTCCACTTGCGCTAAGGTTATAGGCATAGTACAATTAACTTAGGTGGCTTTACGATGGTGCGCGTGTCGTACCATAGACAATTGTAAAACAAAAGACAAACAGCAAACGTCAAACGGCACATCTCATTTACAGTTTATCGTACATAATATAGTATATAAATACATATAAATGAATGTTTGTTTGTTTGTCCCTTATGCGTTCCTATAACATTCATCTGATTTCGTTGAAACTTTTGTGAGTTGTTGGATTTACACCCGCAAAGGTTCCTGAAAAAATCTAAAAAAAAATAATCAAATACGTACAAACCTTCTGATTTATTCGTGTACGCACCAGACGGAAACAAAAAATATTGTGTATCCAAAAGCACTTCAATAAGCACAATTAAAACACTTATACTTTCTTTCTTCGAGTGGCATTGCAAAGCATGCCGGGGACTCGCTAGTTTTAAATAAAATTAAAATATACTATCCGAAAAATTATTCGATCAATTGTTCCCCGCCAAGGCACCTTTTTACAAAAAATTGTTAGTTTAATATGTGGCTCGGTCAAAGCTTAGGTATCGTTGAACGTGTTCAATTTGATATTGAAATGCAAATCATATGAGTTGCTAAACACGCTCTTGGCGATATTTTCTCTCTCGATAGATCTATCAATTTTTCCTGTTGCAAGTCTAAAATTTCTTCCCATTTCATACCCGATTCGAAATACAAAATTTTTCCAAACTTTAAAATGTCGTTCTTTTACACGATATCGATCCTTGTTTTAGACGGTTGTCAAACTACGACCAAACGACAGTGTAAAAGAATATTTTAATTTTCCTTACACAAAATAACTTAAATTATACTTTAAAATTATCAGACCGCCCATAGTTTTTCGTGATTTACTCGAAATTCTAAAAGCCTTCGAGAGCGTGCTTAGCGACTCAGCTTGACATCTTTTACAACACAAGGCACGATATTTTATAGTATATTAAATAAGTACAATATAAAAAAACACATATAATATAAATGAAAAATGAAATAATTTCCAGCCGAAGATTTGTGCGGTTAGCGGCATCTTTGTTCTATCTCTAACAGATGTCGGTATAGTCCAAAGAAGTGAGCCATATTTAATTAACAATAATTATTGACTTCAACATTAAAAATGAAAATACTTTTTTGTTTCCTTTTAAAAGAACAAAAGTGTACGAAAATTGATGTGCCATTTTATCAGGACTGAATAGTATTTTACTATTCTATGGTAAGCGATACCGTTGAAATAGTAACACTTTTATCAACGGCAATCGGTCGTTTTAACAGTCACCGATTCAATTATTATTGATATCATTTCCCAAGATTTACTTTGTCATAGCAAACAAGTGTTGCATTGTTCAGAAGCTATATAAAGCAGCGTACAGGTAAACAAAGAGAAAATTAAAACGTATTTATAGCTATGAGTGAAAAAGAAATGAATTCGAGGGGTGGTGTCCTTTGTTCCGATTCCAATTCTGAACAACAGCAGTTGTTTTTCTTGTACACACAACGACAGAACTCGAAATGAATACACTTATGTGACTGCTAAACAAAACTTGTTACTACTACTACTATAGATGTACCGATTTAACTTGGCCGCTAGTGAGGGTGCCACCGTCGCGTTAGGAATGTTGCCATACTTAACCAAAATTGAAATTTCAATAAATTCCAAAACTAATATTTTAACGACCGTTATTAAAAGAATAAATAATATTTATTTTGTATAATAATTGAAATTGGAGAAATTTTTATTCTAGACTGCAAATTCTAGTTCCAAATTCGGCGGCGGCCAAGTAATGTTGGTAATACTATACCTACACATTTTTTGTATAATGATCAGGACGTCGCATCGACTATGGCACGTAACTTATCATAGTTTGATTGCAATTAACTTTGAACAGAATTTTATATAATGATCAGGACCGGTTTCGTTCATCGCGGGCATTTGAAACTGATGTCTTGATCCAGTGAAACCGTCCTTATCATAATATAAAATTGTGAAATTAGTTCATACAAAAAAAGTGTTATATTTTTTTAAATATAATACTTTTCCAACGAGACTTCACAGAATGCGTTCATTATTATGGTTCATATTCAGCTCTATGATTCATTCTTCTGATACATATTTAGAAAAAAATTATATTTTGAGGTTTTTCATTAATTTTATCTTAACCATAAGTGTACATACATAAAATGATAAAACTACACGCAGAACAACGTGGACTTAATCCCTCAAAACATTTGCAAAATATATATATATGAAAAAAAAATCAGAAAGAACTCAATATTACACCATACTATGGTCACTTTCAACATGCGTATAATAAAATAAGTCTGTACTTATGAGAATAATAGTCTAATGTCGATTTTATCAATTTTACAGGAGGAGCAAAAACGTGTCTCTAAAACTGTTTTTATTTTATGTCAATTAGCATAGCTGTTCTCTTATTGTATTCGTTCTTTTGCAGTTAGATAGATAAAGAGGTTGAGGAGTTCAATTTACATTTGAAATCACGATTTTTTTTTAGAATTTAATGGACATAAGATTGTTTGCCCCGTAAATACATTGTGACATAGGATTGATTTTGTAACCAGCCCACACACGCCAAAGTTTTATTTACTCACCTTCTTATCTTAAAACGTCAAATTATATATCATTCATAACTCAATTTCGCTATTTTTGGACATATAACTAATTGCTTCTGAGGTACAGAACTGATCCCTGATATGCGATCATTCTGTTTTAAATAAAATCCATCTGTGTATGTATTGTTAAAACTGTGTTCCCATTAGCGAACAGTTTGTGTGACATATTGGAAAATAATAATTGTCTATTTGACAATTCCCGAGAGGCAGGCACATAATAAATAATATTTTTTCTTATAAATTTTACAAAAGAATATTAAAAAAATATTATTAAATAAAACTACAATATAGATTTATTTTGAGACGAGATTTTTTTCTACAAACCTCCTACTGACTGGGTTCATGTGATTCTACACAGAATATAGAGTATATTTATAATTGAAAATGTTGCATGTATACTGTTTTGAGTTATATAAGTTATTATTTACAGATGAAACTTTTCTTAAACGAGAGTCTGTGTTTACAGTTGATAATTTAAAAATAATTCTGATCTATTTTTCTCAAACGCTGTGTTTAGCCTTATCAAATTTAAAAAAAAATAATTAACACATATTCATAGAACATATTCCACAAAGTTTATCAAAAACAGGATAATTGTAGCTATTTATTATTAATACATTATGCACAGTGTTCTAGTATCATTGTTTCTCATTTAACTCCGTTTATAAAAGACTATTATCTATAGATGTACCAATTTAACTCGGCTGCTAGTGAGGGTGCCACCATCACGTTAGGAATGTTGCCATACTCAACCAGAACTGAAATATCAATAAATTTAAAAACCGATATTTTAGTGACGATTATTAAAAGTAGACAAGATATTTATTTTGCATAAAATGGCAATTGGAGAAAAATTTATTCTAGACCGACAATTCTAGTTCCAAAGTCGGCGGCGGCTAAGTAATGTTGGTAATACATGTATAAGAACAGTTTTTCTACAGCTTCTTGATTATGAATCCCAATTGAATATTATAATATTCGATATAAGAATATTTATTTTCAACAAACATTTGATATCTCTAGCCTTGACGTTCGTAAAACTGCTAAGCAACAGTATTCAAAAATAATATGAGTTAGTTGTTGATTTTACAATAAAAAGACTCGTTGTTTTGAAAAACAAAATAAACAGCGAGTGTATATCATTAGTAATATTCAATATTCGCATTAATTGAAAATAATATGTTGACAAGTTTACTTTCTTGTTACAATGCTCTCTTTGATACTTCTTTTTTATGAAAAATTTTCCATGGACTGTAATGTAAATTTGAAGTTAACATGTTTCATTAAAATTTTAGCTTTTTGATCATACATATATTATAAATCTGTGTAGGGTAATAAACTGGTAACCACCCACCATCGTTATTTATTTGCTGATTTCCAAAGGGATGATTTTTTAAGATTGTTTCGTTCATTATTTATGTCAATTTCCAGTGTGGAGCATTCATTACACCAGAAGTTGTTTTACCAAACTGTTTGTTATTCAGTCACTAAAAGAATTGGTTAAGGGAATAACTTGCCGTTAACTAATCGCCCTTGTAACGGTTGAATTTATTTTTAATTGAAAGGGTATGATAGAATTCAAATATAAAATATTATTATATTACAATTTTCTGGATGGAGATTCAAGCCCATGAATGCCGAAACCGAATAGAACGAATCGCCAAGAGCATTCATTGACCACCCGGATTCAGGACTGGTAAGTAAATTTACTTGAAAATATTCTATTGTTTATTTCTAAACATTGATTTATATAGTAAGACGGCAGATTTCATTTACAATGTCTTAAAATTATATTATATCTTCCTATTCAATATTTTTTATACATAATATATAATTTCATAATTTAAAATTCTTACAAGAAAGTCTTATTTAAACGGCGTACAATTGAATTTATTCGATTCTTTGACTATATTATAAACAATACGTGGCGTATATACCAATTTACCGCTTTAGAAACGGATATGATAAAAAAAGAATTAATTGATATACATTCGTTCTTGTCAATTGCTAGCTTCAAAGTGACGCTAATTGTTGTTGTACAAAATGCCATATGGATTGAAATATCAATTTGAACACGATTTAATGGTACAATGTTTCACAGAGTCGAATTTATTGCAATTAGCATTTGTGTTTTGACATTTCTTATAACGATTCACATTGTTATTGAATAAATATAAAGGCATTGAACGTAATAAACATTAATTATCAAAATTATAGTGAGATAATTCGTTTTTAACTATTGACGTAATTCTGGTAGGTACATTTATTTTTTAATTTTCTACATCCTCTTTCAATTTTGGGTAAACCATTAAGCAGTAAACATTTTTTTTACTCTTCTTAATCTTCGCCGATACGCTTACGGATGTCCTGGACCCAAGTCCCGGTGCGGATAGTTTCATAAATTGATCTTTTAATTGATTTCTCTTCGTAGTCCTGAATGCTTGCGATGTCTAAAACTCCCTCACACTCATCCGATCCTCAAAAACGGGGCGTAGCGAGAACTGCCCTAGTCCTATCCTATCCCTACTCTCTTCGAAAATAAAGCGATAAGCAACTGAGTAACAAGTAGTTCTCATAGAAAAACTTGTGTTGAGATACCTCCATTAGGAGGCCATATGATCCACATTGGGAGCGGACATGGTAAAAAAAAACTATAAGTTATTTTTAAAAGCCGTAAATAAGTATATAGTTTCTTGATTATGAGTTGAAATTCATCATAGTAAATGCACTAGTATAAAGCCAAAAAAAATAATTTATGTAGTTGATTGCATTTTATACGGCAAACGTTATCTCTCCATTGATGTATAATCACGTAAGTGCCAAATGTCTTTTGCATTTTCGTTGCCTTTTTTTTTTTCTTCCTCTATTTTCCTACTGAAACTATTATGTGGAGTCCGCGATGCGGACTCTTAGTTTCCTGGCTAAAGTCAGTGCTAGGGTGGGTACAGACTAAGTCTTTATATCCCTTTATCTAAAAAGAGTCTGTCAGCTGAAGTCTTTGTGTGGGGAAAACACTTAAGAAAAAAGCCCCATACGAGAATGATTGTCTTTGAATCATTAACAAAAGTTCAATTCTTACCAAGAATCGCTCGTAATGTTGGCGTAAGTTTGAAGAACTTACTTAGTTTATTTTTAGACATGCCCAGTCCGTAACTGAATATACGAGTCTGGCTCGTTAAATTTAAGATCTATCTCTTAGGGCGATTGAATGAAGGCCGGCTTGACTGTCGGCCTCTTCCGCTTCCGCCTAAGCTAAAGAAGAATTTCCTGTAAGAGAGGCATAAGGATTTTGAGATCATCTTGACGAGGTTCTTGGAGACTTTGAGTTGCAACTTAAATTGTCGTTGCCTTCGCACTCAGTTCTATAAGTAGGCATCAAACAACACCGAGAATTAGATTTGAATGTGATGTTGAGAATTTTGATGACTAAAACTCCCTCACACCCATCCTATCCTCAAACACAGTGTATAGCGAGAGCGATTAACTAACCACTAATCCTTTCCTAGCCCTATCCTTCTATCCCTACTCTATTAAAGAAGATAGACAGGCTTAGCAACAAGCAGTCATCCTAGAAAACTTCTGTTGAGATACGTCCATTAGGAGGCCAGATGCTCCACGTTGGGATTGGACATGGTAAAAAAATCTTCACCCATATTCATTCTATACGTTGAGCATATGGCCACCACGCTAAACCCCCCCTTACTCATCCTATGTCAATTCGTAATTAACTTGACTTAACTTTGTAATAATTAGATAATAAAAGTATATTTTTGAAAATAATTTAATTATTATTTTCATGAAATACCGAGGTCTCCCAACCGGAAGGGGATTCCTCTTAGAGAGGAATTGGTGCGTATTCTAAATATATTCAATATAGGGAGAATTACATTCTGAACAATTGTGTATGAGGGAATGGAAAAAAACATCTTCGAAAATATTACTTTTCTTAGAAATTACTCTTAATACGTAATTGATGAGGGCTAGGTGTAAGCACGTAAGCTCCCTTCTTTTAAGATGTATTTATAGGGGAGGTAAGAATAGGCGGGTGATATTGGGGGGACTTTTTTATGAAAAACCAATTTAAAAATACAAAAGTAGAATTCAGTATTTATTGAGGCAACTAATATCTTTTCATTTGCACAAGTAATATCAGAAACTAAAAATAGACACAAAATGAAATGTGATATCTCCATTTATTTAGTATTGTAGAACAGAATTATTTTATCTCTAAAAAATTGTACACGTTTTATTTAAATTTAGAACCATAGACGAGAATTTTGACTAGCAACACTAAGATAGTATACATTTCAACTGACGTTACTTTCATATTATTACCCTGTCACTCAAAACTATACAGAGTTTCAGGAAAAACAAACGTCATTCCAAATTCAAAATAAGAATTTCAAAATGTAACTTTCGGGTTACCAAAATACGTAAATTATGCTAACTGGCATTGACCTTTATGTTTCTTTGTTGTGTATCGAATCTAACAAATTCAGTTTATCATATTTTTTATACATATTTAGGAATCGTTTATTTAACTTGTATTACTACAGAGATTCAATTTAAGGATATATCTGCGACGGCCAGTGAGAAATTATTATTGTGTGTCCGTGTGTGTGGTATAGCGCGTTCTGCCAATGTATCCGCTCCTGATCAGTGTTAGCAGCTCGTCTGTGATGCCATTCATATATATTCGTTCCCCACACATAGAATTTCAATCAAATTCTTTTTTAAGAGTAATGTTATAGTAAAGTTATCTTGATTATTTTTTCCAGCGATGCTTCCTTTTATCTACTTTTTCACGACTATTTAAAGAAAACAGTTTATCGCCAATAATTATTTTTAAATGCTGATATCAGTCTGATGTTATTTAAATTGGCAATCGAAGACTACAAATTCGACACATTTGACAGTGTTGTCTTTACTGGTTCTCTTGTTAGACATTGCAATGCTATCACAGAGGAAATCAACAAGAAAATCATGGCAGCAAATATATTTTACTTCAATCTACTGATGTAACCGCGTACTATCATGTCTGATAAAAACCCTGGGCGTTATGAAATGGACGGGCTTAAAATGTGTTATTGAAAGAAAAATCGTTTTCTGTATCTGCCCTAGGTGAGCTATTTTCACCATATGAGTGACATGTATAAACTATTTACTGTCTGTCAGCTTAAGCTTATTTGTGTGCTCGAATACATGAAAATGGAAAGGCGAAACCCTGATCGTTAGTGACAAAATACATGAAAATGTACAAAATTTCAACAAATTCAAATTTTATTTTACTTATTTTAAAGTTAATAATATACTTAATGGCCGCGGAATCGTATTTGAGTCCTTGAAGAACTTTGGTTTCTGTCCGTGGACTCACATATGAGATATATTCCATTCTATTGAAAAGTACTGAGTTATAATCGAGTTTGATTTCAAATGTCAACGAAAAATGATGGTATACACATCAGCGCATTATTTAACAAAAAATAAACTATTACTTTTCTTTTGTAAAACTACCCCTAGATGGTACACGTTCACTTTTTTCTCACTCTCGTAGTATTGGTTATTATTATTTACACATTGCGTAGTGATTTATTGAATGTATCATATGGCTTTTTTTATGGTTCTCGAGTCATTGTGATAACCGTGTCCTGTCCCGGGGTGACCTGTAACATCTGCATGATTTTACATATTTGAAAAAAAGAGCTTTTAGTAGATTTAATTTTTTTTTCACTACACCACATAAGTGTGCAAACCACAAATATAGAACCACTGCTCAAGTGGCATTATTTTACGCGGCAAAGCATCTGGAAGCCATCAAATCAAATTTGGTTAAGATATCTCAATTGGTTTACAAATTATAAGGAATTTAGTGAAATGACAGTTTTTTGCGTTTTTTTTGCAAAATTGCCCGGAAGCCAGGTGAAATTCAATAAAAAACATGCGGACATTAACCTGTTAATTTAATTTCATAATACAATCCATGCTGGGACTAGCTTGAATGACTGCTGCAAATGCCTGAGATAAGTTCGAATATGGATTGTCTCCTCTTCATATCGTCCGTGTTCCAACCATACAATCCATGGAGTGAATAAGAGCCTTGAGTATGATCTAGGAAGAAACTGTGAGACTGAAAAACGAGCGATAATAAAATGTGATGGAATAAAGATAAATCATTCTTATTAAAGAATGTTTTATATTATTATATTGAAACACAATGTCATGATATGAACGATTTTGTTATTTAAATTAGAATGTACATGTTTATAGCATGAATTATCTATAAACTTATTATCTGTAAAAGAGCACAAGACAATTTACTAACTAACTTATTCCTTTACCTTTACGTTCCCAGAATGTCTTCGTTCCGAAATCGCTGTACTTAACTCACTATATTCGCTCCTTAGACATGTCTTTGATTCATAAACGTTTCCATCACTTTAACTTTCACATATCTACTGAATTTTGGCTGTATTCAGAAGACAAGTAACGTAAAAAATATAACTGCTTAAATTAAACTGTCTAAATCGGTTCAGAGGAGTAAGTATATAGCAAAAAAAACGATATTCAGATAGCGTATGTACAGAAAGTATAAATTATCTGTAAACAGCGTCAGATTCTGAAAAAAGATAACAATACTAATAGGACAAAAGAAGGAAAAACTTCTCCTCTCTCGAGTCCTTGCGAAACCGGGAAACAGTGAATACTAACGGTGGCGTTTAGGATTTTTAGCAAATGCTACCGGGTGAGGATCGAGATGTTTAAAAAATTTAGGTTATCAAAAGTTAAATATTCCCAGTCCTCTAAACGAGTAGTTAACGATTTTGGGCGTTCGTCTTATTCAGTTTCGAAATAACGGGTCCGAATTCGACTCATTGGCCGTTCAATCGATTTGTGTCAAAACTCATATATTTCTTCCAATTCTCCTCCTATCCAATCCTAAAATCGCTGCATCAAGAACGTTATTAGGTAACTAATCACTCAACCTCAGCTGTATCGAGAAGTTATTAGGTAACAATCGATTGAACTACGACCACTTCTAGTAAAACTTCCGTTAAAATGTTCTATTTGTATTTCGTTTACATCACATTTGTAAAACGTACCAGTCGTACTGCTGATGATGATAATTGCACAGACTTTTAGCTTTCAGGGGATTCAGACAGTAAAAAACGCCAGTTCAGTTCTAGTTATCTTTATTGTATTTGGTTAGTTGAATACATTTCAATAATTCACAATTTAAAACTACACAATTACAAATTAAGCGAGAATAAAACAGCGTGCGTAAAAGTGACGCGCGATGGGAAAATGATTAACTTTATGGTCGGTGAAGGTGGCGTGGGGGTGCCTGACCGCGTTCACCAACGAACACCAACTGCCTAAGGAATTTTAAAAGGGAGGGCTTTTTTTGAAATTGCTGAGTACCTGTGGTCGGTCTCTATACCCTTGGTCCATATAGCACTGGCCGCATTCAAACACTATGAATCTATGTTGCCATATATTATCACTGCCTATCTTTCTTGCCAATTGCCGGGGTGAAATGTTGTTCGAGGTGAGTTCTGGGTACAATTCATGCTTGGGCCGTGTCACATTTTATTAAAAAAAAAACAACAATAGAACCATCATTGTCATAGTGTACTCTGGAAGGTACCTAGCTTACCAATTCAAATTTTCTATCCCACCCTAGCTTGTATCGGTGTCTTCGAGGTTTCTTTAAACGTAGCATTACTTTGGGTTTATAATGAGCTTTTCGTACCCACAAATCAACATATTGTTATGAAATTACGTTTCAAATCTCTAAGGAATTCCAATTTACAAAACTCACCTTAACTCAATAATCAATATTTGAAACCTATTTTTATATTAAAAGCGAGCTGAAAAAGATACTTCAATTAAAAAAGAATTTATTTTAATTATGTTAACTTTCTGTATTTTTTAAACTTATAACAATTAATGCACCGGTTCAAAAGACTGTACTTATTTCGTATGTATCAATATTTTCCCTTTGAGTATATTTTTCTTGTTACATAAATACATCAATTTATTTCTAAAATACACAAAGAAAAATACGGAATTTCAGTTTACTTCTTTGACATTGTGACGAAAACCGTAAACAGAAAAAAACACAAATTGGCAAGAAAGTCTACCGAGAAGGTTTGACATATATTTAAAAATAATAGAAAACTGTACTTGTTTGAAAGTACCCGTGTCCGAGCTAAATATGTCGATATCCGATACAGTATCTTTGAACGATGTCAAACTTTTCCTGGGACATCACCATTAGCCGACTGAATTCACACTTTAGAGCATTGCTCCGCAACCTTTTCTCACCCACGGCACATCTAAGCACGCATTAATATTTCGCGGCACACCATAAGCCAAAATATGTAAATTTCATGTACAATTTGTTTTTATTTGGTGAATTAAAAATAATATAGTAGTGACTGATATGTTTTCAAAAGGAATGGGAATTGTAGACCCTTGATTTGATAATGTGTATTATTTTGATACATTCGTTAATTAATAATTCCACTGGGAAATTTTTCGCCATCAATTCTTCCGAATATTCACAGCAATGTATAATTTCTAGAGTAGAATTTTTTGTTTTACACGCGAGACAAGCCCTATTTTATTTCACAAAATTTCAGTTGCACTATTGCTGCAAACGAGAATGCAAAATAATACTATATTTATTTTGTTGACAATTTAACCGGAGATCTTAGTAACTGAATAGCTTTAATTTTTCTGATACAAAAATACTCAACCTTTTCTCATTTTTGACGCACTGCGCCGTGGCACAGCTTGAATCATCTCGGGACGCACTAGTGTGCCTCAGCACATCGGTTGCGTAGCACTGCTTTAGAGGAAGAAACAATTCAAGTACGCGGAACAAAAAGTTTCGCGTGTTCACAATTGGCAAGATTCTCTTTATTGTCTCACGGTTGTCACGCTTCCTAGGAAGGAGTGTGCCTTATATAATAATGTATGTATTTTTAATGAAGAAGAAGGGAGCTGTTCTAGACAATGTGACCAAGAAAATATACACATTATAGTTTGACACGACCCATTATTATTCAGTGTAAATTGTTCCCAAAACTTTCATCGGGTCATCTCTTGTATGTAATGGAATGTGTCGAGCGCATCAGTTTTTACCAATGTCGGATGAATTTTTAGAAAGCGGCGAGAATCTTCCTAGGTCACATTCCAAACCCTTGGGAGAGTGCGGGTGGAAATTTTTTTAGCAAGTGGACCGCCGACAGCGAAGGGGCTAGGACGTACGTGCGCCTGGCGCATACGTTACATTTAGAGGCCGACGCTCCATGGCGACTAGAAATATTAACCCATAGCACTCAGGTTACCAATTTTTTGCGAGCTTGATTTTTTTAAAATTCAAATTGTGTCTTTTAAACTGTGTTTTTTTGCATTTGTTTGTATTTTAAATTGTAACTACTAAAGACTAAGAAACCAAAGCTTGTCTGAGTGTACCTGAGAGACATCCTCATCATCATCAGCTACGGAGTCAAAGTCTTACAAGTTATGTGTTAAGTCTTATCAATGTATGCATTGACTGTAAGTTTTAGTTTCAACTCACAATGTTGCATTCCAAATTTACTTTAGTTGCACAATGTATGGATAGTGTATAGAGCCACAGACAACCGGTAGTAAAATCTTACGAACAAGATTTGAGTCAAGCGAGTTTAACACCTAACACAATTTACGCAATTCGAATGATCAGAGCTAGGCTATTTTATGTTGAATGTGAAAAGCACATGGTACGGTGTGGGTTAGGTTTGGTAATTACTTTATTATCTTAAACTTCGTGAATAATACTATGTATGTATAGAAAGTGAATAAATTGACTAGCAAATATGTATACCTACTCATTCTTCCATGTACACCAGTGGTCGTCAACATTGTTTTATCTTATTTTTCATAATACAATTTCCTTACGGTCCACAGTAATTCCATACAGTGTAAAGATGCAATAATTTCGAGAAGGTGAAGGATTTGAAAAAAAAACTTTTTAAATCTAAATTTATATATATGCTGTAGAAAGAATATATTAACATACAGAAACAGTTCTCCAAGAAAAACTTCTTTTGAGATACCTCCATTAGGAGTCCATATGCTCCACATTGGCAACGGACGTAAAAAAACATATTACTTTACAAAAATATTACGTATTCTCATTGAATTTAAATAAAATTGTTTTGAAAGGTGGAATGTTCAAAAACGTGCCGTTATTATACAGGAGAAGAAATATTTTGTGATGAAATGTGATGCAGAATGAGGAAAAAGAAATACAAAGATAGGTATGTATGTGTTGCAAGTATATATCGTCGTTGCTTACGAAGGACACACTAAATAAACAATACTAGTTTTGAGTAATTGTAATTTGAAATTTCTCAAATGCTTTAAATGCTGTATCTTTTTCATTTAGTTTGTTTGTACAAAACTGTTGTGAAGTAAAAACATAATTTATAAAAATAAATGTGTTATTTCCTATGGTAAAGTTTTACATAAAGAACATTTTTGCATAACTAACTCCATATCATTCTTTCGATTTTGCGTTTCCCTCCAGAACAGCGACGATATGATGTATGCATATGTATGTTTTGAATGAAATATTGATAAACGTATTCGTTGATAAGCATGATTTTATGAAATATTTTAGAGCAGTGCTTCGCAACCGGTGCGCCGTGAAAAGATTCCAAGTGTACCGTGACAGTGCGTCTAAAATATGAAAAAATCCAATATTTTTATTTTGGAAAAAAATATTGAAGCCATCCGGAGACTAAGATGGAGATCTTTAAATTATTCTCGTTGAAACAAATATGGTGGTGTTTTGATTATCCCACCAATTTAAAACAATGACTTTATTTGACTTCAATTACAGATGATGTTACTTATCCGTTGCATATGGACTCCTACTAGTGAAGCGTCTTAACATAAATTGTTTTTACAAGAACTGGTCACTCAAGAAAGTCACCCAACACTCAACCGTTCTTTTTAGATAGGCAAAGAAAAATTGAATGGAGCTTAAAAAGTCTAGCAGTAAGCGAATATTCGATGGTTTGAAAACATCACAGACGGCTCATGCCTTTTGATACGAACCGATCAAGGTATAAATTAATATTTTCGCTACAAGGACAACAATAATAACAAAGATTCATTGTTTACTTTAAAATGTTGGATCTAAACTAATTGTGTCGTAATTCATAATTACGTACCTACGACAGCTTAAAAACTACCTATACCGTTGAGAAAACGTAAGAAGAGATGGGAAATACATAACGAGTTTCTTGTTTCATTTCGCTAACGATTTCAAACACTGATAGATTTACCTCTTCGCCTTTATGTTATCCTTGTGAGTGGAAAGAATATTTTATTTTTCCCATTGTTTGTTGCAACCTTACACCCCTGGACTGGTCTCGTACCGTATGGAGATATTTAGTGAGCAACCACTTCAGTGTGGAATCGACCACACACTGAAATCATGATGAGGGGAATGTGTTGTGAAGGAGGGAAGGAAAGTTTACTTCTCTAAACGGCTACAATGACATATCGGTCAGCCTAATAAATAAAATAAAATTGACACTATTTGTTTCCTACTCGCACGCGTGTACGTTTGCATATTGAGGTCCTTTGTACAAAAGTGCACGCACATTTTAACATATAAATAGAATTCTTTACGAAGGAATCAGGAGAACGTAGAGGTAAAACGTTATTGCTATATTATTTTTCAAGTTTATGTTTTCAAATTTGCTATAAAGAACATGAAGATTGCATTGCATATAAATTATGGGATACAAATATTAATAACAGATTTTTATGAAATCAGTAGCAGCGCTTAATTGGACCTAATAAGCATAATTATTTGTCTTAAACTATTACCGATCTTTCTGGAGGTCAAAAAGACAAGGAAGGCTAAGAATTTTAAATGTTGGTTTATCAAGATCAGGGGAATGTGTTGTGAAGGAGGGAAGTTTTTTTTTCCTACCTTATTTTCCTACTGAAACTATTATGTGGAGTCCGCAAGGCGGGCTCCTAGTTTCCTGACTAAACTCAGTGCTAGGATGGGTACAGACTAAATCTTTATATCCCTTTCCCGCATGTGAGCTAGCTACGTACTGCTATCTAAAAAGAGTCTGTCAGCTGAAGGCTTTGTGTGGGGAAAACACTTAAGAAAAAAGCCCCATACGAGAATGATTGTCTTTGAATCATTAACAAAAGTTTAATTATTACCAAGAATTGCTCGTAATGTTGGCGTAAGTTTGAAGAACTTACTAAGCTCATTTTTAGACATGCCCAGTCTCTAACTGAATATACGAGTCTGGCTCGTTAAATTTAAGATTTATCTCGTAGAGCGATTAATTGAAGGCCGGCTTGACTGTCGGGCTCTT